>OZ057398.1:29549768-30149768 GCA_964056695.1 Melieria picta | reverse complement strand
TATTGAAATCGTAGAACTTTTAACATATATTTCTCAGTTCAGTTTCATAATTCAGTTGAACGAGCTGTTGTATTGCATTGCTCAAAAATTTAGAACTATCATTCATCTTTTTAATTACAAAAAATGCGCAAAAAACTTTAAAAAGCCATTGTTGACATGAGTGTTGATTTTTGCAAACTGTTTTTATTTATTTGCATGGTAAATCATTTTTACTCTGTTTCTGCTTCTTTTTATTTTATTGAAAAACATTGATTTGTTTGCTGTTCGTTACACATGAGTAGAGCCAAATTTCTTACGATCGTTATTTAAGGTACTCAATGCAGGGCCGGATTCAGAAAAATTTTTTGGGCGGGGTTTCAAAAAGTAATTCTTTAATATTTATAAATGTTTATGTATATGCCTTCTAATTTGTATGTAGTTTTAAAGTCGACCCTAATCTTTCGGTTGCGTTCAACCCCCTGAATGCGCCACTGACTCAATGGGGAAAAACGTGCTTATTCGTCAATTGCCGCTTTCGCAGAAATGAATGTTTGTTAAATCGGTAAACTACTGTAATGAAAATGCTAAACTGATACTGGCGCAAGAACGGTTGCTAAATTCGGGATCCAGCAGTCGACCAGAGATGATCGCCACTTCTCACCCTGCGATCAACAACCGCAATCAGCTCAGCTCAGCTCTCCCGCCTGTCAACGCACCTTATCAACATTTATTTACTATAGGTAAGTATGTATGTATGTTTTCGTTGTCGCTCTCGCCGAACATACCACATTCAGCCACACAGACAGGGCACCTAGCTAGCGACTACGCAGCAGCTACTAACCTTTGGTTGCTAACTGCTTATCACCAGACATTGTATGTTGTGCGCCTGCCAGCCTCTGCCTTTCGGTTTTGCCAATTGGTACACCCAATGAGCTGATACAGACGTGCCCACATGCATACATAAATATTTGTATGTGATTTGAACGCGTTAATTTGTATGCGATATGTGGTGACTTCTCATTAATTTCGTGGCCCGTTGATATGAGAATATATAAAAGCGCAATAAAACTAAAAAAGCGTGATCTACGCCGCCGCCGACAGTCGCACGACTCCAGGCCGCAGAGTGTACAATATGTTTGAGGGGAGTGCGTATTTTGCACTCTACGCGCTCACTTGTTCGCTTGCTGGATGGTTGGCTGTTTGGCCGATTGGCTGGCGGTCTCATCTCAATTTTTACGGCCGATTGCGACTAAATAAAAAGTCATCAAAATTATACATATTCATATATTTCAAACGAAACTAATCGCCAGATAATGTACTTGTATGTAGGAATTTAGGTGAGTATGTAAAGTGCGCGCGAATGTTTCAAATTAGGCATGTATGTATGTGTGGACTATATATTTGCAGATATGTGTGTAGACACACAACTCATAAATATTCATAGGCAACACTTGAACCGGTTTTATTCGGTTTTTAATAAATTTGAATTGGAAATTCATACAAATCGCTGAACTGTTTGCACACGCAAGCCAATTTTTAATGATAGTTCTGATAAATGTCACTTACTTGTATAATTCTTATCAGTGTGAACTGCGAAATGTCGCACGACGTGGAGGCTACTGTAATAATTGCACTGCTATTGCGCACTTGCTATCAGGTGTCGCAGTAGGAAGGCCCGACTCCAGGCCTTATCTAACTCGAATTATCATTCACACGTAAATAATACCAAATTGCTTGTGTTTACTTATTTCTCGGACTTGGCCTATGCATTTACGTTCACAAGGGTTCCAGAAATACACTTATTCTAACGAGTAACTGACGTACATGTAAGTATGTATTTGGAGATATATATATAGGAACACAAATTTATATCTCGCAAAGTCAAGTACCCATTTGACTTCACAATGTCTAATGAAACGCTCACTAAATTTTTTGATTGCCATAGAACGACCTGTGGTCGTTTGATGAAAACAGTTGAAAGTATTATGCAATACTTGCAAGTTTTGAAGTAAAATACACAAAGCAATACTCCGAGTAAATATTATGATTATGAGGTGAAAACCACTACAGCTGCACACAAGCCAATTATTTTGGTTCTAGATGAGTGCTTAACAAGCGTATATAGGAAATATGAGTTTCAAATATCGGACAACATTAGATTCCAAGGCCAAATCAACAATTTTTTGTTATTGCTGGAAATTCATGCAGTTTTCAAGCTAACTAGTAGTGCTGGAACCAACATCGATGTAACATTGATACATCGATGTTTGAAATAGATTTGATGTTTCCCATGTTCGATGTTTTTCTCGACTTTACCATTACTATTAAAAAAAAACGCGAAGAAGCTAGGTAAGTGAAAACTAATATACAAAAATTCAAACAATTGAAACAAACAAATTTGCTACTGGGTGGCACAGGAATCTTTATTTTGTTATTAATGTTCATCAGGGGCGGATTCAGAAAAATATTTTAGAGTGTTTCAAAAAGTTATTCATTAATATTCATAAATGTTTATGTATATGCCTTTTAATTTATATGTAGTTTTAAAGTCGACCCTAATATTTCGGGAGGGCGGCGTTTCCACCCCCAAAATCACCGCCACTTCATATGTCTAACTATCTTTTTTTGTTGGTGTTAAATTCTTTTGAAGGATTTTTTTTAACACACAGACCTTTAATAAAGTGGCAAATGAATTGCTCAGATTTTAAATACATTTTAAGTTCTAATATAATTTTTAATATATTTTTTTTAGCTCTAAATACTAACTACTCTAAACTGTGTTAAACAGTGCTCATTTAATCAAAAGCAATTGAACTGGGAAAGCGGCACCAGATTATTTTGACTAAATTTCAACTGAAATACTGGTGTATCACAAAGCAACAACAGTATTTAGGGAGAATTTAAGAGAAATGATCTAAAAGTTGTCCGAAGGCAGGAATGGCGTTACTTTATATTACGACAGCAATGTCTCTACTAAGTATCGTGCTGCATTTTAATGACATTTTCTTAATAATCTGAATAAATAAACATGCACTTGTGTACATACATTATTTTGATGCAGTTTGCTTGTCAGCATTTGCACTAACCACATTTCCAGAATAAAGTATTTTAAGTTTAAAGCTCCATGTTCGCATTGAAATACTTTAGAATGATTTTTTAAATACACTTTTAAATATATAAAAGAAAGTGGATATGTGTGTGTAAGCGCATCACACTCAAACGGCCCGGCCGATTTCCATGGGTTTTTTTTGTTGGATTTGTCTTGATTCAGTTCAGGTTTATGCGAAAAGAAAATTCCGGAAAATCTATTAGATGAGTCGGAAAATCTCTTCCATATTTGACCGGGAAGCACTTGAGAACGGCTGGACCGATTTGGCTGGTTTCTTTTTTGGTTGAATTCGTAGTTGTCAGAACAAGGTGTGTATGAAAGAAAATTTTAGGAAAACGGGGCGTGACACTTTATCACCAACCCAAATTTGGTAGGTATTGGACCAGGGGGCAGGTATTGGACCAGGGGGCGTGGCCCCACCCATACAAGCAAAATCTTTATAATGGAATATCTTTGAAATTGTAAGGTGCACAGCGTTGAAATTTAGTATAGCGTCGTCCCATAGATGAATCATTCTACTGGTAAGATTTGACCGGCGTTGGGCAAGGGGCGTGGCACATTTTTTGTGACCCAAATATTCCGTTGAACTATAATCTGCACAGCAATGAAACTTAGTATGAACCTTCCATTTTCCCTTTCGACAGAGGGAATGGTGCGGGTATTGAACAAGGGGGCGTTGTGTAAGTAAAAATTAAAAAAAATTGGTTTTTGAAATTGACATGGAAGCGCAGTCCATTTCTTTACTGAAACATAGTAATTACTAGCTCTTCCTTTAGTTGGTTTTCGTCGACAATTTGCATCGCCATAGATTCGCCATCTCGCGCATTTCATTATAAAAAAACAAATGTGCGAGACGAAGTTCGCCGGGTCAGCTAGTATGTACATATTATTGAAGTCACTGCTATATTTGCACAAAGATAGGAACGACATACATACATATCTGTTTCTTTGCCAACCAATCGTTTCGGATTTTACCAATAAATACAACTCTGTCCATTGGAATCAGCTGTTTAATGAAGCACTGGGTTTGTTTTTGTTTGGCACGTGTTACACAAACCGCTCATTACTTGCACCGCCTGGAATAGATTCATCCAAAGATGGGTGATAAAATACGCATAAAAGAAGATGCATTCGACGGCGACAATTACGAACCCACCGACTCGGATGAGTACTATAGCGAGGAGGAGCAAGAGTTGCTGAAGGAAGTGCGTGCGGGCCGCAAGCACGATGTTGAACCGACAAAGGAGCTGATGGCATTCGACGAAAGCGATGATGATGATGATGACGACGAGGATGATGATGTTGGTGCGCTGCTGCGCGACAGCGACATCGAGGGTGCCGAGGACACTGATGACGATCTTCCCGACCCCATGGATTGGGGAAGTAAGGCTCGCAACTATTACAACACCGATTTTGTGGATCCGGATTACGACGCGTACACCGCTGAGGAGGAGGCAATGGCTCTTGAAGAAGAGGCAGAAGCTATGCGCATACAAAAGCGTTTGCTTAAACAGATGACGGAACGAGACTTTATACCGGAGTACATGGACATAAAGCCGACAAATGAGAAAAAGGTAGATCCGAAAGAACCTGCAGAAACCATAGTAATCAAGGCAGACCTGGCTGGCTTGTCGGCGAATGACAAACTAAAGCTGTTGGAAGAAGACTCGCCGGAATTTCTTCGACTGACTAGCGATTTTGAGGTGCATATGAAGGAAGTGAATACGCTGGTTTCACCTGTTTTGCAGTATGTACGTAAGCACAATGTGCCAATGATACCGGCGTTGCAGTTTGCCAAGCTTTATCAAGACATTTCGCTGACATACTGCAACAATATTGCGTTTTACCTGGTGCTGAAGGCGAAACGCATTCCGATCAGAACGCACCCAGTCATACAGCGTCTGTTACAATTGAAGAAGTTGCTCCAACAGCTAGAGGACAAGTACCAGAACATCATTCACCCACAACTGGAAGCACTACTGGAGCGCATCGTCGACGGTGATCAGTTCGAAGTGCTGGATGTTAAGAGAAAGGCAGATAAAGCTAAGAAGAAATCTAAACTCTCTATACTAGGCCAGTTCGACGCCGAAGGAAAAATCGACGCGTCAGGCGAAAAAGATGCGGCTGCTAGTGACGCTGTGGCTTCGAGCGACAACAGTGATGGGGATGGTGAAGTGGAGGGTGAGGACGACGAGGCTGCTGAACAGGCTGGCAAGGATGCGCGTCGTGGCATCACCTATCAAATCGCAAAGAACAAGGGTCTAACGCCGCACCGAAAGAAGGAGCTACGCAATCCGCGTGTGAAGCACCGGAGCAAATTCCGCAAAGCACTCATACGTCGCAAGGGTGCAGTGCGCACTGTGCGCCATGAGACGAAGCGCTATGGCGGCGAAATCTCTGGTATCAAAGCCACCGTCAGCAAGAGTATCAAATTCAAAGTGTAACCAGGAGACAGTTACACTATTGGAAATGTTTCTTAATCATTTTGCGATCCCTGGAAATTTTTTACTGCAACAGAGTTTGACAAACCGTATGTGGCCAATACTAGGAATAAAATCATCTGATTTATTAAAAATATATATATATATATATTTCAGAATTTGTGTTATATAATAAATTAAAAGTGTATGCTGCTGGTTTTATTGCTCTTCCAAAATGATCTCGTAATTATTGAAAATGGAGTGGTGTTGTAGCCACTTTATTTTTGTTGTACAAAATTAATGAATTTGTTTGTAATTGAATTGGGCATAGCCCAACTGGCGACTTATGTTAATTAGGTTTTTGTTACTTTATAAATTACAAATGTTTACGACTACAATAACCTACAGAATATACAGTCAGTCCTCACTGCTGCAGTAGTTTACGAAAGTCGGCATTCGTTTTCGCCGGGACAGCACTGGTGCCATTGGTGGCTGTAGCGCTTGCGACTGCTGCTGTGCCATCACCGGCAATGAGCTTTTTGCGCACAACATTCGGTATAAGCGACATGCGTGGTTTCTGGTCAAACTGCTTGTTGCGCCTGCCGCTGATACCGAGTAATTTGACAGGATTAGCTGAGGCTGTGGAAGGTTTTGGCGGTGGCGCAGATATGGCAACTGAAATCTATAAAAATGTAAATACTCAATAAATGCTGTTCAAAACTAATGTTCCGTGAAAATGCGCACCGTGTGTCCACGCAGCTCCAGTAGACTAGAGGCCAGCACTGCCTTGCCCGCTGCAGCTTCTTCTTCGTATTCAATGTAGGCAATGTTCTTGAATTTTCCACTTCTGCAAGCAGAATCAAAATACATTCATCAAAATTCTAAACTACACCAATTTTAGGCAACGACATACTTGTGGTACACCAAACGCACATCGTGCAATTTGCCAAAGTCGGCAAATATATTTTCCAGCTCCTCCTTTTTGACGTCGGACGGTAAGCCCTTCACAAACAATTTCTTCGGCTCCAAGCCATCTTTTGGAAAAGTGTTAGTGAATTATAGAACGCACACTTTATCTATGTAAGGCTCACACTTTACCTGAATATTTGAACTTTTGTCGCTTTTCTTTGTCGCGTAACACGCTAGAAATAAAAAGCGGTCGGCCACTCAGTGTTCGACGGTCCATAGCCAGCGCCTTCTCCACCTCAGCCTAATAAAATCAACAGATGAGATTTATAATCATAAAGGTGGATTTTGTGCCGCTAACCTCACTCTCCAGCTCCAAATAACCAAAGCCTCGGCTTTTGCCGTTCACAGAACGTATCAGATCTACATTCACAATTTTTAGCTCAGGCAAGCTGTTGCGTACGTCGTCCTCTGTCAAACTGTAACGGAGAAAGTTAGAATTAAAATATATTTTATAAATTATATTTTATTAAATTGGAAAACAGTTGAAACTTACTTATAATCCAAATTACTGAGAAATATGCGCAAATGATCCTTAGTCAGATCGATTTCTTGGTTTTCATGCTCCTTAAAGACGGTCTCTTGGTGTTTCTGCATGCTTGCCACCTCCTTCTGCCGTTTGATATCTCTTGTTTTCTCGCCTTTGACTTGCTCGGATTGCAGCTTTGATTTCTTCTCTGGCGTCACTTCTGACACAGAGGTCAACTTGCGTTTCACTGCTTTACCTTTGTTCGATTTTGCGCCACTGTCGTCGGCTGGCAATTTGCTTGGTTGTGTAAATTTGTGTCGCAGCACCAAATCAGCGCATTCTTTTTTGCATGTACTAAGCGTCTTGACAGTGCCATTACAACGTTCGAAGCGCTCCCAAGCCGAAGCTATTACCAACACATTATCCAAGCCCGGTGAGTGCAATGCTTTGCGATACAATCTGTCGGGCAAATATTAACAATTATGTCATTTTGAACTATTATTGTTTGCAAGCTCACTTCCGTGTCGCCTCCAAATCGCGGCGCATTTCTAACTGTGCAAACTCAATCCAAAGCCCGGATCGTGTAGCATTGTCTGCGCTCTCTAAATGCAAAAATATAAATTGTAACAAAACTTTATTTCAAACACTGCACGCACCCATAACAGTGGTCCACAACTCTTTGCCACGTTTTGCATCCTGCAGCGGCCCGTACTCCAATCGGCCCCAGAACTGCAATATTTCACAGTTACAGTCAGCCAACACACTCCACTGCTGCCCCAAAATGGTCCAGGCCAAGTTAAAATTTTTACGCAATATGTCGCACTAAATGCAGAACACGAATTTGTAAAAATTTGCTCAAGTATTGCACAAATCAGAGTCTGATGTACCTCTCCTTCGTTCTCCCAATCCGTGTGCCGTCGCAGATATGTCAAATACTCTAGCCAAATTGACACCGCCGGCTCAGCCGTCTGAAAGCCTGCAGACATTGAACTTTCCAACACCTCCTGCACTTCTTCTTTTGGTTTGCCCAGCCGCTCCAGGAGATGCATATGCTTGATGTATAACTTTTCCGACCAGGTGCAGTTGCGTAGCGCTCGCTTGTTTACGTCTACCGCCTGTTGCTGAAAGACGGGCAGCTCCTGCAGCTCCTCTGGCCGCCCAAATTCATCGCGATACGCAATAAAGTCTATGTACGTCAGCCAACAGTCCGCATTCAGGCAGCATTCGGTCACCATGCGCTCATACACTGTTTGCAGTATGTTCTCATCCAGAAACTTGTCCGACTCCTTTATGTAGTTTGTATACACCTCGGCGCGTTCACGGTAGCTCTTGGCATCCAGCTCCTTCAACTGCTGCTCGAAGGGGAGCATTTTGTGCAGGTGCTCCTTGGCTTTGAAGTAATTTTTATCAATAATCTCCCAGCCCATTTCGTGCATTATATGCAACTTATTCTTTTCGTAGAATACTTTAAACTCTATGTAACTCTCCTCCATATTGTACAGCGGATATTTGAGCTGTTGAAGAAAGCTGTGTATGTAGGCGCTTTGTTTTTCTTCAGCGCTGGAGAGAAAAGTTAGATAAAGAACGTGATTTAAGTGTTTTTTTTAGTGGTGTATATGCCAGAGAAAGTAGGCAAATACCCTACTAGTAGACAAAGCCTTGAACACGACTTTTACTATGACAGTTTGAACGGCAAGCCACCACAAACCCAAAATAAAAACAAACTAGACACAAATCATCAAATCTGCCTGACTGCAGGATCTCACGCGCGCTGTGGCCGAAAATGTACCAAAAGAGAACTCTGCAACTCTTACGGTTTAGCAAATCAACACTTCGTACTCTCACGGGGGTCTTAACGGGGCACTGCGCCATCGGCATTTTTGCGGAAAGATTCGGTCTGCCCCATCGAGACTACTGTCGCAGCTGCGAAGATAAGGAGGAAATTGAATCCGTGCAGCACCTCCTATGCGAATGCCCTGCGCTTCACAGCATACGCCACCGGTATCTAGGGGGCAGAGTGCTGGGCGATTTGGGCTTGGTTTGTACTACGCCACTGGAGGATATTGCCCGATTCATTCGACGCTCAGGTTGGTTTCAGCCAGCACCGAATACAGGATGACAAGGGCTTGCCACACTCTCATCGGGCATCACAATGGGCCTTAGGGGCCTCCGAGTGTACTTGCTGAGAACCAGCAAGCCGCCTGTCTTACCTAACCTAACCTAAATCATAAAAGTAAAAAATGTAATTAGCCTAAAAAAGTTGGCTTTTTACCTTAAACTCTTATGACTAGCAACATATTCGCGATAGAGCTTAAAAAACTGTTGTCCTTCCATGCAGTGTAAGGCGTAGGTGCCCAGCAACTCACGCCATATTTGCTCAGGATCGGCGCAGCGTGGCGCCAAAGCGGCAAATTCTAAAGCAACATCAGTAGCTGCAGTAGCGCAAAATAAACCAACAATTAGCTCTATATTAAAAAATGCGAAACATGCCACCACCTACAGAAATAATCGGCTAATGCGCGTCGAAACAGTCGCTCCACCTGCTCTATTTCCGCAGCCGACAATGCCACATTCATTTCCGCATTCAGATATTTCAACCACAACTCCGGCGAAAGGGGATACACGGCAGCGAAGCGATTGTAAGCACTGCGTATATTGTCTAAATCGTCGGTGGCACTAGTGAAAAACGTACAGAATCGTATCAATATGAATTAAACTAAAAGATTTTCAGCGTCGCGGTACTCACTGCGCCAACTCGCAGAGGCGCATATATTTGTCATATGCGAACTGATTCACTTCCAGCTCCTTCAGTGTGTTCCTGTAGTCCAGCAGCGCTTTGTCTGCCTCATCCAAGTCGCTATCTTCCTCTGAGTCTTCATCGTCTTCAATATTTTCGCGCTCAATTCCTTTGGCATCTACCGCAGAACTACTTAGCCGCAGCGCTGCATCGGTCTCTGCCTGCAGCTGCGCCGCCTCATTCATCAGCGAGTCTTCATCTGTAAGCCCGCCCGTAGGCGGTGTAAGCACATTCAAATTGACGGGCTCTTTAACGCGTATCGCTTCATACTCATCATCTGATTTCAACAATGCTTCCTCCTACATGAAATGTAAGGACACATTTATTTGATTGATTCCCCAATACTCTGCGCGCAACTCTGCTTTTACACTCACCTCAGCCTCGTCGATTTCTTCGTACTCTGTCGTTTTGTTGTTCGCTGCCATAACAGTGTGGAATCTAATGCCCGCACTATAAACAATCCTTTTCTTTGTTTATCGCTAGCTAGTTATCGCAAATTTTTTCTGCCATTTGCCAAGGAAGCACACGAAGAAAAAGGCGATTTGAATAATGTTGCCAGAAATCAGCACACCGAAGGCCAGTTTGAAGTACAGGGTGATTCTAATGCTTTGCACTTCACAACATAATTTATTTTTAAAATATCGGTATATTTAGATTGTTCTATATACCTGTGAAATAATTTTTGTTATCGATTCAAGAACAGAAGCGTAAAAAGGAGTACACAAAATGTGTACATAAAAATGAAATTGTCAATATTGGCAGAAATCGAAAGCAGTCAAATTCAGTACATTTAACTTCACTTTATCTCCTTTATAGACAATCGCAACAATTGCTCTCATCATTAATTTTGTGACGCCACCTCCACCAGCTTCAATTCACAAACGGTAGTTGATGAATTAGAAAATATGTTAGTCAAAAGACTGCTACTAAATTGATTTTTCCACTAAACGACTTTCGCAACCCCTCATTCGTTCGGCCAATGTTTGTACCGCTGCATGTGTAAGCTGATCAATTGAATTAAAATCAACTCGCAGAGTTTTCTTTTTCTATGGTTTTTAAAGCTTTGATTGGAAACTGGTCATACTGTCTTAGCGGACTTTCGGTTGCCCCACATATTTTATTTAGATTTGAGTGTAACACCGAGTGTTATGTCTTCTTTAAATTTCTGTTTTTTGATTTTATTCTAGTTCAAAATTCAACTCATTGAATTTGTTTTTTAATGTACATATTTATAGAAAATACATATTGAAAATTATCTGTCAAATTCTCGTGCTAAGCTTAAATCTACCATGACCACCACCCGGCCAGCTGCTGATACCCGCAAGCATGGGGCTACCGCCTCACCAGCTCCAAGACCACTCGTTACAGACCCCAACCCAGCAGCGATTGCAGCAGCAGCCGAAACTGTAGCCAGAACTTCGACGAGCCGAGCTGCGGTTCCTCGCCGATCCTTGACTGTCACCAAAGCCATCCCGTCTGACGAGGAGGAGAGGAAAAAGGTCCAAGATGTCGGAAGCCGAGAAGACTTCGACAAGCTGCTAGAAGATGCAGCCAACAAAATAGTCATGATTGAGTTCTATGCACAGTGGTGCGGCGCCTGCAAGCTAATCGGCCATCGACTCAAGGAACTAGCCGAATCGTACGTGGACAAGGCGATAATAGCCCGCATTGATGTCGAAGAATGTGAAGATATCGCAATGGACTTCAAGATCTCCAGTGTACCAACGTTTGTCTATATAAAAAATAAAAAAAACCTAACCCTAATAGTGGGCAGCAACCAGGCAAAGATGGAAGAGACTTTAGAGAAGCTTGTCACCGGTGTTGGGCTCCATGCGGCGGCAGCTGCCCCGGCCCCGGCGCCGGCTGGGGCCGGTCGGTCGAATGATTGAGTCTCGTTGCGGAGCGGGGGTGGTGGCAGGTATCCACTTTGCGTTTCTAATTCAAATTTCAAAAGTTCAACGCACACTCTAGTTCGATTTCTCTGCCATCAAAATTCATACTTCAAAAAAAATATAAATTTTCGCTTTACCAAATTTACAAAATAAGAAAATTCGTGCGATTGGGGCATTCCATTGCAATCTGCGATCAGTTATAACAAACAACAACAACGGGTGGAAAACAAAACGAGCAACTATGGTCTACATCATTCAGAACAAAGAGGATCTGGACAAGAAGATCGAGGAGGCTAGCGTGGCTGGACAACTGGTGGTCATCGACTTCTTCGCCAACTGGTGTGGGCCGTGCAAGATCATTAGCCCGAAACTGGAAGAGCTATCGGCCCACTATGCGGATAAGGCCGTCGTGCTCAAGGTAAACGTGGATGACTGTGAGGATATCGCACTCGAATACAATGTGACCAGCATGCCGACGTTCGTCTTCATCAAGAATCATCAAATCATTGACGTTTTTGTTGGCGGCAACTCTGAAAAACTGGTCAAAAACATGGAGAAGTTCGTAGGCGAACCGCTTCCTGCGGAGAACGAGCCACCATTTTCCGAACCCGAGCAGCTGGTGGAAGACGAGCAAATCTTGGACTAAGCATCAGTTTTCATGGAGTCTAGAAAATATTTTGTTGATTGTTCGCTATTAAAACGACTTGAACATAACACAACTCTTAACACTTCTAGCCTTAGCAGTCAAAGAACACAACCGCACGATGGCTTTTGTTCGGTGTCCAACTTCGGTCGACTTTATTTCATTTCATTTGACCTCCTCTGATCTACTACACAACTTTCTACTAAATCAAATGTAAGTTCCTCTGATGCAATGTAAAAGGCTAAATGCTCAACATTTGCAATATGATAAAATCTAATCTGATCCGCTGTTTTGGATTCGCATCGTCACCGCTGTTTACTTTTTGGCGAATGTGATCTTCATGGCGTGTGACGGTGTGATCTTGAAGCCTTGCAACGCTTCTTTGGCAGCATTGCTCTGTAGTTCGGTGGCGAATTCGACGAAGGCGATATCGTGTCGATTCGGCACTAGGCGGACCTCTTTGAAACCGGGGAATTGGTTGAAGAGCATAGACAACATCATTTCGTTTGTTTCCTCGGGCAGGTTGGTAAGGAAGAGGATCTGGTTGGGTGGCTGCTCCGTCTGTGTGTTCGGATTTGTGTTCTCCGCGTTTGATGTCTTCTTCTTTTTGTCCCTGTAAAATATTACAACCGACATAATTTCTGCTTCTCTCACGATCATAACACTAGCGTGACCAACGTTGGCCACTAGTTTTTTAGGGTTAAGACAATGCACTTACTTTTTTTCCTCCGCGTTCTGTGCCGGCTTGGGGGGCTTCACCTTCTTCGGCCGCTCCTTGTACGTGCCCTTTATCTTGGCCACAATGTCGCTATCGCTCTTGGAGTAGGCAATACGCATGGGTTTGTCATAGAAGGGGAATCCTTGCATGGTGCGCAAAGCATTTGAGGCGCTAGCAATTTCCTTGAATATCACAAACGCCTGTCCACGCATTTTCAGTGTCTTTAGCGCCACAATGTCCAATATTTGGCCGAACTGCGAGAATATCGCGTACAGTGACTTTTTCAGTTCCTCCTTCTTAATCTTCTCATTGAGGTTGTTAATGTATATGGTTTGGTTTGGGCGCAAGTCCATGTTTTAAGTTATAAATAAATTTATAATAAATTTGCGCAAAACACGAAAACGCCGCTTCCACAAAGCTAAGGAAAAACTTTTGACGTTCTCCTTTACTGTTAGTATACGTGCGGCGTGTGGGGCTGCCATATCTTTACAAAAGCGATTCAAATCATAAAAAAAATATATAGTATGGTAGAGTGTTTTGAATATATAGTATAGAAAAGTTTTATTGTACATATTTTACACGAACACATTTTCCAAAACTAACAATGTGTATAGCTTGGTAAGGAAATGATGTGTGCGGCATGAAACCGTACTTGGGAGTACATATGCCGTGTTCCATAAATTTTTTTCAAAAAGTCTGCTTTAGTATTGAGTATTTGTTAATAAGTAATATGTAACCAACATGTACACATTTTATGTATGACAAAATATTTGTGAATCAACAACAAAATATAGCGACCGATATTGTTTTGTACTGTAGTTATAATAAACGATAATGTATCTTAAATTAAAGATATTAAGAATTGATGTAAAGGTTGGTTAAAAACAATTTGTTTTGAAAAAAAGCTCTCATAAAAAACTGGACAGTTTCTCAAGTACCACTTAATAGCTGTAATGGAATTAAACACCTAAAATAATCGGCCGAAAGGTGAGATGTGGTTTATCAAATGAATGGTAATACAATATGAAGTTGTTGCTGTAGCTGAATACTAAAAGCAAAGTAGCTTCAACTCACTGACAGACAGCAAATCAACTGCTTTCGCCCACATTTTATATTTTCCTATATTATCTTTGTAGAGAAAAAGTATGCACAGAGTAAAACCAATTAAATGTGATATATTTGTTTACACAGAGTAGGTAGTCCGTAAGTTAGACACACAGTTGTGATATAACATATCACAGTTTAACATATAATTTTTTATCAGTTAAATGCATAAATTCATACAATATTATTTGGAGCTTGTGCAAACGGTACTAGGGTTCGTCATTCTGTTCACAATTTTATTATTATTACAACAACAAACAATGTGGCAAATCTTTGCAAATATTTTTTTAGACTTAAATAGCCAACTTTAAATTGTAATATTGTAACAGTTTTAAAACATTTTGTTTAATAAAAAAACTCAACCCCTGGAACCTTTTAGATTGAACGAACAAATGTGGCAATACTTTTTCAGCTCGTACGCACCCAACGAGTGATTGAGCCATTCACAGTTAACGTCCATCAGAAATCTTTTACGAAATTTGTCTGGCAGTGCGCTGCAATTGTGTGTGTGCTTGCGATGTTGTTTTTTTGTTGAATTACTTTAAGTGCTTTTCATTTGTTTTATAATTTTTAACATATTTCTTTAAAATTATTTATAATTTGGCGCATTTGTGAAAAACCAGCAGAGTGCTGCCGTGCGCCGAAAATCGCCGTAAGAACGACATTCGAATGCGCGACAGTGAAAATGTCGAAGAATAAAATGAATTTGGTAGCGAGTGCGGAAACAAATCTAATCGAAGTGAAATCAAAGGTGAATGAATGAATGAAGTAAAAGTGACGAACTTCTAGCTGCTGGGGATAACATTGGGGATACTTTGGTATTGCGACGGGCTCAGGAAAATGTAGTGCTTGCGAGAAAATTCAGCAGGAACGCAAAAATGCCTATTTTATTATAAAAAATAAGTGAGTGGCGGCTGCGGCGACGACGGCCTCTTTGTACGGCAATGATTCATAGGCCTGCAGTGCCCGATTTACGGCGCCGAGTGATGGCTTGTGGCACGAGGAGCGCAGCGCAACGTTGCAACGTGCAGTGGCACAGAAAAAACCACGCAATTCAAGATCGGCTGCGTTGCGCCGAACTCGGTGTGTCTGTATCAGGCTGGTGTTGCACGCCGCTGCTCACCTACCAACCACCCGCTCTGCGGTAGGACTTTGCCGCAGCAGATGCAACAGGCGGTTGTGTTACATAAACGAGCATAAGGGGCGTGCCGCATACGTATGCAGAGCGACGGATCAATGCCGAACGCGCTTCTTGTTTGTTCTAGGCGTAACTGCGATTACATCAACTTGTCTGTCTTTTAGCGCTCTCAGCCAACTACGACACGGGGTTGCCTTTTAGAGGTCTCGTTACCTTGTTAATTAATATATGCACAGCGCACCGCGTGCATGCCAAATACGTTGCTCGGCATATAGTCGAATGAATGGGTGAATGTATTTGCTTTTAGAGGCCGAAATAAAACGTTAGCTAACGGAAAGTTGTTGCAATTTAAACTGTAGTTTGAACTTTACTACCTGTCGTACTTGCCGGCTTATTTACCTACACTCTTGGAGCACCACTTGAGAGCAAAAAGTTCCCTGAATTTGGTTGAATAATTACATTATGAATCTAAATGAAGACAGCGAATTATACAAAATTAACCAATTAAAAATATTCGTCTTTAAACGTTCTCAATTATCGCTTTGAAAATCATTGCTGCAATTTCGTTTATCATTGGACCGTTGGACACTTTACTTCTTTATGTTTTAGTTAATTCGAAGCCATATAACATAATCTTTTGGTCACATATTAGTTTGATGCAGAGTTTCGCCGCTGGAGTTTTAAGCGTCATGGCGAGCTGCAAACTTTTGAGGAATTCTCTACATTAATCGAAAAGCTGCATAGACTTAACGCCTTACAATTTCTAATATTATACATTGACCCCCGCGACAACGATCTGCTGCCCATCAACAACGATGACAACTTCGGCAGAGCCTTAAAAACTGCAAAGCCTCTACTGCGCATCATTGTGCAGCGCAAGGGTATGTGTTTTAATTGTTCATTCATTGTCTGTTTTCTCACCGCTTTGTTGTTTCAAATTTTCAGATGACTTGGAGGAGTTCCCCGGCTTCGGCACGATGAAACCGCGTAACAATATTATTAGCAGCATTCTCGGCCAGACACCAGTGAAGACAAAAGCGCCCACCATCTCCATACCGCACGACTTCCGGCAGGTTTCGGCCATTATCGATGTAGACATTGTGCCAGAAACGCACCGTCGCGTGCGTTTGCTAAAGCACGGCAGCGACAAGCCGCTAGGATTCTATATAAGGTGCATATTGCCCATAACTATTTGCTAGTGTGCGTGAAAAATTGACTAGTGAATTGTTCTCTCTTCTGCAGAGATGGCACATCGGTGCGTGTGACAGCGAATGGGCTGGAGAAGCAGCCGGGCATATTCATCTCACGTCTGGTGCCTGGAGGCCTGGCCGAAAGCACTGGTCTGCTCGCGGTCAACGATGAGGTTATTGAAGTGAATGGTATTGAAGTCGCCGGCAAGACGTTGGATCAGGTTAGAAATGGTCGCGCACTAATCAAACTGAAATTAATGAGAGAAATTGTTATTTTAAAGGTCACCGATATGATGGTAGCCAATAGTTCAAATTTAATTATTACCGTGAAGCCGGCCAATCAGCGCACGCTCACCTCGCCACGTCGCGGCTCCTTCTCACGCACCAGTCAGGTGTCGAGCGGCTCGCACCAGACCAACCACACCAATACATCGGATGAAATCGAACAGGATGAGCAGGATGAAATTGTCGACTTGACTGGCGTGACACTGGACGAGCACAGCGGCGCGCCGCACACAACAGTCGCATCGGTACCGGCACCGGTCATCACAATAACGTCACAGCATCATCAGCAGACGTCGTCGACAGCCTCCACGGTGGTGGCAACCGAAGCCAAAGACGGTGTGCTACACTTGTGAATGGCCACCGCTTTCCACATTCCGGAAAAGATATCTGAAAAGACCGCAACAAAGACCGACAAAGGCAACTGAGGAAAAGGCAAAACACACTCGATGTTAACTGGTGAACAAAGTGCGAAGTACACTTCACGAAATCAACTAGATATACTTACAAAATGCGAGCTAAACATATTTACAAATAACTTCACTTTATTTTTTGAATTTATAATTTTTCATTGCTAATTTAAAGCGAATAGATTATGATGCAAGTGATTATACAGAGTGCATGCGTTTTTCTCGCTTATTGGCAACTTTCACCTCAAATGTATTTTCGACACACAAATCTGTATTAGTAGGCACATGCTCCACACACACCCACACTCACATATGCGGTATTGTGCTCCCATGTCACCGATATGCTGCTATAGTTTTATCTTTGTTAAACATAATGTTTTATTTTGTAAAATTGAATGTGAAAAGTGATGCTGTGTGTGCACTTAGTTGTTATTATCAATTATGCTGCTCACAAGCAAATTCCTACCACAAAGTTGTCCCTAGCTTCCCACTCAGACTCGACTTATCTATTATGTGCTATTTATGGAAGTAAAAAGCCAACTGCGTTGGCTCTTCCGCCTAATTTAATCTATAAATTGTGTGAGCAGAAGCAAAAGCGAGAATAAAAGGACACGTTGATATGAATTAATAATGTTAAGTACCATCATCACGCGTTAACACGATTCTGTAGCACTACGTGCGTTTATTTTAATTATGTTAGCTGCATTAGTGAGCAGGCAGATCGACGTACAACTACGATATGCAAACGCAACACACGTTTAATAATTGTAGTGTAATTAGTATGAAAATTACTAAGCAGAAAGTAAACTATTGTAGTCTAAAATACATTCCATTCGGAAAGATGTCACAAATGTATGTATTCGACAAAACATAATCATTGCAAGAATCTGAAAAAAACCAAAACAAAATTTTTTCAAGAAAACAAGTCTTTGCTAGCTATTGCAATTTACACTACACGCGGCGGCCTATTTGTGAAATCAATTTGCATGTGTCTTATAGTCGTATAGTCTAGTACAGTACAGCCTAGTACAGTCCACTAGTTAGGTTAACATCTCTCGTAATTTATCGACATACCTATAGTACGGAAAAACATTAAAATAAACATACAATTCTCTCAAAGTAAAGCTAAAATTTTATTGAAAACTTAAAATCACCTAAAGACAAAAAGTAAAAACGTAAACGAACTTTTACTAGTAGAATTTTTCGAAGCAATAATAATAAAAAAAGCCAGAACAAATTCAACATTTTAGCTATTTTATCGTAAGAGATACTTTATTGAAATGTTTTACATCTAAATATATACATACATATATACTTAAAATACAAATAATATGCAAAGGAATTATCTTTTTTTGTTTTAATAAATAAAGTCCGTAAGGACAAAAATATCAAATGTACAACATGAAACGTTGTATTAAAGTTTTAATGAAGAACAGAATTTATGTTACCAAAATTACGAGCGAATTATTAAAGAAGAAATTTGCCGTCGGTAGAGGCGCCATCGATCGTGATATGTTTCTTTGTTTGAGGGTTTCAAGGTGATTGAAAATTGAAAGGGCATTCGAAGTGAATTCGTTAAAATGTTTTGTACTTATCTTCCATTTTTCAATAAGAATATGAGACTTTGTAAGGCCCTATAATTTCAGAAGTCAGTTCTACATCAAGCTTAATAGACTACTATTTTATAAACCTTGGTTCTACATCAAAGCGGCAAGCGGAATTTTCCCAAAAAACACTCATATATGTTTAGTAAGTAGGAAGACATGCCACCTCCGTCAGAAACCAAGAAAACCAGATATTTGTAAATGATAAAAAATACGGTATGACAAGCTGCAGTCCCTGTAATTTGAGCTGCTTAAGTTTTTAGCTCAGCACACCGCAGCTCTGTAAACACTACAATAGTCAGTATCTTCAAATATTATCTTACTGCCATGTTCGCCGGCAAATTGAACCTTATCGATATACAATATTTTTATCAGACACTACAATCCCATGTTAGGACGCCCGCCCACTAACAACGTCCGCAAGCGCTTGACCTGATTGAGCGTCTGCGCACCGCGTTGGCCGTTAAGCACGAAGAAACTGAAGAGATAAAAGCAATTGGCCTATTTAATGCAATTGCCACACCGCATTCCATACGTACGGACGTGCGGTGATTCAGCAACGAATAACGGAAGCGACCATTAAATTATTCGGAAATGTTTAAGAGCGGTTCAAGCTTTTCCAAAGCAGCAAATGAGACGCTTGTCGAGTACTTTCAGAAGACCAGCCTCAATGGCTTCGGACTGCTGTATTTCATTCGAAGGCGCAAATATCAACGGTAAGTGCCCCAAATACAAAATCGTTGAATGCTGTAGTCTGCTATTAATTTATAACACAAATTTGTAATACATATACGCGATTGCAAAATGTTACCCCTGAAAACTGAAGAATTTGCGTCAGCCCATAAGATTCCTTCCGAAAAAATATAATTTTACGACTTAAATTTACAATTTTTACGTACATTGCTCGTTTATTATTAGCAAATATGATAATTGCTCTCACTTTCAGTTTTTGCTTTTGAACAATTAAAAGTTGTGCATATTTTCAAATGGTTTTCATAGCAAATTTTTCACCCGACTGACTGATGTTTAGTGAAACTGGTAGCAATTAATTCTGAATAAATTTATCCTGCATTGGAAACACATATATGTATGTCATGAATATTAATTAGCCAATATCAATGATGTGACGTATATATGTATATATACATTAAAATTTCATCGATTACTAACATATAGACGAATTTTAACATTTTCACAGCGCCCTTTGGTTTATGTTCATTCTTTTGGGTATCGGCTTTGCCACTTATGTTGTGGTCTATACACTGCTCGATTTTCTGGAACATCCCATTTTGACCACCTTGGAGACACAGCACTATGGCGTCCAAAATATTCCCTTTCCCGCTGTGGCCGTTTGCAGCGCAAACAAGTTGAGTCGTCGTGCAGTGGACGCCTACGCGCGGAAAATGTATGTACAACCAAATACCGATTTTGTAGATGTGAATGTTAAAATTTAATAGCATAATTACAGGCGCAGTCAGCATAGTAATCAAGGCCAATACTGGCAAGACAGACTGAAGCTGCTGGCCGGCTTTTTTGCCAGCGATGCTGTGGATTTCGATGAAGCAACAGAATTTCAAAAGGAACTGCTGAGTATAAACGCTGGCGCTTTTAATGTGGTTGATTTTCTGCGTGAGGTACTGAATAACGCAGCTAAAAATTTTCGCTTTATAATAGTAGAAAGTATGATAATTTTAAGAGCTAATTTGAGGTTATGATGTGGCAAGTGTGAGAAAGAAGAATGAAACTAATGTGGAAAGCGATTTAGTTAAAATTTATCTTCATCTCAGTAATGCACATTCAGATGCCAGATAGCTAGATAGTGGTTGTCGCGGGGTCCAGTTTTCGTTTTCTTGCACTTCTCATTAGCAATTTTTGAGTGGATATGCCGGTCTGCTGTAATGTGTATGCACAAGTATGCATGTTTGTATGTTTGAATATCAGCCGCGACACAGTAGTTAATAAAATGTACCGCGAGTCTGAGGCTCGTGAGTTTGAATCGCGGCTCAGTCAATACCAGATATTTTCCAGTAGAGTAAAGAGCTCCAGTAGCAGTTTAAGTTAAATGTGTCAGCAATAAGTTCAGCCATTCAGCCATTAGTATTCGTCCCTAAGATGTTTTATTTAGTTTCTGCTACAGTTATAAGACGCATCTAAGTACATAAATTACGTACATATCTGTTGGATGTTGATTGTAGAGAAGTGAAGAAAAACAAATGCTGTGATGTTCACAGGACGAAGTTTATTTCGAAATCCATTAACAATTTTCTGATCTACATCGCTTCTTGCACTGCTTCAGCCATTGTTACGTACTCTGCTTCTGTTGATGACAGCGTCACGCAGTTCTGCTTTCTACAACTCCAGCTGACGCATAAACCTCCATACTTAAATACATATCCACTGTTTGACTTCCTGTCGTCATAGTTTTGTGCCCAGTCTGCATCTGCAAATCCTATGAGTGTGTTAATTCCGTCACCTGTTCCAAGAATCAGTCGCAATTCCTTTGTTAATTTTAAATATTTTACTAGTCTCTTCAATTCTGTCCAATCCCCTTCTGTTGGTTTGCTCACATGACTTAGAATCGAAATCGTAGCTGCGATGTCCGGAGACTGTTAACACTTAAGTATAAAAGACATTCAACTAATTCGTGGTATAACTTAAAAATATTTCAATTCAAATTTCAAATATTGAATTTCAAACAAAGGATTCTAAGAATTCGAATAGTTTATTATTATTATTATTATTAATGGGGATAATGCACTGCGACCTAGAAGATCTATTGTGCCCCCTTCTTGGACCTCAAAGACTGTCAGTGAGTCCAGTATCCAAGAGGAATCTTAGTATGTTTCCTAAGCCTCTGGATACCCAGTCTGCACCGGATATGATATAGTCTCCCAGGTGCTTCTTTCTCTTATGCATGAGTACAGGGCAATTTCCTAGTATATGTATTGCAGTCTCGTTTTCCTGCAAGCAGAACCTGCAATACCCGTTTTCACGGATTCCTAGTTTCGTTAGATGATAGTTCAATCTACAATGCCCTGTAAGCATTCCCGTGATAATCCTTAGATTATTTTTTGACAAGGTCATACACTCCTCGAAACGTTTTCTATTATAGGATCCGATAACCAGTTTCGAATGCTCTAGACCTGGTTGATTTTCCCAGTATAGATTCCTTCTGGTTATCTCGTCCTTTCTCAGTAGAATGGAGGAGGCTCCTTTTCCCAACCCACAAAAAGGTTCAGGGCCGACAAAGGGTGTGGAAGCTCCCTTCCTTGCTAGCTCGTCAGCCCGTTCGTTCCCTTCAATGCCGGTGTGGCCCGGAACCCAAAGTACCCACACCTTGTTGTAACGGCCAAGTTCATTCAGCTTCTCAAGGCACTCCAATACCAGTTTCGAGGACACCTGGTAGGATCTAAGTGCCTTGATAGCCGCTTGGCTGTCAGAAAGAATGGCAATTTTCCGGTTCCGGTAATTCTTCACCAGATTGAAATGAGCACACCTTTCAATGGCGTATATTTCCGCCTGGAAGATAGTAGTGTGCTTTCCAGTAGGTTCCGAGTATCGTATCCTCGGCCCGTATACTCCTATCCCGGTACCTTCCTCCGTTAAGGAGCCATCTGTGTACCAGGATATCATGTGCTGGTCTATCCGATATGTTTCCGATATGCCTACCCATTTCCTTTTGTTACTAAGATCAGTTCTGAACCGTTTGACAAAGCTGAACTTCGGTGAGATTGTGTCCCTCGGTATTGCGATTTCGGGATGCTGAAGCGTGAGAGTATCAATCCTCTTACGACTCAGGAATCCCTCAGCCCCGATATTGACATCAGTCATCCGTAGGAGAGCCCTCTTCGCCTGGGTCTGTATATATAAGTGAAGAGGTGTAAGTTCCAAAAGAACCTCCAAGGATGCTGTTGGACACGTTCTCATAGCCCCTGTTATGCACACGCATGCCAGTCTTTGTAGCTTACTAAGCGCCTTGATAGTGGTCGCCTGGCTGGTCCTGTTTACCCAGACAGCCGAACCATACGTTATCATGGGTCTTACAATCGCCGTGTAAATCCATCTCAGTATAGTCGGAGTACAACCCCAACTTTTCCCTGATATGGATCTACAGGTCATGAAGACCCTCGTGGCCTTACTTATCGTTGCCTCTAGGTGTCCTTTCCAGAGAAGTTTCTGATCTAGTATAACGCCTAGATACTTCACCTCCTTCTGGAATTCTATCTCCGCCCCATCCAAACGTATAGGTCTAAGAGCATCAAGTTTGTATTTTCTTGTGAAGGGTACAACGGTGGTCTTTGCCGGATTTATATTCAGCCCCACTTTTGTACACCACTTCTTGGTTAACCTTAATCCTAAGGTTATCCTTTCCCGCAGGGTATCTTCATAGTTTATACAGTGAGGATATTTGCTCAGTGTTTTTGTTATCCAACAATATCTAAATGCTCTCCAAAACCAGCTTGCGCCGCCATGCGACGATTTGTTGGTGATGTGTCGCTGGGCTGGACAACCAAAAGCCTGCAGCGAAATATTCCAGCTACACCCCATTGCTGCCGGTTACTGCTGCGTATTCAATTACAGACGTGTTGCCGCGTCCACTGGCGCACCCGCAGCAGCGTAAGCAAGCTACATATATACACACATACATACATATATATGTATATATACCTTGTGAACAGATCCACACCGCCATTTCATCCGGAAGGCAGCGGCAGAAAAATGGGCCTGACGCTGCTGCTCAACTCCTCCACCTTCGACTACTACCTGACCGAGCGTAGTAGCATCGGTTTCAATGTGCAGATCTTTGGTGTTGGCGTCTTCCCCGATGAAAGCACTGGCGGCGGCTTGAAGCAGATTTTCGTGCCGCCCGGCAGTGATGTGCAGGTGCAGCTGAGTGTCACCACCCAGGTCGCCACGCCGGAGGTGCGTGCGTTTAGTGCACAGAAGCGTCGGTGCCACTTTAAGGACGACTATGTGGCTACCTACGGGCTGGGCTACAACCGGGGCGAGTGTTTGATGCGCTGCAAGGCGCGCAGCATGTTACGTCGCTGCGGTTGTGTGTTCTACTATATGCCCACCGATTTTCTGCGAACAAATTCTAGTGCGATAACGTACTGCACGCTCGCGCAGCTGGAGTGCACGGAGCGCTACAGATGTAGGTAGTTCAGCAAGTTTTGTAACATACTTTTTGGATGCCTACCTTATATGTGTTTTTGTAGTTATGTGGAGCACATACAGTATTTCGGAGCAGGATATTTTCCAGCAGCGACTGAGCGAGCAGCAGGACTCGTTGGCCTGCCCCGACTGCTTGCCTCTCTGTAGCTATAACCACTACAACTATGAAGAGCAGAAGTTGCTGTTGCGCGACACACGGCAACTGCCGGAGTTTTTAAATTTTTTGCATGGCCTGACGGAAGATGATATGAACCAGATGCCAATCTTCCAAGCTCAGTTGTGTTTAGCTGCTTGATAAAAGGAATTTTAACATAAATGCAATTATATTCTATTCCGCAGGAGCAAGTCAGCCGAGGAAATTGCAGACTTCAGCCTAATCAATATATTCTTTACGAGACCATTTGCAGTGCAATACCGTAAGGAAGTACTCTACAATTGGTATCAGATCTTGTGTGAGTTTCAAGTGTTATTTATTACTACGTATTATGTCTTGTGAGATTTTTGCCTATGATAAGCCCATACACACTTGACATTGCTTTACAAATGCAAACGAAATTTGTATGCAGAGTCTACATATATTTATTTAATTTTAGCAAACATTGGTGGTGTAATTGGAATTTGTATGGGCTGTTCCCTTATAAGTGGTTTCGAGCTGATCTACTTTTGCACCTTCAGGCTTTTCGAAAAAGTGCAACACTATCGCAAGACTACCAGCAAATCTTAGATTTTTGTCAAATATTATACTTATGAATCAGTGGAACTTGATTATAATTAATTTGCAATATACCAGAAAAACGTTGGTTTAAATTATTTTGTGCTCCGAAGCTATGCATTCAACTCTTTCCCATCATTCTCGTTACCAGATTCCAGTTGCTTTTCCATAGATTGCCAAATAACCTTTGCCGTGGGTCGATCCTCCGCCAACTCATTTGTACAGCAATAAAAAACCCCCACGATGGGATTATAAGCGTCGCACAGCTCGAATGCTTGCGGCAACAGTGGACGAGTGCCACAAGCGTTATCGCAGTCTGGCATATCCGAACTGCTACTGAGTTCAATTGAATCGTTAACCGTTGTAGCTGTTGAATGGCTTTGGTCCTCATCGACCAGCGGCAGTGTGTGTGGCGGTACCAAAGCAATGGTCTCGTAGATGACAAGTCCAAAGCTGAAGATATCCGCTTTACAGTCGATTACGTCAGAGTCGTTCATCACTTCCGGCGCTGACCAGAGGCTGGTGCCTAACGGATTTATACGTGTGTAAAATTTGCATGTGTGAGAAAACGACACCCGCACTCACCCACATATCGTAACTTCGGATTCTCAGAAAAGTCGATCAAGCCGTTGTCATCTAAAGGCAGACTGACTCCGAAATCGCACAGTTTGCATATGTCAAAGTCGCCCTTAACCAAAACATTGAAAGACTTCAAGTCGCCATGCAGCAACTTGGCCTCGGTGTGAAGGTAGTCCAGGCCGCGTGCAATATCAACAATCACCTTGAGCGTCTGCTGCGCCGGCAGTGGCCCATCATTCAGCTCGAAGCGTTTCTCCAATATGTCGCCTAGCGAAGTGTTGCAGCACTCCAGTACCAGCGTGTCTGCGCCGTCAGCGCTCTTCGTAATTCCGCGAAAGCCAACAATGTTCGGATGCTGCAGCTTTCTGTAGTGATGCAATTGCGTAAAATACGATGCTGCCGTTCCGCACACGAGCCACTTACCTTAAGATTGCCGCCTCATCCCGTATGCGCGTGTTGAAGAGGTCAACTTTCTCTTGCAGCCGAGCACTTTGCGACACACGCTTCACGGCCCACGGCGAACGTACTTGTCCGCACTTGGGCGAACGGTCCAGGCGGTACACGTTAACGCAGGTGCCACAGCCGAGATTTTTCAGCAACGGCGAGGGGGGCACTCTCAAGGGCGTGCTTAGCTGCTGTATATTCTGCACATGCTTGTTGCGTGCGATGCGACTCGGTGTTTCCATTTTCCTTGCAATTTAAACCAATGAAACTTCGGAACAAAGTAAACCCTTACTTTATTTTACTTTTGCTTTGATTTACTTTGCTTCGGAACCACTTCTAGTTGCGTTCTGTTATTTTCAATTTTAAACCAACCAGTGTGGCCATCGCCAACAATGTGACGCGAACCGGGACTGGGTCACGGTTGCTAATTCGGTCAACTCTGTCCCCACGGTTGTTGATTGCCTCAACAGTGTTGCCTAAATTTGAGGTTTATTTGTTTGGATTGGAGGACAATTTTATGATAAATATTTGAGGGGGAAAATTTAGGAGGAAATATTTTCAAGACATTTTTAATTTACACTCAGTGTTGCCACTTAGAATTTTTTCCCCTACCAAAATTGGTCCAAAATCAATCTCAGCCTACCAAAATAAATTTGTTAAACAAAAATTTAGTTTCAAACACAAAAACAATTAAATTCAGTACAAAACAACACAGTTTAGCATATTAAATATGCTGCAATTAAAAGTATTACATTAAAATTAACATAAAATATATAAATACATACAGAGTAATTTTAAAATTATACAAAAATTAATAGAAAATTTATTAATGCAGTGTTGCCTACCCAAATTCCTTGAAAATCACAACAAACCAACCAACCTACCAATGCCTTAATTTATGAAACGAAGCTACCAATTTTGGTCCAATTGGACCAAAACGGCAACACTGTTTACGCTTTTTAAACTGTCTGTGGCCAACCAGGTTGCATTTTTGTTACATCAACACCTTGTTCAGAAATATTGGCTAGTGGGTCTTTTTTTAATTTCATGTACCAAATAGAATGAGCAATTTTTATGAAATATTCATATTATGTGTGCATAATAAATTTAGGGCGAAATTTCATTTTAGGGCGATTACTTGAAATTTATCTGGCAGCACTGTGCCTCAAACAAGCCCCCACGGTTGATAAGAAACGTAAATTTGCTTTGGCGTTTGCCATGTATTTACAATGACAAAGAAAAGTTGTTTTTTTTTAGTTTTAATTCTGTAGTCACTGGTGGTTACCTTCGGCGTTTTTAACTTATTGGCTGAAAGCAAATATGGCAACACTGATTTCCTGTGTTTCCTGATTTTGTTTATTGCTTTCTTGATTCAGCCGTTTGTGGCCAATAACCCAATAGTACACCACCCCACTTTGAACTACATCGTTATAATTAAATTAATCTTTAAAGATGTTAACGAATACCATTCCTTCCATTCCATACCTCAAAAACAAGTTTGCACAACAGGTCGCACTCGATTATGGCCACCTTACTATGATGATCTTTTACTACATTTTCCTGCTCTTTTACAATTGTTGAACAGCCGACAAGCTGTCAGACTTTGACAAGTGTGCTCCGCAGACTCCCCAAAAACCATCGGCTGCGGTTACCTTCTTTACGTAATTTGTTTGGAGGCAGTGGATTATTGTCCGAATTCTTACCCAAAGCCACAACAAACTTCATCTTAGTATAGGAGAGCAGACACTAGGATGGGCAACGCCTACGGACACTATGCCACACCCGACGTGGTTCCGGGCCCAGACTGCGAACCCACCTTTGATCCGATGATGGGTTTCGAGAATCGCAAAGAGCGCGTTATGATTGCCACACGCGAAGAGATGGAGTCGGCGAAAATTCCGTTGGAGGATCGGGATTACTGTGCTCACAAGCTGCTCACGTATCGCGCTTGCCGTGCCGATGTCTACCCGTGGCTGTACAAATGCAAACACGAGCGCCACGACTACCTGCACTGCGAGTACGAGGACTACGTGCTGCGCATGAAGGAGTTCGAGCGCGAGAGGAGACTGCGCGAACGCCAGAAACGGATCGAGAAGAAGCAAGCGGCTTAGGCGCACTGGTGAAGGTGGCCAAGAATAACAAACGAAACCCGTAAAGGAGCTAAGAAAAAGCAGGGAAGTTTCTTGAAGACGCAGTTGTTGTGCGGACCGAATTACTCTTGGTAACTACAATTGAACTACAAATATGTAAATATTTCAAACATGGATTATTTTTGCAGCCACACTGCCACCCTCTGAATCTTAAACCTTGCGGGAGAAATATTTGCATATAGATTTAAAAAATCAATTAGAGAAATTCCTAATAAGAGCACATTTCAAATAAAAGCGATATACGTGAAAACACCAACGAAAAGAACGGCTACGCTTGAAGTATTCTGCAAACGAATTTTACTTTATGTAAAAATTAAAATGTCTACATTTGGCAATGACAAATCAAATTCTGCAGAAACCCCGCACTAGCAACTAGCCTAAACTAAATTACAGACTTGGCGACGGCTTTCATTCTCTTGCTAAATTTCATTTTCTTCCTTTTCGGCTGCGCCGGCTCCTTGGGCTCACTACTCTCAACAGGATCATCCAGACGCTTGATGCCACTGTAATGTTGAAATGTTTACGTTAGAAGTTCGAATTTGCTTCATGCTCGCCATCACCTCTTCACCGATATCAGCTTCGAGACCTTGCCATCGCCCTGTTTTAACGCCTTGGACCAGTCCTCATCAGTACCTTTGATAGCGAACTCTTTGAGGCTGTCCATTTGCAATTTTTTCAGTTCCTGCTTTTGCTTTTTGCTTATCTGTTGCGCCGTTTCCTCCAGCTCATCGTTCAGCGACAGCGTTATGGGCACCAGATCATCGCCGCGTCTCAGCTTCGTCTCGCTAACCATAGAGCTCTCTATGTGGCCTTCGATAACGCCCAGGAAATACTTGGTGGCTTTCTTCAGCAGGTCATAAAACTTGGCCAAAATCTGATTACCGGGCATATTAAGCTCGCCAGCAATGGCGTCCACTGTTTTGCCCTGTACGCCGATCGCGAGCAGAATGGCCTGTAAAAATTTTGTGAGTTGCAGACAACTTAAACCAAGGAAACAAATTTAATTTACAAAAAATAAAAACCTTCTGTAAAGTGTCTATGGGCAGTGCGTCGATTCTGCCCTGGAAGTACAGGTAGCTGACATCGGTCACCAGGTCGAGTATGAGGCGATATTCGATTTGATTGCGCGAGTACGCCTCCAAACGTTGAATATCGTGCGGCAGGAAGTATACGTCGAGCGTTTGTTTGTCCAGTTCTACAAATTGGAGCAAAGGAACTCAATCAAGCATTATATTGAAATTGTCATGCCCTTTCAGGCCCTTTGAATTTTGCTGACTACCTTTCGGCTCGATTTTGACCCATTTGTTGTCTATGATGGACAGCGCCAAGCTGGTGGAGAACTCTCTGAACGTTTTGCCCAACAATTTCACTATGCGCCTGCGAAAATCGTTAAAATACAGACTCAGCCAGTCGGCGCACACCTTTTCCTTTTGGTCCGACTTGTTTAGCGTGTGCAGCATTATGCATGAATACTCGCCAGTGAGGTCATTGGCCTTTTGGCTGGAATAATAGTTAATTAGCTATTTAGTTATAGTTAAAAGCTGTGAAAAGTCATACGTAATGTAGACCGGCACAAAGCCCATATTCTTCCAAAACTTGAGCAGCTCTTGCGTCAGTCCGTACGAGGTGCCCAGGTAGTCGATGTGTTCGGGCGCACGCTCATTTAAACGCTTCAAAAGCGTGGGAATTTTGCGACGCGGACGAATTTGCTCTTTGAGCAAACCCACCTGCTCGTCTTCGACCTCCTCGATGCCTGCAATAAATCGAAATACCACATAAAAATGATAACTACATTGAATGATTCTATACTAAAATATTAAAATTTTTTAGAAGATCAAAACAACTACTTTGCTTCTTACCATTTGGTTCTTCGCCTGCGTTGGCGTCTTCGTTCAGGTCTGTAAATTTTCCAGCATAATAGTCCCGCAGTAGCTTCATTGCTCGTTTACCATAGCCCATCTGCAATTGAATTTGCGGATTAAATGACAATTACAATCAAGTAATAAATAACAAATTCACCCTCTGATAGTTGGGATGCGTAGCTATACGGACTATCCGCACGCCAGACAGTTTTGGAAACTCGCGATCGCCAAACTGCTCGGACACGTTCCATGGTATCAGATCGCCGCAGGGCTTCTTGCCCCGCCCCAATGAGTCGGTAATGGAGTGAGCGGATATTTCGCCTTCCAAGGCCACCTGTATGACCACCAGTATCTCAGGCAGCTGATCTTTGCGTTGTATGGGGCCCAGCAGACAGAAAAGATGGTGCGCCGGCGCATCGCTCATCATCTGCAGGTCGTTGGGGCTGTTCTTATAGTGCGACGCAACGTAGATGGATACGACGCGATGCAGAAAGGATTCGGCCGCCTTGTGGTAGGAGAACAACGCATCGCGATCGATGTAGTAGAGCTCACAGACATCTGGCGTAGGGCAACCGGAGCTGATGTGTGGCGCCGCAGTGGCGTCCAAGCAGAGCAAATTAATGAGCCATGCTTCAATGTCGTCGCCATCGCGATAACGTATGGATTCGTCGAGCTTTAGCTGCAAAGAAAATAATTCAATAAAACTGCGTATGAAAACCCACAGCCAACTAACCGGTGGCGACGCATTGTTCTCCTTTTGCAGCTGTGACATAAGCTTCAGACTCAATGAACGTCCAGTGCCCTCATAGCCATTAATGGTAGATGCCATGAAGATCAAATATGGGCCCATCATCTTTTTGACCAGCGGCAACGGTATGGCCGCTGCCTCGTCAATTAATAACAGATCGGCAGCGTTCAATAAGTGGGTGTCTGTGGGCGCTATGTACTGTATGGTCTGACGACTCGAGCGCGTAATGTTGATTCGTATGATGGCCTTCTTGTAGTCCGGATTAGTGGAGCGTATGATGGTGTAGTCAGAGTGCTCTTGATACTCCAAGGCATCAAAACCTTTCAGAACGAACTCGAAGAGCGTAATTAAATTTTCGGGATGCGGTGAAGTCACGTAGATATTCACGTAACTAAAAGCCACGGCCGCCGCTATGGATAGACCCATAGCGGCTGATTTACCGCGACCGCGCGCTGCGGTAAGTGTGGTGGGTGGTCTAAAAAGAAAGAATAAACAATTAGAGGAACTGGAGATAGATGCGATAATATTGCGGCTACTGACTTTAGTTGTTTCTCTGCTAGCGCTTCAATGAACTGCGCCACTGCCTTCGCCTGATCATAAGTTTTGCATAAGTTCACCAGTGGACCAGCTGGCGGCGTATCGTGTAGACTCTCCTTTAAATCTTGCAGCATTTCGTCGTTTTCCGACTTGCCCACAGCGGCCGGCTGCAAAAGTCAGAAGTTTACTATTTTAACAACCTGAGCGCAGAAGTTGGTTATGCACTTACATTCACCGGCTCCACATTGATGGTCTTCGAGCTTAACGGCAGCACGGTCAAATCATCGTTGACTACGAGACAGCGCTGACAGTCGGCCAGCGACAGTATCAGCCGCTCATTGAAGCGGCAAGTCACTGTTTGATGTGCCTCGGTGCGAAAACGTTTATGCACGTCCATGCTCATAGTGTAGAGCTGCTTCAGCGATTGCAGTGTCTTCAGCAGCAGTATGATGAGGCCTCCACCCTCCACAGTCTCTACAGTACGCGCCAGCAAATTTGGGGTCAGCGCCTCGAAGTCCTGCAGCACACAGACGCCGTAAGTACGACCCAGCACCGCATGCGTTTCGGAGTAGTAGCGACCGTGTATAGTGGTGGATACTCGGAATGTGTCGAACATATCTGCCTCGTTTACATCAATTTTTCCGGCCGCAATCTTTTTGGCACGTTTCCGACCATGACTTCAATAACGTATAATGTGACATTATTTATAAAATTAAACGAAAATTAGACCTACTTGGAAATGGCCTCATCTTTGTTTTTGTAGCACCAGAGCACCGTGGGTCGCGTCTTCACCGTGGATTTGGTGAGTATGTCGTATAGTATGGGCACCTGGTCGCGCGCCTTGTCGCCAATGATAATGAACATGGTGCGGTGACCCAGCTTCACGCCATTCTCGATCATCACGCGTATGCGATTGTCTATCTTCTTTTTCACCATTTTGCCAAAAGTTTAAATGTGTTTTTAAAAATATTCGAAGAAACTCAGAACCAACGAAAAATGCACTTGCGGCAACAGCAAACAACAAAACGCACGTGCGCGCCATGTTGCCATATTTATTGATTTCACTTTAACAGCTGATCATGTCCCACAGGGCTGCAATTAAACTTGTTTATGCTAACCTGTTTCTTGAAATTTTGTTTTAAGAAAAAACAAATAAAAAGAAAAGAAAGGACTCTAATATCTGTTAAGTCGAAAGAGCGATAATATTCATATTCAATATTCAGATCCACCATATATTCCCCTTGAAAGGAAAATCGTCAGAAATGTATAGTTTTTAAAATGATTTCATAAATTTTACCTTCATAACGAGAAAATTTGCAATTGCCTGTCGAATAGGTGGAGTGGTTAGATGGAAAAGGAGGGAAGAGGGAAATAATCCTCCTAAGTTCAAGTAGGACCTTCAGATTCCGTAAAATATTTACAGTGTTTTTGCAGTATTTCTCTATTTGTGTGGGAGGCTTTGTGGGCCTTTCTGGCCGTGTGGGCCGTTTTTGTGTAAGTTGGGCCTTTTTTTGTACAAGAATGTGTAAGCAAAAAAGAGACAAACTGACTGAAGGCAATCGGTAAAAATGTCGATGTAAAAGTTATGCTTTGTTGTTGTGTTAAAAACAATTTGTCGAAAACTTAAAATGGCACTTTCGTTACCATTTTAAACCTTTTTGGGAAAATTTGGGTGCAGAAATTTTTAGCTGAGTGGTAACATAGTTTGAAATGCGCACAAAACTTAAACTGTCATTTCTGTTACTTTGTATAACGGTAAAATCTGTCGATATTTCCTCAGCGTTTTACTATTGTGAATGCCATTTATATGAAGTGAAAGATGTGTGAAGCTGTAACGCGATTTCCGTAATTTTTGAAATTTAGTGTTACTAAAAAAACTACTAGTGTTACTAAAAAAAAAACCACTCCAGCGAATAAAATTTTAACATTCCGTTTTCTAATAGTGAGTACTACATACCATAGAAATTTCAGATGAACAAATGTGAGGCTAGCAAAACAAAAAACAATTTGCTTATGAAAGATACTTTATAGTTTTATTCATAAGATTACGTAGTGGCTTATCAAATTAATTGCGCTCGAATTTACTTCTTTCGCTCATATTGGAATTTATAGACAGGCGCCGCATCCTTAGTGCCCTTCTTCACCCTCTTGGGTTTAAGAAGCCGTGGTTGTTTCAGCACGCGCTGCAGTTCCAATTTCCGCTGAACTATGGCCAGCTCTTTCTCGCGTTCGATGCGCTTTGAAAGTTCATGATAAGCTTGTTGCTTAAGAGCATTTGCTTTTTTAGCTTCCTAAAAGAAAAGTATTGAGAAAAAACAACTCAATTACTCTTCGCGAATACAAAAGTAGGAAACAAACCTCTGGTGTCAGCTCTGGTAGTTTCATTTTCTCCAAATCCCGCAACCGTGGCCGATTCGTTTTTCGCCCCAGCAAGCTGGGGTGCGTATCCAACCGCTTGGCCAGCTCGACATCAGTTAGCTTCGTCGGCTCATCGTCCACGAAGAATATGTGCTGGTTGGGCACCGTATTCGCAAAGTCAATCATATGCAACTGCGACTGTAGCCGTTGTATCTTTTTTGCTTCGATGGTGCGCTTCATTGCAACGTACTTCAAGTCTTGCGTTTGCATCAACGCCATCTGCTCCTTGCTATGTTCATCCGCCTTGTCCTTCTCGTGATGCTCATCCTCCACCAGTTTGGAGTTGATCATGTGGTGATAGAACTCGTCGGGATTCTTAGAGAGTGCGCGCTGGTGCAGTACCTTGAGCGTGCGCTCCTTGTGGTGGGCATTGTTGGCGCGTACCTTGTAATCCTTTTTCTTCTCGAGCAGTCCGAGATGTTGGCGTGACTCGGGTTGGTGACGCTCGCGGTGCACCTTCTGGTTGCTCTTGGAAGCTTTCTTCCACGAAGACATTGTATGTGCTACCTGTTTTATATTTTTAGTTAAAGCCAAAGTTCGTAAAAATTATCAAATAAACAACGTGCACAAGCGAATTGCGAGCTGTCATTTTCATCTTTTGATGACAGTAGCATCAGCTGTAATTGTAATAGATTTTCAGAAGTAACATTTGCGGTTTAGTACAATTTCGATTTGCTGTATTTTTTATGGCGGAATGTTTAAAATTTCAATTTTTCAATTAAACTTATTTTTGATTTTATTAAGAATAACTAAAAATTTCAATAAGTTATGTTTTTTTCCTATGCTGTGCAGACAGCCTAAAAAACCTACAAAAATATCTAGTTGAAAAATTTGTACAATTATTTAAACGTTTAACTATGCATCAAATATTGTCTGATATATTTTATTAAAAAATTCAAACAACAAAAATACAAAATTAATACAACTTTAATAATACAACAACAATATATATACTATATATTTGAAAGCTGGTTTTGTGTTCGAGTAAAACAAAGATTTCTTATTAATAAATTACCTGTTACTTATTATTAAATTACTATTTAGAATTCAGAATATGAGATTTCGTATATTATTAAATTGAAAAAAGTGATGAGTAGGAGGGTTTAAGCGCCCAAAAAGTTGAAGATTGACATTTTGCATCAAAGTACTAAGATTGAACTATTTTACACTACTTACACTATTACCCCGGTTTGGTTTTTATTAGTGTCCGACCGAAACAACTTTTTTGGGCCGAAACCGAATTTCGGTTTTTTTTTTTAATATTCGGCCGAAACCGAACCCGAAACCGAACCTTTCTAGTTGAAAGAAAAATCACCATATCAAGCATTTATTTTCAACAAACGAATTTTACTTTAAGTAAATAAAGAACAAACAAACAAACAAACAAACAAACCTAACATAATTTTGTTAAATCGAAAAAAATCGTTAAATCGATCGAAATTTTTTTTGTTTTAAACCGACGACGGTATATACAATTTTAATGCTGTTCGACTTATAACTACGAATAGAATAGAATAGAATAGAATAGAATAGAATAGATACGGGAGCCGAGCATCAACTGCCCGAGACACTGCGTCCAAAGAGAACGATTGTGTCGTATCCCTTATTCTTTATTCTAGGAGTTCATCTCCCCCAATACTGTCCAGGAACTCCTTGATTTTTCCCAGATTAGTTCCAGACAGCTCTTTTGTCTAAATTAGTTCCCTTCCCAGTATACGCTTCCTTGCGTGTAAGAGAGCGGGACACTCGGTTATGATGTGCACGGATGTTTCATCATCTTCCATGCAGAACCTGCATAGTTCACTGTCTGTTAATCCCAGTCGCACTTTATGCATATTTAGCAGTCAGTGCCCGCTCAGGATTCCCGTCATGAACTTAAGCTCCTTTCTGCTTAGGTCCAATAGGTATTTAGATTTGCCTTCCGAATAGGCCGGAAAGAATAGCTTGGAACAGCGTTGTCCTACCGTATTGGAACATTTCTGGTTGCCCCGATTTTTGAATTCCTGTTTGACACAATGCCTGAAATGAGCTCTGCTGACACCTATGATTGGCTCAGGTCCATAGGGTCGTTTTGCCGCCCCTTCCTTTGCCAATCTGTCAGCTTCCTCATTTCCATCGTGCCCACAGTGCGCAGTGGATTATCACCCGGTTATCCTTTGAAATGTCTTGGAGAACATTTGCTGTCTCCCAGACTAGTTTGGAGTCAAACGTCGTCGAGCTCAGAGCTTTTATTGCTGTTGGATAATTATGATTATCCTCTTCCTCCTGACATTGAGAGTCAGTATCCTTCTGGCACACTCGTTTATGGCAAAGACCTCAGGCCTGGAAGACTGTGGCCGTATCTCCCAGACTGACTGCTAATTGGGAGCTAGTATTAAATATAACTACGAAGCTATTCCACATTAAAAATTTGGGTTGTGTGGGCGGTGCCAGGCCGCCTTGTCCAATGCCCAACCCATTCATCCTGTCGCATGTCTAAATCGTCAGTCTATACCAAATTTCATTGATGTGTGACCTTTGTGAAACTTTGGAACTGTTATTCAAAACATTTGGGTCGCTTGAAAAGCGCCACGTGCCTTATCCAACGATTATGAAATTTTACCAGAGAAACGACATACCAAAATGGTGGCCCTGTACCAAATTTCAATGCTGTCTGTCCTATAATTCTGAAGATTTTTCATTATAAAAAATCCACGCCCACCTGTCGGGTCGCATTCGTACTATATGTTGTACCGAGATTTAGTCAATACCAAAATTCCGTGAAAGATTCAGCTCAATCAGTTATCTAGTTTTTGAGTTTAAGTGTCGTGTGACCAATAAACAAAATTTTTTATAGATATATATAAGTAAATCAGCGTGTGGAGTTCGGCTTATATCAACTGCTTTGTGACTTAAATGCATAACTCAAGTTTTTCTGGTTTAATACTCTTTTAATGGCTCAATAAAATTCTTGTTTACATTTCCTATTATTTATAGAATAAAATACTTTATTGATTTTAGAAACGTCAAACGATTGAATTTGTTTGTTTCTTTAACCAACATTCTAGAGTTGTGCTTACAAGTGCGAAAGCATTGTTTTGGCTCTATATGAACTTTTGCCAGAGCGGATTGAACAATTAAATCCAATTCATTGACTTTAAGCAGCAATAAAGTGGCTGAGTGCTTAAGTGAGAAATCACTCAATGCAAGACTCAATGCAAGACCCTTAATTACTCAAACCCAAACCGAAATACTTATTTGAGCTATTACTTAGTTCGAAATAGAGTCCGACCGATACCAATTTTATTGGCCGATACTAGCCGATGCCGATTAATCGGTCGGACTCTAGTTCGAAAAACTTCATTTGCATGGTCAGCCGCTTCGTTTGTCCATTGCAACTGCCGGTCTTTTCTGCGTACCCAGCAATGACAAATCACAGGCACTGTACTCAACACGAACACCTAACAAATGCAATTCCATAATCAATAATTAAGTGGCTCGTGGCGTGTATTTATTACTTTTGGCAACAGTACTCAGAAATCACAGTCGCAAGTTTGATGGGAAAACGCGTAACATTTATTGGCCATTCTTGGAGCGAACACAGTGAATTAAGATGAATTGAGCTGTTTTGGAAGGGGGGCGGAGAATGTCGCTGCCGCCGTGTGTTGCGTTGCCGAATCAAGATAGCGAGCGAAGTCCGCTCAACGTCAGCGCATTGATGCAGATGACATGTCGCTAATCTCGGCCAGCATTGCTAAACGTGCCGTGCAGGCGCGCCTCTCACGTCGTTCCGTCGCTTGAGCCTCGACTAGCGAGCACACCTTGAGCGTCGACGCACGCTGCTTGCGAGTCTGTGCCGGCGACCTTATCGCGCCGCACGTGGCAGACACGTGTCTCCAGTTTCGCACGTGTGGTCGCTACGCTGGCTGCAGTGTGCTTGTGTGTGTGTGTCTGCGCCGAGCCAATGATAAGCCGGAAAAACGCTGGCAGCTTCGATGTTTGAATTCTTTGAAGCCTGTTCTGACATCTGAACAGCGCGCCGCATGTCAAATGCCAGCACGGAAGTGGGCGTTCACCGCCGCCCAGCACTTTTTGTACTTACATTTATGGCTCTTTGTCGGGTTGTCGTGTACGTAATCATATTATTATGTTTCGATGCCAATGAATGACTGAAATCGCTGCAAGTGGCACTGGTGGGCGTTGGGGCGTACAGACGTGCAGGCGCTCGCGCGGCCGTCGCACATACAAATTAAGTGATTACCAAAGTAAGCACTGTCGCACGCACGCCCGCCAACTGGATTTGGTTTTGCTGTTGAACATGTTTTGAATACCAGCACCGGACCAACACCGCTACAACTTGCAACAAATTGCACATAACCGAAATCGAAAAAAATCACAATATTTACAAGCACCGCACAAGTAAAACAATCATAAAGCGAAAATCTCGTTAACGCCACAATAATTGCGCGGCAGGCCGCATGCATCTTTCGCCGCAATCGAAATGGCTCGTATTACAGCACACACACTGAAAGCGGCGCGGACATTACGCTCGACAACTGCTGCACGGCAGACATGTGCAATAAAACGCGACTCCACCCCGCCGCAGTGTTGGCGCAAAATCACGGCGGCGCCTGTGCAGCGACGATCGCACGTATGGCGGTGATAAAAGTGGATGACACCGTTTCGTGTGACAGGAAAATGTTATGCATAAAACAGATTGTTGTGATGACATTTGCGCCGAACCCATCAAAACTCACCGAAAACAGTGCGCCAGCGATAACTACGCGGCCATTCAACAAAAAACCGAAGCGAGAACAATGACAAACCCTAATCGCAGTTGTTATCCGATTGTAATGGAAGGGGGAAAGGGGTGCAGTTAGTGTTGATGGAAAAAATTATACAGAATGCAAAAACAATTTGGGCTATGCTATGCGATCATATACGAATTGTGTATGACCTACGAAATCTGTAGGTAAGAGGATAACAATTTCAAAATCTCTCGTCAAATATCCTATAAATCTTTTTCTGTAAAAACTCAGCCGTTAATTAGCTTTTCATTGATGAATTAAAAGTGTTAAGATTAAATGTTACTCAAATTTTGGCCGTCATCAGTCAATTAAGTAAGTTTAAAAAAAGGGGTTTTCAAAACGATTCATATTACGAACAATACATTTAAGAGTAAGAAGTCAGAGAGGTCCATATAAGAAAAGTTTTGTGTTTTATTATTTTATTTTATTTATTTTTATTAAATTCAGTCTATGAATAACAATTCTTACAGACTATAACAATTTCCTTAAATACTAAGGCGCTAAAACTACAAATAAAATACTCTATAATGGAAATTCCAACTGAACTAGTTAAGGGCAAGGTTGAGACACTCTAAAAATTTTGATTTGGGAAGCGCAAAATCGAAGTCCAAGTACACAGACAGTCCATTGAGCTCGACCAAAGCTCTGGAAAGAGGAGCATTCTGCGCGTAAGTCGTCCTTACAAAGCTAACATAAAACGGCACAGGGCTCCGAAGGAATCTTAGCGGGGAATTAAAGGATATCCTGACTAACAGAGCAGGACAATTAACAGTACCATTAATTATATCGAACACGAAGGAAAGTGATAGAATACTTCTCCTACTTTGAAGGGACTTTCTCCTATATAGCGCGGCTTAAGCCGCGCTATATAGGAAGGGAAGGGATCCACGAAACGAAGAGAGCGCAGGGCGAAGCGAAGAAATTATATGAGTATGTTTATAGGGCAAGCATTCTATTGCAACAAAAGCTATGTGGACGGGGCGGCATTCAAGCCTCGACTCAGCCAACACCAAATGTTCACTACCATTCTTTAACGGTTGACTGAGAAATCCTGGTTTTTTGCTTATCATATTCCATATTTTCATATTCATGTTGTTAAGATACGAAGCTAACATCGTTTTCGAAATACAGTAGACGCTCACGAGTTCGAACTCTCAAAAATTCGAATCTTCCAGAAATTCGAACCTCATATTTTACAGCATGGAATGCTCTAAAATTCGAACGCTCTAAAATTGAATGCTCTAAAATTCTTTTCCTCTCCCTGTTTTGGTGTTTACAGTCGTGTCTGGATATAATGAACTAATTATTGCAAGACCTGTTCACAGTATTGAGGTTGTTCACTATATGAAGGGTTAAATTTTTGTTCAAAAACTCATTTTATTTGCTCAAAATACACTTTGTGTATATAAATAAAGATATCATTAAAATAAAAATAAAAAAGCCCACTTTCAACCACAATCGGTTTGCACTCGACAAAAAATATAACCACTAAGGTCAAGAAACAGCTGATTTTGTAACAATCAACAGCAAAAATACAAATTAGGGGAATACCCTTTTTCATTTTTGATTCCTTCTTGTGTTTTTTGTTGATTTTTGCTTGAAATTGCTTCAAAAATTTTGTTCACTATTTAGAGTACTCCATGTAAAAATTTGGGTGTTCACTATATCGGGTGTTCATTATACCCAGACACGACTGTATTTTACTTACACAAATTAATTAAAAAAGTCGAATTACCAAATTATCAATGTTTGGCCGCACCATCGTTAATGATTATTACGTATGTAAACATTTGGCATACATTTAAAAAGCAAAAAGAAAATCCTAAAATGTCGAATAAACGTAAAAAAAATTGTTTGCCTTTGGACGTTAAAATTAAAATCTTAAAAAAGTTTGATGAAATGGTTCAGGTAAATCGCTTAGCTGTGGATTTATGGATCATATGGAAATTTGAAGCGTCTATTAAAAAGAGGTTTTTATGCGAATAACACGTATTACATTTTTTTAATGTGAAGAAAAAAATGGCATCACATGCAAATTATTAGGTGTCGTTTCAATATTTGTTGGACTTTTTACATGAATTAAAAATAGTCCAGAACATTTCGGAAATTCCAACTACCCCTTGTACAAAGTGGTTCAAATTTGTAAGCGTCTACTCTTCTAAAATTTTTTTGTCCGGAATTGTTTTAGGTTTACTTAAAGCAGAACTAGTCTTCCTTTTTCATTAAAAAATAATAGTTCAACTTTTTGTTCCAAATGTTTTTTTCTCTTTTTTCATTCTAAATTTTCTCTTCACACTTTCTAATCGCTCACTGTGCGAACGCCTCAACAACGAACATAATCTCACCTCTGACAGTTAGCGCGCGCTACAAAACAAAAACAACAGCCGGAAAATTATGCCACTCTATATGAATGAGAATTAAACGCGGTTTCGAAATTCACACACTTAGCCGCTCGCCCAGCAATCGAACACAATCAACAACAATCGCTGCCGCTGCTGGTGCGCCTCAACGTTGCGCACGTTAAGCACTCGCAATCAGAATTCAAATTGCTGCTGTTTTACAACACGTTTTGACTGCAACAATAAAAATTTGCTATGCGTGCGTAAAAACCAACAACAACAACAGCAGCACAATCCAAAACACAGGCTGCCAGACAATAACAGTGCAATTTTAACGCTAACAATATCGAGTCGGCACCCCTTTCACAAGTCAAAAAGGGTTCGCCGACGCTTTTTACGGCGCGTTAAAGTGCCCTCTGCTGCTCGTCGTCCTTTTTATGGTACGCTGCCGGTTTTTATTTCTCCCGCGTTTAACATCCCAACAAACACTGAACAAAAAAATCTCAAACCTTTGAGAAACCCTTTGATATCAAATTGTTTTCCAGCATTATTACAATTTGAAAATGAATATTTTTTCAAAAGTTTCTCAAATGTTTGCTATCAACTTGAGTACGACTTGAGAAGAGTTGAGAAAAATTTACATTCAATACGTTTGATAATTTTGTAATTCTCAATGGGTTTAACTTACGTTTCCCTTAATATGAACTAAATTTTGTACCTTAATAAAATGTTACGTTATGTCACTGGTCTCTGGCCACTGGTTATGTTGCCTTAATATGAAATAAATGAATCTATTGAATGAATCTATGAATCTATGCATAAATGTATCTACTCTGTATATTTATTTCACGCTATTGGCAACTGCAATCTATACAAAAGGCGAATTGGATTCCATCCGTTCCGCATGTTTGAGATTCATTTGAGAATTTTAATTTCTCAATTTGAGAATAAAAGCAAATTTCCATATTGAAAATGTGCGAATTTGGCGAATTCGATTCCATCCGTTCCGCTCGTTTGAGATACATTTGAGAATTTTAAATTCTCAATTTGAGAATAAAGGCAAATTTCCATATTAAAAATGTGCCTTTTAAGTTGAGAATGCCATAACAGTATATTTGAGATCAATTTGAGAACAAACGTTTGAGATTTGAGAAAGCAATTTGATTCAAATGTACCTCAATTTGAGATTAGTCATTAATGTTTGCTGGGATAATTCACCCCCTTTACGAGTTAACTATGTATGTGTGTGCGTGTGTGTGCGCTGCGTCGCACCATCCCCAAATTGACCTTAAAACTCGCACAAGCATTCAAAAGCACAATTTATCATTTGCTCACTGTGCGCTGCGATTACGAATGTGACAGGCGCAGCTCGTTCGGTCTGCTGTTCGCACGCGTCCATCCGCTTGTCGGTGCATGCTGACAAGTCTTGTGCCGTTCGGCGGACGAGCGATGCGAGTGTGGGCTGTCGTTGAAAAATGTCAACTGAGCTGCTGGAAATCTCTATCAGATGTGGCCCAATGGAGTGCTTGCAGTGTCCGTTTTTATTGTCGGGCGTACCCTCAGTCGAGCACTTGTGACATTGCTAAATACGCACATATTTAGGTAAGGGACGCATGAAGAAAGAGAGAGGGGAACGCGCACTTTTTTTGGATCTTTTGGATAACATGATTTTTTTTTGTTTGCGGTCGTTTTATTTTAATTTCTGGCTGTTGTCATTCGTCATGGCTCATAATTTTTCAGCTTTAAACGTTTATTCTTTGTTCTGCTCTGTTCACTCTTTGCAACTGGAGTAAACGTGAATGTTGCCTTTAAATAGGAGAAAGTACAGGTTGTTTGACGTTATGCGAGAAAGAAACAGTGCCTTGCTGACCGAGAGCAATGCTTTCGAGAAAACTACTCGGATCGAAAAGGGTCCAAAATAAATATTAAGTTTTGCGGTTGTAAAGAATTTAAAAAAATATCTAGGATTTTTTAAAAAAAATTAGCGACTGTAACCTCGAAGGGGCGGGGGACATACACAGAGAAAATGCTTTGTGCTGTCTATCTCCTCCAGACGGGATGTGAAGGTGGGTCTTTGATGATGCCCATGTTGGCCCCATGGATGTAAAGTCATAAGGATTACTTGGCGGTTCTATAGCTTCCCAGACATAGGATTTGATCCAGTCCAAGGTACATGCTAGACTTGTACCGATTACACTACTCGACACGAAAAATGCTCCTAAAAATAAAATTGTTTTTTAGACTAATCTTCGGCTGCTGAACACCAAACTGAAAATCAAAACATTTTCTTAAGAAGCGTTTTTGAAAAATCTTTGAAAAACACGTTTTCCCCCTCTTATTTCAGTTATGAGCACATAATACACATACACATTTCAAATATTTTTTTAAATATTTGCGGTTGTGCAATGATGAAGATACGGCTATCAAATGAAAGAGGAAAATTGTCTCTGTTTTACTAAATTTTCTATTTTGAACTTTCAGAACTTTGAAATAGAAAAAAATTTAGATGTATGAATCTACAGACTGAGATCCAAAACCTTTATGTTTTCCATACCTGACATATTTTGGTCCTGAAAGTTAAAAATAGAAAATTTAGTTAAAAGGAGACAATTTCCCTATTTCATTTGATAGCCATATCTTCATCATTGCATAACCGCAAATATTTAAACAAATATTTGAAATGTGTATGTCCTTAAAATTTTAAAGTCCTTTAAGAAGGACTTTGAGTCAGAAAATGAAAAACTGACTATGCCAGGATACTATAAATAACCTCTAGTTTCACGTCTATATCAACATTTGGATGGGTCTCGGAAAAATAAAAAAATTTGTTCGCACGGTGTAATAAATGTAAAGTTGGTGTTTTCACTCCGTGCATCATAACTTTGTCATGTTTCTTTCAATTCTATTGATGTTAGGCTTAATATTTGCTCAAATAATATATCTTTCATCTTAGATTTTAAAACCAGAGGAGATCATTTATTTTATCTATAAAAAAGTATTCGAAAATTTATGATTTTTGAAATTGGTCAGTAACTTCCCCAAATCTCATCTGATTTGGACAATCTATATATCGTTGGAAAGTTTAGTTAATTACCTTCTGAACGACGGGTGTTAGTCGGATGGTTGGTTTACAAGATATGTGCTCATAACTGAAATAAGAGGCAAAAAACGTGTTTTCGAAGATTTTTCGAAAACGCTTCTTAAGAAAATTTTTTGATTTTCAGTTTCGTGTTCAGCAGCCGAAGATTAGCCTACAAAATACTTTTGTTTTTAGGAACCCATTTTTTGTCGAGTAGTGTTACTGGTTATGGTCCCAAGAATGTACACCTTGATTCAAAGTTAGCCAATTTATCGGCAGTTTCGTTACCATGAACACCAGTTGACATTTTCATTAAGGTGCCATCCAGCTCCAGTACCTCTTTCGGTCTTGGAACCGTTAGTGAAGAAAATGTCCGCCAGGTCCCCTATTAATATTAAAATGAAAATTGTTTACAAAAAATTTTAGTAAGACTTCACATAAACTTTGAATGTTTGATAAATACTGTGAATTTGTGTGTATAGCGGTTGCGTTAACATTTGAGGCTTCTGAGAAAAAAATTATTGAAAAAATAAAAATTGTGCAACATATCAAGTAATAAGTAGTTTCAAATTATTTTATAACAATTTCGATATTGTTGAATCATAAATCAGACGTTTATCAATTTATTATTATTGCGTTAACATTTGAGACTTCTGAGTAAAAATTAGTGAAAAATAAAAAATCGAGCAACAAATTTATTAATAAGTAGTTTGAAATTGTTTTACAACGATTTCGATATCGTTTAATCACAAATCAGACCTTTGTGGTTTTGATCCTCGACGTAAGCAATCCTAACTATTGACATTTATTTTTCAGCGTTGTCATTAAACAAGGTCAATCTTCATTGCGAATTATGGTAATTTTTTAACTTATTAACAGGGTTAAAAAATTTGTTAATGCACCAAAGATTCACAAAGCCACATAAGGACGAATACGGTATATGTGGATGAAAATGTGTTATACATCTTTAACCCTCTAGCAGGCCAATTTTGTATTGCTGTAAAAAAATTACAGTTGGTTAATTTCGTCATGAGAAAGACGAAAATGATATTAACTTTTGTCTCAGGCGAATAGTTTCGTCGCTAGGTGTGTTTAAAGGTAGCCCGCCTCCAGGCGGGGCTGCCGAAAATACAGCATATTCAGGTGCATAGACGCAAGTGATGAGAAGGTAGGAAAATCAAAAGAAGTGATGGTAAATGTTTTACAATGTTATTTATTTTTTTGTGAAAAGTAAAAAACAGTCTTTGGTGTTGCTGAAACACAAATATAAGTTGCATTTAAGGGGGTCCTACCATGTAAACGCCGTTTTTCGAGGCGTTTTTTTGGGATCTTGCAGAAGGAAAAGTATTCAATATTTTCCAATGCGGTTTTTTTTTACATTTTTATTGGTCCTTTTAGTATAAAAAAAAAATCGAAGTTTAAGAAATAAGTGTTATGCTGTAGCCACAGCACCCCAGCGAAATAAGGCCTTCCAAAAGTATGTGGGTTGATGGTACACACGATTTTGCAAAAACTGTTCGTCTGAAACACAAAAGGAAAGGTTTTTTACAATCTGCAGACTTGCCGCTATCGTACGGTAATAATTCACATTATTATCTTTACAATTGTCAAAATTGCGGATCATGAAAAAAAATCTCATTTTTCGGTTTTTTAAGCAGATAAAAACAATTTTTTTATTATTTGTTTATAACAATTGGAAGCTCATCTTGTACCGAACGATAGCGACAACATTTACACACATTTAAAAAAAAAATTATCAAAATCCGTCCACTTTAGAGTATTATAATCTCTAAGACAAAGTAAATACATCCTAAGCATCTCAGTTCAAGCTATAAACAAAGTTGACTTAAACCGGCAAGACCGCCTGCAGGCGCTGTGCAACATGACGTAAAACGGCAACCCCGCCTGCAGGCGGTCTTGCTTTAGGGGGTGGCTGTAGGTCTCCCAATGATAATTCTCATAAACAAAATCAATTATATACAAATACAAATATTGGTTTGCTTACTGAAATTTTCTGCAGCTTCAATCTCCAAGATTTATTAGTCTTTTTATTAAATGAAAAACTCATACTCGCGAAAATAATTATTTTCGTCCGAATTCGCCAAATTCTCACTTCAAATGGGTTTAAAACCAAAAGTAGCTCACTTATGGTCACAAAATTTATACCGTTAGTTAAAGGGAACTTTTCCAAATCATTATCAGCCATATTTAAATAAATAAAGTTCGTCGCCTACTCAGCAAACGCATTTTGGTGTACCCCGCCTGGAGGCGGGCTTGCCCGCTAGAGGGTTAACTCTTTCGACCCCAAATTTCACCCTGTGTCTCGATATTATTTTTTGGTATTTAAATCATGAAACACTTATCTAAGAAGTGTGCACACGACTTTTGAAGTCGCCACGCCTCTTTGTTAGAGTTCTAGAGCTATTTTACTTTTGAACAATTTTAGCTTAAAATGGGTTAAATCAATTTTGTATCAATATTTTTTAATTACAGAAAAATTATGTAATATTTATGGAAAAATACAAAATTATCACTTTTTGATTTTATTTATTAAATAAACATTATTAAAGAAACAGGGTTTTGAGCAAACGCGCGATTTGGTAGACTTCAATTAGAACACAAACTTTCCCTGATAGCGCTGCAAATTATTGGAAATTATTTTGGGAATAACAGTAAACACTTTGTAATTTGCTTTAAATTCACTTCTAAAAATATTAATTTGATGGTACCTACTTAAATTAGACCCATAAATCAATCGTAGTTTTTGCTATAAGATGACAAATAGGTGAAGTTGCTCTCAGGCAACTTTGGGGCCGAAAGGGTTAATTAACACGGCAGGTCGTTTTCATTCATTTACAAAGTTACTCACACAATATGAATAGAAACATGAAGACAGGTCACTGCTAAAATAAAACAACTTATTTTTCACAGAAACATCCAAATTAATCACACTTTCAAATTTTCAAATTGTCCTCATCATTTGATATTATCATTTGATATATAAATACTATAGTATTTACAGTATTTATAGTATTTATAGTATACTTGTATTTTGCTATCAGACAACAATTAAACATTATTCGTTCGACGCCAAACCAAAAATTTAAATGGTGCGATCCGAAAAGATACCAACAATAAGCCCCACCAAGCACTCACATTACAATTTGTAGTTGTTGTAAAGCCAGCTGACAGTTTTTGGTATGCTAACAAGTGCAAAAGCCAGACACCATTCAACGGACACACATCACTCAACGCACACACGCGCCACCAAACTCGTCAGCGAGCTTCCAACAAAGCGAACGCCATTTTGGTTTCGGGCAAGAAATGGACTCCTTCCACGTGAACGGCTCGCCGCGCGCGCATATGAAACGGGCAGCCCGCACACACACACACACGCACACCGACACACAAGCACGCATCCCCAACCGGCCAACCCACCGAGTCGCACAAGACACCTTTCCATCATTGGCAAATCCACCACCGATATCAAATGCGGCCAGCATTCAGTGCGCACCTTCATTCATATTCAAGAACGAGCAACCGAAAAAAATGAGATGCAAATCACCACAGCAGAAGCCCACCGCGCATCGGCCAAACGACAACTGAAGCGCGCACGGCCACCACACCGACAAAAGTATTACAATAATTATGATAATCTCAGCCATAAAAAGTAAAGTATTACCATACTCGCTGCTACCAAATTCAGAGTTGCGAAGTTATTTCGATTTTATGCTAAATAAGTGCGAGCAGCAACCGAGCGACAGATCAGCCAGTGAGCAGCGTCAGCGTCCGTTGCTGCTTGCCGATTTTTATTCCCCAAAGTGGGAATGATATTTGGGTATCGTGAATGGCATCAGCATCAGCAGTAACAACAACAACAACAACAACAACAATTAAAATAACAAAAAACTACATCAACATACAAACATATTCTCGTCGCATCACAGCGGTAACTCGCTACGGTCGTATTTCGTTTATATTTTGACCCTTGAAACTGTCACAACTGACAGCGTGATGTGATGATGGCGATGGCGTTGGCAACGGTTAGGATGTGGCTGCGGGTGACGGGGGCAATGGGCGATATGGACCTTGGGTGTGCTGATGTGATGGGCAGATGCTGTTGCCGATGTTGATGTGGCTGCTGATATGCGCACAGGTTGTTGGCGTTATTGTTGTTGCTGTTGCTGTACGTGAAACGATTTGATGGTTGTTGGGTTTGTTTATGCGAAATGCCAAGCCATGGAGCACTGCAAAGACTTAAACACACACACACACACACGCACATATCTACTGCTCTCAGCAGTATCCTGCGCCGCCGACCCGGCCAGCTTCAGTCAGTTGCTCAATGAGGCTATTTTCCGCAAACGATTTTGATGTGGCGCGTTGCTGTCGCTGTTGTTGTTGTTGCTGCTGTGGCGCTTGATGTTGATTACGCTGCTGACGCTACTGCCAACGACGATGGCTGGCTGCGCCTGTGGATGGCGTTGAGCTGATGTTAATGCTGACGACTACTATGAGATATTCATCGAAATGAAAATGACAGCCTAGAGACACATTCGCCAAAACGATAAGAAATGACATGCACATCAGTCAGTGGAGCAGTGGGCGTGGGGCAATTGTTGGGGGTCGGTGGGTGGGTTGGTGAGTGTGGTGTTGAGCGAATGGAAATGGCAGCGAATGAGCAGCGAGGTCAGAAAGAAGATAAAGTCACAGACGGTGGCACAGTCAAAGTGGAATGGCAGCAACAATAATAAAAATAATAACAACAACCATGAAAATGACAGCAACCACAACAGTAAAATTCCAACTTTGCCATGCCAGCAACAATAACAAAATGCAAGCAAAGAATTAGCAGAGTAGATTAAAAATTACAAAAATATAAATCTTGAGCTTGAGGTTTGAAATCGATCTGATATCAAGGCAGTAGTATTAAAAATGGTGAATATGGAAGATTTAATCAAATTGAATGCAGCGTTTATGTGGAAATTTTATATTTGACAGGAATTGGCCAAAAAATCGATAAAAATACTGCAGAACACAAATGAAATTTATTATTTTTTATTGGAAAATAATTATTTTTGCCTAAGCATTTCATTTTTAATATTTTATAAACATTTTTAAGGGGTTTGAAAGAAATTAGTAATTTTCGTTTGGCAAAATTTTGTTTCATGTTTGTAGAATTGAACTCCACTGACAGTTGACGAAGTGACTTTTCTCGACTTATTTTGTTTAGAATTTCTTTTTTTCTGGCCCAACGTCTAAAATTTACGTTTTTTTTTACTATAGGTGCCATTGTTAACCCTTACGCTACAGGTTTTTACTAGGCAAAGTTAAAATTTTAAATTTTACGTCTTAGGCTTCTATGGTTATATTAGCAACATTCCATAAGAAATTTTTTAATTTTTATACTCGGACCCTGTATTTTAGAGTGTATTTCTATGAGAGAAACCACATCGTTGTGGCTGTAATAATTACTTAAACATACAACTTTTTACTCATAACGAAAATTTGAATATTTCTTCATTTACTTCAGCCAAAATTAAAAAAAAAAGTATCTAAATTGAAACAAAACGTCAAATTAAAAAGTTCTCTAAATTTTTCTGCTTCTTCTTCCTTTACTATGTCAAGATATACCATTAAAAAAACGTGTATACTTTTCTTCTTTAAACTTAAATATTCAGTTTATTAATTTTGTATTTTTCCTAAAACTTCAAACTATTCTAAGGACCTACAAAAAATTTATTCTTGCAACCAGGATGCAGACGTCCACAAATTAGAATGTTGCCATATGGCAACAAAATAGCGATATTTGATGTAGTTTACACAGTTAAATTAAAATTTTTGTAATTAATTAACACCACTTGAATTTATGCAACCTCCTATTTCACACCTGAACCAGCAAATACGACAGGAAGAGAAAGCATATAGGTTTTCACTTGAATTTCTTGCATTTTATGAAAACATATATTTAAATAGAAAACGGGGACTCCCCGTAAAAAAGCAAACAAAAATAAGTGTCCGGATGTCTTAGTTAAATAAAATCTGTGGGGTCCGGATTACAGAGTCTACAATAGAAATGAATTACGTGTCCGGATTACCGCGTTGTCCGTATTAGCGAGTGTCCGAATTATCGAGATTATACTGTATATTTTTTACGTTGAAAATACCGGCACACAAAAGAAATGGATGTCTGATCGGTGAATGCGACTATAAATTTTCTATGGAATTAGGTTCGCTGATCATGAATTTGATGCCAGACTAACACCATCACCCATCACTTTTGAAAAAATCGCGAATCTAAAATCGAATCAATGATTAAATTTTGTATTGTGTGGGTAGTGGGTGCCAGCCCCTTGTCCAGTACCCGTCCCGGTAGAAGGCGTAAGACTTAGGGAAGTCCTTAACTGTGGTGGATACCCAACTCTGACATCACATACAAAGATGTAAAAATAATTATTTCAAAATAATAATTATAATTAACAATAAAAATATTTGTTACAACGAAACAGTTATTTTCCAGCTTTTTTCTAAAAACGTTATAACTGTTATGTCCCTGTTTTAAAATCTTTCCTCAACATTTGTAACTAAAGAAATGTTGAGAAACTTTCAAATATTTTTAAAGCAAACAAATGATGTTAATTGTCTCAAAAACATTTGCTAAATACATAAATGATAGGACAATAAATTAGGTTGATAGGGACGCAGTGTTCTCAGTGACAGAATTTAAAGGCGCGAAGGTTTGAAAATCAGTGCTGATTCACGATCTGTGTTGACTGTTCTGGCAAAGAACTTACCCACACTTATTTCGTTTATGATTATTTAAATAGTTGCTGATTTAAAATCCTTTGAGGGCACCTCAAGTCAGTCCCAGAGTTGCATAGCGCTTGCAGTATAATGTGACATCAGTACAAAATAGGTTCACTTCAAATTTTTAATAAAAAAATATATAATTGCTGTGGGGGAAAAATTGTTTACATATCTGTCTTACCTTTTTACTGTATAAAGTTTTCTTAAAGAATAATGCAACTAGCTGCTAGGAAAGTAGCTGCTAGTGGGAGTGGAAGTAAGTGGGCAGTATCAGAGGCGAAGGTGAATGAGATGGCAGAAATTGTGGCCGCTGGCAGGGCGGCAATGGTGAGAGTCGCAGGCAGTGGCGCTTATTGTCGGCGGCGCAAAGCCGTTGTATTTGTGCGCCAAATAAAAGGCGCATGTCACTGTTAACACACATCTACCCTGTATATACCAATCATACACACACACACACACACACACACACACACACACACACACACACACACACAACGCACTACGCATATTTGCCACTGAGCCTGACTGTGCTGCCATTTCTGCTTGTTTTCCTTTTTTCTTGGCACTTTTTGCTTTTATGTGCATATTGTTGTTGCGCAGTTCCACAGCCAACGCTTCAGCGCATTTAAAGCGTTTTTGCATTTCGCACTCCAACAATTCAACAACCAGCCAGCCAGCCAGCCAACCATCCGACCGACCAACCAACCAGCCAACGACTCGGCTCTATCCGCTTTAATACCCTCCATACTAACGTTGCTTTTTCCCTGCGCCTGCTCGCCCACTCGACGCCATTCGGTATGGCGTCGATTCAAGCCTGAACGCCGTGACTGCGAAAGCTTTTCGAATGCGAAATGCGCTCGTTGAACGCGTTTTCATTTTTCGCACCACAAACGCGACAGCCGGCGCTATGGCTCCACGGCTGCTCAACGCTGTGCCTGTCTATATATTCGCCGATATTTATGCGTTTATGTGTTTGTCGTTCGCTATGTGTGTAGGTGTGTGTGTGTGCGTTGTTGCACGCGCACTTTTGTACACATCAAGCGAAAATTCTTATTTTCTGCAACAATGAACGGCGCCCTGCCGAAAGGCTCAATGCGGTTCAATGCGAGGTTTAGAGCTTTAGCTCGCATCTGTCTAGCTGTCTGTCTGTTTGTCTGTCTGTCTATCTGTCCGACTGCCTGCAATATCGGCTCGTCTGACTGGCTGTGCCTGTTCGCATGTTTCTGGGATTTATGCGCACGTTTCGACTACGTAAGCAGGTTGTGCGACAGTGGCGTTTCATGCGATGGTCTTCAATCGAATCAGCTTCAAAATTTGGCGAATCTTTATTGATGAAATGCTCCAAATGTATCAGAAATAATTCAAATTCGAATAATTCGAGCTATTGTCATACGAGTACATCTTTATAAAATTTCCACAATCTAGGAGTTTCTCACATTTTTATTTTTTTTTTTTTTTTATTTTTTTTATTTTTATTAAATTTAGTCTATGAATAACAATTCTTACAGACTATAACAATTTTCTTAAATACTAAGGCGCTAAAACTACAAATAAAAGACTAAAGGAAATTCAAATTGAACTATGATAGTTAAGGGCAAGGTTGAGACACTCTAAAAATGTGGATTTGGGAAGCGCAAAATCGAAGTCCAAGGACACAGACAGTCCATTGAGCTCGACCAAAGCTCTGGAAAGAGGACCATTCTGCGCGTAAGCCGGCCTCACAAAGCTAACATAAAACGGCACAGGGCTCCAAAGGAATCTTAGCGGCGAATTAAAAGATATCCTACCTAACAGAGCAGGCCAATTAACAGTACCATTAATTATATCAAACACGAAGGAAAGTGATAGAATACTTCTCCTACTTTGAAGGGACTTTAAGTTGATGAGCTTAAGCCGCGCTATATAGGAAGGGAAGGGATCCACGAAACGAAGAGAGCGCAGGGCGAAGCGAAGAAAAACTTTCTAAAGGCGCTCGATACGATTAATGTGACACACATGATAAGGCCTCCAAATGAATGACGCGTATTCGAGCTTTGAGCGGACAAAAGAGGTGTAAAGCAATTTGAGCGTGTATGGGTTGGAAATTTCGGAGCTATTGCGCCTTACAAACGCCAACATAGCATATGCCTTAGAAATAGTGGAATTAATGTGGCTGGAGAACGAGAACTTTGGATCAAAAATTACACCCAAGTCTTTGGTTTCCGAAACCAACTTCAAAGGGAAATTGGAAATGCAGTTTTCAGGACAGTTGGACACTTAGAGTAGGTCCAATAATGACATTTACTGATGTTTAAAGATAAGCAATTACTGCGGCACCAGGCGTGGACATTGTCAATGTCTGCCTGGAGCAACTGAGCATCAGACAAGTTTTTAACTTCGTCATAAATTTTGAGGTCATCAGCATAGAGCAAAAAGCTTGCCGTCGAGAAGCAACTGCTTATGTCGTTGATGAATAAGACAAAGAGCAATGGCCCCAGGATACTAACTTGTGGAACACCAGAGGAAGCTACAAAGGGGTCGGAGCGAACATGGTCAACAATTACCACACATTGACGGTTACTGAGATATGACTTGACCCATTCCAAGAAAGTTGAGTGAAAACCCAACAATTCTAGTTTCTTAACAAGAATCGAATGTGACGCCCTGTCGAAAGCCTTGGAAAAGTCAGTATAGATTGTATCCACTTGATAACCTTTCCGAAACGCGGTGAAGCAATCTTCGGAGAAAACGGCAAGTTTGGACACGGTGGAACGTCCAGGAATAAACCCATGTTGATGCTTTGGTTTTGATGCTGATATTTTTGTCTCAAGAATTATGAATTTAATATTCTTGATCTGGCAAAAAAAGTTCGATTCTACCAGCTACCTTGGTTTAGAATAGTATTTAGCGTTAGATTATGTAGCAAAACTAGATGAGGTTAGGTTAGGTTATGGTGGCTACCTCTAAAATAGACACACTCGGAAGCATACATATTGTGAGGCCCATTGTTATACCACATATTTCAGCCGTTTTTGAAATGTTTATGCACTACACTGTTCTTTCCAACATATATGTTACAGCCCACATTTCAAGCGGGCTTTAAAGTCGTAGATTTAACATAGAAAGAAGATAATCGATAGTTTCATTACATGAAACAGCTTCAGTTATGAATATTGGCGATCTTTTTCTGGGCTTCAAACGGCGCCACAGTTCCATCATTTTCAGAATTTGTTTCGCAATACTATGCAAAACTCTGAAAGTTTCATAACATTGTCGCTTATTTTAATCTGTAACTCGGGTATTTTCTTGGTCTATACGTTTCCTCTCTCTCGCCACTAACGCCACTGTCTGCTTTATTCCATACCAAATATACTCGCCAAATGTTGCATAGTATTTTTAAGTTCATGCCAACCAGCTCGCCTCACGTTCCTTCACTAAGTACATAGACAGACAACAGCGGCGACAACAACAAAAACAACAACAATAAATACAACAACGCATAAAAGCCCGACAGCCACTACCAATACGTGTATACAACACGTTGAAATGCGAAAAATGCGAATACCATTTCAAATATGACAAACACGAACGCGCTGCGAGGGGGCGAGGACAGGAACGGGTGTCGTGAGGCGGGTGGGCGGTGACTGGCGCGTGGGAGTGCGCGGAGAGGCGAACGAGAATAGCAAACAAACTTTTATATCTGCCTATCGTGGCAAACTGAGCCAATGTCAGCTCGACTCGTCTCCATCGATGGCTGTGACGATGTTGACAGGAAGCAGAAGAGCTCGCAATGCAAAATAGACACGATGGATAGATAGACAGATGGATGGATAGATACAGACACGGGGAAACAACGGACCAAACAACCAACCAACCAACCAACCAGCCAACTAACCAACCAGCCGCCACTCAGCCAACCAAAAAACTAAAAAGGACCAACAACAACAACAATAAAAGCAAACACACAGAAACAGTGCACAACAAATACGAGCCGAAACGTTTCAGTCACGTACCAGAGTACAAACAACGATTTTATAGAAAAGTTGGTGGTGCGGCGGCTGCCATTGCTGTTTCTATTGCTGCTGTTGCTGTTGCTACTGTTTCTGCTGATGCGATTGTTGTTGTTGTTGTTGTCGGTGGGAAAATTTTTATGCGAGGGAGCTTAAGTTGGTTTCTCGGTGGAGCTATTGTGGCTGCTGGTGGTGGATGGGTGGTTGCGCTATTGACTGGGACTGTCGGACGACGATGGGAGGAATGTGAATGCGAACATGGCGGCTGATGGAGATTGAGAGTATTTACACTCGGAAAAATCTATAAAAATTCCTTTAATACTTTTTCGTTGAAAGTTTGTCGTATAACACCGTGCGACAAAAATTAAAAAAATTTTTCACACCGGGAAAAATCCATATGTGCATGAAACTAGAGACCAACCATAGTAATACTGCGTACTCAGTTTTTTATTTCTACATCCTTTGTCCTTTTAAAAGGACTTCAAAATTTTTAAGGGGATAAAAAAAATATAAAATAAAAAATATAAAAAATTAGAATATAGCGATATGCACATCAAATGAAAGAGGAAAGGCTCAAGAATTTAAATAAAATTAATTTTTTATCTATTTGTAAAAAAAGGATATGAAAAAAGTCCTTTGATAATTTTAATCCTTTATATCCATGAAAATTTACATTGCATTTTCTTGAAAAGTAAGTATGTTAAAACCCCAAATCTCCTTGATCACGTGTCAACATTTCATTACTCTAACTTTATTAGTTCGAAAGTTATTAAAAAAAGGCGGAAGCTGCAATTCTAATGAAGTACAAAAATTCTAAATTATTTGAGTATCAGTATTTTAAATAATAAAAAGATACAAAATCAATGAAGCGAGAATAATGAAATTTTGACACCTGATCAAGGAGATTTGGGGTTTTAACATACTTACTTTTCAAGAAAATGCGATGTAAATTTTCAAGGATATAAAGGATTAAAATTTCCAAAGGACCTTTTTCATGTCCTTTTTTTACAAATAAATAAAAAATTAATTTTATTTAAATTCTTGAGCCTTTGCTCTTTCATTTGATATACATATCGTCATATTCTAACGAGGTTAAGTATTTTTTAAATTTTTTCTTTTTTATCCCCTTCAAAATTTTGAAGTCCTTTTAAAAGAACAAAGGATTTAGAAATGAAAAACTGAGTAGGCAGTATTACTATATTTGGTCTCTAGTTTCACGCGCATATGGATTTTTCCCGGTGTGAAAAATGCTGTCGCACGGTGTAATACAAGTAATAGCATTCCATAAGTCATATCTGTCTTTTCATAAAAATTTTCTAGACCTCACTTTCGACTTGTTCATCAATACTGTCGTTCTCATTAAAATTGAGGCCAACTTTTAGCAAAGTGTACTTGTGCTGGTTGCCTTTGAGCACTATCGAATGACGGTTGCGGAATATACGAGCCCGTTTGGTACAGCAAAAATATTTTTGGTCCATTTGTAATCCTCACTCCAGTCGCTCGGCAGCGCAGTGCCTTCGCCCAAACACGCTCGTGTGCTTGCCATGGCTGGCGAGGCATGGCAAGGCACTTTATATCGGCAGCTTATCTACCTTCTGATGTTCATAAAAATAAAGAATAGACGAAAGTTCGCTTCGCTTTCCCCAAGTTCCCCATTGTTGGGCAGAGCATCCATCGATACTTTCACAGTTAGCTAGTCACCGCCGTGCCACCGCACTGTCGCACTGCCGTCCAAACGGCATACACACAGTTACACTTTTGATGGCAGGCACCCCTGCAGCCAAATGTGCACGTGAAGGCAGCCGAAGCAGTCAAAGCAGCCAAGCAGCAAACCAACTCAACGATGAGGAACACGTTGAAATGACGCCGAAGAAGAAGCAGAAACATACGCACACACATACACACACAGAAGGACATCGCCAAGCCGAACGCTGTGCGGTGTATGCTGAGTGGCAAACGGGCGACCCATGCGGAATCGTAATCTGGTATTAGTTTACTGATCCATGTCAAATCTTTGGCTTAGGTTTTACGTTCTTTGCATTTTTGTTGCTCTCCAGCGAGTGGTTGCTGCTTTTACAGTTGTTGTTGTTGCTGTTGTTGGCGGTGGAATTATTGCCATTATTTTTGCTGTTGCTGCTGCTGCTGCTGCTGTTTGGTGCTGTTGTTGTTATTGTAGCTGTAGTACTGTTTTGATTGATAGGAGTCGAAGCTCGGCAGCTTATGCAGCTGAAGCTTTTTTTTTGCAATCGCAAACGTTGTTACGGAGGACGACTTCAAGTGCGGATGATTTCATACAGCGACGTTTCCACATCACAAAACTCAATGCAATGCCTGCCGCAAGCAACAAGCCGAAGGGAAGAGAAGGGAAGGGGGCTTGAGCGACAACTGTTGGGTGTTTTACTTATAAACGAAATGAATGGTTGAATGAGTGTCGAGCGCGCGGAAAGGGGCGGCTGGCGAGTAGCGTGTGCGACGAACCAACGTTACTTACATATTTTTGGGTTATTTACTGACGGCTGGAAAATCATAAGAAGTTTACTTATCTCAGCGCAATGAATATGAAAATGATATTTCGCAATTTTTCGTTCATACTTTGGCGGCCGTGCGCTGTTTGCTTTTCATACTTTCTCCGGTTTCGTTTGGTTTGCTTTATTTATAAGTATTTGCGTTGGTCTTTATCCACATCATTCTGCCACAGCGCTTCGTTGCACGTAGCAGGAGATTTTTGCCGATTCCGTTGATAAGATTCTCGTCAAGCATTGCGAGTGAATTTTCGCGTCGATCTGAGCGCTGCCTCGGTTTTAATTCAACACGCTACTGCGTTATTGATTTAAATGCTGTCCAACCCGGTTGCCATTAATGATTTCGGGCAGCACTGAGGACGACAGACAGCAGCAGCCAGCAACTGTAAGAGCGAGTCGCCGCATTTCATTACCAATCTGACAAATACTTTTAGCCTCAGCGAGGTGTTAAATCGGAATGACATAACGTCAGCAGTGCAAAATTGCCGTAGCATCTTTGCCCAGCCGCATGTGCGACTGCTGCTGCATGTGTGTGTGTGTGTTCTGATGTACGAGAGATAGAGTCATCTTGAGGGCGTGCGAGGTGCTATGAAATGTGGCGATAATAATTGCTGAATGCGTAATTTTTCGTGTTTTAATTTTCTGCACCTTGAGACAAGACACACGTTGCTGTTTTTGATATTCAAAGTATTTTGGAACACATCCTTAGCGTATGGATTTTCTTAATCCTCTCGCCAGTATCTGTAAGATACTTAACAATTTGTTTCCGATATTTTTTCTATAATTTTAGATTTTTCGTCAAAGTAGAGATAAACAAACAATATTCGGAATCTTGTGTTTTTCCATTGCAACGATGAGGCACTCCGTGCTGTGCATGCATGCTTTTCCAAGCATACTTTTAGGCATGCACTTTGGAGTACGGCCGGTTGGCTATAATTCCGATATGGCAAGGATAGTTCGCGAAGGTGATGGGCTGTGCTAGAACAATAGAGAGTACAACTAGAATGTGCAAGAAACATCGGCGCGATAAGAAAACAAGTATAAAAAGCAGCAGTGGCAGCGCAGGGGGTCGAGTCTTGGTAGAATAAGCAAAGTAGTAACAAGTGTAGATACAAGCAAAGTGTAAATCTGTAAATAAAGTGATTGTTGATTTTTGACTGCGTTTGCGCTGAATGAATGAAGTTGTTTTATTTTCAAGCACAATCCAAAACGAACTTAGAGAAGTCATTTTCGTAACAATATTTTCTGCAATTTCTTTAACAAAACCTCTACACACTTTTGAAAAACATGATTAATGTCTGTTTGTTTATGTTGTTGGTCACGCGACACTAAAACTCAGAAACTAGAAGGCCGATTGAACCTAAATTTTAAATATAGAATATCTTCCGAATTATAAATTGGACAGCATTGAAATTTTGTATAGGGCCACCGTTTACAGTGGGTGGTCAAGCAATTAGCACGCTTACGAAAAATCTACATTTTCATGTTTACGTGGAAGTAAGATGTACTAAAATAGTTTCCAAACGCGTTTTGTTTTCTTGTTTGCTTAGCTGATTTGTCCCACAGTATTTCTAATGGTATTTGTGAGTTTATGTGCCGTGGGTGAGCATGATAACGGGACTTTGTTAGCAGCAGTATTAAATTGAACATTTGTTGCAAATCTTGAATAGTGAAGTGTGCATTCGAATTGTGAAAGAAAAGAAAGTCGTGCATTTTTGGGAATAAAATAAAAAGGAAAACGATATATTGAAAAATACTCGCATTGGGGGTAGGTAATTATTGTTTTAAGTAGTTTGGAACGGTGTATTGGACAAATTTCTGTTTTTTAAGGATAGTGCAAAAAACTGTACAATTCACGTTAAAAATATATTCTTATTTGTTCTGAAATAAAAATATAATTGCATTCAAAAAATTGATTGCTTAAAGCGTGCTAATTGCTTGACCACCCACTGTAGGTGCGTTGTTTCACTGGTGAAATTTCATAAGCGTTAGACAAGGGGTGTGGCACTTTTCAAACGACCCAATTGTTTTGAACAACTTTTTGAACTACACATTTGGCACTACTGACATTTGGCATAGACTTACGATTTAGACGCGCCCTTCGATAGGGGGAATGGGGTGGGTATTGAACGATGGGACATGGCACCGCCCATACAACCCAAATTTTAATATGAAATAGCTTCGGGATTATAAGTCGGGCAGCATTAAAATTGTGTACACCGTCGTCTCATAGATATGTCATCCTACTTGAAAAATTTGATGGGCGTTGGACAAGGGGCGCGGCACATTTGTTATGACTCAAATTTCCGCGCAAGTTTGGAACTGTAGGTCGCAGATCAATGAAACTGGCTCGCACCTTTCGACTGGAGAAATGGATTTGGCACTGCATAAAGGAGGCGTGGCATCGCCCGTACAGTGTTGTATGAAGAAACTTGATTTATTGGGCCCATTGACTTTAAACTTGCGTGCAAAGCCGCGGGCCATGCTAGTCTTTAATATTTATGAGTTTCTAAAAATATTCATAGGTACTCATAAGTACACATAATTCTCTTTTTACACGATAAATACGTTCCCAAAAAATTCGTGTAAAAAAAATTCGCGTAAAAAGAGAATTAGGTGTAAACAATATTAAAAAAAAATTCTTGTTAGAGTTCACTTAATTTATTTCGTGCTTACACATTTTAATTCATTAAATATATTATAAAAAAATAAATAAAAATCGTGTTAAAACAAAACAATTCGTGTAAAAAGAGAGAGTTTTTTCTTTTTAACTCATCTTAAAAAAAATTCGTGCAAAACAAATTCGTGTAAAAAGAGAAGTAGGTGTACTTATATAAATTTGTATATACCGGATGGAAGGGGACCTACAATTTCATGCAGATTTCGACTGACGATTTGTTACCTGTCAAACGTTGTTGTAAACATGGTTTAAAGAAAAATATGTTTAACAACTTTCAAACGTGTGAGAAATCGCTCAAAGCTAGTCAGAAATCAGTTTCAATCTTTTTTATAAAATTTCCCTAGTCACAATTACTTTTGAATACAATTTTTAATATGTTAATACATTGTTTAGGTAAGTCAATGGATACGAATTTATGTCCAAAGTGTTGTACCCCCTTCACTTGTGCAGTGTATCGCTTTGTACTCGTTCATAGCTGCACAGTTTCTGTGCTTTGGTGTTCACTTCTTATTCATCATTTTATTTCACTCCGTAAGTATGTTCTCCTGGGCATGGAAACCCCTAACTTGGGGATACTTCAACTCAACCTTCACCTTATTAGCCCAACTCGATGGCACATTAATAATGCACACTTCACCTTAAGCGGATTTTCAACGCCTTCGAGGCCAAATGCATTGCGGCAAAGAGCAAAGGGAAGCACCCACGAAAAAAAAGCATAAAAATGAAGGCAAAAGCGTGCAACAAACAGACGCCCTAATTTCATTTTTATTAACTGTCTTCATGGCAGGTTTGGTTAACAATGTCAACAAAAGCAGCGAATAGAAACGATTCGCATCGAATCGCATTCGAAGGGGCCTGGAGCAGGGGGCGGAACAAAGTTAACCCGCGGTCGAACATCTGTGAACAAAAATTAAGCAAACTAACAATAGCACAGAGAGCAAAAACAACACCAACAACCACAGTTAACAGCAGCAACATCACCACAAACTGCACCAACAACAACACCAACAATAACAACAATGCGAGCATTTATAATTATAATAATCATTTCATAATCATATTTTGTTGTGAACACGCCAGGTTGACACCCCTCCAACCCTCGACAGCGCACAATAACAACAACAACAACAACTCAACTGTTTTGTGCTTTCGTTTGCCACACTCAACGCCCTCAGGTTTAGTTTTTTTCCCATTTTTTTGGGTTTCTTTCTCGGCTTTTGTTGCTGCAGCTCCACCCCTTTGCACGAGTGCGCCGCCAGCGACGGCACATTGTCGAAACAGTTGAAAATTTCGCCAGCAAAATTTGTTCCCTTTCCCTAGCTTTTTGTTGTTGTTGTTGCGCTGTATATTCTTTTTTCTGAGCGCCTTTATTGTATGGAAACAGTTGCGAAAAAGTTGGTTGGTTTTGAAAGGCCAACACACCAGTCGACACGGTCGCAGACGCGACAGATGCGTTCCTCATTCGATTTTTAATATGCGGCCAATCTAACTGTAATTGGTTTGTTATTGTGCCATAGCGCCGCAGCGCAGCGGTCTAGCAAATAGCGACGACCTGCTGCTGCTTCCGTTGTGATGTTGTTGTGATGTTGTTGCTGTTGCAGCTGAAAGCGAAGGGGAGTGAAAGAGGACAGTTCTGTGCCTCCAACAGACAACCAGCGCTAGCCTCAGGAGACTATTTGCTTTTGTTGCAGTCGGCTTTCCTATGCCGGGGCGAAGTTTCTGCGAGGGTTTAACCGTTCAGCGGGGCGACCGCCCGCCTGCTGAGGCAAAGCTGACATATGCATGCTGTGTTTGGGTGTAGTTTTCGAAACATTTATTATTGTTGTTAAATTTATGAAAAATGTTGTTCACACTTGCTGGCAATTGGTATTGTTGCAAGTGTGTCATGGCAAATTGATGATGGTGGGTCGTTGAGGAAGATGGGTGGCTGACAGCGTGCAGGAGGTATAAGTTTGACAGCGAGGTGTTAAAGGATTTCTAGTGGACCTTACTACCCATGACAACCCGTTACTGCAGTGATTTGCCGTACAATGCATACATTTTTCTCAGGACTAGCGCTGCCATGAATCTTCAAAACACACTCACTCAGTATGACAGTTTTCCTTTAGCAGAAAACATAAAATTCTTATAACTGCTTCCTCCAATGACATTTTAGCCTCGGATATCTTGGTAACATTTATCCAACAGTATACAGTAGACCAGATTTTGACACAGCTTCATATTTCTTCATAAATAGAAAAAAACTTGACAAATATTTTGTCTCTATTGCATTAATCCAACACCCTTCAAATCGTGCAGCCCACACTCTCGATCACTTTTTTGTCATTATCTATCTATATTAATTTATATAATTTATATTTATTTATATTAATCGAAATTGTCTTCAGATGTGCTGCTGCCAACAAAGCAATGCTTTTTTAATTTTCTTGGTTTTTTTATTTGTTTGAAACCCCACCAACTTCGAGACAATTGTGTATTATTCAAGATTAATTAATTTGAGCATAACATAAATTACGAATAATTTTTCAATGGATGGGGAAAAAATATATGTTATTCAACATTATATGAGAAATGTATAAAAAAATTTGATGATTGTACCGCACACATAACCTAAAAAAAATTAAAAAATTATATTTTATTTTTTTAGATGTCAGGCAGGTGGAAAAAACATGTGCAAAAAATATATGTTGTTAAACATTTTATGAGAAATATAAAAAAAAAATTTGGTAATTGTACCAAAATTCTAATTAGATACAAATTTTTTTTTTAAATTAAAAAAATGTTTGGAGGTTATATTCTCTTTTGAGTTCCACCGATTTTTCTGTTAATGCGTCGAAGTGATATCTGTAATATGTCTTAATCTCATCTAAATCGGATGACTACTTAGAAAGTTATTAACTTTTGTTGTTATTTACTATTTTAATTTTGGCAGATCGGGGATTAAATATTATGGACTAAAACTCTGGGAGATGTCACGCAGGTGGAAAAAAAAGTGCAAAAAATATATGTTGTTATACATAATACGAAAAATATTAAAAAAAATTTGGTAATTGCACCAAAATTCTAACTTGATAAAATTTTTTTTTTTTAAATTAAAAAAATGTTTGGAGGCACTTTTGAGTTCCACCGATTTTTCTGGAAATGCGTCGAAGTGATATTTATAATATGTCTTAATCTCATCTAAATCGGATGACTGCTTAGAAAGTTATTAACGTTTGTTGTTATTTACTATTTTAATTTTGGCAGATCGGGGATTAACTATTATGGACTAAAACTCTGGAAAATGGTTACCTATATTAATACTAGTATTAAAAAAATATAATAATCAAAATTGGCCAGTGGGCACTTTGCCTTTCCTTATTCGGCTATGGCCTTTCTCTCTCTTTTTCATACAAAAAAGAGGTCGTCATTCTATGTAGGGGAATTCTTTGTAAGGTGCCACCCCATCGCGTTTTTAAAAAGAGGGTTTGAAGAGCTATGATCCAAGGTAACACTTCATTTGAATTTTTCGTAAATACGAATTTTACAGCCAATTTCCCAAAGTGTTCAAAATCGATACCCTAAAATTGTTTAATGTAAAGTGCCACCCCCTAAAAAAACCGCTAAAAACGTAGAAATCTCAAGTATAAATGCATGATTTAGAAAATTTACGAAAGATTATTGAATTTAATTTGAATTGAATAGAAAATGACCGAAAGCAAAATGCAAATTGAATGGTAACGAATAAAACGGTAATTATATGGAAATTAATAAACAAAACTGAACTAATTTATTTCTCATGATAGGATTAGAGAAAAATTGACTAAGAACACTTTAAATTCATCTTAATGACGATTCCGAGCAATAAAAAGTCATTTTACCGATATAGGATCACAAAACAATGAAAAAGGAGGGGTGGCACTTTACAAAGAAAAAAAGGTGGCACTTCACATTTTCAAGCTATTTTGGAAATCATTGACTAAATTTTCTCCTCTTACGATATGCTCGGATATCATTTCGGATTATGAAAAAGCATTAAAAATTAAGTCCAACACTGATATTTACCTTAGTTTTCTACACGTATTTGATTTATTTTTCACCGCAACAAAAACCTTCAGTTTTTATTTTTAAGTTTTTTCTTAACCAAATTTTACATTTTTTTTACCCAGACTGTGTTTTCGCGTCTGTTCCCTCAAAAACCACATTAAAATTGATGTTGACATATAAACCTTAAATGACGGTAGGAATTTTTTAGCTTGGATTGCTGGAACGTCGAAATCGAGCAGATGTGGCACCTTACAAAGAGTGGCACCTTACAAAGAATTCCCCTACCTGTTTCACTTGAATAATTTCACTATGATTTATCCTAACAATAGAGCCCAGCTGTCTAGGTGGTGAATCTGAACCTGTTGAACTATATAGCTTTTTGTGTGCCCCTGAATCAAAGACCATACAACCACCTTTTCTCCAAACACTTTCAAAGCCGCTAAATCACTTTCTGACTAAGAAATCCCTGTTGAATACAGTGCAACAAAGATTCTTTGTCTCCAAGCTGAACTTTGTAAAGTCTCTCGTTACGTCCTTCAACTTCAGCGTCTTAGCGCCACAAAACATACATTCCACATAAATTCTCTTCGCCGAAACGGGTCGTGGCTTTTGTACACAAAAGTATGTAAATAAAACAGACACCACACTGAAGACGTCAATACATTAAGGCGAAAACAAAGAAACTTAAAGTCCAGACATGGCAGCCATTCGAACGCACACCACCAGTCGTGCAACCACTCGCCAAGCAACGACAAATACCCTCAAAGCGCAATTCATGTAATCATTTTTATGTGATCAAGGTTAACCTTTTTCGTAAGGATACATTTCACTGCGGCATTGCGTAAAGGACCGCCAGGCTTGTGCAATGGGCAAATCGTTTATACGTACTTATGATGAATGCACTCCCACGGGTATAGTCTGCCCACAGGCCCCGCCACATCTGTTCGCCAAGCGGGAGGAATCATGGTGCGGTAACTTGCGCATAGACAAAGACACTCAAGGCATTGGCGCACTTTGTCAGACACTGATCAAAGCTGAATACGTGCCGTGAAGCACGAAATTACAGACTTTTACTATTTTTGAATTGTTAAAAATTGCTGGCCGAAATAGCCGCATGCAATTCTTCAAACAATTCGCGTGCCCTGACAGACCGCTGAATGGGTGCAGAACAACGCCGCGGCAAAGATGTCGCTCGCACGTCACGGCCAAACAGCGGCAGAAATGTTCAAAGATGTCACGCTGTTATTTCGCGTTTCCTGTGGCGTGACAGCGCCGACGTGGGATGCTCGATTGTGGCATGTGTGCGCGTTCGGTTGGGTGTCTACACCGCTGTGCGCGACGCTGGACAACATTTTGTTTGAGCATTTAACGAATTTTTTCCTTCTGTTTTCATTTGATGCCACTTAGTCGCTATCGCTGTTTGATTTAGCGTCCTCCACTTGCCGTCGTTGTTTCTTTGTTGCCATTGCAGTTTTCCGCGCCCCTGTCAGTGTGCGGCGCATCGTGTCGCCGAGTGCTGAAGAGTTCTTCAGAACTTGTAATCGTTCGGCGTGCACATATGACCACGTCGATCTCGACAAGTGCCGCGGGCACGGCGGGTTGTGCACTGTGAGGGTTGCGTCCGAGCTGCACTGGGGTGCCGAGTGCTGCACGCACTCGAATTTGCCGGTCGCTGTGTTTGCACACAGACTCGCAGGCTGAGCAGGTTTGCGGCACTGGCTCGCCTGCTTTTATGTGTTACAGTTTGCTTAGTAAACTTTACCTTTCGGGGGGGTTGTTGTAAACAATTTTGTTTGTGCAAATTTCCGCTGTTGTTGCTGCTGTTGTGTCAAGGACCTGCACGGCTCATCGAACATCATCATTAACAGCAAAAGCAACGAGTGCAGCTGATACGACTACGTGGGGGTAGAAAGTGCAATGCGGTGCAGAAATGTGGCAAATTCTTTGGTTAGCTGAGTTCATTGTGGGCTAAGAACATTTAAGAATTTGTTTTTAATACTATAAATATTTTTCAAGGGATGCGCGTTCTCCTGGCACTCATAGATGGACACGCACAACGAGCAATAATGCTTCCGAGTATGGACACGTCCTTCGAACCAAACCTAACCTAACCATGGAAAGTTATTTTTTTAGATGTCTACAGGCTTTGTTTAGAACTGGAGAGTTAACAAAATTTAGAGTATAGGACTGTTGCTTCGTTGAAAGTGTTCAAGAGAAATGTTGGTCATCAGATCTGTGGTGCGGTTAACTTGGGCGAAAGTTATCGTGCACCAATAACCTACAAGCTACGAGGGCAGTTTGATAAGTCAGTAAAAAAGGAAGATTTTGTTTTTTGCAAGAAACATTAATTTTCAACATAGTTTCCTTTTAGCTCGATACATTTAGTCCATCGATTTTCCAATTTTTTGATCCCTTCCGTATATGTGCGAGTTGTGCAACGACCAGGACACAACCACAAGGAATATGCAACGACTGTGCATTCGTGTTCATATTGGTGAGGATGAGGACAATGAACCTTCCACCAAACAGTTTACGATATAAAACTCATGGGTTGCAATGAAGAGTAGATCTGTGTCTGCGTTCGAAAGGAAGAAGGCACTCACATTTCTCAATATTTTTTTAATTGGTTTGTAAAAGAAAATAGTACAAATTCTCGCCAGGTATTACTTCGATTCAAATTCTACCATCGCACAGTGATTCGACTCCATACAACCGCGGGACAAAATTAGGATTGGTCTGTTTTTAATAAAATTTGGTATGCTAGTTAATTATGGTCTGCTGAATTGAAATCTCCATTTTATTTTTTGCTTAAACTTTTGTAATTTGGCAATGCTGAGACTTAAATTTGCAATTTTCGTCATTTTTTGTAAGCTATAGCACCAAGTGTGTTGGCTTGATTTTTCAGATTTAACATTTAATCAGTTACATCAACATTTATATTACAAAGAGTAACAGAAATTGTATTGGGGCCCTTTAGTTTTGCAATAAAAACGGTACGAATAGATTTATTTATTTATTTATTTTTAGAATTGTTTGGCATTAGTGCAATTTTTAATTTTTCATGTTAATTGCATACTTTCAGGGATGAACCAAATATATTTTGTCGAAAAATTGGTATTTAGACCACTTTTAAAATTATATAATATATCATAAATATAAAATTAAAATTATATAATAAATATAAAATATATAAATAAATTATTTTCTGATATCGGAGGGTGTGTTTACACTATACGACAATGAAGGAATGCTTCTTAAAATAAAAAAAATTCAGGAACATAATTTCACATACTTTTTAGATATTTGTCTCTAAGTTTGGCCAATTTTCAGGTTTTTAAGTTTGAAAAATATTTAAAATTAAAGGTAAAGTAGAAGCCTCAGCTTTACAAATTTTGAAAAAACCTTAAAAGCGAAAATGCCCACATCAATTTTTAATCTTTATTGAAACTTTAAAAAACTTCTTGTTAGCCATGAATTTTTAGGATTTTGTTTTACTCAATAGTTAGACTAAAAACAGAAAACATGTCGCACACCCACTTCAAAAGTGACACAACTCAAAATTTTCAATTTTCGGGTTTATGTGTTAATACTGTGCACAATGCATCTATCTACCAACGGTCTCTCTTCTTGTCGAGACGTTTGATGCTATTTGATCGCTGCAGCTCACTGCAAAAGAGTCTTAATTCAAATTGTGACACTTTTGACGAAATACATTTTTGTTGAAGTTAATTTTAAGTAAAGTTGTGACAATTGTAGTATATATTTCCAAATAAAAAAATTAATTTCGAATTTTCAAAATTTTTCTTTCAACTTTTTAACTGTCATTTATAATTTTTAAATTCAGCAAAAGTGACATAACTTAAAATAATTCGGTAATTATTGAATTAAAATATCATCAAAAAAGTCACAACTCAAAATTTTGGATTTTCTGGTGTAAAAAAAAATCATTGTAAATTATCCTAAAGCATAATCTGTAGGGATTTTCTACCAAACGGTCTATACGTTATTTTAAAAAAATGTTTATTCAGCTCAAAAACAGTTTTTTGCGTTTCCTGAAAAATTAAAAATTTTGAGTTGTGTCACTTTTGTAGTGGGTTTGCGATGTATTCAAATTTTTCTGTAAAAAAAGCTTCGACTTTCAGCAGCTCTTGCACACACACTAATTAATTTTACGCACAGGTTTTTTTTGGTGTTTTCTTAGTTGAAGTTTTACCTTTCAAATGACATCAAAATCTTTAAATTCTGATACTTAAAGTTTTTTTAAAATTTCGTCTATAGAACGAATCACTGTGCATCGCTCCAAACTCTTTCACCCATTAAACTCGACATAGTGACATACGACAATAAGCATATTTGTGTCATATGCAGAAAATATTACACAAAAAACGAAAAATGTAACATATTCGTAATTTTAAATTCTACTTCAAACACTCACACATCCAATCCAACATCCCTGCACATGCCGTCCTCTTTGCATACTTCCTGTTGTTTTTCGCCCCTTATGCTTCCTGTGCCTGCTTATTGACATTTCCGTTTCCGATTTCGTTGTGACTTTGAGTTTGAATTGGCATTTGTCTGCAGGTCTGTGCGTGAATTACATTTAGCGCCAAATCAAATCGTCCAATAATCACATTACAAAAGCCAAGTGCGCTGAAATTAAAGACAAGAACCATCAGCACACAGCATGAACCACCCCAAGTGCCGGGCACAACCCTGCCGACCGAAATCGCTTTCGTTTGTCGCGTCTGGCCGGATGGTCGGCGCATGTTTTCATGTTTTTGCGTTGCTCGTGTGGCGCTGGAGTGATTTCGGAAATATTTTAAACTCCCGCTGGGATCACAGTGATGCGCCCTGCTTCCGCTCTGTTGCGCTGCGTCTGTTTATATGCGCCGCTGATCAGGGACATGTGCAGCACCCCGGGGCATGTTTCGGTCTGTGTTTGTCTGCTTTCGCTTTTCGCTTTTTGCTTTGCTTCGCTGGCGAAGAAGCAAAATGTCGCTGTCGAGTGGCAGCGGGGTCACACATGCCGCATAGGGGGTGAGAGCAACGGTCGTCGCCGGTACGCGCCGCTATTTATTTGTATTTATATTGCATTACTAAGCAAATTGCGGAAAAATTAGCGGCTGATTTTGGGATCATCTAATTACACAGCTTATTGGCGGTGGCCGTGGTGCCCTCACGTTATTGTATTTCTTTTCGATTTGCTATTTGCGCTGCCCTGACATCGATGCCGCCGATATGTAGTCGGGCAGCCAACTGTCCATTTGTCGCTGACTGCCTGCCTGGCTATCGCTCCAATGAATTCGATTTGATTGTCAACTACATTTTTGATTTAATGCCTTGTTGTAGGCACTAATATATTCGGTCATGTTGTTGTTGTTGTCAGTGCACAACAACAATTTGCTGTTGCTGCCACAAATGTTGGTATGTCTGTTTGTTTGTTGTTGTGTTGCCGGTGCGTTGAGCTGTTGTGTGCGGGTAATTCGATATTAATCGGAAAGTAGTCGGCTTGCGGTGTTCCAAATGCGTTTTGACAATTAAAAGGAAATTGCAATTCAACCGCGAATGTTGTGATTCGCAGCCGAATCGTGGTCCAGGCCTTTTTGTCTATTTGCAACAACATTCTGGGAGATTGTAATTGTAATTGTAATTGGATTGGTAGGAATAGCAAAATACAAATCACGGATTTGGCTGCAATAAGGATTGCTTATGATCAACGTTTGCAATGATAGTTTTGCATATATTTAAATTCTAGTTGTTTGCCGCGATTTCGTAATTAACCCCTTCAACCCCGAATTTTACCCTGTATCTCAATATTACTTTTTGGTATTTAAATCATGAAACACTTATCTAAGAAGTGTGCACACGACATTTGAAGTTGCTACGCCTATTTGTTAGAGTTCTAGAGCTAATTTACTTTTGAACAATTTTAGCTTTAAAAGGGTTAAATCAATTTTGTATCAATATTTTTTAATTACAGAAAAATTATGTAATATTTATGGAACAATACAAAATTATCACTTTTTGATTTTATTTATTAAAGAAACGTTATTAAAGAAACAGGGTTTGGATCAAACGCGCCCAATTCGTAGACTTCAATTAGAACACAAACTTTTCCTGATATCGCTGCAAATTATTGAAAATTATTTTGGGGATAACAGTAAACATTTTGTAATTTGGTTTAAATTCACTTCTAAAAATATTAATTTGTTGCTGCCTATTTAAATTAAACCCATAAATCAATCGTAGCTTTTGCCATAAGATGACAAATAGGTGAAGTTGCTCTCAGGCAAGTTTGGGGTCGAAAGGGTTAATTTTTTTTTAATATATATGATAATTCAATAAATATAAAAGCCCCAAACAATTGAGTTTGATTTTTTCTGTGTAATATTTTCATGCCGGTGACTTGTCCAACCCCAGTAAAATTTTCCCCGATAGAAAGACTCGACTAACTACCGATCAAGCTGTGCGACCTACACTTCAAAAGATATGCCAATGATAACCATTTCTGTTATGTGGAGCGCTCTCTTGCTGAACGCTATTTCCTAAAAACTATAAGATGTAGAAATTTCAAGAAGGCTGGTTCAAACATATAGTAACAGATGGTTAGGATCAACCTGATGTTTAAATACGATGGATCCCATACGATGGAGGCCCATCTCATAAAGTCTACACAGAGTCACTTGACGTGACCAGCGAAAGTAGGCGTGGCCTTTCTCAGTAAGCCTATGGGTGCTGCAATGAAACACATAATCGTTTGATATCCAAGTTGCCTTTTAGAAATATTATTTAGCTAATTTATATCCCTATAGTGGGCGTGATAACCGTTCGAAGCCACTGGTTATTTTATAATGTTTAGCGTAAGGAAACGCTAAATTGTTTGATATCCATATCGTCTTTTAAATGAATACTATAACTGATATCTGCCATCATAGCGGGCGTTGCAGAAAGGCGTATCAAGTGGGTGTGGTCAATCTTATATATCCTATATTTACCCCTATGAAACAGAATTATATGATATGATATCCATATTGCTATGACAAATATACCATGGCTGATTTGTTATTATAGTGGGCGTTGCAGAAAGGCGTATCAGGTGGGTGTGGTCAATAGTATGTCAATCAATATAGCCTATGTTTACCGCTATGAACCAGAATTATATGATATCAATATTTATTTACAAAGACATAATGTAGCTTTGTTTTGTTAGTTAAATGGGCGCGGAAAGTGGGCGTGATCGATTCTATTATAGCCTATATTTATCGCAATGGCACGCTGAATCGTTTGATACCCATATTGCCTCACAAAAGTATACCATAGATGAGATTTGTTAAAAAAGTGGGCGTAAGAGGGGGGCGTGGTCAATTTCATATAGCCTATGTACTATTCCCCCACATAAAAAATCGTTTGGTGCTTACTTCATCTAAATCAGTTCCGTGGTTTTTGCCTGATTGAGGCTCAAAAAAGCAACGTCAGATTTGTTTTTATATAACACCGTGCGACAGCATTTTTCACACCGGAAAAAATCCATATGGGCGTGAAACTAGAGACCAAACATAGTAATACTGCGTACTCAGTTTTTTATTTCTACATCGTTTGTCCTTTTAAAAGGACACAATTTTTAAGGGGATACAAACTAAAAAAATATAAAAAATACTTAACCTCGTTAGAATATGGCGATATGTATATCAAATGAAAGAGGAAAGACTCAAGAATTTAAATAAAATTGAGTTTTTTATCTATTGTAGAAAAAGGATATCAAAAAGGTCCTTTTAAAATTTTAATCCTTTATATCCTTGAAAATTTACATAGAATTTTCTCGAAAAGTAAGTATGTTAAATCCCTAAATTTCCCTGATCACGTGTCAATTTCATTACTCTAACTTTATTGTTAGAAAGTTATTAAAAAATTGCGGAAGCTGCAAGTCTAATGAAGTACAAAAATTCTAATTTATTTGAGTATCAGTATTTTAAATAATAAAAAGATACAAAATCAATGAGGCGAAAATAATGAAATTTTGCCACATGATCAAGGAGATTTGGGGTTTTAACACACTTACTTTTCAAGAAAATTCGATTTAAATTTTCAAGGACATAAAGCATTAAAATTTTCAAAGAACTTTTTTCATATCTTTTTTTAAAAATAGATAAAAAATTAATTTTATTTAAATTCTTGAGCCTTTTCTCTTTCATTTGATATACATATCGCCATATTCTAACGAGGTTAAGTATTTTTTATATTTTTTTTTATTTTTTATCCCCTTCAAAATTTTGAAGTCCTTCTAAAAGGACAGAGGATGTAGAAATAAAAAACTGAGTACGCACTATTACTATGTTTGGTCTCTAGTTTCACGCCCATATGGATTTTTTCCGGTGTGAAAAATTTTTTTAATTTTTTTCGCACGGTGTAATAGTATAGATATAGATTTTAACTGGAACATTAGACATTTAAATATGCCTAAAATTTCCTTTGCTATATATTATTCAGTGGCTGAATAGTGGTTCAAAACTGCAGTAGAAAACCTAATACTTGAAAACTGTTGTTCAGAACCCAACTAAAGTTGATTGAATCATAAATAACATAATTTAAAAAGAATCTAACCCTATAAAATCCTTAATAATATTCATTATCATGTTCGAATCCCCTCTTTGAACTTCAAACACCTGTCGTTGTCATAGAAAAACCATACAATTTTGTATTTCTTCACTCTAGATTCAAAAAGGGCTTCAACACTTCAAAAAACACCCTCAAATTTACAGCAAATGTCATAGAACTCATCGCGTTCAACTGAACTTAAACTGCTTAAAGCAAAAGCAAACTTGTCTTCGAAAAATTGCCACCAGGACGAAAAGTTGTCTTATGTATTCGAGTGATGAAAAAAGAAAATAATTTGAAAATTAAATACCTTGCCGCAAGTTGTAGAAAGCAAGATGAAAGGCAACTAGAGAAACTCTAAATAAAGTTACCGAAGCGATGATGGCGAGTGACGATGATGACAGCACCGAATGGCGACAGCGACGGGCCGTTTGTTGTTACGCTGTGTTGTTACAGTTCTCGTTGTTGTTGTTGTTGTCGATGCTGCCAATGCGTTTTTGCTGTTGCTGTTGCTGGAGATGACGATGACGATGATGATTCAAAGAAATTGCTACCGTATCCTCAATAAATATGAAGAAGCAAGAATGCGAGAGAGGCAGAAAAGAGAAAGAGATAGCAAAAAAAGGAAGTGTGTGAACCACATTTTTTGCGCCAGCAAGTGAGATTTTCTTTGGACTCAAATACAGCCGCAGGTGATTTCCCGAAACGATAACGAAATGAGTTACAAAGTAACTTCAAGATGGCGACTAGTGGGGGGGGGGGGGGCGTAAGCGGGCTGGAACTTCTGATACAGCATTGAAGTAGGAGAACTGAAATAGAACTGCAAGTCGTTTGCTGCCGGGCCTGCGTTACACTTACTATGTATTCGAGCTGAACTTTTTGTTGTATTTGCGCTCTTCCCTTCATCGTCTTTTCGCCTACTCCAACTTCTTTATTTAGCCAAGTGAACGCCAGTGGCTAACACCTACACGTTGCGAACTTTATTACACACAGTTTTGTTTTAATTTTAACTTTTGAAATTCAACAATGACAACAACAATAACTCAGCAGGTGCCTGGTGCTAAAACAAACGACACTTGTCTTTGAGTAAAAATAATATTTACACACACCGAGACACACAGAGACAACACTGGCAGCCTTGTACGAATTTTGACAGCTACTTGCGTCAGCGATTGTGAAAAAATATGACAGAATATGACTCATATACATACTTTGTACTTTTGACATTTACATATGCTTGGTTACACGTAGATAAATGGCAATAATGAATGGGAAAAATGAATTTTGGCAATGCTCGTTTTTATTTTTGGCGTATCGTTACACAACAGTTCTGGTGAAATTGAGTTTCGTTTCACATGTTTTGTGAATTGTACAGCTTTTGTGGCATAAGCACAGGCGCGCAACCTACATGGCCTACAAAAAAATTGCATTCAAGATTAGATTGGAAAAACACAACAAATCTTGTCTTGCATGCAAACAATGAAATATAATTTCTACTACTTCACAAAGGGCGACAATTTCCCTTCTTCGAGGCCAACCTCTTTGACCAAAGTAAGTTAAGTTCTCTGAAGGAAAAGTAATGTTACGCAACTGCTCAACTCGATTTCGCCCCCTTCACATTGCGCACCATAGCTCTTCTAGCGCTTTTCTCCCCTACCCCTTCAGCTACTGCGCCCCACCCTCGAAGTGGATATTACCGCCGTAAGCGACAGGTAATTGTGTTTTCGCATATACACAAACAACAACCAACAACGACACATTTCGTTTTATTTGAGCATTTTGTAGCTTCCTTTTGCTTTGGCGTTGTTTTTGTTTTCTTTGTTGTTGAATGCTGCCGCCGCCGCTGTTTTTGACTCCTTGCTGTTTGTTGGTTGCATTCAATTTATTGTTGTTACTTTATTCTCTTACTTTTGTTTTTTTATTTTTCCTATTGCCCAAATACCACTGTACCACCAACACCACCAACGTCAACAACAACAACAACAACGACAAATAAAAAATGATAAAAGTTGACAGATAAAAAATAATACAAATTTCATTCGCTGCGCCATCACCAAAGTCGTCGTCCTCGACATTCTGTCGTTCAACGTTGTCATTCCCGTTGCCGTACAACAGACAAACTTGTACGTGCTTTTGTTGTTGTTTTTGTTGCTGTTGGCACTGTTGCTGCTGTCGCTGGCGTGGCTGTCGTCGTGAAAATGTTGCAACATTTGTCAATGAAACGAAAGCGGAAAGCGAGCGCAGCTCCTTCCTTCAGCCGGCGCCTGTCGCCTCCAAAATGGCGCTGCCAGCGTGTCCCCGTACCTGGCAGAGAGTTTGGCGTTGCCTGGGCAATTTTTCTTGCTTCATTTCGTTTCACTGCTGCTACTACATACTTCCACACTTATTTCTGCTACTATTTGGTGCCTTTGCTGCCCGCTGCCCGCTTTCCATTTGCCGTTTTCCTTTACGAATTTCATTGTGGCACATTATTTATCTGTTTGTACATCAAATGATTTAAGGTGAGTTCGTTCGCTCGTTCGTTCGTTTCCACATTTCGACTGCGAGGCACTTAAAGTACTCGTACACGTTGTGCGGGTGGCGTGGGCGTGGGCGGGGGCGGGGCGCTCCGTCAGGTAATGTTTGCCGAGGCGTTTTCCCTTTCCCTGCTGCCGCATTTACGTTTTCGTTTATTTTTTCGCCGGCGTTTTTCATGTGAAATGCAATTTAAATATTTGCACAAGCACACTTTCGAGTACTTAAGATGACTGTCGAGAGATTAAAGTTAAGTATAATATTTTTTTACTTTAGCTTTAATGGTTTCTTTAAGGCCCACGCAGCTGAGTTGTCGCACTCTGCAGATTTGGTCTTTGCGATAGAGGCGCTGAAAGCATTTCGAGTACAAAACCAAAGTGAGAAATTCAAACCATGTTGGCGATAGCGAGCCAGCGGCGAAATTAGATATTTTTACAGAGATATATACTCGTATAAAGTTTGTTGTCTGCGGTACTGAGATTAGTTTCCCTCAAGCGAGGCGTTGCGGTTCAATGGCCCGAGCAATGGAGTACATTTTGCAGGGTCGTGGGTTCAATTCACTTGAATCAACCAACATAAAGTCAAGAAAACTTTACTTCTACTGGTTTTCCTATTTAAATCGATGATTTATATATACTTGTATGTATACAACTTCTCTACAAACACATTGGCCAAAATTGGCATATCAAATGCTATAAACAGAGTCCTAAGAATACATGGATTGTTGGTGGAGGCTTGGATCAAACCCCTAAAGGTGGTTATACTAGTTAAGCATGAATATGAATGGATATGTCCAGCATATCAGGGTGAGACCTACAAGCATGCTCGTACTTTTGTAGTTGTCAGCAGTAACGATGTCAACTTGGAGATACAACGAAACACTACTCTTGCCAATAGATTGAACGATAATTTCGATAGCAAATTAAGCGGCAAAGACATCATCGACTGACAAAGCTTGCAATAAAGAGAAAATAAGAATCTTATTCTCTTAAGAAGGGGCGGAATACAAGACGTCTGAAAAGAGCTGTCTAGCCGGTCAGGTTTTTATGGCCAGGTTGTTGCTAAAAATACCAAAATGTGTTATAAAGAAGCTCCTGTTTGGTATAAACTTAGAGTTCACCAATTACCGAAGAGGATAACCGAGGAATCACATCCGTTATCTGCATTGTATATGAATACTGACAGGTTGACCAGAAAAGATATTGATCGCCTCATAACGTAGTAGGACCGATTGCGGCACTATAGCTCTCCTTTTTCTTGAGGAAAACGCAACTTGCACTATACCGGACTCGACGATGTAGAGATAAGGAAGATGTAGAAATGATACAACACTTCCTGTGCCACTGTTCGGCGCTACAGGAACGCCGTCTCTGTACCCCCGGGGTCCAGATTCCTAACAGACCTGGCTAGCGCGTCGAAAGTTGATATATATGTATGATCTGCTCTATTTTATTAAAAGGTTTGGTTTGCCTCGGATTGTGACTGTTTAGTTTAGGGAAAATAAGAATGCGCCATTTTGTCCTCCGAGTGGAAGTGCTGTCTGTGCTGAACACACCCTTTCCTACCTAACGCAAAGTTCGGAATGACATCAGTGATTAAAGAATTCATAAAAATGTTAGTGATTTAAATCCTATCGTCATTGATTGGGCCTGTAAGTTTGTTGGAGGATGGGCACTACTTTTTACTTGAATTTACTACTTGGATTTGATGAACGTTAGGCAAACCTAACCCAACTTTGGTCGGCAATTTTTAGACTAAGATAATCGAAGAAAAGACTGAGATAGTTGATAACTTTAAGTTATTCTGTCCAGTCGAAGAACTGTACTTTGGTTTCAATTTCTCCAACTCTTGCAGATTCTGCCTAGAAGAAAAGGCGATGTCTGTGTACTTTTGAACAAAACATTAGCTGCTTGAACAGAATGCAGTACTACAGCCACATCAGCTACTCACAATCTGTGTCGCCACACTCGAAGGTTGTGAACCCAATGCTGCAGCAAGTGAATAAAAAAAGTATTTAAAGTTTTTAAAAACAAATTTTTAAAACGTATAGCATTTTCTTGAATTGCAAAGAATTTATTTATTATTTTTTTATTTTTTATTATTTTATCTTTTTATTGTTGATATTCCAAAATCAAATGTCAAATGTTTGAGCTGCCAAATGTATGGCGCGAAAAAAATTAAAATTAAATCAATCTTCTCCACAGCCACAGCTACTCATTGTGCGCACTCTCATAAAAATTAAATGTATGAATTTGATAGGTCCCTACAACAGCCACAGCTGCAGCTATAACTACGACATTCTGTTCAGGCAGTAAGGCACATTGTGAGGTTCTGCTGGCGATGAGAAATCTCTGGAGCCAAAAGTTGTTATCAATTACTACGCACGTAACCACAACGTAGGTTCGACGTAGAACTTTGATCTCTCTCATATACAATGTACATTGTACATAAATATAAAAATAATACAAGTTATAAATTTATGTAAAGAAATTCCTTGTCGAGGTATCCTGAGAAGTTCATAAAATTTAAATAATAGGGGTATTCACACCGAGCTCGTTACTTCGTTTGTTTTGTACTCGGTAGTTTTCAATGTGTATTTTGTTTTTGTTAAATTTTTTTACAAACACAAAATACACATACAAAACTACTGAGTACCGAACTGACAAAGTAACGAGCTCGTTGTGAATATCACTAATTTCTTTTAGACCTGGGCCTGATTTTTCGATTTTTACTAACACTAGAAAGACCATTGAACAGTAATTCGACTCCATACAACCGCGGGACAAAATTAGAAGGAGTGGGCCGTTCTTCATAAAATTTGGTATACTAGTTAATCATGGTCTGCTGAATTGAAATCTCCATTTTGTTTTTCTTAAACTGTTCTAGTTTGGCAATGCCTGAGACTTAAATTTGCAATTTTCGTAATTTTTGGAGAGCTATAGCAACGAGTGTGTTGGCTAGATTTTTCAGATTTTACATTTAATCGGTAACGTCAACATTGACAATTCCAAAGAGTAACAGAAATTGTCTTAGGACCCTCTGGTTTTGCAAAAAAACGATAATAATAGATGTATGTTTTGCATTTGTGCAGATTTTTCAATTTGTCATGCTGATTGCATACTTTTAGGGATAAATAAAAATTTGTCGAAAAATAGGTGTTTAGACCATTTTTCAAATTGAATTATTTTCTGAGATCGAAAGATATCGGAGGATGTAATTACATTATCCGACAAAGAAAGAATGCTTCTTAAAATAAAAAAAAAATCCAGGAACATACTTTCACATACTTTTAAGATATTTTCCTCTAAGTGTTGCCAATTTTCAGATTTTTAATTTAGAAAAATATTTTAAATTAAAAGTGACGTAAAAGCCTCAGCTTTGCAAATTTTGAGAAAACATTAATAGCGAAAATAGCCACATAATGTTCTTATCTATATTGGAAGTTTTAGCAACTTTTTGGTAACCATATATTTTTACGATTTTTTTACTCAATAGACTAAAAAACAGAAAATATGTGTTTAAATTTTTTTGTGAAAAAAGTTTCAACTTTGAGCCGCTTTTGCACCCACACTTATTAATTTTTAGCACAGGTTTTTTGGGGTTTTCTTAGTTGGAGTTTTACTTTTTAAATGACATCAAAATCGTTGAATTCTGAGACTATAAATTTTTTGAATTTTGTCTATGGAACGAATCACTGTGCATTGCGGTCATTTCGACGGTTTTTCATTTTTAAATATGTGTATTTTCTTTAGTATTTCAACCAACTTTTACATTGATGACTTTAAATTTTTTTTATTGTGGAAAATGTTATATTAAACAAAAAATTTGTTTGTGAAAAATTAGCCAAATGCGGTGGTAGGTACAGAAAACTTGCGCTCTTTCTAGTGTTAAAATGAAAATCATAAGAAATTTCATATAAATAACTTTCTAAAATGTTTCAATCTGCTATTGAAGATCTGCCGGTGGAAGTAAAATGTGTTTATTGAACGTAAGAAAACATTTATTGTAATTTTTCAAATCATTTTCATATTTTTTTTTTCTAAAAATTATATCTTTTTACACTCGTTTATTACTGCACTCATTCTTTGTGTATAGCTTCAAAGATCAGACACTACACTTGTCCAAGCGAGTCTGCTAAATACTTTTGTTGCCACAATATTTTCCAAACAGCCTTAATGGAGTCAAATATAAATTTTTTATGCTTCTCCTTTTAATTTTCATCACTCGCTGCTGCTTTGGATGAACAGTTTAAAACCAAAACAAAAATACAAAAAAAACACTAACAAGCACATCCTGAAGCGTAAATTTACTTGGCAATTTCGTGTTGTTGCCGTTGTTTAACTTGTTGTTGTTAATTTTGTTTTTATTGCTGCAACAAGTATCGAGCGCGTTGATGATGTTGGCGACAACGGCACCAACTACAACGCAAAAATTTAAAAAACTCAATCAGGCTAAGTATTGTGTCTGTCTGTGTGTGTGTGTGTGTGTGTGTGTGTGCTATCTGATTCGGCTCTAGCTATAAGTATGCATAGGTACGAACAGTCAACGCTGCACTACCCGCGTGCGACGAAGCGTTGTGCGTCGGCGTTTCGGTGCACTTCTTGTTGCCGACACGGGCCAGCGCCGCCCGACCGACGATGAAAATGAAAATTCAGTTATGAATTCATTTCGAATCGAGGTAATATGATTACCGTTATGTTGCTCATCCGCTCGTCGTCGTCGTCGGCCAAAGGGTGTGTCTGCGCGTGTGTGAGTGCATTGCTGCTGCGTTTATTTACAGGCAGCGACAGCACAGTTGGGCCATGCTTTGGCAACACCAACAACAACACTGAACAAGAACAACAGTAAACAACAACTATGACACCAAAAGCGAATGAGTGAAAACACGGCATGGCTGTCAACATGGCGCGGACTGCCTGCGGGTGGGGGCTGGGGGCGTGCGCTTGCGCTGGCGCTGGCGTGCGGGGCGCCATTTGTTGAAAGGGACGCTGGGGACGCTGCGAAGCGGAAGTTGTTACTGCATAAATACGTGAGCGCTGTTGGTATTTTTGTATACAGATTTGTCGGAGTTTGTGTGTGTTGTTGTTGCCAGTGTATCTGTAAGTTGGTTGAGGGAAAACGGAAAGGAAATGGAGGAGCTTGTTATTTTATTTATTTTGCTATAGTATATTTTTGTACTCGTTATTTAGGGGATCCTGGCTGGCTCATCAACCAGTCCAGCCAGGATCCAGTCGATATGAGAATGAGTCCGTAAAATTATTGTAAATACATTGAGAAGTAATTTGAAAAATGATTGAAATCTTATTTTTATGTTTTATTTGTTGGGCTTCTTTTTTAGTAAACAAAAACTTATAATAGCTCTCCTAAAAAAATGCTGTCTAAACAGCAGTTACACCAGCTCATGGTTTCCATTTGCGTTTCGTATATTTAACAACATTTGTGTGGTATACTTTTAGGCAGAAATCTATTTCTATAAGCAAAGTTTCGTTTGCAATTTCAAATAACACAAATTCGACAGTACTACAGTAAAAACCACAAAATCATAGCCACACAACACAGTTTATTTGCTTTGCATTAATACACTCACTCACTTGCCAACTATGTGTGTGTGTGTGTGTGTGTATCTATTTTATTACATTTTGTGCTGGTGCACGTAGTCAGCAAAAAAAAAAATACTTCATATACTATAACGAAAAAATCGATGTATTTTAGCAATAAGCTGCAAAGTCGGCGCTGTGGCAAATGGTGGCAGCTTATGATTTTTGCTGAAATTGACAAAATAAACAATAAAAACAATACTAAAATCATATAATAACATCAACAGCAGCAGTCGCAATGACAATAACAGCAGCAACAACAAAATCTGTATGTAATAGATACATGGAAAATGAATAGATGTATAGAATGTATTCACTATTAGGGATAGAATTATTGTGGTTGGTATAGACGACTGTGAATTTCACAGAGGGAAGCGATGAATTGCGGGCGTAGGGAACTTACGACAAGTTGGCATCAATGATTCTTAGTGTAGCTTTTGGAAAGCTACTGAAAATTGTTAGATTTTCGTACTTAGATATTTAATTGTACTCATATTTATAAATGGATCGGTGCTCCCATGAGATATATATATGAAATTTCCGTTCATTAAATATATAAAATTGAATATATTGGATTGGAAAATTTCATGCCCGTAGAATTAAGAGCTTAAAAATTGCCCAAAACCCGATCATAGCTTCAGTGTTCTACATTTTTTCAGTGAAAAAATTTAGTCAATGGAATGAAAAGGTAAACGTTTATACAGAAATTTTCCCTTACATATTTGCAACACTTGTTTAAGCTTTCAAAGTCAAAGTTTATAGATCACAAAGTTTTTTTTAAAGTGTATCAAATGTCTGCATCTCTCATATATATAAGTATTATCTACGTACTTAAACTTTTCGGTACTACGGGGATAATATGTCCCACCAAATTTTTAACACCCCTCAAAACAATTATTCAGATCTTATGACCCACGCAAAATTTTATAATTTCAGAATTTGTGAGTATACAACATAATTTTCTAGCCATAACTTTCAAAGCAGTGGAACAATTCTACCAAGAGTATTCTGGTTTGAAAAATTAATCTCCGTTCCGAAAGGATTAACAGGCCATAAAATCCCTTTCCTGGGTTAAGGCCTGTCGGAAAAGTTCTCTCCAGGCGCCTCTGCTTTGTGTGCTTTCTACTAAGTTGGTCACCCCAACTTCCACACAGTTTCCCTCATAACCTTCGACTTCCAACTATCGCGTCGAACATCTTGAAGACATGACCAAGCCATACATATCATTACTTATGTCAAAATTTATATATGAACAAATTAAACAAAAACTGAAATCAACACTAAAGTAATCTTTTCTCTATTATTTAACAGTCAAACAGTGGGTTTTGGAAATTGAAATAGTGGCACGAGCACTGATGACGAACCACGTTTAGGACGCCCCGTTTAGATTTCAACTTTCCAAATGATCGAGAAAATTCATGAAATCGTGGTAGATGAGTAATAATAATTTAATAATTGACTGGCACGACAGCCCGATACCGCGACTAACGCCTAGCTACCCGATAGTAGATGAGTACTGATGGAAAAACTATGAGATAGTTGATACTTATGGAACGTCAACTGAACATGTACGAAGTATTTTTAAACAACATTTGTGCTTGGAAAAGTTCTGTGCTAGATTGGTGCCGCGTTTGCTAACTATTGATCAACAAATTATTGATTAAAACTTGCGCCGGTACACAGTTTCGAAACGGGATGTGAAACATATACTAACAGAGCTATAGATCTGAATGTGATTATACGAACTATTCAGCGATGGAACTGTAGAATTTGGATAATCACCTCTTCGGATGACCAGACTTGGGATTCAAAGTTGGAAAATAATTTGGGGTAAGTAACCTTGTTTTTTAAATTAATATTTCATAAAAAAGACATTTTTAACTGAACAAATCATGACAACAACTCATTTTAATTTGAACTTAATGAACTCTTTTTTTTTGAGCGAAAATCATAATATAAGTATATGCTATGCGTTTGTAAAAAACCTACGTCTTACTTAAAACTAGAATTTATTCCGAAATCTTGAGATATTTGTCAATCCCGGATCGCCCAAAATCACCTGTATCTCTGATTGGAATATCTCATCTGGCAACTCCATCTCTATACTTACAGATAATTGTTTTCCCTAACTGACTGACTGATTGATTCATCGTCGGCCAGCCTAAACCGCTAAAGCTACAAACATGAAATTTTAACTGTAGGCACATCTGGAAAAATGAACCTCTACTAAGACGAGATTTTTTAAAATTCGGGGTCTAAAAGGTCAAAACATGGGTTAAGCTGTTGATTTCAAACTTGGTGAAATTACTCCAAATCAAAAATAATTCGACACGTGTTTTTCAATTTTTCGAAAATCAAAATTTAATGGGATGATGCAAGGGTTAAGGTTCGTATATGCAAAGACTACGAAAAACCTCTGAACCGTTTGGCCTATTGACTTCAAAGTTGGTGCAAACACTTGAAAATCAAAAATAATTGGACACGTGTTTCTCATTTTTTTGAAAATCAAAACTTAAATGGGTGAACCAAGGGTTAAAAGTTTGTTTAAAGAAATATGATTTTTTACGCCTTTTGACTTTAAACTTGGTGTAAGTGCTCTTACTGAAAAATAATTCGACACGTGTTTTTAATGTTTTCGAAAATCAATATCTAACGGGGTCAACAATGGGTTAAAAGTTTGTACGGCGAAACAAAAATTCTTAGGCCTTGACTTTAAACTTAGTGAAAGCACTTAACATGTGAAATATGGAATTGGATACGTGTTTTTTTTTACTTTTTTGAAAATCGAAATCTAACAGGGTCAATGATGGGTTAAGAGTTTGTATAGAGAAGCATGATTTTATGGGCCTGTTATCTTCAAACTTGGTAAAAGTACTCTTAGTGAGAAATAATTCGACACGTGTTTTTTATTTTTTCGAAAGCAAAAATCTGACGAGTTTGTATGGAGAAACAAGATTTTATGGGCTTTTTCACTTTAAATGTGGTGAAAGTACTCTTGGTAGGAAATAAGTTGACACGTGTTTTCTATATTTTCGAAAATAAAAATTTGACGGGGTCAACGATGGGTTAAGAGTTTGTATGGGGGAAACATGACTTAATGCGCCAATTGACTTCAAATGTGGTGAATTTCAGTATTTTTTCATAAAAATCTGACGGGATCAACAAAGGGTTAAGAAGAACCTGATTTATAGGTCCCATTGACTTGAAACTTGTGTGCAAAGCCGCGGGGCCTTGCTAGTATAGAATAAAAGTAAAAGATTGGACCTGCTGACCATCAACTCCACAAAACTTTTCAACTCATCTTCAGTGCAGTATTTAATGTCAATGACAGTTATGACAGTAATTTTTATACGATTGTCCGTATACGACGCTTCTTCACCCATTCTCGATTCACCCATTCTCGATTCAAATTGTACATTGTATTGTGGAAAAATATTTGTTTTATTCTGTGCCAACCAGTAGAGTTCTTTTTTTGTTTTGCTCGACGCAACTTTATTTTTGGTTACATCATCGCCATTTTGCTTTTATGCAGCGAAAATATGAAAATCAAATTTCAGTACTTCATTTTATTTTGTTGAGTCTCGCTCACGTCGAATAGACACCATTGACGCTGTGCACATACCTACAACTACAACTATTATACAATTCATATTTGGATATGTCTGCGTTTGTTTGCGCTGTGTTTAGCAGGCAAACAAATCGAACAATATTTGCATTAGTATTGATTGTACACACAAACACACATGTAGTCAGTGTGTATGCGTGCATGTTGCTTTATTTGGCTTTCTCCATTCTGCAGTAGTTCAGAAAAAAGCAAAACCCTACACAAACAATTTTCATTATGCAACACATTCTATCACTTTTTATTAACATTTTCAATTCATTTCATTTATTCTATAGAAAAGAGTTATGTGCATTTTCACACAAAGTTGTTGCCTGTGGTTTTTCGTGTTCGTGCCACATATAAATTGTTTGTTTGCGAAAAATAATAAAATCACAAATATATTTTTTGTGCTGATATTTTGCAAACACCAACAGCAGCACTCGCCGTGCAATCGACTGTGCTGTTTGTGTATGTTGTTAGCGAGTTGTGCAAATATTTGTGTTTCGGGCGCTTCCGTTTCCCGGCTTCATTATCGCACTTTGGGCGGCCGGCCGGCCGGGAAATCAGAGAGCGGCAATTGTTGTCCGGCTTAGTGCGGTCGCGCTGATTGTTTTTGCGAAATTGCAATAGTTTTAGATTCTTTACTGGTCTATGAACGCATACACATTGATAAATGTAAATATTTGCAGTTATATTTAAAGAGAACTAAGTAATTTTGAATTTAAGTTGCAATTAATTTGATGCTGGCCCTGAAACGAATTTGTTTGAAACGTTTTTTCAGATTTTGCTCAACATAATTTTAAACAGCCGCAGAATGTGAGAAAACCTTTCGTTTTGCGAAATTATACATTTAAGTTTTTCTAATGGATATTTTTCAGAGCAGATATAGTAATGCGCTCGCTGAAACAAGACTGACAGGTAGCTTCATATTCATCTTTACTAGTGTCCGACCGAAACCACTTTTTTGGGCCGAAACCGAAACCGAATTTCGGTTTGTTTTTTAATATTCTGCCGAAACCGAAACTTTCTAGTTGAAATAGAAATCAACATACTAATCATTTTTTCAACAAAAGAATTTTACTTTAAGTAAATAAAGAACAAACATAACATAAATAAATAAATTCTTATTAATAAAAAGAATTCATTCATTTTTTAAAAACATAAACATAAAAAAATCACACTTACTCGCTAATATTAAAAATTAAATAATTTAATATTATATGCTAAAAAAAGAAGTTAATTTACATTGGTGGCATCTAAATTACTCCTCCTTTCACTATATATCTGCTACACAATAAAATGTATAAAATATTCTAGAAAGTTTCGGTTCCGGCGTTCGGGCCGAAACTAAAACCGAAACCACTTATTTGGCCCGAAACCGAATATTCGGTCGGACACTAATCTTTACTAAGTACCACTGAACAGTTACATGAAGAAATGGTAGCGCTCGGTAATCGTCTTTTCACATGTAAGCTTCGTACTCATTCAAATTCCATACAAGAAATTAATTTAAGATGGGCTGAAAGCAACACCTGGCCTACCTTAAACTTCAGTTGTTCTAGAGACCGTGATTATTGTCCTGACGTATTTCTATTTAATTGGAAGAAGAAGAAAAAGAAAAGGACGCCTGGGCAACTTCTTCTACGATAACACTACTCGACATCTACAAAAACGGTGCTTTCTAGACTAACTTTGGGCAAGCATTTTCGAAAAATCTTCGAAAAACCAGTTAAAAGATACCCTTATCTTCATCATTCTACAACCGCAAATATGGGAAAAAAATCGTTGAAATATCCTTGAAATTTAAAAAGTCCTTTTAAAAGGCTATGACTATGCCAGGTTACTATGAATGACCTCTAGTATCACACCTATATCAACATTTGGATGGGTCTCAACAAAAGCGTTTTTTGTTGCACGGTTCAAAAAATGTAAAGTTGGTGCTTTCACTCAGTGCTTCATAACTTTGTCATAGGCTTAAGGGGGTCAATACGTGTAAATTTACAAAATTTGCAAACATTTTTTTTTTGAAATAGACTCCAGGGGGGTCTCAAGTGGTTTTTAATTCTGATGACCCGTTCCCCTGCAGCAGCGCTTTATTGATGGTCAATTCGTTCCGCATGATATCGGTAACGCAAAGTTTAAACCGAATTATTTCGAAACACTGGTTTTTGATTATGGAAGTAGAATATCTCGGCAAGTTTTAGTCCCACTGATCTAAAATTTGGGCAGCAACTTTCTGAAACATAGAACTTCTAAAGTAACTAAAAATTTCATTGTTTTAGGCGAAATCCGCGGCGCCATTTTCGGGAAATTAAGAAAAAATAAGGTAATTTTTTTCGGTTGGACCGTATTTTTGTATTTTCGAGAAAATATTTTTTTTTGTTAGTTACTTTAGAAGGTACATATATTTTCTCATAATAACTAATAGCAATATTTTTTTAGATGATTTTTGGGGCGCCGGCACAACTTCTACTAGAATTTGGGCCCAACGTTGGACCCCCACCACCGCCGCCATTTTGAACACTGCTACCTTTTAATAAAAGAATGAAAAAAAATTGTACATTGCATTAATTTTTTCCGGCGTATGCGCGATTCCAAAAATATACCGTTTACACGTATTGACCCCCCTTAAAATTTACACAAATAATATATCATATCTTTTATCTTAGATTTTAAAACCAAAGAAGATAATTTATTTTATCTATAAAAAATTATTCGAAAATTTATAATTTTTATTTTTTTTTATATAAAAAATTATTCGAAAATTTAGAATTTTTAATTTTTTAAACTTTCATCGCCAGTAACTTCCCCAAATCTCATCTGATTTGGACAATCTATATATCGCTGGAAAGGCTAAGGTGTTATCTTCTGAACGATGGACGGCTTGTTTAGTCGTATGATTTATGTACGAGATATGTGTTCATATCTGAAATAACAGGAAAAAAAACGGATTTTTCCAAGATTTTTCAAAAACGCTTGAGAAAATTTTTTGGTTTTCAGTTTCGTATTTTTGTTTTTAGATGCACGCGATTAGCCCACTTTTCGCCGAGTAGTGTAATCTAGGTCATCCAGCCGATCTAACTATTTACAGTCTACAAGGTTTCATAAGAAGCTCATACTATTTCAATGAGTGAGCGAACTTAACCTCGATTGTTTTTAGTATCACAATGGGTCTTCATGACCTAAGTGGAATCCGTCTCGATTCAACTAAGTTTACTTATCTACCCAAGTTCGCGTGTGCGAAATCCAAAATCTTGAATCACGCAATGGACAGATCGAAAACTAAAAACTGCATCGACTACTGAAAAATATGATTATTGTTATTATTATTATTGGCATCCATACATTAAATACTGTAAGCAACTGGTAATTCCAATTGCTTTGACATTTTACTTTGTAACTTCCGCTTCCTGTTTTACGCTTCGTTAAATTCAATTTTTTTGTTTGTTTATTAAAATCAAACGATTTAAATTATCCTTTTATTTGCAATGGAAATGGGTATTTTGTATTTTTTAAGATGCAAAATCTATTTCCGGAGGCTTTCACATGAAGATTTAATTTTAAAATTCGTTGTGGGATAAAATTTTTTGAAAGCTCAGACTCAGAGGTTTGAACTGAATAATTCAAATGAATATTTAAAATGCTTCTATTTTTTTAACATTTTATAATCAAACAAAAATTAACTAACACAAAAACTAACAATTGTCACGTAGAGAGAGGGAGACACTGATTATTAAAAAAATACTGTGACAAAGTTGCAACTAATGAGCCTATAATAAGATCTCTTTGGCAATTTTGCAACTAATGAGCCTATAATAAGATCTCTTTTAGTATTAAATAAAATGTTAAGTTGTTGTGAATCACTCGATATCACTCTTGATAGAATTTCATTTAAACATACTGTAAATAGTTATCTTAAATAATATCTAAGAAATCTACTGTATTTCCTAGTCTGTAAGGGATGTATTCCATTGACGAAATAAACTAAACTAAACTAAACTAATTGTAACTAGTATGCATGTTTCTTTAGAGTAATGATGAATGATGAAATTGAATATAATTAGAAATATACTTATATAAAAAACCAAAAATATTTGTTTCTAAAATTCAGAGAAATGTTTGACAAAACAGGATCTCAGTGACTCGCCTGAAATCCACCTGACAATCTGATAATCCTAATTTATTCATTTATTGAATCATAACTGCAGGCAGTGGTGATAGAATTTATGATTGTTGGAAAATTTCATTCATTCAAATTAATCATTAATTTACCTGTGTAATCACTGTAACTCATAAAAATCTCAGCTCTTGCAATACTATAATTCCCATAATTTTGATTTGTACAGTACCGAGCAACTGTTACAGCCGTTGTTTGCTGTCGGCCCATTAAATTCATTAATTTCTTACATTTTGCTGTTCGATGTTAAAAATTGATATTAAAAATTTTCGCTCAAATTGCTGTTGTCATTAAAGGATCGCTGGCAATTTGCAACAGCAACGAGAACAACAAAATCGAGCCGACAAATTTTGCAATGCAATTTCAACACAAACTCATTTGATTATCTTTAGGAGCGACAGCAGGGCGCATGGCGAATGGGCCAAGCGATGAAGCGGGCCGAACCGAGCCGCGCCGCGTGTACGGCAAAGACGCGGCAAGTGCGATTAAAAGTGCTGTCGCCTCAATCGAGTACGCGTCAGCAACACGCGGCACAGACACGTTGTGCCTTGTGGTGATGGGTGGCGGCAGCCAGCAGCCGGCAGGCAGCAGCCAGCAACATGCACACACCATAACTATGCTGTCAATATGCCTGACAATTTGATTTCAACGTCATCACCAACAACGACAGCGACAGCGACACCGACACCCGGACTACAGCGACAACACCAGCAACAGCAGCGCCGTTGATGTTGCCAACCACGGCGACGATGATGGATCATTTGCATTAAATAAGATGAAATTCAGTAGCAGAACGAATACGAAAATGAAAATGAAATGAAGCGCTACAATACAACAATAACAACAACAACAGCAACAATAACAACACTTTTCGAGCAAGCAACATCAGTGGCATGCATTCATCTATCGGTTGCTGCTGTTAGCTGACTATATTCGACTGGGGATCATCGACTCTGCAAAATGGCTGAGAAATATATACAGAGACACGGTAGTGGCAGCAGGAAAAGCAAGAAGGGCCCAACTAATATGAAGTAATGATATAATGTTACTAGCAGGGCCCCGCAGCTTTGCATGCAAGCTTAAAGTAAATGGGGCCAATAAATCAAGTTCTTCTTAACCCTCTGTTGATCCCGTCAGATTTTTGTGAAAAAATACTTGTCTAATTATAAATTATTAAATTAAAAATTAAATTATTTCGCACGTTAAGTGCTTTGACTAAGTTTGAAGTCAAAAGACCCATAAAATCTTGTTTCTTCATACAAACTTTTTACTAGTGTTCGACCGAAACATCTTTTTTGGGCCGAAACCGAATTTGGTTTTTTTTTTAATATTCGGCCGAAACCGAACCCAAAACCGAAACATTCTAGTTGAAATAAAAATCACCATATCAAGCATTTTTTTCAACAAACGAATTTTACATTAAGTAATTAAAAAACAGCATAAATAAATAAATAAGTACTTATTAATAAAAACAATTTATTAAAAACATAAACATGAAAAAATCACCCTTTCGTACCTTACTCGCTAATATTCAAAATTAAATAATTTAATAATATATTATATGCTAAAAAAAAGTTTATTTTCATTGTGGCATCTAAATTACTCCTCCTTTCACTTTATATCTGCTACACAATAAAATGTAAAACATATTCTAGAAAGTTTCGGTTTCGGCCGTTCGACCATTTTTTGGCCGAAACTGAAACCGAAACCACTTATTTGGGCCGAAACCGAATATTCGGTCGGACACTACTTTTAACCCATTGTTGACACCGTCAGATTTTGATTTTCGAATAAATTAAAAATACGTGTAGAATTATTTCTTACTACGAGTACTTTCACCAAGTTTGAAATGAAAAGGCGTAAAAAATCATATTTCTTTATACAAACTTTTAACCCTTAGTTCACCCTTTTAAGTTTTGATTTAAAAAAAATGAGAAACAGGTGACAAATAACTTTTGATTTCAAGTGTTTTCGCCAACTTTGAAGTCAATAGGCCAATCGGTTCAAGGTTTTTTCGTAGTCTTTGCATATACGAACCTTAACCCTTGCCTTATCCCGTTAATTTTTGATTAAAAAAAAATTTAAAAACACGTGTCGAATTATTTTTGATTTGGAGTATTTTTACAAAGTTCGAAATCAAATAAAATTGAATAAAGTGAATAAAAATTGAATAAAATGGGCCTAAATTTTATCAGGTTTCTTCATGCAACATCTTAACCCATGTTTTGCCCCTTTACACGCTGAAAAATCCCGTCTTAGCAGAGGCTCATTTTTCAAGATGTACCTACAAATTTGATGTTCAAAATTTCATAATTGTAGCTTTAGCGGTTTGGGCTGAGCGATGATGAATCAGTCAGATGAGGCCTACACAATATTTTTGAAGATAAAATGCATAAAAGTGTATTGAAAATTATATCTATACTTCACGATATCGTATAAGTTTTTATATGAAACATTTTTATTGGAAACCTTCATGCAGTAAATGCCATTCGATTATTCTGCCCTAAATCTGGAAAATTATCTCTCTTTCTCTCCCTCTGGGATGAAAAGATAGTATAAATCTCTTAGAAAATATGTATATTAAATACCTAAACAATTTTTTTATATTAACCTTCTATCGACATGATGTTTTTGGCCTTGAACAACTTTAAAATATGAAATTCATCCCAAAAATATACTGCAATAAATTTCTGAAGGGCGAAAATTGGCCGATGCCGATTACATAGAAAAAATAACACGAATGAATTCAATCAAAAACACAGTCTATTTTATAAAATAACAAAAGGAACTATTACATATTGTTTGTAATATTCATCACAAAATGACAAAAAAAACGAGAAAAGAAATAATTAAAAACTAAATAAAATTACAAGATAATTCAGAATTCTAATACATTAACATGTATTAAAAAAAAATAATATATCTCTTTTATTCAACTGAGACACAAACAAAAATATTAAAATATATATATATATATAATATGATATATATATATATAATATTTATCGTAAATATTGCATACAAATTCAGTTTTTTCTTCAAATTAAAATTACGATTTTTATATTAAAATTTGTACTCTCAAATTGCGACCCGTTGTACAAGTGCAGTGGGAAGAAGTCAGAAAACAAATTTGGATAAAATAAAAGGCCTGTTTAAAAAAATGCTTCCATTTAAAATCGAAGGATAAGATTGTAAAATTAAATGCCCTTTCTTCTGATATGCACATTAATAGACAAAATGCATAGACATTTCGAAAAAATCGGTGTTTTTAAGACTACTTAGTTTTTATAAAAAACTTTTCTAGGAAACATTTATATTAAACAGTATTTAAAAATACATTACTGAAAAGGGGTATAAGAACCCGTTGGTAAAAAAATGAAAACAAAAAAGGAAAGCAGGAAAATAGGCCGATATGTCATCGACCAAAAACGGCCGATGTGGCATCGGCCAAAAAAGGCCGATACCGATTCTTTTTTTTTTGGCCGATGCCGATACTAACCGATGCCGATACCAATTTTATTGGCCGATACCAGCCGATGCCGATGCCGATTAATCGGTCGGATTCTACTACAGTGTATGAATTATCAAAAAAACATGTAAACTTTAACCTAAAACTTTTCCCCTAAAAGCACACCAAAAATAAATACTTAAGAATTGTTGAAAGCTAACCAAGACAGCATTCGCAGCCGCTTTGTGGGCCCTCAAATTCGAGAGAACGACCCTGCAATATTTTCTTACTGGCGACTATTAAAATCTTGTCTTCGGCTACTGTCTCTATGTGTGCCCTCTTCTTCTTCCGAACTGGCTCACTTTGCACTGAAAGAAGTGAAAGATTGTAGGGAGCGGCGGCCGCAACAACAGAGGAAAGACTACAGAAAATTATCTTGTAATTATGCGCATCGACATCAATTTCATCAACTTCAACTGCTGCTCCACACGGAACGAAAGTGCACATACGTGGAAGCGTCTTGAATGAACAGACGGGCGGACGAATGGTTGGCTGCACGACTGGCTTCAGCTGGACAGCTGGTTGCCTAGTGCGGACATGGACGTGGATGCGCACAAGCGACGGGCTCATCAAATTCCTCGATACGAGTGGTTAACCGAATTAAATGTTGAGTAACCGAAAATAATTTACTCCTCATTCTGGCAATGATAGCGGGCGCAGACGCCACAGTGGATGAAATCTCGGTCTGATCGAGTTTGGGCAAAGGAGTGAACGGCGCTGGCGGCAGAGTGTGTGAAGCGGCAATACCCATTGTCTGTTTCTGTCTCTGTCTTTCTTTCAATTTTTGTGTGATTTCAACGAATTGCACATAGTCTCAAATTATAAATAATAACAACTAGCAGCATTATTAATAAGAAATAATCACAATAATGCGATGAAGAAATTGCGCCGAAGCTGTGCGCTACGCAAAGCGTAAATAATTTAATAAATTACATTGCGTTACGCATCGAATTCATTTGGCTTGGTTACATGATTTCATGTGGCAGTGGCAGTAAACAAAGCAGCCACATTGTCTAGCAGAGCGCTTGTTAATTTGCCTCTATGTTTGGATGTGTGTGTGCTTGTGTGTGCATGTGCGTAAATGTGTGATTTTAATAAGCCAATATTTAACGGATATTTCCCCTGCAGGCATCCACACAAATATCGGTATTTTCCAGCTCTTCACGCCTCCACTGCTGCTTCGCAAGCCTAGACTCCTCCATCTACTTTGAGCTGTGCTTGGGCAATCCAATGCGTCCCACTCGCTCGACGCACACTTAGTGGCTCATAAATTGTATGTACACGCCTGAAAGCCCATAAACCTGCGCTAATATTTACGTTTCATCTTTTGTTTTCGTATCTACTGTTGCCAATAAATCGCATCGCATTAATTTCAGCCAGCCGGTGAGTCAGCGCGTCTGCGAGTCTGCTTATTTAGTTTTACTGCCAATTCGTCTTCGCCTAATATGTTGGCACATTGTCGATGCGATGCGATACGATGCGATATTTGCTCGCCAGCATATTTTGTGCGTATGGAAATGTTTGTGCTTTCATTGCTTTCCGAATTTCCGGCATTTTGTGCGCACAATTAATTTCCGTTTTCGTTTGCGTTATCACATTTTTTGTCGATCTCTCTCTATGAAATATGAAATGTTGCTGATTTTGCATAAAATTAGCAAAATGACTGATGAGCAGAGACAACAAGGACCGATGAAGTGAACTGAAGGAGTCTCGAAGTGGAAGGTTGTTATTTTGCTTTCATAACGTTAATTGTACGGAATTTTGTAATTTCTTTTAAATAACAAATACAGTGATTGTTAGACTGAATACAGAAGAGAAGAAAATGTGGATTTAATTTAAAGGGAGACAAATTAATTTTGCTTATGTCTTTCTTACTACTCATAACCATTGTTTCTGTTTTACTAATTTTTTGTTTGGGAAGATGACTTTGATGGATTTATTTTCAAAGCAATTTGAGATTAAAATATGCTAATTAATTAATATTAAATAAGAGAGAAATAAGGGAAAGAGTTTTACCGAATGATGAGACAAAATTCATGGGGCCTCATGGAGAATTCGACTTGCGCATCCTGCCTGAAATTAGACCACGCAAAGCATTTTCTCTGTACATGTCCTACTTTTGCCAAAACGAAACCATTCATCTTGGGTTCTGAATCACGGTTGCCAAACAAAACTTGATCAGGAGAGAAAAAGAAGAATGGGCGAAATTTGGTTTTTTTATATGGTAACATTTTTTATCTTTCTAGGAAAATCTGTTTAATAAAATTTTGGTCGAGAGGCAACCGTGGATCTGATGGTAAATGAAATGAAGAATGTGTTGGGTCAAGCCCCAACTTGTAAATATTTAAGATTTATAATGATACCGTCTTTAAGTTTTATATGACGACACTGTCTTTAAACCTTTGCAAATGTTTAAGAATTCATATAACAACACTGTATTCTAGAGTATCACACTAATGTTTGAATACAATGTTTAGCAACAATGTTTCCAAGGCGGATGTTTTAGAATGTAAGAACGAGTGAAATCAGAATCAGAAATCAGAAATCTCGCATCAATTTAGGAAACCCCTTCTAGATTCGACAAAATGGATAATGTTAGGTTAGGTTAAAGAAGAGGAGTGTGCAGCATGCACTTCCACCCGTAGATCCTATTGCGTCCATTGTGAATCCCTTCATTCTTAAAAATAGCTGGCGTCCTTCTCTATCTGTTGGTATCCCTGTAGATCCAGACGGGATCTTTGGATAAACTCCATTCTCTTTTGATTCGTAAAAAAAAGCAGAAAAAACTGCCCAGGAGAACGTGTCTCTATCTAGCTCTATCCCCTATTCACTCCAACCCAGTTTTCTCCTTTTCTTTTTTTTGTCAACTTTGTCAGATGAGAAAAGGAGGAACGGCCGAAATTTTCCTTTTTAAATGGTTGCATTTGGTTGCTTCTTTAGAAAAATCTGTTTAACAAAATTTTGGTCCGTGCACCAAACCGTGGATCAAATGATATGGGAATGAATAAAATCCCTTCTATTAAGATTCGTAGGAGAATCGTAATAAATTTCTCAAGTGAACGTGTAGCTTTTTCCTCTTTTCACTCTAACCCGGTTTTCACCTTTTCATTTTTTTGCTTACAACTTTTGTTCACCCAACAAAACAAATCTTTGTCAGATGAGAAAAGGAAGAACGGCCGAAATTTTCTTTTTGATATGGTTACATTTCGTTGCTTTTCTAGAAAAATCTGTTTAACAAAATTTTGGTCGAGTGGTAAACGTGGTTCTGATGGCATGGGAATGGATAAGGTCCATGCTCTTTTGATTCGTAAGAGAATCCTGAGAATTTCCTCTGCTGTCATCCAGTACCCAGAGCCCTTAAGTCTACTTTTCTTTCAACACCCTCAGATTCCTTAACCCTTTCCTTCCCATGGTAGCCATATGGCTACCAAATTCAAATTTGGAATTTCGATGTATATTATAATTTTCGATTTTTCCCCATTCTATGAATTGTGTCGCTTAAAAGAAACATTTTTCTGAGCTTTTTTAGCAAAATATGTAGATTGTTTTTTTGGGAACATTGAAAATTGTTAACATTTGTGCAACGGCTCCCGCTCGACAGGGCAGCAGAATTAAATGCCAAAAATATAATATTGCTCTATGTTTAACAAAGGACACCAAATAACTCTAATAATTCTAACAAACAACTCTAAAAACTTGTAAATAAAGGGAAATTTTGTTTTTATATAAAATATGTTGTAATTTTGCTTCATAAAAGCCCAGTGTAGTCCAGTGTAGTATGGCTACCACCCCCTCGCACCACCCACTGGAAAGTCGAAACCATTGTAAATATGATGCAAAATACTTTTAAATACTCCTCTCGTTTCAAATAACCAACTTCCAATTTGTTTCTATGGCTATTTCATAATTCGGGAAGGAAAGGGTTAAGGGTTAACACCACTCTAGCGGTTAAAAACAAGGCCTAACTTTGACTTTTTATTTCTATATTATGAAAAAGCATACGGATTTCTTCTCAAAGCATATATTGAGCACATATTAAGGTATGGAAAAACAATTTGTTTATTATTATTTTTATTGAAAATGGTGGCGAAAGCGTCACGATTTGAAATGTGTTTTTTTTAGCTTCCAAATGGATGGACAAATTCCTCGTAAAGTAAAATCTTGAACAAAAACAATGTATAATGTTTTATTGTCCATGGTAGTACGTAAGGGTTTTTTTGGTACACTTTTGAAAAAAAGTATAGATTTTTGGCCAAAAAATTATCAATAAATTGTTTATAACAAAAGACAAAATAAATTCTATCAAATCAAAAAAGGACTATGTACTACCTTACTACAAAAATGCGCTGCGAAAAAAAATCAAGAATTGAACACCAACAACTGGATATGGTTTTTATGACTCCAAAGTATTTTTGAAGTCAGAAAAAAATGTAAGTATTTTTGCAAAATCCTAGAGTGGTGTTACCCCTAAAGAAAATGGGGTTAGATGAGGTTCTGTAGAAAACTCTTTAGTAGGGAGCATTATAGACTTGGGATCGCGGCGCTTATTCTTCCAATTCATTTCTACCAGTGTTGCCAGATACCTGAAATGACTTTCTTCTAAATCTTAAAAAAATACCTAAATTTCCTCCCAAAATTTAAAAAAGCTTCCTAAAATTGTTTTATAATTTGCGTCATTTTAAACGAATAAAACTTCTCATAAAAAAATAAAAATATATACAGCCGTGTCTGCGTATAGTGAACACCCTATATAGTGAACACCTCGATATAGTGAACACCCAAATGTTGACATGGAGCCTCTAAATATTGAAAAAAATTTTGAAAGCAATTTCAAGCAAAAAGAAAAAAGTGTATATTGAGCAAATAAAACGAGTTTTTAAACAAAAATGTTAACCTTGATATAGTGAACAACACCTCAATACTGTGAACAGGCCTTGCAATAATTAGTTCACTATATCCAGACACGACTGTACATATAAGTTTTTTTTATGCAGCCTTTTTTATTCATCTTCAGCTTAATAACAAAAACTTAACAAAAACAAAACATATAACAAATTAATTAAATAAAAAGTGCAATTTTTGGCAGGATTTTATTGTAACAGAAATAAGTCAGAACGAGATAGAACGAACTTACAGTTTGTAAGCTTACAAATTTGTAACACAATAGGATGCTTTGACTATTAAAATAGTTGCCAAAATATGTTTTGTTGCCAGTATTCCCAATACATCATGCCTCGTTATACAAAAATCTCCTAAAAATCCACTAAGAATCAGAAAAATCCACTAACATAAAATATAAATCTCCTAAACTTTCTCCTAAACAATTCTTCCTCCTAACGATTCTCCTAAAAGGCCAAGAATCTACGAAATCTAGGAGGAAATCTCCTAATCTGGCAACACTGATTTCTACAATGAATATGGTGAATCTTAATGATCTTCAAGCATATTTGAACATATAGCACACCCACTTCAAAAGTGACACAACTCAAAATTTTTAATTTTCGGGCTTATGTGTTAATACTGTGCACAATGCATCTATCTACCAATAAGCAAAAGCTCAGTATATTTTGTTGTTGTTAACTATTGCCAAAATGCAGTTAGGTCTCTCGACAAGAAGAGAAGTTTGATGCTATTTGATCGTTGCAGCTCAATGCAAAAGAGTTCTAATTCAAATTGTGACACTTTTGACGAAATAAATTTTTGTTGAAATTAATTTTAAGTAAAGTTGTGAAAATTGTAGTATATATTTTCAAATAAAAAAATTAATTTCGAATTTTCAAAATTTTCCTTTCAACTTTTTAATTGTCATTTATAATTATTAAATTCAGCAAAAGTGACATAACTTAAAATAATTCGGTAATTATTGAATTAAAATATCATTAAAAAAGTCACAAATCAAAATTTTGGATTTTCTAGTGTAAAATAAAAAAAATCTTTGTAACTCATACTAAAGCATACTCTCTGGGGATTTTCTACCAAACGGTCTATACGTTATTTGAAAAAAATGTTTATTCAGCTCAAAAACAGTTTTTTGCGTTTCCTGAAAAATTAAAAATTTTGAGTTGTGTCACTTTTGTAGTGGGTGTGCGATATATACAAATAGGAAAGAAGTACTTTTCTTTCGTGTACTTAAATTATGCACCACATATTCATAGATTCTCTAACGATTTTCCGCTTGAACGCTTGAAAACAATTGGCCATAGTTAGGCCAACCAACAATTAAGAGCTAAGAGTTTGTATGTTTGTTTGGTAGCTCGGTGTTTTTTGCAATGATTTTGCATAAATCAGGTTTGATAAAGTATTCCTTCAGCTCGAACCACTTTTCGATAGTGCACAATCCAATCAAACCGCTCAAACAGCTGGGAGCCTTTCGGCCGCATGGAGCTTTGTGCTGTTTTTATTTTCCATGCAGATTAGCTTTAGCAAAATCCCCACTGATGCGGCGCACTTTGGAAATAACAAATGTTGTTTGGTCTTGCCGAAAAAACGCCACATGATGCCGAAATTCATATTTCAGACAGCGAATGGCCAACGAACAAACACACGCAAACACGGCCCGACGCACAAACCTACAAACAAAAGACGCTGCGAGAAAAGTTAATGCGGGCCGAACTGTGTGCGACGGCCACATGTGGCACTTCACACCTACAACGACGCGGCCATCAACTCGGCCGCACAATGGCCCAGTGTGCTGCGTTACGTGCCTAATGTCCATTCACGGTCGAAAGCATGTGTCCGACATGGGCCTTATCACGGCGACGCACACACACACACACACACACACATACACACATACAACACAATGAGCGCTGCGCTGCGGCTCGACAGTGCGGCTTTGCGGCAACCCTGAACCCACTTTGCGACGCAGCTGCTGCTTGTGTGTTGGCTGCACTACAGCAATGATAGCAACAACAACAATGGCAACGGCAAACAATAGTGTTGGTATTTAAGTAAGATAAGGAAATGTGGAACGCCACCGCGTTGACCATAAACGCGCCCATTAAACGTCAGCGCTGACGGGCGGCCGAGCATCAATCGGCGAATTGATGGCGCTGTGCAACAGTTCCACTTCACGCCGGTGCACTATTCTGACCTGCACACACACACGCAAATGTTTGCAACGCTGCATTTCAAGCCATTCAGCGCTCATATCTGCGCCGTGCAATGACAGCGTTGTGCGCTCCGCCGCCTGTGCGTGCATTCAAATGTCTCTATCACGCAGACTGCAGGCACTAACAGCTGGACAATGCGAGCCCTGGACCAGCCGGGTTGCCGCTTGTCAATGTCACTTGGCGGCACGGCGACAGGGGTGCAGGCGTCAATGTGCATTGAAAGGATCTTCAATCAAATGCACTGTTTAAATTTCGTTTAAGAAATACTAAGGACTGTCCACGAAAAAACTGATCCCTCTTCCTTGATTTTTTAATTTTTTTGGGAGCGCACCGTAACAGTAGGCTTTGCTTTTTCATAAAGCTTAAACATCACAAAAACTAATTGCATTTAGATTCATTTTGATTTTAACTCTCGAGCGAAATGGCAGCGAACGAAATTCAGCAGCGAAAAAAATTGAATTTGAATGAAAATCCTACATGGACCCAAAAAAGTGTAGCAAAACATGTGGGTGTCGGTGTTGCAACGTTGAAAAGAGTTGTCAAAAAGTCTAAGGAACACCTCTCTGTTGAGAGGGCTGCAGGTTCTGGGAGAAAGGCTGGTCCTGCCAACGAAAATTTTGCCAATGCACAGTGATTCGTTCCATAGACAAAATTCAAAAAATTTATAGTCTCAGAATTTAACAATTTTGATGACATTTGAAAGGTAAACTCAACTAAGAAAACCCCAAAAAACCTGTGCAAAAAATTAATTAGTGTGTGTGCAAAAGCGGTTCAAAGTTGAAACTTTTTTCACAAAAAAATGTAAACACATATTTTCTGTTTTTTAGTCTATTGAGTAAAAAAAATTTTAAAAAGACATGGTTACCAAGAAGTTGCTAAAACTTTCAATATAGATTTATAAATGATGTTGCCATTTTCGCTTTTAATGTTTTCTCAAAATTTGCAAAGCTGAGGCTTTTACATCACTTTCAATTCAAAATATTTTTCTAAATTGAAAATCTGAAAATTGGCTAAACTTAGAGGAAAATATCAAAAAAGTATGTGAAAGTATGTTCCTGGATTTTTTTTATTTTAAGAAGCATTCTTTCTTTGTCGGATAATGTAATTACATCCTCCGATATCTTCCGATCTCAGAAAATAATTCAATTTGAAAAGTGGTTTAAACACCTATTTTTCGATAAAATTAATTTGTTTCATCCCTAAAAGTATGCAATCAGCATGAAAAATTGAGAAAACTGCAAAAGTATACCAAATTTTATAAAGAATGGACTACTCCTTCATTTTAAGAAAAACCCGAATGCATCCGTGCGTGATACAGCATCCATAGTGGGAGTATCAAAAAGTTGTGTCCAAAAAACTGAAAATAATGCTCAACTCAAATCATATAGAGTACAGAAAAATCCGGATAGACGCGGTGACAAGGAAAATGAGGCCAAAAAGCGAGCTAGAAAGTTGTATGAGCAGTTCCTTACAAAATTTGAGTGCTGCATCATGTACGATGAAACATACGTTAAAGGCGACTTCCAACAATTGCCCAGGCAGCAGTTTTACGTTGCCGCAGCTAAAGGAGCTGTTTCTAAAAAATTTAAAACACAAAAAATGTCCAATTTCCCAAAAAAGTTCCTTGTATGGCAGGCAATTTGTAGAGTCCGACCGATACCAAATTTTTTGGCCGAAGCCGATTAATCGGCCGGAAGGGCGAGTTTGGCCGATGCCGATTAATCGGCCGAAAGGGCGAAAATCGGCCGATGCCGGTGCCGATACCGATGCTGATTACATAGAAAAAATAACACGAATGAATTCAATCAAAAACACAGTCTATTTTATAAAATAACAAAAGGAACTATTACATATTGTTTGTAATATTCATCACAAAATAACAAAAAACGAGGAAAGAAATAATTAAAAACTAAATAACAAAGAGAAAAGAAATAATTAAAAACTAAATAAAATAACAAGATAATTCAGAATTCTAATACATTAACATGTATTAAAAAAAATAATATATCACATTTATCCACTGAGAGAGAAACAAAAATAGTGACGTAAATATTGCATACAAATTCAGTTTTTTATTCAACTTAAAATTACGATTTTTATATTAAAATTTGTACTCTCAAATTGCGACCCGTTGTACAAGTGCAGTGGGAAGAAGTCAGAAAACAAATTTGGAAAAAATAAAAGGCCTGTTAAAAAATGCTTCCAATTAAAAAAGAAGGATAAGATTGAAAAATTAAATGCCCCTTCTTCTGATATCCACATTAAGAGACGAAATGCATAGACATTTCGAGAAAACCTGTGTTTTTAAGAATACCTAGTTTTAAAAAAACATTTCTAGGAAACATTTATATTAAACAGTATCTAAAAATACATTACTGAAAAGGGGTTTAAGAACCCGTTGGTACAAAAAATGAAAACAAAAAAATGAGAGTAGAAAAATAGGCCGATGGCGTCATCGGCCAAAAACGGCCGATGTTGCATCGGCCAAAAAAGGCCGATACCGATACCTATTTTATTGGTCGATGCCGATACTAGCCGATGCCGATACCAATTTTATTGGCCGATACTAGCCGATGCCGATTAATCGGTCGGACTCTAGCAATTTGTGCCTGTGGAAGAAGAAGCGAAATTTTTGTTACAACCGGCCAACCAAGAAATTTACATCAAGGAATGCTTGAAGAAACGGATTTTGCCATTTTTGAGAAGCCATAATGTTTCTACTTGTTTTGGCCAGATTTAGCCACATCCCACTATTCCAGAGCAGCCTTGAACTGGTATAATGACAATAATGTCAATATTGTACCCAAAGAATGCAACCCACCAAATTGTCCAGAATTACGTCCCATTGAACGGTATTGGGCAATAGTAAAGTGGAACCTTAAAAAACAAAAAATGTGGTCAAAAATGAAAATCAGTTCATCGCAGTATCAACTGTGCAAGACATGATGGAAGGAGTAAAGGGAAAGGTTTGGGCCTTTTATAGAAAATAATCAGTTTGCTTTTTTTTTGCATTGTATCCTATTACTAACACAGAGGCATCTTCAACAATTTTCGATTTTGCGTGAATACTTCCAAAAATATACAGATTTTTTGAGGGATCAGTTTTTTCGTGGACACTCCTTATTTCCAAGAGAAAAGTTATAGCTGTGCAATTTTTAAAAAATTAATTTAATTTTTTTCTAATCAAAACATAAATGTTTGCATTGATTTGATGCGATTTTCATTATCGTTTTATACCGTCAGAATTTCTGTTTTATGAGCATTTTTTCGACCTACTCCGAAGCGTTGGCATCCCCATTGGTGTCACCTGTCCTTCGCAAGATTGCGGCGCTCTTGAGGTCTCGCTTCCTTTTGTTGTTGCCTGTCTGCTCTCGTTCGCACTCAGGTTCAAACTTTTATCAGCGTTGTTATTTGTTGTAGCTATTTGTTGTTGCTGTAATGGTTGCTCATTTGATGTTGATGCTGGCGGGCATTGTTCAAGCCTGGCAATGGTCATAATTCGTGTTGTCGAACACGCACTCAATGCACGCACACATTCGAGTATGCATTCTGTGCCAGATCGACCTTTCGCACCCCTTGCCGCCAGAGCATGTGTCAAATCGTGGCACATTGCGGCCCAGCCAACATTGTTGATGACCGTTGTGCCTGTCTGCCTATCAGCGTTGGTGAGTGTGTGTTGTTGTTGCTGTCAGGAGCGTGCTTTGGCGTTCACATTGGCACAACGTGCAGCCAGCACCTTCCCCCGGCTACTGGCCGCAGCAGTCGACCCTGCGCCGTACACTGACTGATGATAATGATGATTCCATGTGTCCACATTTGTGATTGATAAATGTGCATTTTGCACCGTTGCGTTGCGTGGCGCTGCGTAGTATTCCGTTGAGTTCCGTTGCGTCCAGCGCAAATGTTCGCCTATTGCCGCAAATTGCGCACCGTTCCCAGCCCTGACTGGGATGTAATCTTCTAGCCTCTTCGAAGCTCTACTCGTCTGTTAGGCTGCATCGGTGTTGGTTTGTTTGTTTGTGTGGTGTGCGTAGTTTGTATCACCGGTAGCCGTCATTAAATTTAATGTTGCTGCCACATAGCATACAAGTAGCGCATTTGTTGCACAGTCGAGCAGCAGTCCAGCAGCGTTCGACACATAACCACAAAATTATTGCAAAGGCATCAAAGACAGCAATCCCATGAAACGTATTTCAGTCCAGCTGAGTGTTGGGCAGCGAATTTTGCCACATTTTGACTGTCCCACTGGTCGAATTGGCGCAGCGTGCGAGGGAAAAAGATTAACCATATAAAAATTGCAGACGATTGTTGTCATCACGTTTTGATGGCCGTTCTATGGACATTGTTTGCTTCAACCAATGTCTGCTTTACTGGTTTTTTTTTTGGGCAGTTAAGGGATTTGTATAAATCAGCAGTAATTAGGAGGTGTAGTGGGAAAAAATTGTGTATATTTAATACTAAAAATGGCTCCAAGATGAAGGAGGGAGTTCGAGGCCAAGTGTACTGCTCAGAGCTGAGTATCAGCGAATCATAGAGACTACCCGACTACTGTATTATATTTCCCGCAGAGGTGTTCGCTGCTAGGAAAGACGCGAAACTCGAAGATATATTTTGTCCTATTTTGTCCAACTGCATATCATCCAGAAATGTCCTACAATGCCGGGTAGCAATGGAAATTCTAGCGACAACCTGAAGGCTTCATACATATCTATTGGGTATCGGGGCATAAAGGCGTAGAGGGAAATGATACAGTGGTATCGGTGCACCCTCTACAAAGACTTAGGTATAAGCATGAATGCAAAGGCAGAGGCTAGGTGGAGGAACTTAAACACCTGCCGAACTGCAAAAGTAATGCAAAAATCACTTAACTGCAGTAATTTTGTGATTGGACTATTTCGATCAGACTGCAGAACCGTCATGGGCGTATTGACGGGGCACAGCCTAGTAGCGGTTCATGCGCATAGGATGGGTTTGACGGATAAAGTTACAGAATGTGCGGCGAAGACAAAGCTCTGGAGACATTAGAACCATCCATCTCATAGAATCAGCCATTTCAAGACAACGTATGTCAATCTTAGGGGCACACGAGTTCGCTGGACTAGAGGAAGTGGTGACGTTAGGCCTGAAGCGCTTGCTGAAGTTTGCCAAAAGCACTCGTATTCTCACGGATCACTACTACAACTCATAAACGGATCTCCATCTGGCATTACTAAGGACCCATTACGGGTCTTTGTGTGGCCATTCGTGGCCAACCAGTTATACCTACCAACTAATACTACAAATATAAATAATATCCTAGTTGCTTATTCCAGAACTTTATGTTGAAACGGTTTTACCTTTTAGCAGCTAACCTCTCAGCAGGATATGGAAAAGTTCGCTCAGCAAAGTTTGCTCAACAAAATTTAATCTTTAACATCATAACGAGGGACTTGACTATTATAATTGTTTTAAGAAAATAATTGCAATGTAACTATTACAAGGCAACATAAATTTTATTTGTTGATTATATCTAATTATTATTTGCGACAATTAATTTTTACGTTGCGTAATAACTGTTATGAGAAAAACATTTTTTTTCGTTCTCGATAATTATTATTTTGGAATTTTTTTTTGTTTACGTTCCTTCATAACTTTTATTTATGACTTTTTTATTTACGTTACCGATAACTATTATTTTGAGAACATTTTGTTTACGTTGCTTCATAACTTTTATGAGACATTTTTTTTTACGTTGCCTTACCACATTTTGAGTATGAATTGATTTTTATTTGTTTAGTTGTTGGTGGAAATTAGGTTTCTGCAGTTAATTTGCGTTTGTCAATTTAAAACAATTAAAAATCAATTCATATCCAAAATGTGGTAATTCAACGTAAACAATTTTTTTCAAAATTATAGTTATTGGCAACGTAAATGAAAAAAAATCATAAATAAAAGTTATGAAGCAACGTAAAAAACAAAAATCCCAAAATAATAATTATCGACAACGAAAAAAAATGTGTTACTTATAAGAGTTATTATGCACCTCAAAAATATTTATTACATGATAAGCGTGTATCGTTCCATTTTTAGTAATGGCGTAGTTTCTACTTGTCAAATGTTAAAGAATAAAAGCTTCAAAAGTGACAGCTACCGAAATACCGGGTGATTCAAAATAACACCTCTTGTTGGAAAACCCTATAGTTATAGGCGACGTAAAAAATTTATTTTTGGGAATAATTATTATAAAGCAATAATTATAGAAATTTCTTAAATTAGGGCAATTTTTTTATTCCTAAAAATATGGATAATAATTATTTTAGGTCTCTGATCATAACAGCAAAAATAAAATAAAATTCGACACAAATTGTGGAAATGAAGTCATGTGTCTTTTGTTTTCTGCGAATTACTGACTTGGCATCTAATGGAGAAACTTCACCTTTGAAAACTAATGTTTGATGATCTGACCAACATAACAAACATTTTGTGAAACAGTTGTTAAGTTTTCTAGGGTTAAAAAGTGTAGGCATTTACTTTTCATAGAGAAATTTATTGAAACGAATTTCTAATTCGAAATTTCTGTATTGGAGCCATGATACAAAAATATACAGGTCGTTTCAATGCGACAGATAAAAATAAAATTGACAATTGGAAAAAATATTTGTTTACAAATTTTGTACTACTATTTTCATTTTTGCTACAGAGCTGCAATTTCACACAATTAGTTTATGTAGTATATCATCCAGTTTCTGTATTTCTTACTTTTTTTGCACCCTTAAAATTTTATTTTTATTTGTCAAAAAAGCAAATGACTTTACCTGTATATTTTTGTATCATGATTACTTAAACTAGACAGGAATTAACTGAACTGGAGAGAAATTAAACAATAAAACTGGCTGTAATTTATTTGTGGAGTCCCTCCTATGCTTTTTATAGAACTGATAGGAATCTATATACTGTCTGCACTATAAAGTAAACTAAAAAAAACCCGTTCTTCGTTTTTCTTCATTTGTTCTAAGTACCACAAAACAATCGGTTCATCGTTTTAGCAACTAAATCATAGTTCTAGAAAAATCGTTAACAGTGTCGCAACTGAAAGCGAATGTTTCGAGAAGTATTGCTAACATTTTGTGTCTTTCTGTACTCACTTCACCTCAAAGCAATTCGAATCAGAAAGAAGAAAACACAAAAACTATAATCGTCGAGACTAGAAGTGCACACGACATGGTCTTGACAAACCGCAAAGACTGCGTGTCGAATTGTGCAACGCACACACACACACACACTCACACACTCACCCAGCGCTCAATCGGCAAGAGCGGAAGAGGGAGGAGAATGACAACGGCAACGGCAAATTCCACGCAACTGTCACAGCCTTGCGCCGAGGTGTCAAACTGACAAGCGTTAATACTTTACAGCCATTATTTTTTACTGCTATTTTTGTTGTTATTGTGTTGTGCAGTGCGCGCAGTATGGGGCAGTTGGAGTTGCAGCCGTGGCAGTGGCAGTGGCAGCGGTGGCAACACCAGGCAAAGCCGCAGGACTCATTGCATGGCGCACGCAATGAATGCTGCTGCGCGCATTTCAGCGTCACTTCGTGTGACTGTCTGACTATTTTTGCTGTGTGTGTGTGCGTGTGTGTGAATGACATTGCCACATATATCGGAGCTATCAAATATTAACACGTTCGCTTATTAAACGCCCGCGTTACGCTTGCGTTCGCTTCTGCTGTTACACACTGACGAACTTCGCCTCACCTCCTTCTACGCCAACTGCAACTCTTGACCACGACAGTTCGAGTAACAACAACCACAACAATGGCAACCTTAAGGACAGCACACATGTGCGTGATAACGCAAATCACGCAGCGGCAACAACAACGTTGACAGCGAAAAGCACAATGCCGGCGCAGCCTGACTGCCGAAATCCTTTGGCGTGCTGATTGGTTTGCGTGCGTCCACACGCGCCACGTCCTCACTTCATCGCTTACGAGACTTGCAATGCGTTGTATGTGCAGTCTCGTGCGTGGCTTTCGCTGGCCGCCTCTTCACTCCGCCACGTTGACATTTGAGGCGGTGTGGCAACGCTGCCGCATGTGTTCGCCGGCCGGTGCATGCTCAGGTTCACGGCTCCAGACAGTTAGCGTGTGTCTAATCAGTTCGTACTTGTTTCATGTTGGTAATTGTTGTGCCTTTGTTTGGCTGTCGTTGTCGTTGTTATTACTGTAACGGCCATTAAAATTATGGTTTTATGTGGTTTTTAGTGTTGATATTGTTTTTTCGTCTCTCTTAATTGACGGCCATTAGCGGTTGCGGGTAATTGAATAAAAATTTGTACAAATTGCGCAAAATTGAGTCATTATGATGCGATCAAAGGCAATGACAGAGATGGACTCGAAAGGACACGCATTGCTTGGCCGAGTGATTGTAAATTCGGATGGGACTTTTAAAAATTAAAAAAATTTTAAACGGATTCAATGTTTTACGGGGCACTTAAACGGAGAAAAGATAAAACTGTCTGAAGAAACAGACACTAAAAGTAAAGACAGTGTTTATGATTGTAATGGTTAAAGTTCGTATTGACGATGAGGAACACGAACCAACAACAATTTGTATGAGCTGTAAAGACTAGAAAGACCGCAAGTTTCCATACCTACGAAGACTACATATTACACCGTGCGACAAAAATTTAAAAAATTTTTCACACCGGAAAAAATCCATATGTGCGTGAAACTAGAGACCAAATATAGTAATACTGCGTACTCAGTTTTTCATTTCTACATCCTTTGTCCTTTTAAAAGGACTTCAAAATTTTGAGGGAGATAAAAAATATAAAAAATACTTAACATCGTTAGAACATGGCTATATATATGTCAAAAGAAAGAGGAAAGGCTCAGGAATTTTAATAAAATTGAGTTTTTATCTATTTCTAAAAAAGAATATGAAAAAGGTCCTTTGAAAAATTTAATCCTTTATATCCCTGAAAATTTAGATAGCATTTTCTTGAAAAGTAATTATGTAAAAACCCAAAATCTCCTTGATCACGTGTCAAAATTTCATTATTTTCGCTTCATTGATTTTGTATCTCTTTATTATTTAGAATACTGATAGGTACTCAAATAAATTTGAATTTTAGTACTTTATTAGAATTGCAGCTTCCGCCTTTTTTTTTAATAACTTTCGAACCAATAAAGTTAGAGTAATGAATATATAAAACTTTAAGGATATAAAGGATTACAATTTTCAAAGGACCTTTTTCATATCCTGTTTTTATAAATAGATAAAAAATCAATTTTATTTAAATTCTTGAGCCCTTCCTCTTTCATTTGATATACATACCGATATATTCTAACGAGGTTAGGTATTTTTTATACTTTTTTTTATTTTTATCCCCTTCAAAATTTTGAAGTCATTTTAAAAGGACAAAGGATGTAGAAATGAAAAACTGATTACGCAGTATTACTATATTTGGTCTCTAGTTTCACGCACATATGGATTTTTCCCGGTGTGAAAAATGCTGTCGTACGGTGTTATATGCGCTGATATCTCGAAAAGTACATATCGGATTTGGCTAATTGTAATTGTAGAACCCAAATTGTAGAAATAATTTTAGAATTCGATAAAAAAACAAAAAACATCAAAGCAAAAGTATAATAAATAAAAATATAAATATACATAAATATAAAAAGATAAATAAATAATAAAAAAATACAGATATTTAAAAATGAAAAACCGTCAAAATTACCGCAATAGTCTTTCTAGTGTTAACAGATATGGACATCCAGTAGCTACTCTAGCTGGACCATGTCTCCCATATGAACCTCTCGTGAAAAGGGTGTAGACGCGGTAGTCAAAGGTCGAAGGCGAAAAGGGAGACCATGTCTCTAGTGGAACAAGCAAGTTGATCATCTTTTGGTGTGATCAAATAAATAAGTCGCGCCTAGAGAGAACTTTCGCAGTAGGCCGTAACCCGGTGACGGGTTGTTACAGACAGTTCAGTTAGTAAGTGTTAAAGCATTGGATTACGAATCTGAGGGTCATGAGTTGAAGGTCCGATTCAGTCAATGCCATTTATGTGAATATAGGAATAATGTTTTCCTAAAAAAATAGGGATTTATTCTCCTCAGAATAAAATAGGTCACTAGACCTCTTTACTTACCGAGTTACATACATACATGTATTTGTGGTCATATGGAAGAAGGGCTTAAGTCGAAAATTGAAGTTTGAAAACTATGTCCACAAAAGATTTTCAGAACAATACATTATTGTTTCAAGACACTTAAGCTAAAAAGTAATCGCACAAATATTGTTAAAAAAACATGATTTGTCAAAACGTATGAAATACATTTAAGCGCCTTGACTTCTGAAAAGCTACCAAAGCATTAACTTAATACTCTGTTATGACGACCTGAGCTACTCTTCCATATGAACACAGATATATGTATATACGAGTATAACAGGTATTGATCATCAAATGTATACACTGGCACAGCTATTCCAGGGGGATTACTAGTATTTTTATTAATAGGGAAAGAGCACTGCAACCTGGCAGAACTATTGTGTCTCCCTTATGGACTTAATGTGTATCTGTAAGTCCAGCTTCTGAGAGGAATGTTAGTATTGTTCCTAAATTCCAGAATTCCTCTTCGGTTTCTGTTCTAATATACTATTCCAGCTGTGTGTGTGTATTGGAGTCTATTTTATTTTTTTACAGAACCTGCAATGTTCTGATTTGATCGAATTCATAGTTTGGTCAGGTCATAATTAAACCTGCAAAGTCCAGTCAGAATATTTGTAACAATTTTCAGATTTACTATCTTTAGACTAAGTTCTTGAAATTTATCCTATTGTACGATAAGACTCAAAAAGCGCTTTGGAATGTGCAAATTCAGATTGGTTGTCCCAGTATTGGTTGTCCTATCCTGAAATGGTTCGAGCAATGCAGCCTTTTTTGTTCAAGGAGGAAGGATTTTTCCTATTTTCCTTCTTAATATTTTTGGAATAATTTGTAATGAGTATTGAACTGTATGTAGCAATTTCTCAAGCATACAAAGGGTATTGTTTAACTCAATTTTGTTAAATTTTTGTTTTAACTTACATTTTCAAGTAATACTAATAAGTAGGATAGGAGTGTATAAATAAAATATTTGTTTTCGTAGAACCACGGTTGCCACGGTCCATTTGGACCAACAGTGGGCCTTTTTATATCACTTGGGCCTTGCGCTGTTTTTGTGTAATCTGGGCCTTTTTTATGCAAAAGTGTGTAAGAAAAAAATCGAACTGACTGAAGGGAATCGATAAAAATTTATGTTTTGTTGTTGTGTTAAATATCATTTTGTCGAAAACCTAAAATGGTCATTTCGTACCATTTAGGACCTTTTTTATGAAAATTTTGGTACAAAAAATTTTACATGAGTGGCAACTTTGTGTAAAACTTCTGAACGAACTTACCTCTGAATAACGAAGAAACCCGTAATTTGCCCTATTTCAGAATTTACTTACTGTCCGAATAATCATAACTTAAAGTTTTGGCTGGAGTTGAAATATTAAATTTGCATTTGGCAGAATTAACTTACTTATTTCAGAATTTACTTACTGTCCGAATAATCATAATTTAAAGTTTTGGCTGGAGTTGAAATACCAAATTTGCATTTAAATTTGCTTTTCAAAGAGGATAAAGAACTTTACTCTCACTAAGTTTTCCAAAACTTTAAACTGTCGACAAAAAAGAAATTCCATTCCACGAAATTCTACACTACAGAGTCCGACTAGAGCTGCAGATTCAGAATAACTAATCCCGTAAAATCCTGAAATCTTCTTGCGATGAAAATGAAACCAAGTGCACGTTTTTTTTTTAGTTAACAATTTGTTTATTTGGATTTTATGATTTTTTTGTTATTGATTTTTGTTCATTTTCACTTTTATTTACGATTTTTGTATTTTTTTGTAATATTTCTGCTGATAAATATATTAATATTTTATTATTATATAATAATTACTTACACATTAAGCTAACACTAAGTACTTTATACATTTTACAATCAATTTTCATAGTTTGCCATAGTTTTTCTTCCTTGTATCTTTTACTAAATTTTTACTCTTTGCTGCTTTTACTTGACGCTTGCTTTTATTCAATAAGTAATAAAATTACACAGCTTGTCGGTGAAAACCAATAATGCATAAAGTGCAGCAAGAAAGCGAAAAGGCTGGGAGAGGAGTTGTGGGCGTTGGGAGACTGGCGTTGTTTGACAACAAATTAGTGAGGCGGACGGGGCGTGTTGGGCAAATATTTTCAATGAATTTGGACAAAATTAAGAGAATAAATACTGCAGCGCACATAAGCAGCGAAAATACTCAGAATTCACATTTATTTAGATTTTTTAGAGCTTTTCATTCGTGTTTTTTGTGAGATTTTTCGATTTGATTCTTTGTGCGCACAATTCGCTTCAAACGCTTTTGGGCTTCTTTATACACAAAATAGAAAGAAGCTTAGCTTAGTTGCTTGGCTGTTGTGGCTGTTTTGTAGCATTTGAGTTTTTGTTTTTTTATTTATTCGAAAAATAATACATTTTGATGAATTTCTGCTCAAACGGCGCGTGATTTCAGTTTCAGTTTCGGTTTGGTTTTTTTTGCATCTTGCACGTAAATTATGCCTTTTTTTGTGGATAGGTGGCTTGTGTTGCCTTTTGCAATTTTTTATACTATACATTTATAAATAAAGTGAATTTTTGTTAAATAATTTACAATTGTTTTAGCAGTTTCGCTTTTGTTTTGTGCAGTTCAGCAATGATATCCAATACGAACACTGAAAAGCAGCCATTTTTTCTTATGCGCGCTTTGTGGTTGTTGTTGCTGTTGTTGCGTCTGGTCGGTTGCGGTTTTGTGTCTTTTGCTGTTGTTGTTGTTGTAACTTGTCTACTTCGCCTTGGGCGCTTGCAACCTGATGTCCAGTAACTCGACTTGCAGCTTCTGCAGTCTGGCAGCATCACCACTGCTCTGGTTGTAGTTCTGGCTCGCGTTGTTGTTGTTGTTGTTGCTGTTGCGTTGCCAGCGTCTTCAGCAGCAGCAGCCGACTGGCCAATTGTTTCGTATATTACCAAACAAGTCCTTCGTTTTGCATATTCGACGGTTCGCTGAAATTCGCCGCGGTCATAAATTCCGGTGAGGCGGAGCGCGGGCCGTTCTGTTGTTGCTGCTGTTGTTGTTGCTGCTGTTGCTGTTGCGCGAGCAAATGTTCGGGCGGCGGTGGCGGGCCGCCGGCCGACTGAATGCTCATCGGTGGGCCGCCGGCTTGACTAAGGAAATTCGACTCGGGCGTGAGGCCGAACTCATTCACCATCGGTATGGGGCCGCTGTGATCCATGGGGCCGCCTGTGCCAGAAGAGAGAGTAGAAGGGTGAAGGACCAATGTTAACAATTTCTGTTGTCTTTTTGTAAGTCAGCAATTTGTCAGGGGCCGCAGTGCTATGACCAATGCCGCCCCCCACTCACCTGGCGTATTGAACGGCATCGGTCCGCCCGGATGGCCCGGAAAGAAGGGGCCGTCGTGCGGATGAAACGGCGGTCCGCCGTAGCCAAATTCGAATTTACCATCGGCGGCAAAGTAGGGAAAGCCAGGACCGTCGTCGAGACCACCAGGGGAGAGATTCATGGGGAAGCCGCGCATCTTGCGCGCGCCACCAAAGAACGGCGGCCGACCCATGCTGGTGATTTGTTTCATGCGTCGCTCCTTGGATCGCTTGTTCTGGAACCACACCTGCAAAAAGCACACAAGAGAAGCAAATCGGGGGGGGGGTAAACATTAGTGTTTGCTGACTGAGAACATGAACTACGACAGACAGTGGGACCACTGTGCTGAGAGTGGAGAATTTTGCATTGTTGGCTGTGTAAAGTGAATGAAAATTGGCATGCAGATTGTTGTTGTTGTTGCAGCAGTTGTCTGTCTTGCTGCTTTAAATTAGCAATGGCACACGGACAGAAACATGGGAACCTGCACTGCGACTGCGCACAGTCGGCACAAATGCTAAGCATTTTCTGTGTTTTCAGTATTTTATACACAATTTTATTTGTTGCGGTTTTTTGGTCTCGGCTGGCAGCAGCGCGCACTCGGCACTTTTACGATATGCCGCGCCAAGTCCAGCCAAGTTCAGTCAAGTGAAGTGCGGCCAGTTTATGCGCGGCGAAAAAACATTTTTATGTTGATCCCACATCATCAACGCTTGTGAGATTATAAAATTTTATGATCTTCACAATCGGTTGGCGGAAGACCAATACTGGCTTCCATTGTTGTTGTTGTTGTTGTGCATTTTATACGGTAGGAAATACATGGGATAATTGCTCGCGTTTGGCAACTTTAGTTTGGCAGCCGCATCAGTCTGGTGAGCAGTCAATGTGCAAGTTCTATTATATGAAACTAAAAAAAAAAAATGCATGTCGGTTGAGTTGTTTGTATCGACAAACTGTAGCTCGAATTTTTAAATTTTCCTAATCAGAGAAGAGACATTGTGTTCCAATTTAAAACTTGAACGCTATTGAGATTCTTACTAATCTGCTATCTCCTTAACACTTCTGAAAGATCGGAAAAAGGTGAAACTGATTTGGTTTGAAATTGGATTCGATTCGCACTGAGATCAAACTATTCGGTTGTAAATTAGATACAAAAATTGGTGAAAGTTGGTGAAAGCACTTAAAAGTCATTCAAAATATTTGCTCTGGAAGAGCTTCGAGATACGTGTAGCAATCATTGGTTTTTATTGTACCACACTAATGTCATATCACAGATAACTCATCAAGTTTTTGAATTACACTGTACAACACAAAAAAAATAACAAGGTTCTGACAACGGATTCTGATAGAGGAGGCAAAAAAAATACGTGTCTCGGCGTTTTGAATTTTTTTTAAGGGGGGGTCAAAGTTTAAGTACGAAATAAACACTTAAACACATTTTCATTTTTGGTTTAATTCTGGCGTTCAAGTTAATTTCTGAGCTTTGATGTATTCAGAGACCTATAGTAGAATTTTATGGCGAATATTTTCGCGGTACATTTTGTCCTTAAAAAGTCCTGTTTACAGGACATTTTTGGAATATAAGAAAAAAGGGTCAAATTGACCCATAAAAATAGGAGCTGCAGGGTTAAAATGCTCCACAAAAATGTTCTTCGTAGTATTTTACATCAAATTGCTGAACACATCGTATACCTAAAATGTGAGGTTACATAATTTTCGTATGCCTATTCACCATAAGAATGTGCAAAAAGGGGAAATCTTTGACCCCCCTAAAAAAAATTCAGACGTAAACTTTCAAAACGCCGATACAAGTATATTTTTTTTTTGCCCCCTCTACCAGAATCCGTTGTCAGAACCTTGTTATTTAAAAAAAAAATCGATTTTGTTGTGCAGTGTTATCTGTAGTCACATACAGTGTTGATTCAAGTGTCTGACCACATATTGAACTACATGATGAACCAATTTTTTATGCTCCTTCACATCCCTTCAGCTGGGAACTTGGCGCATTTAACATGCGGTGGTCAGTTGGTGTTTCTGGCCCAGGCATCAACTTTTCGGTCTGCATATTTCATATTTTAAAATTTTTAGTGCCACCTTTTAGAGATGCGCCGTTTGTCTGCATTTTTAGCTCGAGAACTCTTTAAGCTCATTTGAGATTCACGGCCAGCAGGCGACAGCAACGGCATTTTTAATGACGCTGCGCTCGTTCTCACTGTGCGTTGCGTCAATTCCTTTTGATTTTTCTGAATGAAATATATTTGATTTATGTGTTTTCTGGTTTAAAAAACGTCATTATGGTTTTGCAGCGCCTTGGCGTTTTCGTTTTTATATGTTTTTAATATGCAAAAAGGCTTCTAAAACCTAAAACTCAACGTTGATACTGAATGTGTTTGTTGTTGGTTCTATATTTGAGCAAATAGTTTCCAATGAATTCGGTTCAATGTTTTTAGTGTTGTTTTGGGATTTGGCAATTTAGCAGCGAATTTTAATGACCGTGCCCTGTGAAAGACTTGAGAAGTTCATTTGAATTTTGTTTGGCTTTTGTGGTTTATGTGAGGGAAGAAATGGCAAGAATTGATTTTATGGACTGGCTGCAGCAGCTGCTGCTGTTGGAAGGTGCTGATTGCCAACAGGCCACAAAAGGCAGCAGAGTGGAGTAAGAGAGGCGACGGCGGCAGTAATGTGGTAGCTTCTGCCAGTGCCTACACTTCCTGCTGTGCGAAATGGGTTAATGTTGAAATTTGTGGCTGCGAGAGATTTGCTGAAGTTTGGAAATATTTGAGCTTAGATATACAATAACAGTGATTGGTACATAGAAGTTGATCAGCTGACAAATGCTGAGCTCTGAAATGCAACGAACTCTGAAATGTAATTACAAACTTTTTTATTACATTAGAACTTCAGAAATCAACAGAATGACTTTGTGTAATGGGCGATTTCTTTTATTGAGTGCAAATACCTTTTTTTCATGAGATACAGAAAGGACTCTAACCTCAAAAAATTCTAAGCTCACTGTCTGACACTATCAGATCACTTCGAATTGGAGGCACACCCAAAATATTTTTTGAAATTGTCTTGTGAACTGTCAGTGTGAAGTAGAAACTGTCAGTGTGAAGTAAATGAAATCAGAAGTGCTTTTAATTGCAAGAAGAATTTTTGAACAAAAAGCGCAGCAAGTAAAATTATTTTTATTATTATTTTCAAGTTCTGCAAAAATTTTATGCATGTTTGATAACCACAAACAACACTTAAACATGAATATAACAAACAATAGTTGGTTCTTGAGGTCAATGCTCATGGCATCGGTCCTTCTTTTTGACTTGAACTTTTGACCCTTCGTTGTATTATTTAATTTCCGTTAAGAAAAACGATTTTTTTTTTCATAATACTCTTGTTGCTTGTTAAGTTTTGATGGTAAAAAGAAAATTGTTTGGATTTTCTGAATCTATGGAAGAAGTTTTGCAGAATTTTGCCATATCCTGTTGAGATCGCTACAGCCGAAAGGAAAGTCGGTTTTATTTATATTTTTGTCGAGTCGAACCTAGGTGGGTCGTCCCTGTATACTCGTAATCCAACGCACTAAACAGTTGACGTCGTCTGTCATATCAACATTGCCATCAATAACCAAAATTATTTCTCCCAGAGACCTAAAATAATTATTATCCATATATTTGGGAATACAAAAATTGCCCTAATTTAAGAAATTTCTATAATTATTGCTTTATAATAATTATTCCCAATAAGAAATTTTTTACGTCGCCTATAACTATTATTTTTGAGTAGCATAATAACTCTTATAAGTTAGAAATATATTTTTCGTTGTCGATAATTATTATTTTGGGATTTTTGTTTTTTACATTGCTTGATAACTTTTATTTATGATTTTTTTAATTTACATTACCGATAACTATTATTTTGAGAATTTTTTTTACGTTGCTTCATAACTTTTATTTATGATTTTTTTTCATTTACTTTGCTGAGAACTATTATTTTGAAACAAAAAATTTTAAGTTGAATTGAAGTTTTAAATTGACAAACGCAAATTAACTGCAGAAACCTAATTTCCACCAACAACTAACAATTAAAAATCAATTCATACTCAAATTGTGGTAAGGCAACTTAAAAAAACGTTCTTTCATAAAAGTTGTTCTTCAAATAATAGTTATCGGCAACTTAAATAACAAAAACATAAATAAAAGCTATGAAGCAACGTAAAAAAAATGTTCCCAAAACAATAGTTATTGGTAACGTAAATAAAAAAAGACATAAATAAAAGTTATGAAGAAACAAAAAAAAATCCCAAAATAATAATTATCGAGAACGAAAAAAAATTTGTTTCTCATAACAGTTATTACGCAACGTAAAAATTAATTGACACAAATAATAATTATAATCAACAAATAAAATTTATGTTGCATTGTAATAGTTACATTGCAATTATTTTCTTAAAAAAATTATAATAGTCAAGTCCCTGATTTCTCCAAATCAAAACATTTGTCTCTTCCACTTTCTTTCACATACTTTCAATGTTATTCGCAAAATTTCGTTAGTAATCAATTGTTTTAATATAAAAGACACAACTGAAGACTGAACGACCGTAAAATGCTGAATAGAATAGTTCCCAAATCTATGAAAAGTGAAAATTGCATATTTGCAATGCCATCAGCCAAGGGTTAACATTAATCATTAAATATGTTACTATTTAATATTAATTATTTTATTATATCATTTATGTAAATGTCTTGTGAAGTAAATGAGTTCTTTTTTAAGAATTTCGTTCGCTGTTTTGTGCTTAATTATGTTCACTGAGCGCACCACTGGTTTTTTTAAATCTTTATTTTAACCAGAACAGCTGCAAATTTATAGAAGTGGCTGTTGGGATCATACAGGACACTGCTTTATTGGTAAATTCAAGTCAGTCGATTCGAAGAATTTGCAGAGTCGAAGATTGCCAGAAAAGTGTAGAACAACTAAATACTCAATAAATGTTTAGTGCTAAAAAAAACGAAGCTGCTTATTGCTGAAGCACCACTTTCTGAGTTACCTAGTGGACCTTGAAAGGAAGTACCAAGAAATCTAAGACGATTCTTTTGAGTGTTGTCCTCCAGAACCACACCAAATCTACCTTCTCAGTTTCTTATTTGGTCTTAAAAAAATGGCAAGCAAATTTTTCCGGATAAAACTATACAGTATGCTTACTGGCCACAAGCGGCCATATACCCTCATTGGATCCTAAACGATACCATTTGAAGTCTCGTTTATGAGTTCTTGTAGTGATTCATTAGAATACGAGTGCTTTTGGCAAACTTCAGCCTGGCGTTGCTCTTTCAGCACTTCACAAAAAAGTAATTTACTTTACCGCCACAAAACTGTGGCCGTTTTTACAAAGTAAAAAGTTTTTTAGACATTCTTTTTGTTACTTTATTCTATTTTTTTTTGTTTGTTTAATTTTTATGAATTTTTCTGCCAGCTTTTCTAACCACAACAGTCGAGAAAATTTTACCAGAAAATGAAGTAACGATAACGTTAAACGATACATTTTTTTTGTTGGCATTGCGGTAGTTATATTTTTTGCTCTATGAGAACCTTTCCCTCAGCGCTGTGGCATGTGATGTGAAAACTTTTTCAGCAACAACAAATACGCATAATATTATTTACATGATAAATTGTTATTGTGGCTGTGGTACCCCCATGTGTGCCATAAATATGATTTTTTGCTTTACTCTTACAATTTTTTTTCCAAAAGCAGAGCGCACTTTTTTGTGCTTGTGTGGCAAACGCGTGCAAAAAATATTTAAACAAAACAAAAATGAAAAAAAAAATATTGCTCGGCACTGTTAACGGTTCAACCACAAAAAAGAGTTTAGGTTGCGCTGTTTTGGGTGTTCGTCACTCGTGCGCGCGCCACTATCACCAAAAGGCATTTACCGCAGAAAAGTGGGTACAGCCACACACACGCACACACACACACACATATGTATGTGTATGAAGTATCCAATTGTGGTAAAAAAAAAATAAAGTGAATCTTTATTTCGCAGTCCAACAATGACGAGTAATGATGAATTGTGGCGGTGGCGCTGGCACAGGCGGTGCGTTTGTGTTTTTATTATTTTACATTTTTTCCTACAGTTTTTGTTTTCAACTTTTTTCAATTTTTTTTTTAAATATTTTCCATTTTGTATTTTTTCAAGTTTTTATGCCTGCATATAAAAAGTCGTGAAAAATGTGGCAAAATTGTATGTTTGGCACTGTAGGGAGTGAAAAAATTTGACAGGTATGCAAACGAACTAAAGTTATTAAAGTGTAGTCGCTGGAATCTAAATGAAAGCACTACTAAATTTTTTTTCATCAAACCACAGTGGCAACACAACGCACAGCCATATTTGCTTCGATTCTTTTGGTTTCTTTTGCTGTATTTTCGTAGAAAAAGGTTTATTGTTTGACTAATGGAAAATATTCCGCTCTACCCAGTTCAAACTAACCAAAAAATGTTTGATCAATGCAACAACAACACTATTAAATCTTTGAAACGCAAAACTTTCGAACGCAAAACCTCAACTATTGCTGGGTGCCGAGTGCTGCCAGCTGCATCCAAAATTCAATTCAATTGACGTATTGCACTCGTGATTGCATTCAGCTAAATGCGTGCGGCGCTGAATTTAAATATTCAAATTGAAATGCTGTGGCAATTTTAAGTAAAATAGCAACATTGACAACAACAACGAAACGCATTTGTCATATTAATTTCTGTCAAACTGCAATTCATAAAATAAGCCAGTCAGCCGGTCAGCCAGTAAGAAGAACAACAACAACAACTGCTGCTGAAACGTATACAAATGACCAGCTAAAACAACGGCAACAGCCTGTCAGCTGCAGTATATGTTTGCACATTTGTTGAAATGTCACTTTTGACAGCTCAACTCTTGTGTGCAGCGTTTGGAGTGCGAGTGCGAATGCGAATGCGAATGCATGCAAATAAATGTGAAAATGTGGGCTGAAATGCAGCCAGCAAATGCACAGTGACAGAGTGACAGCACGTTTTTGACGGCAGCAGCCACAACCAACCAACAAACGAACCAAACCGTACAAAACCAAACCAGAGCTAACCAACTAAATAAAATGTGAAGCTGGCCGTTAACCGACCAAACCGACCAGCCAACAAGCAACCACTAATCGGCAAATCTACGAAACTTGTATTTGCCGTCCGACTGTGTCAGTCAGTTAGTCAAGTTTGATGTGACATTTGTGCATTTTGACAGCTGATGCAATCAAAAATATTTCACTTTACTTATTTACGGTATTCAATTTAATGTTGTCACCTATTTTCAGTTGTCAAATGTTGAGCATTTCGAATATTTTCACAGTAGAACGCAACAAAACCGGCCAAGAAGTGCGGTTGTTATTTGAGGTTATGTGTGCTGAAATTGAAGATTGCGCTTCTTGAGCGATAAATACTAAGTGGAACAAATTTAATTTGGTGTTTTGAGCAAGTTTGATGCGGGACTTAATCATTTTGGTGCAATCAAATCGTTTGAAAGCGCGCTTTCCGATTAATATGTGTGTTGGAAATTCTTAGAAGAATCCAAGTGAGCATAGAAAAGGAATATTTTTATTTACTTATGGCAAAAGTACTTATTTACTTTCAAACTTACTTAGACTACTTAAGGCAAAGAGTGTTCGAGTTAATATGTGTGTTTAGAATTGTTAAAGATTTCTGACAGATTAGGTAACGAATTTTTGTGTTAACCCTTTCGCTATTTTGTTGCCATATGGCAACATGCTACTGTGTGGACGTCTGCATCTTCTATGGTTGCAAGAATAAATTTTTTGTTGGTCTTTAGTTTGAAGTTTTAAGAAAAATATGAAATTAATAAACTGAATATTTAAGTTTAAAGAAGAGAAGTATACACGTTTTTTTAATGTTATATCTTGACATAGTAAAGAAAGAAGAAGCAGAACAAATTAGATAACTTTTTAATTTGACGTTTTCTTTCAATTTAGATACTTTTTTTTTAATTTTGGCTGAAGTAAATGAAGAAATATTCAAATTTTCGTTGTGCGTAAAAAGTTTTATGTTTAAGTAATTATTACAGCCACAACGATGTGGTTGCTGTCATAGAAAAACACTCTAAAATACAGGGTCCGAGTATAAAAATTAAAAAATGTCTTATGGAATGTTGCTAATATAACCACATAGAAGCCTAAGACGTAAAATTTAAAATTTTTACTTTCCCCAGTAAAAACCTGTAGCGAAAGGGTTAATATTTATTAAATTGACTAGCAGGGCTCCGCGGCTTTGCACGTAAGTTTGAAGTCAATGGACCCAATAAATTAAGACTCTTCATACAACACTGTATGGGCGGTGCCACGCCCCATTTATGCAATGTCCAATCAATTCTTCCAGTCAAAGGGTGCGACCAAGTTTCATTGATGTGCCACTTACAATTCCGAAGTTATGCGGAAAATTTAAGTCACAAAAAATGTGCCACACCCTTTGCCCAGCGCCCATAAAATTTTACCAGTAGAATGACACATCTATAGGATGACGGTATACAAAATTTCAATGCTGTCCGACCTATAATTTCGAAGATATTCCATATTAAAAATTTAGGTTGTATGAGAGGTGCCACGCCCACCTGTCGGGTCGTATTCACACTATGTGGTTTACTGAGACTTAGTTAAGACGAACATTCCGTGAAAGATTCAGCTCAATCGGCCGTCTAGTTTTTGAGTTTTAGTGTCGTGTGACCAACAAACAAACAGACAGACATTCATATATCTAGAGATATATGAACATAAGAATAATAAATGTTTATGTCTCTAGATTGCTTTGTCATTAGTTAAGATCTGCTATCAATATCAATGAACTTTCAGTCACAAGAAATCACTACTTCCTCTTCTTTAAAAAAAAAAACAAACGATACCGAAAACGATTACTCAAATGTCTCTCAATTATGCCCATTTTAAGCTGACCATACGTGACATATTTTTCTCATAATCTATTTCCGCAAGACATCCTTCTGGCCATTCTCGGGCGAAACTTGCAAATTACAGGTTACGGCCGCAAATGGGTCAAAAAGAGGCCGCACATAATCATCAACAAGTCCGAGTCACAGCATCCAAATCACAATCAACGACAGCGTGTACGCCAATGTCAGCGCCTACCTTTGCCGTTCGGCTGCGCGCCAAACAAACCCTCCGTGTTGGTCTGCGTGTGTGTGCACCCCGGCCTCCGTTTAAGCATAATTTGGCATAATTTTCAGCAAAGAAAAAAAACCACAACAATAACAACGAAAAGTCCAACAGCGTCCAGCTGAACTATTGATCGCTGCATTGGCTGCTGGCTGCTGTTACGAGTATTTCTGTTGCGCCTGTTTGCCCGACTGGCCATGTTTGGCCAAAAGCGTAACCTGTAATTTGGCTAAATGATCCAAAATGTTGTCTTGCAAATTACGCTCTACCTCCAGCCGCCCTAACCGCCTACCCGAGCGCGCGTAAATAAAATAAAATACAAATAAAAAACCGGGACCCCAATCGAACGAAATTGCGCACAAAACAAGCTTAAAGTGCGGAAATAAAATATTAGCCGACATAAAACGATGTTGTTGCTGTTCAGCAAATTGCCACAGCGCAAAGTTGCTGCTGCGACGTGTGCTGCTGCTGCTGTCGCTATCGAATGGCGGCAAGGATATGCGCACATTTGTTAATTGGCGGCGCATGTGCGCTTTCAACGCCGTCAAAATGCAGCAATTACGGTCATTACAGTTGTTGGTTGTTGTATGAAAGAAGATATTTCATGAAAGAAATATTGCAAGGAAAAAAATGGTGTATGAAAACAAATGTGATACATGACACGGCTACAAGGATAATGGAGCGTAACAAAAGGAAAGGAACTCATGATCATTTGCAAGGATGAAGGTGAATGAAGTTTTGACTGAATATGTTGATGAAACATATTTTGAATCTCACTAACTTGCTATCAGCTTAGTTTTTACAAAATTATTTTATTAGATTCGATTAGATTCGATTCGTTCAGGTTAGGTTGGGTTAGGTTAGAATAGAAAAACACGGAACACAACAGTACGGGTAGGTGAGGTTATATTAGGTAGGTTGTAGGTTATATAAAGTTCATCTTATGTCTGTAAATGCTAGATGCGCTTTGAGAGGTGTTTGTAAGATTTGTCGGAGTTTGAGTCTTTCTCACTTCGAGGCACATACTTCCCTATGCCACTTTTTTTGGCTCTTAGAATTTTCAAAGCCCGTCAGTTGAATTGATTTTAGTTCCCTAAACAAGCAAGCAATGTTGGTAATATGGACTGGGCCAAATTTCAGCTTAACGAATTCTAAGATATGAAAAGTATTTCCTCCGGAATCAGCTATTTATATCTCGAGTGGAAGTTTGGCATGGGAAAACAACGAACGTAAAAGAGAACATTTGTACTCTGAAAGCGGGGATACATAGATAAACACCATAAATGTCCAAATATTAATAGAAATACCTTACTTAAAAGTGAGTAAGTCCATATTTCATTCAGTTCTTAGTTAAGAGTTCCAGTACTTTCAATACATATCAAATATTATTCGAATTCCCTAAATTGTTTGAGCACTACTGGACGTACCGGTCGTACAGATGGATAGACTTATAAGGACAATTCGATTCTCCGGGTGTTTCTGGTTATCTCAGACCACTATGAGTATAAAATGAAGGCCAATAAATAGGCCATTTTATTTGGAAGGGTAATCTTTTCATTCCAAATCGATTCTCCAAGTGATTTTGATAACCCAAAGTATTGTATGAAAAGGAAGGCAAAAAAAAGGCCATTTTATATTGTAGGATATGCCTTTTGTTCTAAATCGAATCTCCAAATGATTCTGTAACCCCAGAGCATCTATATCTATATATATAAAAATGAATGTCTGTTTGTTTTGTGGTCACACGACACTAAAACTTAAAAACTAGACGGCCGATTGAGCTGAATCTTTCACGGAATGTTCGTCTTAACTAAATCTCGGTAAACCACATAGTGCGAATACGATCCGACAGGTGGGCGTGGCACCTTCCATATAATCTAAATTTTTAATATGGAATATCTTCGGAATTATAAGTCGTACAGCATTGAAATTTGGTACAGCGTCATGGTTTATACGTGTCATCCTACTGGTAAAATTTGATGGGCGTTGAACAAGGGGCGTGGCAAATTTTTTGTGACTCAAATTTTCCGCGTAATTTTGGAACTGTACGCGCAGATCAATGAAACTGAGTCGCACCCTTCGGAAAAAATGAACTGGGCATTGCATAAAAGGGGCGTGGCACCGTCTATACAACTCAAATCAATATACATAATATATAATTGTTTGCCTTGACTGATTCATCTCTGCCCACCCCAAACTGCTTAATCTACAAACATGACATTTTAACTGTGGGTACATTTAAGAAAATAAACTTCCGCTCAGACGGGATCTTTTAAAATTTCGGGGTTTAAGGGAGAAAACATGGGTTAAAGAAGAAACTTGATTTATTGGGCTTGCAAAGACGCTGGGCCCTGCTAGTAATAAAGAAGGTCAAACTGCTTTCTATTCCAAGTCGAGTTTGCGTATAATTCTTTCTAGCTAGATCTTTGTATAAGAAGGAAGGCCAAAAACAGGGTATCAGGGTATTTTGCAGTAGGTGCTTTCCATTGGGGAATACTGTCCCTAATAAACAGCAATAGTTGTCAAAGCTGTAAAACTATAAAATTGTCCAATTCTCTGTGAAATGCTTCTTGCTTGCTTAAGAAACTTTTTAGAGTTTGAGTTAAACGTTACCGAGCAACGTAAAAAATATTTTTCTCTCATAACAGTTATGCGATGACGGAAAAAATATTTTTCAAAAAATAAACGTTACCGAGCAATGGAAAAAATCTTTCTTGCTAATATTTAATAGTTATTAGGCAACAGAAAAAATATTTGTCACGAATAATGTAATGTAATGATAATGGGTAGGGACAATGCCCTTGCGCACTGCAACCTAGTAGGTTTATTGTGGTCACGAATAATAGTTACGAAATGACGAAAAAAGTATTCTTTTCCTCATAACAGTTATTGTCCAACATTTATAAATATCTCTTAAAAATTGGCAACGTTTTCGAATTTTTAAAAAATCTTAACTGTTATTTTGGGTCGCTGGTGTTTCCTGAAATTCCAATGTTCGCAACAAGCATGAACACAACTCTCACCAAAGCCACCATATCTCATCGTACACCACATCTAACCACCACATCTAACAAGTGTGAGCATTATCACCTAATCGCTGCTGTAATTTGATTGTTGTGAAGCTCATAGCTCGTACATATCAGTCCATTTCTAATGCAGCCAGCGATCCCTGACAATGCTCAGCGGTGATTAACTTCAACCGCAATTTCCCTTCGGACAGTGAGAAGCAACTTTAAACGATTTTCAATTCCCGGCCAACGAAGGCGTTGAAAATTGATTACTTTATAACACTATAATCGATATACGGTAAATTGCTACGACACTCTGCTGCAACACTACCAACAACAAATGGCATCTCGGACAGAAAAATAACTCGAAAAAAAAGAAATATCGTTAAAGCTGGGTTTCATTTTTTGTTGTTTGGGCTTAATACATACGACAGCCGAGATCAATGCGATCGTCGCTGTCATTATCTAGTAGAAGAGTAACTAAAAAACTGTGGCCAGATCGATTCGTTACGCCGTATGATGTGCCATGGCAGCGCTCGCGACTGCACTGAATGCTGAACGGCGGTCAATCTTCATGGATGCGGTCATTAAATTAGGCAAAAGCCAATGCGACCGGACCAAGTCGACCAACGGAGACTGACAGCCGGACGACGCGGGCGCCCGATGCTGCGGCGGATGAGCGGCTGATGCCGGATGCCGCTGCTAAAGTTGTGCACTGACGATGACAGCAGTCATTGGCAGCAACAAATGTGCACACAAACATTTGCCGGCCAAAGATCGAATTTGTATTTGGAACTGGCGCAAACGGCAATCGATGGCGATCGGCGACGGCGGCGACGCATATTAGCGGCCACAACGGCTGCACGATGCGCGCAAAGTGGCGTTGCTGGCCATATGGACAGCGAACGAACGGAACGAACGGAGCGACAACTGAACGTCTGAACATGTGGACATGTGTGTCTGCGGCGGTTGGGATCATAAAAGTGAATGGGGCTGCAAGTGTGCGGATTGTTAGTGCTGAATTGTGGTTAAGCGGCATCTTCAAGTCGCTGTCGGTGGCTGCTGCTACAACAACTTGTTGCAGTGATCGTTGAAAACATGAGCAACACGCTCGTAAAACTAAGAAAACAACACCGATCATAATGGCAACTCGACTCGACTCGACGCAGCTAAACTTGATGAATGTTCGATGCGATGCGAAGCGATGCAATCAGAGGTGAATGGAAATTGCGGGGTGATTAAAATGCGTACGTTGTTGTTGTTGTTATGCATACACATGTAACGGATGCATTGTAGTGTTTGACATAATAATGCCGGAAAATTAGCATCGTTTAGAATGAAAACATGCGACAGCACAATGCAAAACAATTATTGTGTGTCTGGCCGATATTACAATGGAGAACATTTAAACGCTGACGTGAGGTGATAGAACGCGATTTCGGGTAGTACGAAGTGGTTGACTTGGTATAAATCGTCGCTGGTGATTTATGTACCTAAGTGGGAATGAGTTGATCTCGCAAAAATCAAATAACTTCTTATTAAATATCGCCATATTCTAACGAGGTTAAGTATTTTTTATATATCTTTTATTTTTTATCCCCTTCAAAATTTTGAAGTCCTTTTAAAAGGACAAAGGATGTAGAAATTAAAAACTGAGTACGCAGTATGACTATGTTTGGTCTCTAGTTTCACGTCCATATGGATTTTTTCCGGTGTGAAAAATTTTTTAAATTTTTGTCGCACGGTGTAATTGTTTGTTCTGATTGACTGACTGATTCATTTCCGCTCAGTCCAAATCGCTAAAGCTATAAATATGAAATTTGAACTGTAGTTACATCTTGAAAAATGAACCTTCGCTAAGTCGTGATTTTTTGAAATTCGGGGTCTAAAGGGGCAAAACATGGGTTAAGGTGTTGTATGAAGAAACTTGATATAAGAGGCCTATTGATTTAAAACTTGGTGAAAATACTCTAAATCAAAAATAATTCGACACGTATTTTTCAATTTTTTTAAAATCTAAATCTAACGGGCTGAACCAAGGATTAAAAGTTTGTCAAAAAGTCAAAATCTCACGGGGTCAACGACGGGTTTAACGTTTATATGGAAAAACTGAAAAACATTAATTAATGGGCCCTTTGACTTCAAACTTAGTGAAGGTATTTTTGGTCAGAAATAATTTGAGACGTGTTTTTTATTTTGTCGAAAAAAATCTAATAGGGCCAACAAAGGGTTAAAAGTTTGTATGGAGAAACAAGATTTTATGGGCCTTTTGACTTCAAACTTGATGGAAGTACTCTTGGTGAGAAATAATTTGACACGTGTTTTGTACTTTTTCGAAAATAAAAATCTGACAGGGTCCATGATGGGTTAAGAGTTTGTATGAGGAAACATGACTTAATGCGCAATTGACTTCATATGTGGTAAAATAATTACATATTTTTTTATAAAAATCTGACGGGATCTCCAAAGGGAGATCCTAAAAAAGAACTTGATTGACCTGAAACTTGCGTGTAAAGCCGCGGGTCCCTGCTAGTATCTCATATGCTACCGATCAACATTCCAAGTCCAAGTCTTCAGTAAATATTATATTGAACAATTTTTAAATTCTTTTGAAAACTTTACATCAACTTTAAAGTAAAAATACATGATGAAAATAAATCCGACAATCATCGGAAAATAGTCGAATTGTGTGCATCTGTGTGCGTGTGTTGGAAAAAATGCAGCAATTCCATGTGTTCATTACACGAAACAATCGAAAACTCAATTGTTTTGAAATTAAGTTTCGATGAGTTGGCAAATAATGTTTGCTGTTTTGCTGCGAGGAGTTTTCGGAGCGCCAGCAGGATCAGCGTCCAAATGAAAACGCAAATGGCAAATCATGTAGAAAAATAACTGTACAACAAGCAGCAAAAAAAATTCAAAAGCAAGAAAAACCAAAACTCATCTAACGCCGCCGGTAACTGGCTGCTCTGGGCCTCATTGGCTTATTTAAGCGCGTCGGGTGCCGAAGGTATTTGACTGTCTGTGCGGTTGGCCGATGCGCTATTCGGTTGATTGGCCAGTGGGGTCTTTCACTGCGTTATGGTTATTTCTTGCTGCATTACAGGCATGGCTGGCAATTATACACACACAGCAAACAAATTCCAATTTCGAGAGCCAATCAAAAACTCATTCAAAAATCAGAATAGAGAATGAAATTGAAGCTGCGAGGGGAAACTATCCAAATATAAACAAAGCCATTAGCAGCGAAAACGGCAACAACAGCAGCAGCAAAACTATGAAAGGTTTGGAAAAATGAAGAGAACTCGGAGGTCGAAGGGATGGGGTTGAGTGGTGAGAGTGGCAGCTGTAGTGGCTACCGGCACTTTGACAGTGCTCGAATAAAAGAATTCACTACACTAATCCAGGAACTGTGGTGACTAATGGCTATTTATTGTTTTATTGTGGTATTTATGTGCAGTAAATGAAAATTGGAAATTTCGTTTTGCGAAAAATAGATAGTTGACTGTAGACTAAACCCATTTTCTTCTATAGGAAATGAGTGCGCAATACACTGAAAATGCGAAAAGTGTTTGCAAAAGAAAACAACAAGAACTGTTCGATTAAAAATGGTCACTTAGAGGATTAAATCATAGAATTAGCGAGCTGTAGCATTCCACAATAAAAAGCTATACTGATAGAGTGAAGTATTCTTCTGTCAGACTTGATTGCAACCCTGAGTAAAAATATTATAGAAATTGTAAACAGTTTGCCTCTTGAATGTTTTAGATGCTAAATGGTTATGAATTGCATTGAGAAAGGAAAAAGGCATGTCCGTCCGTTTGTCCACCGTCAACTTTAGATAAAGTTGAGATAACAACGAATTTTACTAATGAAACTTAGACATAAAAAACTTAAAAAATGGGCCGTTTCAACCCTTTCACGACGGAGTTTTATCTTTAAAATGGCTTTCTTTAGAGAACTTTTTTCAACTGTAAGGAAATTTGGAAACAGGATTATAAAAAAATAATCTTTGATCGATATCTGGGAAATCTGTCAAATATAAAAGCCACATTCATGCAACAAATAGTGGAAAGTAATTTTGTTATGCCACATTCACTAATCATGGGACATATTGTTCCAGTAGTCGCGAGAGGGTTAAATCAGGTTGCCATATTTAAAGTAACATAAAATGTTTACACTAATTTGAATAATCAAACATTTGGGAATGTACACAAATGAGAATGTGTTTTGTTTTGCTTTAACCCTTTGGAGACAAAGTTTAATTTTGAAAACCAAAATACTTTTAATCGAAATTTTCCACGCTATTGGCCCGAACACATTCAAGACGGCAACGACACGACCACACAACTTCAAGATGGCACCGGCTTCGATCATCGCCGTGTAGTCAACTACGTGATTACAATAAAAGCGGCAGCAACGTTATCACAATCATATTTTTGAGCTCCTAAACACAAATTTTAAAGTGCTTCGGCACTACAGCATTCTTCTGTATCCATTTTACCGTTGTGCAATCAATATAAAACAAAATCCAATGTGGAATAATTTTTAGAACTAGTAAATTTTAACTGAAATAGTAACAAATTTCAAATTATTGTTCAAAGCACACCGAAAAAGTAGGAAAACTGCTATTAAAAATAGTTTTTTTTTGAAACAGTATTGCGAATTGCTTTGGTTTTGTGGCCTAGGAAATAGAGAATAGTGGTCGTGTAGCAGTGCAGTCGTTAAAATAATCGTTCCCATACGAACGTTGTGATTCTATTATTTGACAGATGCAGTCGTGTTGCTGCCTTCGTCTATGTATTCGGGGCATATGAAAGTTGGGGCTAGAAAATTGTGATGCATACACATAAATTCTGAAAATATCCTCTTATGCGAGAACATAAAATTCGAATATTTTGCATGGGTCATAAGGATCTGAATAAATGTTTGATGGGACGCATTGTCCTAGTAGTTGCGAAAGGATTAACTTGAGTAATTGGCTACTATTATCTTAAGGGGGTAGTCAGGTAGAATCGACCATGTTTTTAAGTAATTTTTTTTTCATACACATTTTTATTCCACATTAACAATTTTTTTATATGTTATTGTACGTAGTTTTGAGTACTGAACAAAATTTTTTTATAAATTTTCGTTTATATCCGGGGGAGATATGGGCGACCGGAAGACGCCATTTTGAAATCTGGCTGACACGATTTCTCCATTTTGGATGATCTGAAACATACCAAACAAATTTCATTTTGAAGTTCAAATGAATGGCTCTCGTTTGACCTACAACTGTAAAAAAATATTAATAAATAAACATTTAGTGCAATTGTAAATTTTTTTCCTCTTTTTTTGCTTGTTTTTTGTTAATAATTGTGTCATATCGTTGTTACATAGAAATGGACAATAATGATCGTAGTTCACGCGATAGCCAAACCTTTTCTGAAAATGTTAAAAAAAGTCTAAGCAAATCGGTGCAGTAGATCGGCCGTAATCGTGTCAGCCAGCTTAAAAAATACTGTTTTGACACACGCACACACACGCGCCAGGTGTGCGATTCGAGCGCGCGAGCCCTTACAGCTAATCTCATTTTCAATCGCTTTCGGATACTATCCGAGGTAAAGGAAGGCTTCTACATGATTCTTAAGGGTTTAAATAGACCAAAACTGAAAAAAAAAATTTTCGATTTTTTGAAAAAAATCTACCTGACTACCCCCTTAAATTTGTTTAATTCACACTGGCTGGTCAAAGGCTGCGCATAGACAGTGACATTAGATGGAGGAACAGAGACTTTATTGCTTATATAAGCCAATTTTAATACCAATTCCATTGTTTATGTTCGATTCCTGACAAATTTGCCAGCATTAATGGGTTAATCGAACTAATTTAATCTTTTGCGATACAACGTGAGTTACGCAGTGAGGTCCAACCTTAACCTTAACCCACGAATGATATTTCAAGTAAATCAATTCGATATATGTAGTTCAGAAATCCTCTATAACAACTGCCACAGTTGCTATTAGTTGCGTTTTCTTGCCGCTTTGTGCTCAGTGTAGAGTCGAGTAAATGTTACTGCATGACTTTTCGTTTGTGGCTGACTTGGCGGCAGCATGCGATGACAGCCACGGCGACGACATTCGAAGCTGCTTCAAACCGAGAAGCAGCAGCAGCAGCGGCCACTAATTAACTGTTGTACTGTTCGCTCCGATGTTGTGCACGTTTTGCGGTTACACCGAGGCGTCTGCATGCGGCCTTAAAAATTTGAATCGGCGCTGAAAGCTGCCGTCTGGCTATAACCCTCTGCGTGCCCGCATTCAGCCGTTAGTTGAGTTGTTAAATGTTTGTAAAATGGCATGAAATTATTTGAATTTTGTTGTTGTTTGTTTTTACCAACGAAAAAAAAACAACAACAACAAAAAATAAAAAATAGAAGCCAAACGCGGGCATTATTACTCGTATCAATGTTGGTCATGACTGGCAATTTGTCTGTTTCTTTATTTTGACTAGTCGCTCTGGTTATTGTTGTTGTTGTTGTTGTTGTTGTAGTTTGTGGCTATTGTTCGCCGTTAACGCCTTTTTCCTTTCACGCGCTGCAACCGCTGTCATTGTTGGCGGCACTATTGCTATTCATGATGTTGTTGTTGTTGTTATTGTTGTTGTTGATGATGTTTTTGGCCGCGGGCCAAACAGCAAGTGGTAGTAGTGCAGCAGCAGTAGTCGGTGTCGAGCGGTAAGTAGAAAATTTGGTAGTAGGAGTGAACGCGTGCGGTACGAATCAAGCAACAAGCGCCCAAATGGAAAACAACAACTCAACACAACATCAACAATCAAAGCGCCAAGCGTTGTTGCAATGCTTGGCGCATGTTGTTGGCGTTGGAAATGGCAGTGGGAAAGAGTTCAAAGGCGCTCGAGCGCCGCTGCGGCTTTGGAAAGTAGTGTAATACGCGCTTGAAGCGGGCGGCAGTGCCGTCGGGACGGTGGGGCGGTCGAAATTAATAGCCAATTGATGAGTTGTTGAAATTTTCGTTGATGAGGCAGTTTCCACTGTTGGCGGCGGCGTCTTTACTACTTTGCCGCTGCTGTTTTTTTTTGGTTTTTTTTTTTAGCTTCTATTAACATGAAGCTGGCGCTTGTTGCGCTCAAGCAAAAGATGAGGAAGCAAAATAGCAGCAACAAAAAAACAAAAAAAATTACATTAAAGGAGCAGAGCAAAATAGAAGCAGCAATCAGTAGATGTGGCCAAGCGGTGAGCACTTTTTCTTGCGCTGCTTTTAACGGTTTGTTTTCATTGCCGCGTCTATTTTTCTTTTGTTTTTTAACTACGCTTTAGTTGACTTGCGGTTTTCATTGTTTCAGTGAAACGCAGCGCGGTTTGTGTTTTTCCAAAGTAATTGCCGGATGAGGTTACAATCTGGAAGCGCTGATAAAGCGTAATAAACGCTGCGGCTTATAAGCGATTTATTGGGATAAGTGCAGTTTTCAATTTGATGGATTCATGTTTCGATTTTCAACTATTATATACGTCATAAAACTTGACTTGTATAATAGCCAATTTGTCAAAAGATATGCAATTATAATTGAACAATTGAAGATTGAAGTGTTTCTACTGTGCGGCGTTGAGACTTTCGAAAGGAAAAATACCGATTAATAGTGCTTCAGTTGGTCAGTTGGTTGGTTGATCGAACGACATTGACACTTCAGTCACTTACACCCACTTAGGTCATGAAGGCCCATTGTGTTATTTTTATTAGCGTAACTATTTTAAAAATATGTTTTCTATACCATGGCACAATTTGGTTCAAGGTCCGACATTTGGTACGGTCGTAAAGTACGACGAACCAGGTCCTTCCAATACCGTAGTTACTCAAAGTAACAACGAAAAAGTACGTGAATTCATCAAAAATGAGCCGAAGTCTGTCCCAAAATTCAATTCATCGCATTTGGACCGACCATTTACATTTGCGGAAGGTGTGCGCGCCTTCTGTTCCACACAAATTGACTAATTATGAAATTAACATTTCAAGGACCTCATTAGAATGTCAAAAAAGGATCCAAACTTCAAATATTCGATTGTTACTAATGACGAGACGTGGTGTTTTCAATATGATTCTGAAACCAAGCGGCAAAGTGCCGAATGGAAGCACCAAGACTATACGGTACCGAAAAAAAGTCGCCTTGAGAAGTCAAAAGTAAAGTCAATGTTGATTTGAAAGAATTTCTTTCAACTGCCTAAACTGTTAACCCTTTACGTTTGCATCCTCTATGGTTGCAAGAATACATTTTTTTGTTGTTCCTTAGAATAGTTTCAAGTTTTAGGAAAAATACGAAATTAATAAACTGAATATATAAGTTTAAAGAAGAGAAGTATACACGTTTTTTTAATGGTATATCTTGAAAAAGTAAAGGAAGAAGAAGCAGAAAAAATTAGATAACTTTTATAATTTGACGTTTTCTTTCAATTTAGATACTTTTTTTTTTTAATTTTGGCTGAAGTAAATGAAAAATATTCAAATTTTCGTTATGCATAAAAAGTTTTATGTTTAAGAAATTATTACAGCCACAACGATGTGGTTGCTCTCATAGAAAAACACTCTAAAATACAGGGTCCGAGTATAAAAATTTAAAAATTTCTTATGGATTGTTGCTAATATAACCACATAGAAGCCTAAAACGTAAAATTTAAAATTTTAACTTTCCCCAGTAAAAAAGCTGTAGCGAAAGGGTTAATGGAGTATTTTATCGATGTTGAAGCGAATCAAAAGGCGTAAAAATTCCATCGGTGATCTAATTGATCGTGCAAAACGTTGAATCGAAGCAGAAGGAGACTATTTCGTATGAATGAATTTTGCAAGAAAACATATCGTTTTCCGTGGGACAGACTTTGTCTTTAAGTCTTTTAACGACAAAAGAATTTCATGAGAAATATGAGTAAATAGTGACCACCAAATATGGTTGGAGACTGTTTCGATTGATGATAATAATAACTCTTTAGCACCCAATACAAACAATTATGAAATGTGGACTTGTTTAATTTTTTATATAAAGTTAATGTAAAACTTTAAACTAATAATCCATATCACCCAATTGTGCTTACTTGAAAAACAAAGATAAAATTAAAAATCTAAAAATAATATTGAAAAATTAAGCTGATAATGAAATCATAATATTGTCTGGATTAATGTGAGATTTCCCCTTTTTAGATGGTAAAAATTGCTTAAAACTTGACGGGAAACTTCGATGTGGGTTGGTTGGTTCCAGCGGCGATGTACCAACATCCAATAAGCGCGTAGGCGCCGTTTTGTTGCCACTATTCCTGGTAGATACTATAAGGTATTTAGGTGTCGTCTTCTGGACTATATAGCCTCTATATTCAGTCTGAGAGGTTAATGAAGGCGAGTAGCGAGTTTACGGAGCACTTTACGGCTCGAAGTTCTAAATAATTGGATTGCCTGGCATTTTCTATCTCCTTCTTGATAGAGTCGGACAGGCGCAGAGAAATTGATGGACGGTTTCCTTCTCGTTGGGGTTCTCGCAGCTATGACAACTGGTATTGAAGGGAATTGCTTTTTTTGCCGCGTTTTGTCCAATGGGCCAGTGGCCAGTGATGACCGCGGTCAGTCTTGCCACATCCTGGTGACCCTTTTTTAAGAGCTCTGCGTTCCTGTTTTTTTTATCGTATGTAGGCCAAATCGATTTACTGATTTTGCGGGCTTCCATCCTCTGCCACCTAGTGTTGGCTTTGGCAAAGAAAACCTTGGAGACCTCACTCTCGATAGAGCCCAGTGGGACGTGAACCGTCAGCGCCTCACTATCATCATGAGCGAAGTCTCTTCGAGTCAGGGCATCGGCTCGTTCGTTAAACTTCGATGTACTTGTCAGATCTGACTTAAGGTCTTATGAGAATTATATTCTGATGTGTTCCAGTGTCCAGGGTCCCAGTGTTTAATTGTGTATTGGGCTTTTGGTGAGCCTCGTCTTTGAAACAGGCAGGTTGTCTATTTCCAAGAAGATGATTTGTTTTGTCAGATGAACGCATGGACGAAGCCTAATCAATTGTTTTGGTTAGACTGTCCACAAATACATAGGTACGGTATATAGTCTAGCATTGCCTACTTTTGGATCATGAAATCCTCAATCGAAATGGTGTGAACAAATTATCCACGTAAAAACTATTCGCTGGAACCAGCGTTAGTGGTTTTGAAAACACATAACAGACAAACAAAGATCAGCACAATCATCAATTACGTCTTTAATCATTACCTTTAACCATTTTATAAGTAGCAGTTGTTGCTTTGACCATCATTTCAAGATCTCATTTGGTGTGTAATTTAAAACGACAAATATTCATTTCATGTTCAATGTTTAGCATAAATTGCGTTTGAATTCGACTGACTTCCGTTGCAAAAAGCTAAAAATTTGCGCTCGATTTAGGTTTATCCGATAAGAACGATCCAATAAATATTGCAAACATTTCAAAATTACCAAAAAAAGCAACATCCTCTTGTGCCGGATACGCCGACATCAACTTCGTACTACGTTGTATTTCGATGCTGCTATATGAAGCTTCTTTCTTTTTTTTTAAATTGCCAAAAATTACAAGAAACCTCTTCAATGTTTTGATGTCAGTGACAAAAAAATGATTCTTGCTTTGGTAACGAAAATTTGTTACAACAAATTTATTCTTTCTACACTCCAGCTAATAAAAAAATAAGTACAATGGGTGGGAAAATTATACACACAGCTGATTTATTTTTTGAACATTGAAATCATGCGTTCAACTGGTGCTAAATGTGTCTGAAATCAATTTTCAAATTTAATATTTCTTTGTTTTAAGACAATTCAAGAAATGTATTCTTTCAAACGATTCTATAAAAGTTTTAAAATTTCGCCAAATTACTGGCAAGAACAAATTTTTAAGTAAGCAATTTTGTCAGTGTACGAATATTTATGTGACTCAGTGTATTCTATATTTGCAGACGTTTTGGTACGCCTCCGCCTAGCACTCAAGCGACCAGCCGACCAGCCAGCCACGGCTGAACGCATTTCTAAGCTTAGCTACACAAAAACCATATAAAACCAGAGCAAAGATAAAAAAAATATTACAAAAAAAGTTAGTAGAAACCAACAACTTTGGTGACAAATACCAAAACTGGCGTCAACTTGTTAATACTCAATTTTTCAACGTCACTATTGTTGTCGTCGATGTCGTTGTTGTTGTGACATTTTATGCTTTTGAAAAGGAAAGGGAAATCGTTGGGTCGTGTCGTGGTGTTGGTGTTGGTAGCGTTGGGCGACGATCGGCGCGATATAGAGCTGATCGGTGGCGCCGTCGCCGCAACGCTTCATTTCTGGCTTAATTTGCTGGCTATTATATGCTACAGACGTTGCTGTTGTTGTTGTTGGTGTTGTTGTCTTAAGCTTAAGTTGCGTCAAGTTGAGTTTTCGTATGGGTTGTTTTGATCATTTGTTGCTGATTGCTGTTGTTGTGGCTTGGGGCCACATTAAACAAATGTCTTTGCATTAATATGCAACGTAAATGGAGCAAATAAACATGAAATGCTTCACCAGAAACAAATTTTAAAAATACACACAACCAGCAAACGAACTGAACGAGAAACATCAACAGCAATAACAATAACAACAATGCACCCGCACAGAACTGGATATGTTAATGTTGAAAATGTTATTAATGACTTGGGTACGAAATTTGTGGCTGGATTTTTGGTTATTGGGCTAATGCCCTACACTTGATAGGCCAATATTGGCTTCAATATGTCAAGTTCGCAGTGCGATAAGAAAAGGTTTAATGATTTTGTGATTTGACAGTAAAGATTGAAAACAGTTGGTGTTAGTGGAGACGTGATAAATCAGTGTGTGAGCAATTTTTTCAATATTTTGTATAAGTAGACAATTACATATTGTAAAAGTAGACCATACTATAAATGGTTCAAGAACTTTCAGAACTGAATGCTTTTACTAGAATTCCATGACTAACAGTAACAGTTGTTGAAATTAAAAGGAGATTGTAAACTGTGGATCAGTATCAATGATCAATTTTTCAGTGTCAGTGTCAGATCAATTTTTTTTAATATATCATTTCAAATAGCTATTAACTGTATAGACTGCAGATGATTGAAGAACTTTAAAACAAAGTGATTTCATTAGAATCCATAAATATTGGGTGTTACAGTGGTTGAAAAGCATCGGTGTCAATTGTCTGTGATCAATTTTTCAGTGTCAGTGATCAGTATTTTCAATATATAATTTGCAATAACTACTAACTCTATGGACTGCAGATGATTGAAGAACTTTAAAACAAAGTGATTTCATTAGAATCCATGAATATTGGGTGTTACAGAGGTTGCAATGAGGAGACTGTAAACTTTGGATCAGTGAATGATCAATTTTTCAGTGTCAGTGTCAGATCAATTTTTCAATATATAATTTCCAATAACTACTAACTTTATAGACTGCAGATGATCGAAGAACTTTAAACCAAAGTGATCCATTCATGAATATTGGGTGTTACAGTGGTTGAAAAGAGGAGACTGTAAATTGTGGATCGGTGTCAATTGTCTGTGATCAATTTTTCAGTGTCAGTGTCAGATAAATTTTTTCAATACATAATTTCCAATAAATACTAACTCTATGAACTGCAGATGATTGTAGAACTTTAAAACAAAGTGATTTCATAGAATCCATGAATATTGGGTGTTGCAGTGGTTGCAAAGAGGAGACTGTAAATTGTGAATCAGTGTCAATTGTCAATGATCAATTTTTCAGTGTCAGTGATCAATTTTTTCAATATATAATTTGCAATAACTACTAACTCTATGAACTGCAGATGATTGAAGAACTTTAAAACAAAGTGATCCATTCATGAATATTGGGTGTAACAGTGGTTGAAATGAGGAGACTGTAAACTTTGGATCAGTGTCAATTGTCAATGATCAATTTTTCAGTGTCACTGTCGGATAAATTTTTTCAATATATCATTTCTAATAACTACTAACTGCATAGACTACAGATGATTGAAGAACTTTAAAACGAATTGATTTCATTGGAATCCATAAATATTGGGTTTCACAGTTGTTGAGAAAGAGAGACTGTAGATTGACTGTAGTTTTTGTTGGTGGAGACATGATCGATCAGTGTAGACAATTTAGTCAGTCTGAGCAATAGTACTTTTAGAGTTCTAAAAGTACCATTGCTCAATTGCTCAATTGCTTTCACTTGAAATAGATCGAAAAATTTAATTTTAACCCTTTCGACCCCGAATTTTACCCTGTGTCTCGATATTACTTTTTGGTATTTAAATCATGAAACACTTTTCTAAGAAGTGTGCACACGACATTTGAAGTCGCCACGCCTCTTTGTTAGAGTTCTAGAGCTAGTTTACTTTTGAACAATTTTAGCTTAAAACGGGTTAACAAAATTTTGTATCAATATTTTTTAGTTACAGAAAAATTATTTAATATTTATGGAAAAATACAAAATTATTAAAAATATTAAAATTATTTATCCATTATTAAAGAAAAAGGGTTTTGATCAAACGCGCCCAATTCGTAGACTTCAATTAGAACACAAACTTTCCTGATATCGCTGCAAATTATTGGAAATTATTTTAGGGATAACAGTAACTATTTTGTAATTTGCTTTAAATTCACTTCTAAAAATATTAATTTGTTGGTGCCTACTTAAATTAAACCCATCAATCATTAGATGACAAATAGGTGAAGTTGCTCTCTTTGGGGTCGAAAGGGTTAAATAGGTATGATAGTGATTGTAAAGAGTAATGAACGATTTGTTATAGTAGTTCACTACCACACCACTGACTTGTTATTCTGACTTGTGATTCTACAAAAAAGTTGTTTTGGGCTCTCACTCTAATTACTCCGATTTCTGTACTGAATTAATCAATCGATAGACCACTTCTACAAGATTTTATATATTAAATCTAGCTAGTTTGGCCACTGGTAGTCCATTAATACCAGAAAGACATCAAGTCATGACAAAAGATATCCACTGATTTGACTATTTGACTATTTTTTCACAAAATAAGTTTTCAAAAATATATAAAATTTTTCGCGATAAAAAATAAAAGTCACCAAAGCAAAAGTTAATAGAAATACTAAAGAAAATACATATAAATTATAAATGAAAATCCTTCAAAATGACCGCAATGGTCTTTCTAGTGTTAAATTAAATAAACAGCTTCGATTAGCTAAAATAGCTGCCCAAAGATTTCTTCCATACTGGCCAAAGGTGTCGAGTTTTAATGCATCTTGAAAGCGGCTAAGCCACCTCACTTTACATTGTAAATCACGCCGGTTGGGTGTTTCATCTTTGACCTGGACCCGTTATTCATTTCTTACTCGCCTTTACCAACACAAAAAAAACATGCTCGCCTCACTTTAAGTGGTCTGTGATTAATATCGCTGATGATTTGTTGCGTGTGATAGGATTTGTAGCTGAAACTTTCAACTAAGAAGAATCGTTGTGTGCAGACACCAGCGTCCGGCGACTGGCGACCAAAGCAAGCGTCGGCATTAGACACCTGGCAACCTAACTGTTAAAGCAAACGAATGGCCACATTGGGCCATAAAATGTATTCACCTGTCCGAGCGCGCTTAGGCGGCCGGCCGTCAACGCTGCCATGTCCGAACACTTAAATGTCAAAAATGAACCGAAGAGTGCAGCCTCCGTGCGGCGCACATGGTAAGAGTCGCCGCCACGGCGCATTAAAATATCATTTCGCTGTTGCAAAGTCCATGGGCGCACAGCATAAATTAAAGTGTTAAACTTGCAAAAAAAAGTGGCCAAGTTGCAGCAACGGCGATGCGAAGAACGTTCATAATACAACCATAAAAATGCATGTGACAGTTCTTACTCTTCTGGCAGCTTTACGCGCTTCCCCTGGCCGCCGTAGTAAAAGGTGCACAAGCACAACAACAACTTTAACAAACCAGCAGCAACAACAACAACAGCATCGTCGACAATCGCCTACAAATGACTCATAAAAATCATGGGGACAAATTACGGCAACGGTGGCTGCTGTTGTTGGCGCTGTTGCTGTTGCTGCTGTGGCAGTTGCGTACGGCAATTTGTTTCGAACTCCTACCGTTGCAGTCCGCTGGCTGCGTGCGTGGCGGCAAACTTCTAAGCATTCAAATTATTGAAAAAAAAACACGCGAAGAAAGCAAAAGAAAAACGCGCAGCACAGCGTGCTGGACGCATGTCGTGTGTCGCTTCTCATTGTTGTTGTTGTTGTGGTTGTTCTTTTTGATCTTTTGAAGTTGTAAATGCTGGTGACATCTCGAATCTGTTTGTGAGCATTGCATGCATCCCGCTGCTCGCGTCTGCTCGTTTGCGCCCCTCCCCCCCACTAAAACCTGTCTGTCGACTATCTGGTTGGCGTTGGTGTTTGGTTATTTGTCAATTTTTGTTGCATTTGTATTTATTTGGTTAGCTGGCACGAGAAAAGGGGTGTTGTTGCCGCAGATCAAATTACTGCTTGCGGAGCAGTGAGGCACATTTTTGGGAATTACCAGATGTCCAATGCTGGTTTTTTGTTTTTTTGCGTTTGTCATCAGTCATTGTTGTGTTGAAGTGCGAAGGGAAGCGCTCATTACTTTCCTTCATAAATTAGAACTAACTGGCGAATATTTTAAATGTGAGCGATGAGTTTTGGCATTTGGGTCAAAATAATTTTGCGCCTCAATTAACACTAGAAAGACCGCAAGTTTTTCATATCTACAAAGACTACATATCATATCCGCTGATAATTGTAATTGTAGAACCCGATAAAATACATAAAAGTCTTCAAAGCAAAAGTTGATAGAAATACTAAAGAAAATGCAAATATTTAAAAATTAAAACCGTCAAAAGGACTGCAATGGTTTTTCTAGTTTTAACTGAATAGACTACACCGTGCAACAACAAATTTTACACACGAAAAAATCGATATACTTGCGAAACTAGGGGCCAATTGTAGCAAAACTGCGTTTTTAGTTTTTCTCTTTGACGTCAGGATTTTTTTAAAAGGACTTTGAAATTTCAACGAAATGTTTATTTCATAAAATTATTTTAAAAATTTAGCGCATTGTAGAATAACAATATGGATATCAAATGAAAGAGAAAAGTCCTTAGAGTCTTAGAAAATTTTATGTTTTGGTGCAAAAGGACGAAGAGGTATTTAAAATGTCCTTTTAAAACTTTATCCTTGAATATCCTTGGAAATTTCCAATAGTTTTTTTGAAAAAAATATATCTTAAGGATTCATATGTATATTACCACATCCTTGAATTTCGTCCTTCTAACTTTATTAGTTTAAGATATAAAACATTTAATACTTCTCTCTATAGGATATGGATAATTTTCATATCATTAAGGATGCTGAAATCGTATTTCTAGAACCATTTGTGTACTTAAAAATAACAAGCTGACCATATGATAAATAGTTTAAATACTTTAATTGTATTCTATAAATATTTAATTTTGCATTTAGTACACATTTGCAAAATGATTGACGCCTATCGCGAAATGGGGATCAACATGTCTCTCAATATACATTTCCTAGAGAGGCCTTTTAAAAAAATCCTGACGTCAGAGAGAAAAACTAAAAACGCAGTTTTACTACAATTGGCCCCTAGTTTCGCGGGTATATCGATTTTTTCGTGTTTTGAAATTTTTTGATTTTTGTCGCACGGTGCTATCAGTGGCCAAACCAGCTAGATTCAATATCTAAGTTCTTCTAGAAGAAATGTTCTATCAACCGATTAATTTAGTACAGAAATAGGAGTAATTTGAGTGAGAGCCCATAAAAGCGTTTGAGTCTTCAAAGCTTCCGTATTTTGTAGAATCACAAGTCAGATGTGTAGTAGTAAACTACTATAACCTATGTAATCGTTAATAGTTACTTCATTACTCTTTACAATCACTATCACACCCATTTAAAATGTCAATGTTTCGCTCTATTTCCAGTGAAAGCAGTTGGTACTTCCAGTATCATTGCACTGGCTGACCATTGATCGATCATGCCTCCACAAACAAAAACTACAGTCAATCTAGAGTCTCCTCTTTTCAACTGTTACACCCAATATTCCTGATTTCTAATAAAATCAGTTTGACTTCAAGTTATTCAATCATCTACAGTCTATGAAGTTAGTAGTTACTGTATATAAAAAATTATAAATTATATATTTAAAAAATGGATCACTGACACTGAAAAATTGATCATTGACAATTGACACTGATTCACAGTTTACAGTCTCCTCATTTCAACCACTGTTACTGTTATTCATGGGATTCTAGTAAAATCATTCAGTTCTTCAACCATCTATAGTAAAGTCATCTTATACAATCATTGTTATAATTTTTTCCCAATTAAAGTTCAAAATCATTCAGAGTATGCGACGATTCGACTTGGCGCTGAACTTCTTGTAGCTTTACTAAATTTGTCCTAATTTTTGGCTTTAAATTTGAAAAATACTTATTGAATTATTCATTAAATTTAAACCCAATTTTTTCAGAAGAATCTCTTAGCAGTCATTAACATTCCGCAACAACACTTAAAACGACCCAAGTAAGCGATAAAAATTTCACGGTGTTTTCTTCGTCGAGCATCCTTAAGTCTTAACGGCATTCCACTGAGTAGCCTGCAACAAGTTCACTTTAAAGCGCTAACAACAACAAAAACAACACCCTTTTCATAACGATTTACAATTTTTTTTTTGTTTTTTTTTCGTGCTCCTTTTACGACAAACATACGTCACACGTTTTGACATAATTCCATTTGTGTCGCAAGTCGCGCGTTATCGGATACTGTTGTGCGTTCGTGGGGCTGCTGCTGCAGCAGCAGCAATAAATAAATAAAAAATAAAAAAAATTTAAATGCAGTTTGAACGAGCGCAGCAACGATGATCCAGTCAGCTTGTCACATGTCATAAAACGAGCAAGAAAAAAACACACAGCCGAAATGCAGCAACTGTCACCTGTTGCATGTTGTTGGTTTTATTGTGGTTGCTTCTTTTTGTTGTTGCTTGTTTCATGTGTTTTTTCGCTGACATTTAGAGTTAAACTGCAACTTAATGAAGATGCAAAAGTTGACAACTTGTGACAGCTTGAGACAAAGACGTTGCCTGAGCGGCCGCGTGACAGGCTGAAGTTGTTGCCGTTCGGCGCATTGGCGTCGCTTCGACACACACACACGCAAGCACATATGAGCCGTTTTTGTGGCATTTGTCACTTTCGTTTTACAGCGACGTACGCACGCACGCACGCACGCACTGGCGCGTAGAAAGCGTAGTGAACGCCCATCGAAAAGGGTGTTGACGGTGTCACACTTGCCTTGCTTAGCATTTGTCCGTTGTGGGATTTTGGATTTTTGATTTTTCGAAGCTGCTTCCATATCCTTTAACTGTATCAAATGACACATCAAAGTGGCAATGCCGCTGGCAGTCGGCCTGTCAGCGGCTCTGTCTAAGCTGTTAAATACTTTGTTGATTGGGATTATGTCGCGGCTGCGCGCTCTTTCTCGGCTTTTGGTGCGCATGAGAATTCCGTAGAAATATCGAGCGTGTTGCATTCATGCGTGGCATGCAGCATTTCGTGTTCAATCCCAAGCTACACACCTACATATATACCTGTTCAAGTGTCGGGGCTGCGCATGGTTTCTACCATTCCAACATGATTTCTTAATAATTTTACATTTTGTTTGTGATTGATAGCAAACGGCACAGTAGGGGCTGCGACGCGCATATGTGTTGCTCAGCGACAGAACACATGTTGCGTGGGCCATGACGCCAGACACATGTTGACAAGGGTTGCGCCGACGATGGCATTTGTTGTGATTGCGAGAATTGCATGTGTGAATTTCTTTCAATAAATCTTCATTGAGTTTTTGTAGGGTTTGGGATCGGATTGTGTTTGATGTGGAGAATAACAGAAGGATTTTTGCCTTCTAGCGACCTCTACTGGTAAGCAATCCGCGAAGTGTCAGTCTGTGTTCGCGGACATTCAACTCTCCTGGACTCTAGGATGAATTTTGCGTGGGGTTTGGCACAAGGCATGTAAAATCAATGGGTAATGAAAATCAATAATCGAGTTTACGATGGTAGAACCAGGTCGACAAGTCCCATTTGATTTGTTTGAGTGTAAAATGAGTATCAGTAAGTGAGAGCAGTTGATGTCAGCTATAAATTGATACACTTTTTATGGTCACAAAACGACTATTTGCTCACACATAGCTGCTTGTTTGTGATTTTTGGCCAAAAGTAACATGGGAATCATACTTTCTCGATTACATAGACTGGAGAACCGTCATAGGCGTATTGACGGGGCACTGCCTGCTAACAGTTTATGCGCATAGGATGGGTATGACGGATAGGAAAAGTTGCAGAATGAGTGGGGAAAACGAAACTCTGGAGACAATAGAACATGTCCTCTGCTTCTGCCCCGCCATCTCAAGGCAACGCTTGACAATCTTAGAGGCACACGAATTCGCCGAACTAGACTGAAATTCACGGATCTTAAACCGATCTCCATGTGGCATTACGAAGGACCCAATAAGGCTCTATGGCCATTCGTGGCCAACCAGTTCTACCTACCTAACACTGCAATCATGCCTCAGTGCACGTATTCACCGGACTTGACCCCCTGCGACATTTTTTTGTAAAGACCCATGAAAAGTCGAAGATTTGAAATTGTAGCGACCGCATTGCAGGAAGAGCTCAAATCCCTACCAAAACCTCATATCTGAAGTGCTTTGAGGATTGGAAGAAGTGCTGGGACAAGTGTATCAGTGTATCTGAGTTTGATTACTTTGAAAGGTACAACAAATTTATTTATGCTGAAGAAATAACTAATTTTTTTTTCCAGAAAAATAAAGTCACCCTTCTTTGGCAGCACTCGAACCAGTGTTGCCACATACCTGAAATCTCCTAAATCTTAAAAAAAAATGAAATTTTCTCCCAAAAATGTAAAAATTTTCTAATTAAAATCTTCAAAATTTTTTTTTTTAATATTTGTCATTATAAACTAAGCAATTAAACTTCCCATAAAAACAGAAAAATTTATTTATATTTTCATTCAGCTTCAACAACAACTTAACACAAATAAAACACATAAAAAATGAAACAGAATAAGTTGCTTTTCTTTCGCAGACCTCGAACCAGTGTTGTCAGATATATTTAAAAAATGGAAAAAGCTTCAACATCTACAAATTTTCTTTTTGATTTTTGTTATTATAAAATAAGGAATTAAAAATCTCACAAAAAAAGAAAAATATATTTATATTTTCATTCATCTTCAGCTTAACAACAACAACAACAACTAAACACAATTAAAGCACATAAAAACTTATTTAGAACAAGTCGCCCTGCTTTAGCAGACCACGAACCAGTGTTGCCAGATACCTAAATTGACTTTCTCATAAATCTTAAAAGACACTGAAATTTTCTCTCAAAAATTTAAAAAACCTTCAAATTTTTGTTTTTAATTTTAAAATTAAAAATATTAATTAATTAATTAATTAATTTTAAAAATCTTCAAATTTTTTTTGAATTTCTGTCATTATGAATATATATTTTGAAATTTTCTTTCAAAAATTTCCTCGTTATTGGTCCTTCGAGCCGGATGCAAATTTAATATATTATTTCATTCACCTAAATTGACTTTCTCCTAAATCTTAAAAGACACTGAAATTTTCTTTCAAAAATTTAAAAAATCTTCAAAAGTATTTTTTTTTAATTTTTGTTATTATAAACTGTTGACGGCGATATTATATCATTCCTACTTTGTTTTTACAATATATATTTATTCAATTAAATTGAAATGAAATTTAGTTATAGAAAAAACAATTTTGTCAAAATGAAAAAAAAGAAAACATAGTTCAAACGAAATTCATCGAAACCGGATGCAAATTGAATATTGGTCCTTCGAGCCGGATGCAAATTGAATATTGGTCCTTCGAGCCGGATGCAAATGAAATATAAACTAAGCAATTAAACTCATAAAAAACTAAAAATATATTTATATATTCATTCAGCTTTAGCATAACAACAACAACTTAACACAAACAAAACATATAAAAAACTAGATCGGTATGAAATTCGGTTTTGTAAACTTCCTTCCACTTTGAAGTATAAAATTTAATTAAACTAGACACTTTTGCTTTCCATTTTCAAGGCTTCAGTGGCACTAATAATGTCAAATGTATGACCATCAAAATCTCCTAAACCTTCTCCTAAAAAATTCTTTTTCCTAAAAATGATCCTAAAAGGCCAAGTATCTCCTAAATCTAGAAGGAAATCTCCTGATCTGGCAACACTGCCACGAACATAAATACTTAGCTGATCATAACTACCGGGTATGGTTACTGAATTTAGTTCTGCCTCAACAATTCTCTGCTCGCCTTCTTCTCCTAATCACTTCAAGTGATGACAGGGCTTCTTTCACTTAGTCCGCTTGTACACGACGTGGTTCTTCCCTTTGTCCGTCGTCTCTCTTCCGACTACTTCTGCAAAACTTCAATCACTTCATCGATTCGCCACTTCCAATGCCTCGCGGCCAAGTCGAGCCAATCTTTAATCGGCTTTACAGCCAAAACCGCTTACAGCGCGCATAATGATGTTATCACCTGCCGCAGTGCTCATATTTTCATTCACTATTCTTAATAAGTTGCAAGCAAAAAATAATCAGCCGGCAAAAAAGAAACGCTTTGGACGCCAGCAGCAGCAATACAACACAATTTAATACAATTTTGTGTGGCGAAATGCGCGCGGCAACATTTGCTGCGAACGTGACAATAGATCATAATCTTCATATGCGCTGAGTAAACAAGCCAACAACCATAACGAAAACAACAACAGCAACTGGGCGCAGACAAAGCAGCGGATTGCGGTAATCTTACACCTTAACATGGACGTGGATGGCAGTGACGTTGGCGTTGCTGGTCGTGTTGTTGTCGCTGTTTATTGACGACAGCGACACCTCAAGGCGGTTGGGCAGTGTCGGTGCGGTCAGAAGCGGCGGCGTTAAGCGGCTCGTGTTAAACTGCGCCCGACGGCGATGGCCGCATCAGCTGCAGTATTTATTTTTCTGCCAGCAGCAGCAAAACGGCGCCAACCATTGCCATTGCCACTAGTCATGCGGCTCGGCTGCCGCACTGACCCCTGCAGCTGAAGTACAGGCAATTACCAATTTGACGACGTTGCTGCCGCTGCAGCAACACTAACGCGCAACGGCCACAACAACAGCAGCAGCAACTGCTGGTGTCGCTATCGCTGGTGGTGGCAAGTGTGGCAAGTGTTGTTGCATGACTGGCCGCGCACACTAATTGCATAAAATAAAAATTCGTTCGCTTTATTAACAAGTGGCAAGCAAGAAGCAATAGCAGCAACAACCACAACAACAACAAAAACAACAACAACGGTAGCCAACCAAGTTGAAATTTATTTATGAAAATGATTAAAGTTCAGACAGCGGCTGTGCAGCGCATGTCGCAAGATTTATGAAAGGTTGGCGCGTACGGCCGCTGCATCCTGCTAACAGCTAACCTCAAACTGTGCTGCTTCACGCCCCCCTCTCTTGAATGCCCCCTCTCACCATGCGATTTCGCTCCAAAAAACCTGCCAACCAATGACTTTGCGCGCCACTATCGCCAACACCGATCGCTGCAAAAGCGTTCGGCGCAACGTGAGCGCGTCGAAAAGAATTGGTAGGCGTGTCTGCTGTTTACTATGCAAAAACTAATTAAAATGCAAAACTTCTCTTCTGCTTAGTTCAATTTTTTGTTGGTTTATTTTTCTCATTTTTATTTAATTTTTGCACTTTTTTAATGCTCTGCGATTAACGTGCAAAACAACTAATGACGAAGCACGAGAGATGCCTGACGTGTGCGACTCAACTTCCGTTTGGCAATTTTTATTTATATATATTTTTAACGTTCAGTTGCTGCTCAGCTCGTTTTGCGAATTCAATGAAGCGTTTCAAGTTGAAATATGCGCAAATAAATAATTTCCATTGTGTGTTTGTGCAAGCTAATAATTTAGCAAGAATGCAATCAACTACGACGAACATCGAATGTCAACAACTTTATTTAAGTATTTTATGTATTTTCTCAGTTGTTGTTGGGGGCGAGCCATTTCTACACTCATTAAAGTTTTGCTAGTTTGCGTTTTTGTGAGTGTTTGTTACTTTGAGTAGGTAGGACGGTAGGTGAGTAGGTCAACAGACAAAGGTGACAAAGGCTTCCACACCCAGAGCGCACTTAGAAGATCTGGTCTCTTCTTCTCGTCAAAATTTCATTACTCTAACTTTATTAGTTCGAAAGTTATTAAAAAAAAGGCGGAAGCTACAATTCTAATGAAGTACAAAAATTCTAATTTATTTGAGTATCAGTATTTTAAATAATAAAAAGATCGAAATCAATGAACCAAGAATAATGAAATTTTGACACGTGATCAAGGAGATTTGGGGTTTTAACATACTTACTTTTCAAGAAAATTCGATGTATATTTTCAAGGATATAATGGATTAAAATTTTCAAAGGACCTTTTTCATATCCTTGTTTTACAAATAGATAAAAAATTAATTTTATTTAAATTCTTGAGCCTTTCCTCTTTCATTTGATATACATATCGCCATATTCTAACGAGGTTAAGTATTTTGTATTTTGTTTTTATTTTTTATCCCCTTCAAAATTTTGAAGTCCTTTTAAAAGGACAAAGGATGTAGAAATGAAAAACTGAGTACGCAGTATTACTATGTTTGGTCTCTAGTTTCACGCCCATATGGATTTTTGCCGGTGTGAACAATTTTTTTAATTTTTGTTGCACGGTGTAATGAATGTTGCATGTCTCTGAGGCAGTCCAGGTCAACATTTTCCCTATCAGTAGCTTCCACGTGCTCAATTTCTCAATCTGGCAAATTTCAAGGACCTTACTTTAGTCGCTCCTTGTTTGGCTATTTCCTTCTCCTGAAGTTTTCCGAGATGTTCCTCCAACGAGACACTCAAAAGAGTGATGAAGAGAATGACTGAGAATGTTGTACTTAACCCCTTTTGACGAGAATATTTTCGTTATTTTTTTAGTTATTTTTATTTTGAATTTATTTCAAATCAGTCTAGGAAAACAATTCCTAAAAACTATAGTATTTGCAAATTTGTTGCAGCTAGTTGAGTAACTAAAAAAAATGTTCTTAATATTTCTCTGATGTTTATAAAATAAATGGAGTTTCTGATACTATTTCCAACCTCATTGAAATTGCAAAGAAATTCCGGAATTCTCTACGGTTTCGGTGGTTATGACCAGCCCGTTAGATCAAAACTCATAGTGTCTTCGGTCCACGTTTGTAATTAAACCTTCTGTCAATACAAAGCTACCTGGGTACCTTTTGCATTTTTGAATTAAAAATATTCGACTTCCGAAAAGTTTTTAAAATTGTTTTTGTTTGTTTGATTTTTGTGTTGGAAACAGATTGAATGGTATTGGGTCTAGTGGATGGAATAGTTTAGTATGGTTTGTCACGGGTGCTCTGAAATATAGAAGTCTAATTGGAAATGAATATAGTTAAGCTAAGAATAAGTAAATAAAAAGAATGTATGTTTGCTAAGTTTGCCGACAGACGACCTAAGGGTCAATGTTGTATATCCTTTATTTTATATAATATTTCGTTCATATACATAATTATATTATAAGAAAGCATTTGAATTGTTTTATAATTATGAGTTTTGAAATAATTAATAAAGGATTTGTCTATCTATCTATCTCCATCTATCTATCTATTCTACTTTCGGCCAAGGAACGCTATGCTGATATTTTTAGTATCTTTTTAAAAATCAATTGACTACCTATTAGATATCTTACATAGAAAGACAACTCTTTCTGGATAACTTTTAGAACGAATTTTTTAACACTACCCCTTTGTTCTATACGTAGGTAACCGGGTACTTTTATACAAAATTACAGTTTCAACGTGAAAATACTCATTCATATTGGAGTCAAAGCAAGTTTATTCAAACAACTAGTGGACCAAAGTTGAAATCAGAGTTGTATTTTAAGATAAATTAATTTCAGGACATCCGCTGGAAGTCATCGACTTCACATGCCTGTTACTTCAAGATGTTTTACCCCTCTCAAACCTTTTTTACTTCTGAGGCACTGGCGGAATACCTATTTGCAAAAATTTCCACTTTTGTGCTAAAAATAATCCTCGGCTCCTAAAGTAATCGATATTAGGTTTTACAGCCACAAAAACTGTGAAGTTATACCTTCAAAAGAGCCATGAAGCTGAGTGGTTAATAAATAAATAAATAAGATAAGAGATAAGATACCACAAAGAAAGTCCAAGGCCGTGGAGATTTCTTGAGAAGGTAACGCAAGGCAGTATTGGTGGTTCAAACCGCCCAAATATCTGTTAGTTACAAAAACTATTGATGCCACATTGATTTAAAATGGTATTGGGCTCAGAAGTTGTATGCAGAGACCGCCTAAAATGAAATCCTGTATACGTCGCTGATGCTGAAAATGCAGGAAACACAAAACAATTCCCTTGTTATTACAATTTTTACGTTATGTTCGTTTCTGCAAGCGTTATCAGGAAAAAACCGAGACTCTGATGACCGGCCAAAAGCCCATAACTCGTGCTATATCTGTTCCGATCAATGTAAGCAAAAACCCAAAACTGTTAATATATGTTTAATGTTTTCAACTTAAATAATCAATAAATAGCGCTTTGTTTTAAAAGCCAACAACGATTTTTGAAATTTCTGCACTAACTTTTCACTTTTCCCATACAAATTGTATGAAGGTACCCGAGTACCTTCGAAGTGATGATAGGTGGACATTTTTCGTATTCACAGAAGAGCTAAATAACTACGAAAAACTAAAAATTTTCTTTCGGTCTGGCTGACCAGAGACAGCAAACGAATAATCCATGAAAAAGGAAATAATTCGTTTTATAAAATCGCCATAAAACTAATCATTTTCGATTAATTTCTATAAATATATATTGTAGTACTTATCTTCGATTAGAGATAGAAGGAAAGTAAACGAAAGTAAGTTTTGTTTTGTCAACGAGTCACCAACAACGTTTATAAAATCGCCATAAAACTAGGCATTTTCGATTAATTTCTTTATAAAGATACTATTATTATTATAGTATTACTTATCTTCGATTGTAGATAGAAGGAATGTAGTCCAGCATTTTCTGCTAACAATGCAGTCGACAAAAAAAAATATTTTTGTTGCTATATTTTTTATTGGCTACGCTGGGACTTGAACCTCGACCCTCTGATTGGCACTAAACACTCAGTTACTGCTAGCAACACATACAGAATTTAAACGAAAGCAACTTTTGTTTTAGTAACGAGTCATCAACAACATCAACACACATTCCCCTTCTGCCACCGATTTTAGTTTGCATTGCATATTCGAAATTTTGATGAAAAATCGCTGTCTGCAGTCGTTTTTTCATTGTCTGGAAATTATTATTTTTTTATTATTTTCTGTTATTTTTTTATATTTTATTATTTTTCTCAAAGCGTTCGTACGCTGGCGCGATTATTTATGCACTTTTTATGCTGATGAGCTTGAACTCGCCTGTCTGCATGTCTGGCTTGTGTGCGAACCTAAATAATATATATAGACAGACATACACACACATACATATATATAGATGGGACAGACAACCGCTTGGTGTGTTTTGCGTCTGCGCGGTGGAGCGCAAAGGATCGCGCGAACGACAGTCACAAATGTTGGTACAAATCAAACTGATGGGTTACGCTTTGGCGTACCTAACTGACGTTTTTAAGGTCGCAGCTTGCACAACAACAACAACAACAGCCAGAAAAAAGCGCTGCATTTTTTACGGGAGTTGAGTGCGCGGTGTACCGATTTTAGAGCCTAACCGACACAGAGAGCTGTCCGCCATCTTGAATGGCACAAACTGGTCAACGCAACGGTACGGAACTTCATGGCAGTGGTTCGGTTTGGCTTGGCGCATTTTATGTTCGACTTCTTGCTTCAAACTAAAACTGCATGCGGCTTTGTTGATACACATTGCAGAAAAATAAAAATACTATAAAAATAAGAAAATAAAATCAGCGCGAACAATAAACGTAACAAAGGCAACAGCCGTAACAACAATATTGTCGATGGCAATGCTAGCCACAACAACAACAACAATGCAACCAATGAAACGATTTTAAAGCAGAAAATTGTTTTGAACTGCAGCTGACAGACACATTTGTCAGTTATGGCTGACCGCAATTGTCTGCGTGGTTGTTGCTGTTCACATTGTTGTTGTTGCAGTTCGAAAAAACAAAATCAACATGAAGAAACGTAAAAAAATATGTTGCAGCGCAGAAAAGCCGGTAAAGAGCGAAAAAATTGCCGCGGCTAACCGCAAAAATGCCAAAAGTGCAAGCCGACAACAATAATAACAACAACAACAACAGCTGCCACTCCAACAATGTTGAATGCACAAAATATTGAATGAATTTGCTGCTGTTGGCCAGCTTGCATTGAAAAATGGTGCGGGGAAAAAAAATTAACCAACGACGCAATCGCCATGTCTGCCATGTTTGCAGTTGTTGCTGTGCGGGCCCGTATTGTTTTTGTGGCCCATAAACACAGAACTTATTAAAATCGTAAATCTCGAAAACGTTGGCCTTTTGCTCTTTTCGGTAACTGCCAACCCATCCATCCGACTGACTGACTGACTGGCTGACGGACTATTCAAATAGCCAACCAAGCAACCATTTCAACTAGTGAGTCAGTTGAGTTACACGTGGAGTTCAAAAGCAGCATTCAAATAAATCATTTAAAGTTTAACATTTCTCGTTGTAAAGTGCGGCCTTCTTTCAGTGCAAGTTTTGGTTAGTTTTATGCGTTTGTGTTTTGCAAAATAAATGCTCATAAAAATTAATTTACGACTGAATCGTTGTGCTCACTTTAAGGTTTTTTGTGTTTATAGCAAACATTATAAGGTGGCAACCACAATATTTGCTTTATGAGAATATTTTCAGTACAATGTGTGGCTTGAAAGACAAAGGTAGGAGTGGAGGATGAATTGTATGCATTTTTTTTGGGTTGGCAAGAAAGTAATTTCTGTTTTTACAAATACAACATATGCTTTTTCTATCAAATGGGTCATTGCCGGTAAAGTTATGGTGTGTTTTTATTTCTTAAGTAATGTGATGTGAGTGTGCGTCGAAAATCCAAAGGCGGAAGACTTTTGCACTCAGTTACTGGGACCATTTTATTTTTTTACTGACTCCAAATATACATAATATTTTTCTGTTTAAAGAAAACATATTCTTATGCAGGATCTGTGCTCATAGCTTTCTGATCGAAGAGATTTCAAACATTTCCTATTAACACTAAAAAGACCATTGCGGTCATGTTGACGGTTTTTAATTTTTAAATATCTGTATTTTCCTTAGTATTTCTAACAACTTTTGCTTTGATGACTTTTATTTTTTTATCGGTTCTACAATTACAATTAACCAAATCCGATATCTAGTTTTCGAGATATCAGCGGATATAATATGTAGTTTTTGTAGGTATGGAAAACTTGCGGTCTTTCTAGGTCTTTTCGTAGAAAGAACGAAAAGCTTGCGGTCTTTTCTAAGAAACAATTTTGAAAAATTTATTAGTTGAATAAAAAATTCTAGATTTTTTTTATTCTAGCTAAGCTGTCAACCGGCCAATGCTAAGTTAAGTTTTTAAGAGTTTTGCTACACAATTATTATCTTTTGCGTGAGTAAAGCTAAACATTCTGCTCAATGTTTTCCTCATCTCAGATGGGCAGCAAAAAGTTCGATTTTTAGGCTTTTAAACTAATTTATAATTTCTCTATGGGAAATAAGGTCGCGATAAACTTTCGATCGTATTCGAAGCAGGGTAATCTTCAAAATAAAAAAAAGCTTTTAATTTGTAAAGCTATGGTATTTTTGTACAAAAAATTTCTCCCTCACTGAAGATTTGAAGCATAAAGTTTAAGTACTTTCCAGTCTTTGAAATTATTTGAGAGTTTTTCTGTAGGAGATAAGGTCCGGGATGAACTTTCGATCGGATTCGAAGCAAGATAATCTTCAAAATAAAAAAAAGCTTTTCATTTATCTTTTTTTCGGTCGTTGCCAACAAAGCCATGGTTTCTTGTACACAAATTTCTTTCTCAGCGAAGATTTAAAGCAAAAAGTTGAAGTACATTCTAGTCTTTGAAATTATTTGTGAGTTTTTCTGCAGGAAATAAGGTCGCGGATGAATTTTCGATCGGATCTGAAGCAGGGAAATCTTCAAAAAAAGCTTTTCATTTGTCTCTTTGCTGGGCCGTTCTCAGTGAAGATACGGTATTTCTGTACAAAAAATGTCTTCCTATTCGAAGATTTGAAGCAAAAAATTCAAGTACTTTCTAGTCTTTGAAATTATCTGAAAGTTTTTCTGTAGGAAATACGGTCCCGGATGAAATTTTGATCGGACCCGAAGCAGCGAAATCTTCAAAATGAATAAAGTTTTTCATTTGTCTCTTTGTTGGCCCGTTCCCGGTGAACTAGTGGTATTTTTGTACAAAAAATTTCTTCCTGATCGACGCTTTGGAGCAAACAGTTTAAGTAGTCTTTGAGTCTTTTCTTGTCTTTGAAATTATTTTAGAGTTTTTCTGTAGGAAATAAGGTCAAGAGTGAATTTTCGAATAGAGGATCGAAGGTAAAGTAACCTTCAAAACTAAAAAAAAGATTTATATAACTAATCTCTTTTTTTTATAAACATTTCATAATGACACGGAACATTAACTGAACATTAACAACATCAATAATTCATTAAAAAAACACTGGTAAAAAGAAAATAAAAAGTTGTAGAAAAATACTTTCAGTAAGTCGTACGTACGTATGTTTCTTTTGTGTTATAATGAAATTTATTAGAATTAAAACCATATGTAAAATAAGAAAATATTTTTTGAAACCTGGAGAAATTTTTGTCAACTCAGGACCCCGAAGAATCATCTGAGTTACTCTGAATCTCCGAGTAAAATAGACAACCTGGCAGCCTTAATCGAAGGCTACTTTAATTGGTCTGAAATCTGTAATTATATTTCTGTCATTAAGACTACTGTTCGGTACTGGGTCTGAAAGGTTTTAGAGACACCAGATGGATCAATGCTATGCTATCTGTTGTAAGCGACATGACGTCGAAGTCGCTTTTGTTTCGATGGAATGGAGTGGACTCATCATAAGATTAAAGACAGGACACTTCACTTGGAAGAATCATATGGAAATTATTGCCCAGTTCTATGATTTGCTGCTCAAGTTCATAGTTGTTATGATGTGTCAGAATGATTGGGTAAATGATTCAAGTCCTTTGGAACCAAGTTCTGGCCATGGTCTGTCAGTTTTTTGTTGAAGGATATTTGGGAAATTTAATGATTCGAGAGTAAACGGGTCAAGGTCTTTAGAACCAGGTTCAAAGTTCTGGCGCTGACAATCTAAGTAGAAGTATGAAGTACTACTGTGTCCAAAAAATAAGGTGACATTTGAATTTAAACTGCGCGCGTCGAAGGATTTGTAGAATTATTTTTTTTTTAGTCAACAGTCAACAAGGAATATTATTTGAACGTTATGCGACATTTGCGTAACGCTATCCGCCTAAAAAGGCCGGAATTGTGGAAAGACAATTCTTGGTTTTTACACCACGATAATGCACCATCCCATACTGCACTCGTAATTCGTGATCATTTCGCCAAAAACTCAACCCATATCGTTCCGCAACCACCGTATTCACCTGATCTGGCGCCGTGCGACTTCTGGCTGTTCAGCAAGCTCAAAAGACCGCTCCGGGGACACCGTTTTGATACGATAGAGGAGATTCAAGCCGCAGCGAAGACGGAACTGAAGGCCATCCCGGAAAGTGAATACAATCAGTGTTTCGAAGATTGGAAAATCCGTTGGCATAAGTGCATTGCATCGGGAGAGGATTACTTTGAAGGAGATGAAATTGATTTGGAAGAATAAATAAAGAATTTTCAAAATAAATACAATGTCACCTTATTTTTTGGACACAGTAGTAAAAGTAAAAACTATGGTAGCTTAGATTTCGTAAGCTGGCGGGCCAATTAGGCCACGTATAGACTTTATTGGGTCCCTAGCTATACTAGTTGGATCTCCTTAGTGTTGCGTATCGACGTAAAAGTGAATGCGAGTGTTCCTAGCGAAGTTCAGCAGCGATGTCATGCTTGGAGACCTCCTCTAACCCAAAAAGGAACGGGGTCCCTAAGTAAGTCGTAGTCTTTAGATAGCCGGACAGGAGCAGAGAATGTGTGAAAGTAAAATCTAAGTAGTATAAAATTTAGACTACTTAGCTGTGCATGATTTACTCAGATTTGTAACAGATTAAATAGAACCAAGGCATGTTTTTGACAGCAATATTGTCTGAGTGCTATAGTTTTCCTCTCTTGGTGCCGACAAGAAAAAGAGCACACAACTTTTGCTTTTTAAGATTCACACCTTTAAATATGTTCGGTCTGACCTTTTACAGCTATTTTCGTGTCATTAGCATATCCGACTTGTACGCTTGACACATTGATGGACGGTTCAAATTTTTTTTTATACTAAATTCTTTGACATAATTGATGATAATTTAATCAAGTGCGGCACACATTCGTTTTGGATCATTATTGCCTTAGTTTTTTCCTCACGAAATTTCAAGTCCAAGTTCGTTTTGTCGCTTCGAACATCATTAAAAAATGATCAGTGCCAGTTTCCATCTTTGCAGCAAAACTTGACAGCGCGGCACAATGCCACATGCAAAATATCAATTCATCTCTTTGCAGCAACCTGCATTCGTGCACTCAATCGGTGAAAAGCATGCCAAATCTGCAGTTACTACAACAACTCGTATGTCTCGCACCCATCCACACACACATACACATTTATAAGCAATACAACAAAAATTTGGCTCACCTGTATCACACGCATCGGCAGCCCCGTCTCCTTGGCCAATTGTTCCCTAATGTGCCGTGTCGGTTTCGGTGTTTGATTAAATGCCGTTTTCAGTACTTCCAATTGTTTGGCCTTTATCGTTGTTCGCGGGCCGCGTCGCTTCGAGCCGTTCGCATCGTCGGGACTTTTATTCTCCGCCTGCGAATCGCCGCGACCGTCAGGATCGCCATCTAAGGAACCCTGTGCCCGGGCAGCGGCGCAAGAAATGTGAAGACAAAAATCGTTGAATGCTGTTAATATTTCCATTTTGCTGGCTTGCATTACATATCAATAAATTTGTTAAATACGCGTTTGCAAATCATTAATCATCGACGCGCGCGACAGCAACAGCAACAACACCAACAACAACAACAACAGCGTAGCCAAATTCGACAACATCATCAGCGACCGGTTAGTTGTTGCGCTTCAACTGGCGCGGCGGCGGCGGCAAAACATAAAACACTACAAAATTAAACAAAAAAAATACAAAATAAATCTGAAAAAAAATTATATAATGTAACTATGAAACATGTGTTTTCGGTTTTGTGTTGCTTTGGCTTTTGTTGTTGTTGTTGATGCAATGTTGTTCGCTTCATTGGCGGATTGCAAACGCTGCGCTGGTTGGTACCTGATCGGAGTCGTCGTGCGTGTTTTTACTATCCGTGCTCATGCTTTGTACTGAGATATCGGATGCTCCCAACGGTCCACCCGCTGAGTCGGGCCCGTTCGGCCCGAGTACGCCGAGGCCGAGCGGTGGTCCGCGCAAATGCGGCGGATCATCGTCATCTTCGTCTTCGCTGGCGGAACCCATTAACGAATCTGAAACAACGCAAAGCAGCCGATTAGGTTTGTGTAAAATGCAGGAAACGCTGAAAGGTTTTTTTCGAAAAATGAGTAATGAACTTTTAATGTAAAATGTTTTGGGAATGAACAAAAGTGGGCCTTCTCGGCCAAGGAAATTGAATGTTTTTTCATGTTAAATGTAACATTGGCAACACGTGCAACTGACTGTTTGGCAGCAACTTGTCCCATGACGAGCGAAATGTCACACGCTGCTCTGCTGTCTGCCACACACGCCATGGTTCTACTGTGTGTGTGTGTGTGTGTGTGTGTGTGTCTGGGTGACAGAACCAAGTTAGACGAGTGTTATGCAGTTTTAGTATAGCAGTTGTTGTTGTTATTGTTGTCCCACCAAATTGCTTAACAAGATGATGAATCAACTTAACAAACGCCATAAATAATATTTGCCAAGCTAATCCTCCTCCATCGAGCACGCGCTCTCTCAAATCCGCTGGCGAACGAATTGTCGGACCAACCCACCGCCACGTGCCGTCGCTACAGTCGCGCCGCAATTCGTTTGCATTTGCGCTGCGGTAAGTGGCCGCACTTTGCCGCTTTCGCTCGCACAAGCTGCGCATCAAACGCAAATAAGCCACACTTTCATACACTCACACACACTCAACCACACACACATGCTGACAGAACGGTTACGGCTGCCGCAGCCGCAATCAGTGTCACGGTGCCGCATACGACTGTCGACTGTCGACGTTACATTTGAAAGTTTGCACTTCAATTGCTGACACACGACCGCTGCGTCCAAACGTCCCCATGGCTGTCGTCGTCGCGTTATCAAACACCGACCATGCAAAATGCTGACACGCGCAACAGCCACATTGGCCAATCGCGGTGGCTGGCGCGTCCGAGTGCGGTGTGCAGTGTGCGGAGGGTTTTATTCCCAAACGCAAAGCACACTTTACTATTTATCTGCTTGCGCTCGAAATTAATCGCTTTTTAAAGTGCTTCGTCGACTTGAGACTGCGGTGGCGCGGCGCGTACGTAATCGGCCACTTGAGCAGCTTTTACCATTTCCGAATTTCGTTTTGGACAACTGAAAACTGATGAGTGAAAACACGGATTGGCTGGTGGGGTGCCAAAATTATCCAATACTAATTAGAAAAAATTATTGTGTGGTGTTAATTTGTGGCACTAACAGCGCGCAGGATGCAATCGTTCGATGCTGATTATTGGACAAGTGGGTAGTTGAGCTAATGCGAGCGCTTAGCTTAGTTTAACTACACACATGAGGCACTCAGAGGGGCCTAAAGATTGCCAAATATATTTGAATTTGATTAAAGTTACTTTCTTTCAGTTCTGTTTCGGTTTCAGTTTAGTTTTTTTTTTAATAAAACTGTTTATCCTGACTGACTGACTGATTCATCATCGCACAGCCCAAAACGCTAAAGCTAAAAATATGTTATTAGAACTGTAGGTACATCTTGAAAAATGAACCTCCGCTAAGATGGAATTTTTTGAAATTCGGGGTCTAAAGGAGCAAAACATGGGTTAAGGTGTTAAATTAAGAAACTTATATAACACTACTCGACACGAAAAATGCTCCTAAAAATAAAAGTATTTTGTAGGCTAATCTTCGGCTGCTGAACACGAAACTGAAAATCCAAAAATTTTCTTAAGAAGCGTTTTCGAAAAATCTTCGAAAAACACGTTTTTCCCCCTCTTATTTCAGTTATGAGCACATATCTCGTAAACCAACCATCCGACTAACACAAGTGGATGGTTGGTGTCGTTCAGAAGACAATTAACTAACCTTTCCAACGATATATCGATTGTCCAAATCAGATGAGATTTGGGGAAGTTACTGACGATGAAAGTTGAAAAAAAATTGAACTTTTTGACCATTTTCAAAAATTATACATTTTCGAATCGTTTTTTTATAGATAAACTAAATGATATCCTCTGGTTTTAAAATCTAAGATGAAAGATATATTATTTAAGCAAATATTAAGCCTAACATCAATAGAATTGAAAGAAAAGTGACAAAGTTATGATGCATGGAGTGAAAACACCAACTTTTCATTTATTACACCGTGCGAAAAAATTTTTTAATTTTTCCGAGACCCATCCAAATGTTGATATAGACGTGAAACTAGAGGTCATTTACAATATCCTGGATAATGGGTATCAAATAAAAGAAGAAAATTGTCTCCTTTCAACTAAATTTTCTATTTAGAACTTTCAGAACTTTGAAATAGAAAAAAATTTAGATGTATGAATCTACAGACTGAGATCCAAAACATTTATGTCTATCTCAACATTTTTGGAGATTCTATTGAACTCAATTAAGGCTCTGGAGATAGGCGCATTTCGAGTATAAAGAGCCCTAAAAACATCTATCTACATGGAAGAACTCTGAGCAACGAAGAGATCTAGCTGGAATATTTAGAAAAATCCTCTCGGGGAGTGTGGGACAGTCAATCACACCACATCAAAGATGAATGACAAAGATAGGATTGTTCTTCTACTTTGCAAAGATTTTAAGTTATTCAATAGGCTTCGCGATTCGTAGCTGGGCATATGATCTGTAAAGCGTAAATTACGCAATGCAAAGCGTAGGAATACTTTTTGGATTCTCGCAATCTAACTGATTTCAAACAAGTTTGAAGAAGACACTCCAAATCAAAAATAATTCCATACGTATTTTTTATTTTTTTGAAAATCAAAATTTAACGCTGTGAACCAAGGGTTACGGTTTCTATACGGAAAGACTACGAAAACCCTGAACCGATTGGCCTATTGACTTCAAAGTTGGTGAAAACACTTGAAATCAAAAATAATTTTACATGTGTTTCTCATTTTTTTTTTATCAAAACTTAAAGGGGTGAACCAAGGGTTAAAAGTTTGTATGAAGAAATATGATATTTTTTAAGCCTTTTGACTTCATACTTGGTGATAGTTTTCTTAGTGAGAAATACTTTCACTTTTTTGAAAATCGAAATCTGACGCGATCAACAATGAGTTAAAAGTTTGTGTGAAGAAACAAGAATTTATGGGCCTTTTGACTTAAAACTTACTGAAAGCACTTAACATGTGAAATAATTCGATACGTGTTTTTAATTTTTTCGAAAATCAAAATCTGATTGGGTCAACGACGGGTTAAAGAAATGGTCCTATTGATTTCAAACTTGGTAAAAGTACTTTTAGTGAAAAATAATTCGATACGTGTTTTTTATTTTTTCGAAAATCAAAACAGAACAGTGTCAACAATGGGTTAAAAGTTTGTATGAAGAAACAAGATTTTTTTCAAACCTTTTTATTTCAAACTTGGTGAAAGTACTCTTAGTGCGAAATAATTCGATACGGGTTTTCAAATTTTTTTTTAATAATAAATTGACGTGTCAACGATGGGTTAAGAGTTTGTGTTTGTATGGAGAAACATGACTTAATGCGCCAATTGACTTCAAATGTGGTGAAAGCACTTCGAATGAGAAATAATAAGATAAGTATTTTTTTTTTTTATAAAAATCTGACAAGTTCAAAAAAGGGTTAAGAAGAACCTAATTTATTGGCCCCATTGACTTCAAACGTGTGTGCAAAGCAGCGGGACCCTGCGAGTGTGTAATACAAGTTGAGTTGTTTTTTATTGTACTTTCAGGAGACCAAAATATACGTTGAGCTGTTTTTTTATTGTAATTTTTTAGGACACCAAAATCTACTCATTAAAAATTATTATTTGTTGTTACTTCTCAGTCCAACAATGCAAAATCCAGCCAGAAAATCACATCGACCAAATCTCATTCTCGCCGAAAGGTGCAGCTTAAAGTTCTCCACTTTAAAAACCTCCCACAACAAAACAACAATAACAAACAGCGCCAGTAAAGCAAATAAAGTTAGAAAGAAGAACGCAAAGCCAAACAAAAAACGCACAGAGAAAAGACCGAACTCCGTGGGGAAATGCCATTGAAATGTGATTTGAATATTTAAAATTGTTGGACGCGTGTTCGCCAACACGCCAACTCACGCCAGCACAGACTGACACTTGCACGTGCATAAAAAAAGCTACTGTACTCGTGTAACTGCGGCAGCAACAAAACGCTCTAAGCCAACAACAATAACAATGAATGGTAGCACCACTCAGCCCGAACCCGAATGCAATGAACCGAAAGTAAGCGCGGCCAAAAAAATAAAGAATCGAGCGAAACATTTACGCAGACACGCAGCGGCAATGACTGTGCGACTGTGATTTCGGGCCACCGTTGTCGCTGCCGCTGGCTCAGCTGGCTGAGCAGGATTTCGCTGGTCTCTTGGGGGAATTAAGCGCACCCACAGGCCACCACTGCTGTCATTGCTGCTGCTGCTGCTATCGTTATCGTTGTTACTGTCGCTGCACTTGCGCGTAGCTGCCGCGAAGCGAGTGCGTCGCTCGGCTGGTATCAGATTTCTTGCACATGCTGTCCTCAATCTTGCAGCAGTTCCTGCTGGTGTGGTGTTGAAAATTTTATTAGATTTGTCATCGTTTCGGTTTTATCTGCCCGACACAATTCACTTGAACCGCCCTTCAAACGCTCGACAGGCCGGCAATGTGGCCCACAGTTTTGCGTAATTTCCGGCATATTGTCCTTGCGCCGCCAGTCGGTGGTGAATACACCGATGTGAAGTGTGTATGTACGTGTGCGCGTATAAATGATTGCGTTTTTATAAATGATTGCAGTTGTATGATTTGTCGGTGGATGGTGGACAAGCAATGAGACCAATAGGGGGTGAAGAAAAGTTCGAAACAAATGCGAGCAGTGGGGTATGGCCGATTAATGTGGCTCATCTGTTGCGAATTAGTTTATGCATAATAAAGTTTAATTTATGCGCCAGGGGAGACGAAACGGCATCAAGTGTCCGTTTAATGTGTTCGAAATATGAAATGTTGCAAGTGCCTGTGATTTAATGACTTCACCATTGATTGAGGTTATGACTTAACCTTATGGGACGAAAATGCGAAGGCCAACATTCAGACATATCGCTATAAGTGCAGTCATTGTGGTTGGTTTGATAAGAAATGATAGTTTACTGTGGAGAGAAATTACGGCAAAGAGAAATTGATGGACAAAGAAAGGACTAGCTGGTCTGTAAGTTTTTAGATTTTAGTAATAAAAATGCAGGAATGTAAGAGCCATACTTCTCATAAATATAGTACACTGTGGTTAGCTCCAGGTTTAGAAGAAAATATAGTTTATTGTAGAGAGAAATTTAGGCAAACTGAATTTGAAAGAAAAACTAGTAGTCTGCAAGTTTCTAGACTTTAATAACACCGTGCGACAAAAAACACTCATCCAAAAGATTATAAAACTAGAGGTCATTCTTAGTAACATGGCATACTTTGTTTTTAATTTTATGATCTGATATCCTTTACTTTAAAATTTTAAGAAAATAAATCATCAAAGAATTTATTTAAATATTTGCAGATGTGCAGTGATGAAGACATCAAATAAAAGAAGAAAATTGTGGGATTTTGCCTTTCAGGGCCAAAATATGTCACTAAGATCCTTGCAAATATGTATCCTTCGATATCCTTGAAGTTTTTTACCCCCGAATTTAGTCTTCTATCTTTATTGGTTTAATTTAGTTTTCATCCATAGGCAAGAATTTAGTAAGCAATACGCATTAATTTTTTCTCTATAAATTTAGTTAGAAAAATAAAATTGTGAGGTATTATATTTTATTTATTTTGGTCCTGAAAGTTCAAAATAAAAAATTTAGTCAAAAAGCGACAAGTTTTCTCTTTCATTTGATACCCATGTCTTTATCATTGCCCAACTGCAAATAATAAAAATCTTTGAAATGTGTACCTTAGGTTGTGTTATGGTGGCTGCCTCTGTAAGAGAAATGTGCATGTCTTTAAAACTATTAAGTCCATTTAAAAGTACATTGGATCAGAAAATTAAAAACCGTGAATTCCAGCCAATATAATTTATAATAATAATAATTTATAAAAGTACTGTCTCACGGTGTAATAAATAAAATGTTGAACAATTTGGCGAGATCACAAGTGAAGTAAAGAAAAACTGTCCTAGGACTTCATACTTAAGTGTTCAGAAAGCAAATGATTCAAAACTATACATTATTCAAGCTGGTATTAAATATTTAAAGCTAAATGTATTCAACACTTGAAATCTCTGAAGTTGAGCTGTCCAAGAAGTCAATTAAAACAATAAAGAATGTTGTGCTGATCTATTTGTACTCCGTACCCTTCAAAATTATTTTTTATTATTTATATATATTATTATTATTTTTTATATTATATTATTTATATATTATATTATTTATATATATATATATATATTATTATTATATTTTATTTACAATTTTTACTCTCCTATACAAATCGATAAATTGTTTGATAAATTTCATTAAGAAAAAAAGAATTTAGAAAACTGCTACGAAGCCCATTGACTTGAAAATATCCACTAATTTCCAGATTATTTTACTCAATTGTACAATTTCGATATTTCGTAGAATATTGTTATACAAAAACTTAATGAAAAATGTAGCTCATTCCTTTAAATACATTGAGATATCAGCACTAATCATTTATATGGTTTCTACTGACTGAATTTCTTACTAAGAAAATTGATGAGAAAATTTGTTTGATGAGAAAACAGTTGTTAAACAAATCTTAAAAAATTTGAAAATTTGAATTTTTAAGTAATTTTTCGTGCTTCTGAGTTAGTGTATCATATCTTTTTAATAGCGAAAACGTCTACTTTGGGGCCCTCATTCTCTTTCTAACCTAAAAAGTTCATATCATTTTAATAGCGAAAACGTCTAATTTGGGGGCTTCATTCTCTTTCTAACCTAACATAACATAACCTAACTTATTAAATACTGAACATTTAAACTCGAAATCGTTTTCTTTTACGTTTTCTCCACTTTCTAGTTTTTTAATTTCTTAAAAAGTATCGGTATTTGCACAGATTTAAATTGTTGATTCTTATAAAAAGTTCATATCTTTTTAAAAGCGAAAAAGCCTACTTTGGGGTTTCATCCTCTTTCTAACATAACCTTACTCTTATCTATTAAATACTGAACATTCAAACTCTATAAATCGTTTTCCCTTAAGTTTTCTCCACTTTCCACTTTCAAATTCTACTTTCTTAATTTCTCTAAAAAAAACCGCTCTTATTTCACTGCTTCAAGCTCACCTATTGTTATTATGACTGTGTTATCGTTGTTGTTGTTCAACAAAAAAACACGTGTTAATACAACATTTTGCACAAGCAGCCACTTCAATTAACTTCAACAACTTCAACAGCCCATTCAGTGGCACTTCGATTTATTTACCGCAAAATTTCAACTTCATTTCCTGCGAGCGCTCTGGCCACTTCATTGCATTCGTTTCCCACCCATAGCGCTGCCAGGACATGCGGGTTGTTTGTGTTGGTGTTGGTGTTTTTGTTTTTCTATTGCGCTTGTAACATGCTTGTTGTACTCGTACAATGTACACACAGCACTTGTGGTGCTCGTTGTTGTTGCTGTTGTTGTAAAATAGCAATTATGCCATTTGAAAGGGGCGCTGCACAGATGCAAATACTTGAGCATAGTTGCCACGCCACATACCGCCGTCATTGACCCACCCCGTTTGCGGCGAATGGCCACCGATGAACCAGCAGCAACAAAGCGTTAGAAGGAAAATGAGAAAAAAAGCCCGAACAACGGCGAGAAAATATTGGAGAGCAAGTTCAAACACTCATTTTTCGCTTAAGAAAATAACGCTAGCAATGTTTACGCGACGTCAATATATGAACACGGACAACAACAACAACAACAACAATCACATCCATGTGAACAACCCGAGTGGGGTAACAAGGAAGGACAACGCCATGGCGCACCAGCCAGCAACACTCGGCCGCGTGGCAGGAAGACGAACAAGTGCAAAAGTGCGTTGCCAGTGCAAACAGACAACAATAACAACAACAACAACAACAGCAGCAACGCGCAACACAACATGCCACATTCAATGGACATTGTTGTTGGCAGCCGGAATTGCCGCAGCAGCCAAACAAATACAAACACAGTAACCGGCAAAGCATCGCAAGCCAATGTCACCGCTGTAGCAGGGGCTGGCTGCTGTTTTGCTTCCATAGTTGTTGTTGTTGTTCTGTTGGCGTTTCAACGCGCACTTGTGCGGCTGTGTGTGTGTGTGTGGATGGATGTTGGTTGTCCTATTTGAATTTCAAGTGCAATATTTACAGCGCATCCTGAAGGATGTTCCATGGCAATTGTTGCACGACACACGCCTGTCGTGCATGTCACTCTTTGCAATACTCGAGTTATTCATGCAGGTGCAGCTATTTATTGTATCTCGTTGCACAGCACAAATCACAAATGGGATTCAGCGTTTCTGTTGGTCTAAGAATAAATTCAGTGCGCTGTTTGAACTCGCCAACGCAAAGCTCGTAGTGACGAACGCTACTCGCAGGTTCAGGCACGGCTTACTAAACTAACTAGAATGCGTTAACTCATTCAGGACCAACGTAACGTAAACGCTCTCATAGATACGTATTGCTAACAGTGTAAAATTTTAACTAAATGAGCTAAAAATTTCCACATCCTACATAAATTTTAAGGGTTCTGTCCTTAACCCTTTCGCTACAGGTTTTTACTGGGGAAAGTTAAAATTTTAAATTTTACGTCTTAGGCTTCTATGCGGTTATATTAGCAACATTCCATAAGACATTTTTTAATTTTTATACTCGGACCCTGTATTTTAGAGTGTTTTTCTATGAGAGCAACCACATCGTTGTGGCTGTAATAATTACTTAAACATAAAATTTTTTCGCATAACGAAAATTTGAATATTTCTTCATTTACTTCAGCCAAAATTAAAAAAAAAAGTATCTAAATTGAAAGAAAACGTCAAATTAAAAAGTTCTCAAATTTTTCTGCTTCTTCTTCCTTTACTATGTCAAGATATACCATTAAAAAAGTGTATACTTCTCTTCTTTAAACTTAAATATTCAGTTTATTAATTTCGTATTTTTCCTAAAACTTCAAATTATTCTAAGGATCAACAAAAAATGTATTCTTGAAACCACAGAGGGTTCATTCACAGGGTTCAGAAGTCTACAAAATAGCGAAAGGGTTAATGCGTTAAATTGACTCGAAGTGTACTGGACTGAATTCATTAAAATACTCCTACCACAACCGCAGAGTTACAAAATTGAGTTGAACTCTGACCGGAGGAAAATACTCAGAAGTGAGTTAAAAATTTACGGTGTTGAATTCGAATTCAATAAAAAATGTTCACCAAAGCCATAGCGTTTTAAATCCGACTTGAAAGCCTATTCAGACCAGTGCTGGTTCAAAAACTGAAATGATTGCTAAACCAAGTCTAAAGTTATTTTTCTTTTAAAGTACTTTTTTAAAATTATTTTCTAAAGTTTCTTTCTTTTCCCTAAAACGTAACGGAGTTATTTTTGAATTTAATAACAAATATTCATCGAAGCCACAGGGTTTTAAAACCGAGTTGAAAGTTGACCTATTCAGAACAGTGCTGGTTCAAAAACTTAAATGATTTCTAAACCAAGTCTAAAGTTCTTTTTCCTCTAAAGTGCATTTTTAAAATTATTTTCTAAAGTTTCTTTCTTTTCCCACAAACGTGTTGTTTGTGAATTCAATGAAAAAATATTCAGCGAAGCCACAGGGTTTTAAAACCGAGTTGAAAGTTGGCCCATTCAGACCAGTGTTGGTTCAAAATCATAAAGGATTTCTAACCAAAGTCTAAAGTTCGTGTCTAAAGTTAATTTGTTTCTTAAGTACGTTTTTCAAATTATTTTCTAAAGTTTATTTCTTTTCCCTAAAACGTTACGGTGTTGTTTTTGAATTCAATGAAAAAATATTCACCGAAGCCACAGGATTTAAAAAGCGAGTTGAAAGTTGACCTACTCAGACACCAGTGCTGGTTCAAAAACCTTAATGATTGCTAAACCAAGTCTAAAGTTTGTGTCTAAAGTTCATTTGATTCTAAAGTGCGTTTTTAAAGTGATTTTCTAAAGTCTCTCTTCATTTTCTGGAAACAAATTTCTTTCTGAAAGTTCCACTTTTTATCTTTTTATCTTATTTATCTGGAACCAACAGCTCATATCTTTTAAGTCCCGGAGACACCACAATTTGATTGCCCCTGAGTACAATTTCTTGACAACATCCAGATTATTTTTCATTAACGCTATAAGAGTCTGGAACTCGATTCCTGAGTTCATAAGGGCTGAGCTAGATAGACGAAATTATAACATAACAATTTATGACTACTTCAGTTCCCTGAGACTACAAATTATTTGTATTTGCTACATCAGTGATGGCAGCAAAGTATCACTCCTTTTTCTTCTTCTTTACCTTTTCCTTTCGTCTTTATCTCCTTACTATTTTCTTACGTCAGTTTATGTATGTAAGGCAACTAAATGGTTCAATTAACAATCGTCAAAGGGATCAATTAAAAAAGGTGGGGAAAGTGTCCTAAGCCATGGAAATCTGAGTGAAGAAAAGCCTTAAGTCAAATAAAGGAATAAACCTTGGCAAAGGTTAACCACATCAAATGTGAGACTCCCAAAAAGGATCACAGACTCTGATGTACGGCTACGATTGCTGAAATCAGAGAAAAATTAATGGTGCAAATGTTCGGTGTAAAACTGGAGAGCATTCGCTATTAAGCATGAATTAAATATAAATACTATTTTTTCACTATCGTTGATATTTCTTTTCCAAGAAAACATATTAGAATTTGTGGGAATATGTAAAACATGGCACAGAACTTTGCCCTGTATTCAGTTTAAAAAAATTCCAGTACTTCGGGTTCCCAATGTGCCGAGAGATGATAATTTTCTGCTTTCCAGACAGTCGACTTTCCCCTCTGACCTGAACGCCCTCCAACCATCCTATTTGCCAGCTCTGCCTCTAACACGCAGCCTCATAGTTCTGACTGAATGGTTTGCTGTTGGCATTTGTCGATATGCCTTCAACGTTGCCGGTGGTGATGTTTGTTCGTGTACTTCACACCGGCTGGTCCTTTTTTCAGTTCTCCTTCGCTTCACTCCCCCTTTGCGCTATTCGCCCCCAGTGCGATATGGTGTGTTGGCTGCATTGTCGCACGCAGCGCTGTGCGAAGAGCACATTTTTTGACGCACATTAATTTCGAATTAGTTTTGCATCATGTGGTTCACGATGCAGAAAAATCGCCTAAACACGTTGGGGTTCACAACGAGTACAAGTCTATAGTATGTTTGAATGAGTCTGTGTATGTGTGTGTGTGGCTGCGTACATCGACTCGCTTTTATGGGAAACTATTAAATGCGCACAGCGGCAGCAACAGCAACAGCGACAGCACAGCCACCGGTTGAGGCGCGCTACAGCTGAGACCGCAACCCGCAGCCGCAGCCCGCAGCGGTGGCACTCGCACTGGCAGCTTGGCTGCGGCATCATCATTTCGAGAATGTGTCATGGGCATGGACGTGGAACAGATCAGCGGATTTTCCGCATGAATGCACATTGGTGCGTCTTTCGCTCGGCTGCGGCTTCTGCTGCACTGACTTTGGTCGCTTGCGCTGTCTATCACTTGTGCTCACTTTATGTGATTTTGCATGTGTGTGTTTGTGTGCGTGTGTGCGTATGAAATTGGGTTAATTCCTGGCAGTAAAAATGATTCGGAATTTCAAATGGCACTTGTTGTTCGGTCAAAAGTTTATTTTACTTGAATTTTTATTTGGTTGCTATCGCAGCACATTTTGACAGGTGAAAATTTCGCGCGATAATTGAAAGTCGTCGCTAATATGAGCGATTTTTTGCACGTTTCATTTGTTTGCGTTTTTCACATTTAATTTGTTAATATTACGCTGGAACCAGTGTACAAATTTTGATTTGTGATTAGTGTGCGGCTTAAGTATCTACATATGAAAACGATTAAAAAAATTCTGACGTCAAGATTTTCAAATTAGACGTAAGTCCAGTTGTTGCCAGATCAGGAGATTTTCTCCTGAAATGAGGAGATTCTTGGCCTTTTAGGAGAAATTGTAGAAGGAAAAATTGTTTAGGAGATTTTGATGGTGATCCATTTGACATCATTAGTGGCACTGAAGCCTTGAATATGGAAAGCTAAAGTGACCAATTTTATTTTATGCTTCAAAGTGCATAATTTATGCAATGATACCGATGTAATTTTTTATATGTTTTGTTTGTGTTGAGTTGTTGTTGTTAAGCTGAAGCTGAATGAATAAATAAATTTGATTGTATTTTTTATGAGAAGTTTAATTTCTTAGTTTATAATGACTAAAATAAAAAAAGAAATGAGGAGATTTAAAAAATTTTTCAGTTTCAAACGGTGCATTACATTCTTTGTTGTATAGAGGGAAGTATTAAATTTTTTTTTTACATTAAATTTTTTTTTTTACATTAAATTTTTTGTTGTATAGAGGAAAGTATAAATTTTTATGTATGTGGTAGTCCTTAGGACATAATTGAAAAAAAAAAATTATGGGAAATGTTCAAGGATCTTCAAGGATAAAGATTTAAAAGAACATTTTCAATACCTATTCGTCTTTTGATACCCATATCAATATTCTACATTGCGCTGTTTTCGAAATTTCCAATTCAATAATTTTTGATAATAGTTTTTGTATTATTTATTTATTATTTTTTATTTATTATTTTCTATTTATAATTAAAAAAAAATTGTTTGAAATATCAATATTCTACATTGCGCTGTTTTTAAAATTTTCAATTCAATAATTTTTGATAATAGTTTTTGTATTATTTATTTATTATTTTTTATTTATTGTTTTCTATTTATAATTTAAAAAAAATTTTTTTTGAAATATCAATATTCTACATTGCGCTGTTTTTGAAATTTCCAAGTCAATAATTTTTGATAATACTTTTTGTATTATTTATTTATTATTTTTTTATTTATTGTTTTCTATTTATAATTTAAAAAAAAAATTTTTTGAAATATCAATATTCTACATTGCGCTGTTTTTGAAATTTCCAAGTCAATAATTTTTGATAATAGTTTTTGTATTATTTATTTATTATTTTTTATTTATTGTTTTCTATTTATAATTAAAAAAAAATTTTTTTGAAATATCAATATTCTACATTGCGCTGTTTTTGATATTTCCAATTCAATAATTTTTGATAATAGTTTTTGTATTATTTATTTATTATTTTTTATTTATTATTTTCTATTTAAAATTTTTTTAAAAATATTTATGTTTTTGAAATTTTCACTTTCTTAAAAAAAAATCCTGACTTCAGAGAGAAACACTAAAAACGCAGTTTTTCTATATTTGGCACCTAGTTCTGTTGCTGTTGCACAGTGTTACCCATTGTGCATTGGTATTTGTAGTAAAACTATTAATTTTTGTTGTGAAATTTTAAATTCCACAAATATAAAAATTGTTATCATGCAAATATAAAAAAAATATGAGCTTCAAGCTGCAATAAACGAAAAAACTCAGACTCGCCGATTTTCATTGTATGTAGTTTGAATTCAATAGCAATGTTTGTACAAAAGCAACAATAACAACAAAAAATAACAATAACAGCAGCCGTAGAAACCAACGAACAACAATAACAATAAACACAAAACCAACCAACCAAACAGCATACACGTGTGGACTCATAGGGATTCGCTGTTATTGCAAATTACGTGCAATATCAAAACACAGCCATGTAGGTGTGTGTGTTTGTCTGAAATTGTGTGCGTATGAGTGATAAAAGCCAACTGAAGGCCATTCAGCCGCTTATTCATTGGGCAAATGACATTTTCAGCAGAATGTCAGCAACATTAGCATCAGCAACACCAATGAAAAAGAACCGAACAAATGAGAAAATAAGCAACAACAATGTACGAAAGCGATTGCGGGTATACAATGCAATGTAAGGGCTGCGTAAAAAATTAGTGCTTAAAAAAGGAAAATTCCAAGACAGACAGAAATTGAAAGCAAATAAAACGCTGAAAATTTAAAGGCGTCCAAAGAGTGAGTAAGTAGAAAACAACAATGAATACAGTAAAAATTATGGGAAATTATTACAGTAGTTTTTGGCAAAAAAAAGATAACCAATACAAAACCAAAAATCAATAAATCAATTTTTGTGTGGAAAAATTGCCCAAAATTAATAAATGTGATTGCTACTGTGGGGCACACTCACGTCTGGGCGTCTGTCAACACAAGTAGCTGGAAGTTATAAGGATTCCAATGTTACATGCGTAACACACACACACACACACACACACAATGCCGCCGTCTCACAGTCGTTAGGACACAATTCTGGCTAACCTTCAGATGTTACAAATGTCATGTGGAATGTGCGTGACTGTATGCGTGCGCGTGTGCTTTGTTATTGTGTTTTTTTGGAAGCCACAAGAAGGCTTATGAGTTACTTTGTAAATGGTAAATAAAGTGAATTGTGTGCGCAGCATATAAAGGTTCCCCCTTTTGCTAAATTTTTTGGTGGTTTTCGTTTTTGATGATCATTGCACCAAAAAAAAAGAACTCAACAGTCGCCAAAGGAACCAACAGAAATCAAGCATGAACTCGCACACAAAAGAAATTAAGTTCAAACACACTTTCTATACATAAAATATAAAAATGTGCATAAAATATAAAAAATTTCTATATTTTTTATAATAAATAAAGAATATAAAAATTATATTAGATATTTACAAAAATATAGAAAAATAAAGAATATAAAACATAAAATAAAAACATGTAAAAATAAAGAATATAAAAATTATATAAGAAATATGTAAAAATATATAAAAATAAAGAATATAAAAATTATATAAGAAACATACAAAAAAATATATAAAAATAAAAATTTATTAAAAATTTATTAATAAATTAAAAAGATATACAAATTTATATATTTTTTATAATAAATAGAGAATAAAAAATTTATATAAGAAATGTACAAACAAAAAAAAATATAATATATATAATATACAAAAAAAAGAATATAAAAATGTTATAAGAAATATTCAAAAATATATAAAAATAAAAATTATATAAAAAATATACAAAAATATATACAAATAAAGAATATAAAAATAAGTATATAAGGCGTATATACAAAAATAAAAAAGTATACAATACAATAATAAATAGAGAATAAAAAATTTATATAAGAAATGTACAAACAAAAAAAAAGAATATAATACATATAATATACAAAAAAAGAATATAAAAATGTTATAAGAAATATTCAAAAATATATAAAAATAAAAATTATATAAAAAATTTACAAAATTTATGACAATAAAGAATATAAAAATTATATAAGAAATATACAAAAATATATACAATAAAGAATATAAAAAATAAGTATATAAGGCGTATATAAAAAAATAAAAAAGTATACAATACCATATTTTGTTTATTTTTCATATTTAATTTATGTTTTTTTTTAATTTTCTTATATGTTTACAAAATCAATCAAGTTAGGGCGTTAAATAGCAGAAACTCTTATCAAAATGCCTAAACACTACACAACCATTTTTAGTTGTTGTGGCTAATTGTTTTTGCTTTGTTGTTGGTGTTGTTTGTGTCAATGGTGTGTCCACAAAATATAAATAACAAATAAAAAAATAAAAAAAGTGTGGTGCAAAATTTGATTTCAAATGGAATTGGGCTCAAAAGTTGTACGTAAAACTCCCACTCCCCCAAAAGTAATCCTGTGTGCGCCTCTGGTAATGTCAGTATTATGAGCATAAAACATAAAAAAAAAATTAAAAAAATTAAAAAAAGTTAATTGCACAAAATGCACAAATACAAAGCTCAATGAGTGAACTATCTCTGCATAAATCTCATGAAAGTCTGTGGTTTGTATTGGGTTCAGCTTTTGAACATGTGCCCTTCTTTGAACTCAGCAACATAAAATGTATTGATCGTCCTCAGTGGCGAACACAGGATGCCATTTATGGAGGGGGTCTACGGTCACAATAGATCACTTCTGGTCGCAGTGCCACAAATCCCATTCAATTCTATTCTATCCTGATTCCAATATAAATAGAAGAATACAGAACGTTGCCATTTTGCAGATATGTGTTCCACCTGAGTTCGGTACTTGATCGAAAGTTGCAATTAATTTAAAAAAAAAAGCAAAACAAAACAATTATTTCATATCACTTGAGGAATAAACCGCATCACATCACACAACCAACAAGTTGGCCATACCGGCAATGACAAAACCTGACGCAATCTCCTGTAAGCATAGCAAATTATCGCAACAACAACAAGTCGTCAAGTGAAGTTCCAGTAAGTTGTGCCGGTGCGTGTTGCGGTGCGTGATAACTCAATTAGACACGCCTCGGCGCAATGTCAAAAAAGTGCGCGCAACACTTGCGAACGCGAATGGCAATAAATGCAACTAATAAAATGCAAAGTTGTTTGAGCGCATACGCAGTCAGTCGCAGCCAGTCGCCGTGCGTGGAACGCAGAGCGTAGAGCAGTGGAACGCCCATGCAGAGACACCCCGGCAACACGGCGAATGCCTGAACAATTCGAAACGGCAACTGACAGCACGGCGACGGCCTAACTTCATTTGTCAGCGCGGCAACAGGCGCAGGGGAAGGGGCGCGCACGCAGCCAAGTGTGTTTGCGTGAGTGTGAGTGCGGCGTGATTTGCTTAACACTTGAGCGCACAATTGCAGAGGCGAAAAAGGCTATTTGAATGGTTTCGAGTGCAGAATGAATTGCAAATAGCGGCGGCACTGAGCGGCGGCGGGGGAGCGGCGGCGTAAAGGACGCGCAGGAAACAACATAATAAAGTTAAGCGCACTGTGCACGGTTGCGAGTGTATAAAATTGGAATTAACCTGACATTGCAGTGGTGCGCCGAACCACCAAACAGCCGCCACAGCTGCGAGCGGGCTGTGGGACGGCGAAAAGGACAGAAGAAATTGCTTTGCAAAAGTTACGAAAGCCCAGGCATTGGCTGGTGTTTGGTTTGTGTTGTGGGTGGACGAGGCAGAGTGTGAGTGAGAGATGGCGTCGGAAAAAATGCGGAACTGATTCACAATAAATTTGTGTAGGCGCTTTTGTTATTCTTCGTGTTGCTTTATTTTTATTTATTTTATTTGGTTCACTGCTGCGGTTCGTTAGAGAAAGAAAGGAAATAAAGGAGGCGCAGGATTTCAAACAACTCGATTAGTTGTGTGGGAGAAACAAAACAAAAAAGAAGAAAAATGAGAAAACGTTTGGAAAGTTGCAAAAGCAGACGCTTGGTTGTACTTTGAGCAGGAAGTAAGGCCTGTTTCTTAGCATACTTGCAGGCGTTTCAACTTGAGGTGGTTTTTTTTCATAATGCTCAAATCTTTAAAATACGGCAATTGGTCTTTGTGTTGTGGCGTGTTTATCGAATACAGTTTGGGTTCAATAATACAAATCGTATGAATGATGAAACATTTTCAAAATATTTTATCATTTGAATTTAAGATTTAAGACAGATAATTACAATTTATGGAAAAAATGATGAAAATAAAAATTAAAGCCATTTAAAAAAAATTTTCTCATTCAATAAGTTTAAATTAAAAATGTCTATATTTTTTAAAAATAATGAAAATTAAATTAAAATATTTTATCATTTGAAACTAAGATTTAAGACAACTAATTATTATTTATGGAAAAAATTATGAAAATAAAAACTAAAGCCATTTTTTAACAGTTTTCTAATTCAATTAGTTTAAATTCAAAATGTCTATATTTTTGAAAAATACTGAAAGTAAAAATTAAATAAAAATAGTTTATCACTTAAAACTAAGATTTGAGACAGTTAAATATTGTTTATGGAAAAAATGATGAAAATGAAAATTAAAGCCACTTTTTTTAACAATTTTCTAATTCAATTAGTTTAAACTCAAAATGTCTATATTTTTGAAAAATACTGAAAATAAAAATTAAATTAAAGTAGTTTATCATTTAAAACTAAGATTTATGACAGTTAATTATTATTCATGCAAAAAATGATAAAAATAAAAATTAAAGCCATTTTTTTAACAATTTTTTAATTCAATTAGTTTAAATGCAAAATGTCTATATTTTTGAAAAATACTGAAAATAAAAATTAAATTAAAATAGTTTATTATGTAAAACTAAGATTTAAGACAGTTAATTATTACTTATGGAAAAAATGATGAAAATAAAAATTACAGCCATTTTCTAACAATTTTCTAATTAAATTAGTTTAAAGTCAAAATGTCTGTATTGTTTAAAAAATACTGAAAATAAAAAATAAATTAAAATAATTTATCATTTAAAACTAAGATTTAAGACAGTTAATTATTATTAATGGAAAAAATTATGCAACTAAAAATTGAAGCCATTTTTTAACAATTTTCTAATTCCATTAATTTAAATTCTAAATTTGTATATTTTTTAAAAATACTAAAAATAAAAATTAAAGCCATTTTTTTTAATTTTCTAATTCCATTAATTTAAATTAAAAATGTCTGAATTTCAATTCAATCTTGAAGGTTTAAAATATCTATAGCCCCTCATTGTAACTAGAGGGTTCAATTTTTTAATGTAATCCACTAATTAATAAAACAATAAAACAACGAAAAACAAACAAAAATCATAAATAAAAACCATCAATTCAATTGGTAGTTTATTGTTATTACTATTGAACGTCGACTGTACTCTGAAGGAACTTCGTCTATATTGTTTTGTAGTTGTTTTACTGGTTCTTTTATCGTGTCACTTATGCACGCTTTGTTAGGTAAATAGGCGCTGGGTTCGCGTGTCTGGCAAAAATTTACAAAACTGAGTCAAAAGCGTCTTTTGTTTGCAACGCTTCGTGTGAATGCATTTGCCGCGCACTAACCCGATAGGAGGATTGTGGGTGGGTGGCTGTCTAAAGTGGCCGATATGTTGTTCGCTGATTGTTTTCTTTAGAAACCAAGCACAAACACAACTACATTTTTTCGATAGCTAACATTTATAAATAAATAACAAGACTGACTGTTAGACATTGGTTTTGCTTCAAACTCTCACTGCGGTGCATTGTTTTCCAAAGAAAGATTTTATAAATAATAGAAATGATGGAAAAAGAAATAAAAGAAATGTGTAGGAAAATAGTTTGGGTGTGTGGATAACTAATCAGACACACATGACCAATAACAAAAACAAATGCAACAATAGACACGAACTTTGCTGTGGAGTTTTAAGGGGCCGTTGTATTAGAGGGTAAAAACGAAGGCTGATTCAATGCATACAATTATGTGTCAGAAGAGAATATATGGAAAATATCAGGTGTACAACTTTGCTTCCGCCGTTTTCCGATAGGTGGCTGTACCGGCTGAGGCTGGTTGAAATACATAGATGGTAATGCCTTTAAAGTGAGTGTGGACAGTGCCTAACGAATTGTCATCGCCGTTTCAGTGACAGTTGTTCTTGTTTTCGTATTATTCACGCTCGAAAATGTCCGTTTATGTGCCCAATTCTCGCCATTTGCGGGAAGTTTTACTTTTCTGTTACAATTCGCAAAAAAATGCAGCTGAAGCGCATCGAATGCTCTCAGAAACTTACGGTGATGCTGCTCTGAAAGAAAGAACGTGTCGGGAGTGGTTTCAACGTTTTAAAAATGGTGATTTCGATGTCGAAGGTTATGATTTGTATTTGGTGGGATCAGCTCGGTGTGATTTACTACGAGCTCTTAAAACCGGGTGAAACCATCACAGGAGATCGCTACCGAACGCAACTGATGCGCCTTAGTCGCGCGCTAAAAGAAAAGCGGCCACAATATCAAGAGCGACATGACAAAGTCATCCTCCAACACGACAATGCTCGGCCTCACGTCGCAAAAGTGGTCAAAAAGTACCTGGAAACGCTGAAATGGGAAGTCTTGCCCCACCCGCCGTATTCCCCAGATGTCGCCCCTTCTGACTTCCACCTATTCCGTTCGATGGCACACGGCCTGGCAGATCAACATTTTCAATCCTTCGAAGAATTGGAAAAATGGATTGCTTCATGGATAGCGTCAAAAGAGGACTCCTTTTTTCGAGCCGGGATCCGAAAATTGCCGGAAAGATGGGAGAAAGTTGTCGCTAGCGACGGACAATACTTTGAATAATACATCTGTAAGCACTTTTTCGCAATAAAGCTTTTAATTTTGGAAAAAAAACGGCGGAAGCAAAGTTGTACACCTAATATATAAATAAAAACTACATAAAAAATATTTTAAAAAATATTTAAAAAATATAAAAAAAATATAATATAGAAAAATATATATAGAAACTACATAAAATATATTTTAAAAATAAATAAAAAATATATAAAAACTTAACAAAAAATTAATAAATAAAAAATTAAATTAATTAATTAACAAAAAAATAGACTGTAGTTAGTTGTAGACTGTAGTTTAATAGTTTCACTAGGTTTAAATTTTGACAAAAGGGTTTTAGTTTTCTTCTCTTGTTAGATGAGTTTAGCAGTCAGACATTACATACATCCATTGTACTACGACTTGATGTTTACTGTTAATGTGATTTGACTCTACAGACCTCTGGAGAAATCTGAATAGATCCTTGGGTGCCAAGGTGGTCGCTTCTCAACAAATCGGTGCCAAACGTCTCAAACCTGATTCGGGCGTACGTGGACAGACACACAGAAAGTGGCCTGCCGTCTCCTCGTCCTCAGTACAGGCTGGACATAGTGTACTGTCAGATATGCCAAACTTTTCCATGTGCTTTGACCAACTGCCTGCAGTCCCTTCTGCATAGTGACAGAAGAAACTGTGAGCTATTGTCAGAGATGACAGGAAGCATAAGTTTCGTCCACCTGCAGCTGCTCTCAGCCTGCCCCATGGTCGCTTCTGGGTCACAGTGACCCATTTGCTAACACTAGAAATACCATTGGGGTCATTTTGAGGGGTTTTCATTTTTAAATAACTGTATTTCTTTAGTATTTCTATGAACTTTTGCTTTGATGACTTTAATTTTTTTTAGGTTAAATTAGGTTAATTTTTAATTTAATCTAATTTTTTGTAGGTATCGAAAACTTTCTAGTCTTTCTAGTGTTAACAGTGGCTTTGATGATCGCAGACGGTAGATGCAGAACAGTCTCAGGGACGTAAGGATACTTTTAACAGGACATTTATTGCTTTGTCTAAACTTCGTGAGGGCTGAACCAAAGAAAACTTGTAAGAAAAAAAATTGTTTCCTTCTAAACCGAAGTATTTTCAAAAGTTCTGAATTTTATCCTCACTCGAAAATTTTTCACAAAAACAGAACATTTGGTCATACAATTTAGTCCATAAAGAGCGCCAAACTTTTTGTTGCTGCTATTGAAAAAATGCGAAAATTCTCTGAGGCGAGGCGTTTCATTTCTATTAGGGAAAATAATTCTTCAATGGTCTTCTCGACTTGAAGAAGGTGTCAGTTCCAAGTTAACTTCTTTTCGTTGAAGCCTCTCATTAGTTCTCGAATATGCAATGTGAACAACGTTGCATTTGCTGTTCAAGCCAAAAATATTTCTTTAACGACTTCGGCACTTGAAGAAGTTGTCGGTTAGAAGTTTACTCTCATTTGTTGGGATCACTTACTGGTGCTCAGACATGAGATATGTAAAGAGTTACTTTTGCTTTTCTGTGAGGACCATTTTCTGTCCAGCGATCTTTCGGATCTGGAGAAAGCAATAGTATGAAGTTTACGTCTATTTGTTGAACCCATTTCCAGGTGCTCAAACGAGTGAGATGAGCTGATGAGGAAATGTTCTTCAGTAAACTCTCAGAAAACATTACTTACTTACTTACTTAAATATTTATTTGAGTCACTTACTGACTCTCAGAAGTAAAATATTAGCAGAGTTTTTATGTCAAACATATTTCTTCAGTGGTTTCTTGAACTTGAGGAAAGCATTAGTATGAAGTTTATTTCTATTTGTTGAACCTACTTACTTTTTATCTAACACTGAATATGGTATGAGCAGAGTTACTGCTGATCTTCTGTGGAGAAGTGTTTCTTTGGCGGTTTCCCAGACTTTCATAGGGTATCAGTTTGAAGTTGACTCCCATTTATTGGGCCCACTCACTGATTCTCAGACATGAGATATGAGCGGATTTACTGTTGTTTTTTATAAGAAAACGTATTTTTGTTCAGCGATGGATGGATGTGAGGGGGAGCCGAGGAAATAACCTAAGGGAGGTCATTACCTCAAGCACTCAGGCTTTATAGCCCATTGTACTTAAGGCTCAGGAAAAAGGTTGATAGAGGAGATTGGAATGGGAAAGAGAAAAAGAGAAAGTGGGTGGAAAGGGAGCAAGGGCTATGAGGTTTCCTGTGCAAATTTCCCGGACTCATTAATGAATCTCAGGAGATCACACAGGGTGAGAGAATGAACTTCGTCCATTCTCATTACATCTGAACCCAGCGTGCGCAATCTCGTTCTAGAGAAGGCAGGACATGCACAGAGAAAGTGCTCTGTACTATCAACCTCCTCCAGGCAAGACATGCAAGTCGGATCCTCGATGATGCCCATGTTGGCCATATGTCGCCCCCATGGATTGTGTCCTGTGATTAACCCGACCATTCGACGGAGGTCTTTCCTTCCCAGCTTCAGGAGGAAATTCCCTGCTTTCCTGTTCGGGCTTTTCACAAAACACTTGGCAGTTTTACAGCTTCCCAAGCTAGACCAACGTGTAGGTTATTTACACAGGACCTGATCCAGTCCAGGGTTCCTGCTAGACTGGTGCCGATTATTGGTTCTGGTCCCATGGGTGTACACCCATTCAGCGATGCTCTGAATCTGAAGAAAGCATTTATATGAAGTGTACATATAATATTTGTGGAACGCTCTTCTTGGTTTTTAGACGAGAAGACATGAGCTGATGAGAAAATATTCTTCAATAAACTTTCAGAAAACATCAGTACGAGTATGCAGTTTACTCCTTTTTATTGTTTCAGTAATTTGCTGACTCTCAGAAGTAAAATATTAGCAGAGTTTTCATGTCAAACATATTCCTTCAGCGGCCTCCTGGACTTGAAGAAAGCATTAGTATGAAGTTTATTTATATTTGTTGAACTTACTTTTTATCTAACACTGAATATGGTATGAGCAGAGTTACTGCTGATCTTCTATGGGGAAATATTTCTTCAGCGGTCTCCCAGACTTGCATAAGATATCAGTTTGAAGTTGACTCTTATTTGTTGAAGCCACTAACTAATTTTGGGACATGGAATATGAGATTGATTCAGCACAACCTAACCAAAAATATTGGCTTAGAAAATATTTGTTGCCTAAACTTTAATTAATTATTATTAATTATTAATTAATTATTAAACTTTAGGTAAACAAACGTGTGACTTAAATAAGTAAACAAAAGTTAACAACACTGTAAAACGTTGTTACAACAGCACATTTTTGGGGCTGCTTTGTTGTGACGCGATATTTCAACCGCATCACTGCATTGCATGTTGACACTTTGACAGGCAGTGGTTCTCAACTGCTCTAGACACGCTTTCGAACACTTCCCATGCACTCCACAATTATTGCTTTTCTCCCATTGTTGTGTCCCTCGATTCGGCGGTGTTCAGTGGAGCAGAACTAAATTTTTGCAGGCTTCTCTAAACAACTGGGCTGTCACCCCAGACTGCAGTGGGCATGTATGAGTGGATGGGGTTCGGAGAGCAAAGCGCCGACTAACGCGTGTGCAACATCAATTCGCTGCCATTTTCTTGTCTGGTTGTGACATTTAAATGTTTGACAGGAAAATTCCGACTAACCTTCGCATGGCTGGTCGGCCGCACTACACACTGTCAACCAACTATTCAGCAGCACCAACACATCGCCTCGGGGTCGCTGCTTTGCCGCTGTAAAATCTAATAGAGCAATTTGTAAATCCCCGCTGATCCTTTTCGTTCACTTTTATTTCCGTTGTGTTTTTCTCGTACAATTCCCTAGTGCAGACCACACACCCAAGCGACACATATGCGTGTGTGTGTGTGTGCGTGTGTGTGAATTGTCACCCGCAACGCACACCATTCGAATGTCATTCGACAGCCACAACAACAACAACAAAACGCTGAAATGTAAATGCCAAGTCTGTCAATTGTAAACGTCAGTGCAGACATCGATGCCAGGCACCGATTCAGATGCGGATCTAAATTATGCGCTTTGTTGACTCTTTCAATTGGGATTAGGCGAACCCAAAGGGACTCACGAGGGACGCGCGACGACAACGACTGGCGGGGCATGAGTGCTGTATGCGGTTTTGCGCTTTGCCGGCTTGCGGCAGTTCGCATGCATTTCTGACTCTTGTTGTTGTAGTTGTTGTTGCCAGTAAATAGTATAGTACTTGATAGTGCAAGTACTTGACAAATGCTGCACGTCATGCCCATCCAACTGCCTGCAGCCGACTTCAAGTCGCGCTCGTTTGGCCTCTAAAGTCGCAGCAGCGCTGACGGTGCGTGGCGCAGCGTTTGTTGACGTTTTGTTACCTGCCCACGCAGTGTCACTTTCTGCCGCAGAGATTATGAGATCAATTGCTGATCATTGTGGCACAGGGATTTATGTGCATTTTTATCATCGACCGAAAATGGTTTAATGCGGCACAGTGTCGGCCGGCGTTGCCGTTGCCATTGTTGAGGTTTGTTTGGGCCAAAAGAGGCTTTCCGGGATGTGCAGCGCGTATTATAATTTTAATCCTGCAACAAAAGGCCGCAAAACTAACAACAACAACAACTATAAGAGTCTGTTGTTCCGCTGCCAGTTGCTGTGACACGCTGAGCACTGAACTTCTTTCGAGCGCATTTCTGTGTTTAGTGGGAAATTTTAATATTTGACAGCCTCGTGGCATGAAAACACGCATTGAAGTTGCTTCTCATTTGTTAGTGAAACGAAAAAATTTTTGCAAAACTAACAAGAAACTAAAAGTTAAAGCGGAATTTAACAGAGACCTAAAATAATTATTATCCATATTTTTGAGAATAAAAATTTGCCCTAATTTAAGAAATTTCTATAATTATTGCTTTATAATAATTATTCCCAATAAGAAATGTTTTACGTCACCTATAACTATTATCATGTAATAAATATTTTTGATTTGCATAATAACTCTTATAAGTAACAAGTATATTTTTCGTTGTCGATAATTACTATTTTGGGATTTTTGTTTTTTACATTGCTTCATAACTTTTATTTATGACTTTTTTAATTTACGTTACCGATAACATAAATTTTATTTGTTTATTTTATTCGTTGCTTAATAACTTTTATGAGAAACAAATTTTTTTTTCCTTCTCGATATTATTTTGGGATTTTTCTTATTTACGTTGCTTCATAACTTTTATTTGACTTTTTTATTTACGTTACCGATAACTATTATTTTGAGAAATTTTTTGTTTTACGTTGCTTCATAACTTTTATTTATGATTTTTTTTCAGTTACGTTGCCAATAACTATCATTTTGAAAAAAAAATGTTTACGTTGAATTACCACATTTTGGATATGAATTGATTTTTAATTGTTTTAAATTGACAAACGCAAATTAACTGCAGAAACCTAATTTCCACCAACAACTAAACAATTAAAAATCAATTCATACTCAAAATGAGGTAAGGCAACGTAAAAAAAATGTCTTTCATAAAAGTTATGAAGCAACGTAAACAAAATATTCTCAAAATAATAATATAAATAGTTATCGGTAACGTAAATAAAAAAGTCATAAATAAAAGTTATGAAGCAACGTAAATAAAAAAAATCCCAAAATAATAATTATCGAGAACGAAAAAAAATGTGTTTCTCATAACAGTTACTAAGCAACGTAAAGATTAATTGCCGCAAATAATAATTATAATCAACAAATAAAATTTATGTTGTCTTGTAATAGTTATATTGCAATTATTTTCCTAAAAAACTTATAGTAGTTAAGTCCCTGGAATTTAATAATATCGAATATTTCGGGTTTACACTTTATGCTACAAAAACAATGTTTGTACTTAAGTGCCATGCAGTAAACGACTCTGGTGTTCGACATGTGCAAGTGTCACATTTGCGCAACAACGCGCACCAAAAGACAGCCAAGTTCGCCACAGCAAGTATAACAAAAAGCGTGGCAACACTGTCAACGACACTTGCTGCGCTTCTCACGCAACCAACTTTTGCACAAACGCACAAGCGAACTGTGACATTTGTTTTGACATTAGTTTTGACGCTTTGACACCTTCGCCATAGTCGACATGGACACATAGAGCTTTTCATGAATGTGTTTGTGTAGGGTAGAAAAAAATGCGAATTTTACAAAAATGAAGAAAGCAGTGAACCGTGAATAAAAAATAAAATAAAATAAAAGCAACGAAATTATAGAACAACACAGAAAGCCGCTGACAATGATTTCGGGAGCCAGATGCTACACAAGTCGCACACAAAAACGACTGTACGAGCAGAACGGAAAGCATTACTTTTCCAAACGTAAGAAAAAATGCGACCATGAGCAGATCGAGAGGTGTAGATGTGGAAATGGTGTTCGATAACACCGTGCGACAAAAAATAAAAAAAATTTTCACACCGGGAAAAATCCATATCTGCGTGAAACTAGAGACCAACCATAGTAATACTGCGTACTCAGTTTTTCATTTCTACATCCTTTGTCCTTTTAAAAGGACTCCAAAATTTTGAAAATTAAAAAAAATATAAAAAATACTTAACCTCATTAGAATATGGCGATATGCATATCAAATGAAAGAGGAAGGGCTCAAGAATTTAACTAAAATTGATTTTTTATCTATTTCTAAAAAAAGGATATGAAAAAAGTCCTTTGAAAATTATAACCCTTTATATCCTTAAATATTTATATAGAATTTTCTTGAAAAGTAAGTATGTTAAAACCCAAAATCTCCTTGATCACGTGTCAAAATTTCATTATTCTCGCTTCATTGATTTTGTATCTTTTTAGAATTTAAAATACTGATTCTCAAATAAATTAGAATTTTTCTACTTCATTACAATTACAGCTTCCGCCTTTTTTAAATAACTTTCGAACCAATAAAATAACTTTCGAATCATTAAATCAAGCCACTACAGGGGCGTAGCAAGAACTTAGTCATGGCGGGGGTTTGAAAAATGGTTTCAGGTAGGTAGGTTGTAGGTTGTAATGGCTGCCTCTGTATGAGACACACTTAGGCCTCTATATGGGCCCATTATGTTACCACAAATTCCACCTGTTTGAAATGTGTATGCAACACTGTTCTTTCAACATGAGTTTAAAAAAAATTTAGAGCTAGGAATCGAACCTGGGCCTCTGGTATGAGCTCGCTACCCGCTGGACTATCGAGACCGGTTTCAGGTAAAATTAGCATTAAAATTCAAAATTAAAAAACGTATTTAATTAAACGCTATAATTTTTTGAGATTTGTATTCTTTCATAGAGATTTTTTGTTACACCATTCAGTAACGCATAAAAATTGTAACACCTAACAAATTGATAGTGCAACATTTTTGGTTTAATAGTTTCATGAACCAGTGAGTGTGTTTCTCAAAAGGCAGATTCACAGAAGAGAATGTCCTATGGGGAAGTAGTGCCAAGAAACTAATTGAGATAAAGCGTGACATTGTTAAAAAGGATCCTCTAGTGAAAGCGCCGGTAAGATAACACCGAGCGACAAAAATTAAAAAAAATGAAATGAAAAATGAAATTTTGACACGTGATCAAGGAGATTTTGGGTTTTAACATAGTTACTTTTCAAGAAAATTCTATATAAATTTTTAAGGATATAAAGGATTAAAATTTTCAAAGGACCTTTTTCATATCCTTTTTTTACAAATAGATAAAAAATTAATTTTATTTAAATTCTTGAGCCTTTCCTCTTTCATTTGATATACATATCGCCATATTCTAACGAGGTTAGGTATTTTTCATATTTTTTATCCCTTTCAAAATTTTGAAGTCCTCTTAAAAGGACAAAGGATGTAGAAATGAAAAACTGAGTAAGCAGTATTACTATATTTCTCTCTAGTTTCACGCACATATGGATTTTTCCCGGTGTGAAAAATGCTGTCGCACGGTGTAATAGATGGTCTGGTTAAGTCTGTAGAAACCCAACATGCCATTGGACCCGAGATCATTGGTGTCTGTAAAGATTTTCACACAAAACAAGAAAGATTCACTATGCAATGACACCATTTTGCACAAAAGCGTGCAGTTCTAAGGACACTTTTAGTTTAGTTTTGAAAAAGTTCAACAGTTTGAATAACTCACAGCGCCCACACAAATACCATCACTTTGTACATTATATGATCCCCCTCTGTATTTAAAATAAATGCAACAATGCTATTGAACTACTCTACTAAAAACAAAATTGCAATTTCTAGTAGAAATTTTCTACCCTCATCGCTCTGCTGCTTCAATTCCATCTTCAAAATGCTAAAAGCTGCAACGTGAAGCTGAAACAATTCCTTTTACTATTCCGTTAGAATTTTTTGTGAATGTATTCACTGCATTGTTGTTATTATTTTGTCAAACATCAACAAATGGTTGCGCGTTGAAATGAAAGAAAAACACAAACACCAAGACTACAAAACAACAACAATCGCACTAGTGTTCAAATAATTGCAACAACTGTAGCAGCAGCAACAACAACAACATATAAATATCGCATAGCAGCGCTGTTTTGCCGCTGGCAACGTTATATCAATTTCAAAAAGTAGACTTTGAATGCTGCAAAATAAAATAAAAACAACAACTGAATTTGCGGCGAATCCTTTTTTCTACAACAACGCGCGCACTGCCAAAACAAACACACTTACAAAAATATATTCACAAATACAGTTATGCCAATATGCTTGAGGGCATGGCAGGCAACCCACACACACACACACACACAGACACACACACACACATGTATGATTTAAATGCGCTTCAATGTGTGTGGTTTGAGTTCCTTTAGATAATTTTGACATTATTTTCAACTGCCTTCACTTGCGTTATTTTAGTGTTTGTTGTTGTGGCTGACAGCAAAAATCCAACAACAAGAGTACTCTTGAAAAAAACGCCAATCTGTAAACGATGCAAAAGGGCAAAAATAAATGGCCAGGAAATGCTGAGGCCGGCTGTGGCAAGATATCAGCTGCAACTGAAACCGAAACTGGGAAAAGTAGGTTTACTGAGCCGCTATCAAAACAGCAGAAATTTGTTTCCAAATGCCAATCAAAACAATTCGCATGCAACACGAGCACAGCCAAACCCAAACCCAAAGCCAATTCCAAACTCCAAATCCCAGCGCGCCGTCGAACTGGCGAGGGTTGTGGCTGACTGAAGGGCTGAATGCGTCGACTTGATGGATAGGTGGTTGGCCGTATTGTTGTTGTTGTTTAAGGCCTCAGCGCGAGTGTCAGTGCAGAAAACGCCTCAACACACACACACACACACATTTATTCATACTCAGTTCATATATGTATGTATGTTTATATGGCACAAGTATTGTGCACAACATATCGATTTCAGCCAAGTGTTTTCAAATGATTTTTGAATCGTTTCGACGGGTTTGTTTACTTATTCGTTGGGTGCTGTCTTTTGTGTGTCAGTTGGTTTTGCTGTTATTGTTACACATTTTGCTCGTCCTGCTGTTTTTTGTTCTCATTGTTATTGTTGTTGTTGCTTGCACGTAAGCTGCCAGTTGGCATTTGACACGGTTTGTTGCCCAACTAAATGTCGGCGCAACTTTTGTCTATTCACCTTAAAATATGATTCACACAGAATTTCGTTGCACTCGAATTCAGTGCAACATTTTGCTTATCATAATAAATGAGAACATGAAGTGCAGTGTTTTAATTATAACAAAATAGAAGAAATTCTATTTAGGCCAATTATTAGCAGCAGTAATCGAAACCCATTGAGTGCATTTCTATGCAGAAATCGGCTTCGCTGTGCAGTTATGTGACCTAAAAAAAAATATGGTGAAATGTTATAGAGAATTCATAAAAAATCGTTACATTATTTGAGAATTGATTTCGTTGCTGTGGAGGCATGGTTTATGGTTTTAAAAATTTCATTTTAATTTTTTTAGTTACAGTAGACTCTCACAAGTTCGAACTCTCACAAATGTTACAGAAATTCGAGCCTCATATTTTACAGCATGGAATGCTCCAAAATTCCAGATTTCAATTCAGCAGACCATGATTAACTAGTATACTAAATTGTATGAAGAACGGACCACATCTTCTAATTTTGTCTCGCGGTTGTATGGAGTCGAATCACTGTGTAGCGGTTGGAATCTGCGAGCCTTTTCCTTTTCTTTCTTTTTTCCCTCCCTGTTTGGGTGTTTATTTTGCTTACACAAATTAAATGAAAAAGGAGGAATCACCAAATTATCAAAGTTTGAACGCCCGATCGTAAATGATTATTACGTATGTCAACATTTGGCTCAGTTTCGATTAAAAAGTAAAAATAAAATTATTAAAAAAAAATTTTTGACTTTGGACGCTAAAATTAAAATTTTAAAAAAGCTTGATGAAGTTGTTCAGATAAATCGCTTGGCTGTGGATTTATGGATTATATGCAAATTTTAAGCGACTAATAAAAAGAGATTTGCATGCAAAAAAAACTGTACACAGTTTTTACTGTGAAGAAAAAAATGGCAAAAATCACATTCAAGTTATTCGATGTCGTTTCAATATTTTTTGGGCTTTTTCGATGAATTAAAAAACGTCCAGAAATTGGAACATTTCGAATATTCGAACTACCCCTTGCACAAAGTGATTCGAATTTGTGAGCGTCTACTGTATCACGCAGGTGGAACAAAAAAACTAGCAAAAATATATATTTTAAAGCACTATGTGAGAAATATATAGAAAAGATTTGGAAATTGTAGGGCAAACATAACCAAACAAAAATTACATTTTATTTTTTGTTTAGTTATCACGCAGGTGGGAAACAAATGTGGAAAAAATATATGTTGCAAAATATTATATGAGAAATATATATAAAAAATATATATATAAAATAATAATATATATATATAAAAAAAACTTTGATGGGTGTACCGCACACTTTAACTAAAAAAAATTTAAACAGTGCATTTATTTAAATTTAAATTTGCATTTAATTAAATTTAAATTTAAAACTTAAAACATTGCATTAAATTTTTTAGATGGGAAAAAAATGTGGAAAAATATATGTTGTTAAACATTATATAAGATATATCGCACACCCACTACAAAAGTGACACAACTCAAAATTTTTAATTTTTCAGGAAACGCAAAAAACTGTTTTTGAGCTGAATAAACATTTTTTTAAATAACGTATAGACCGTTTAGTAGAAAATCCCTACAGATTATGCTTTAGGATAAGTTACAAAGATTTTTTTAATTTTATACTAGAAAATCCAAAATTTTTAGTTGTGACTTTTTTGATGATATTTTAATTCAATAATTACCGAATTATTTTAAGTTATGTCACTTTTGCTGATTTTTATAATTAAAGAACAATTTTGAAAATTCAAAATTAATTTTTTATTTGAAAATATATACTAAAATTGTCACAACTTTACTTAAAATTAACTTCAACAAAAATTTATTTTGTCGAAAGCGTCACAATTTGAATTAGGACTTTTTTGCATTGAGCTGCAGTGATCAAATAGCATCAAACTTCTCGACATGAAGAGATACCTAACTGTATTTTGGCAACAGTTAACAACAACAAAATATACTGAGCTTTTGCTTATTGGTAGATAGATGCATTGTGCACAGTATTAACACATAAACCCGAAAATTAAAAATGTTGAGTTGTGTCACTTTTGAAGTGGGTGTGCGATATATTAAAAAATAAATACATTTTTTAATAATTTTTTTTTATTAAAAAATGTATTAAGAAATAAATAAATTTTTTAATAATTTTTTTTATTAAAAAATGTGTTAAAAAATAAATACTTTTTTAATAATTTTTTTTTTAGTAAACAATTTTTTTTTTAAAGTTATGTTCACTCTTGAGTTCCACTGATTTTTCTGGTAATGCGTCTCAGTGATATCTGTAATATTTCTCAATATCATATAAATCGGATAACTACTTAGAAAGTTATTCATTTTTGTTTTTATTTACTATATTAATTCTGGCAGATCGGGGATTAACTATTATAGACTAAAACTCTGGGAAATGGTTACCTATATTAATACTAGTATTAAAAAAAATATTACAATCAAAATTGGCCGGGCCACATTGCCTTTCCTTATCGGGCAATGGCCTATCCTACAATTCCAAGCTGTAAAGTTACAAAGCTTTTCGAAGCCAGATTAAAGTTGCCGCAATTTAAATTAGACAACTTAAAGGGTTTCCAAATTGTGCTATAACTGTGCTGCTACACAAGTTACCGCTACAAATAGAAGTCACAATAGAAAAATAAAAAACCACAACACTCGTAATGATTTATTTGAAAATGTTACAGAAAGCTGAGAGATGTGTTTGTGTGTGTGGAGAAAAAGAAAATAAAATCCAAGCGAACAACTGACCCAAATATTTATGTAGGCACTTAAGGTGTTTCGGCGTTGTTGTCCTCTTGCGGGCGGCTGCTGGTGTATATTTGTGTTGTTGTTTTCATTCTACTAAGTGACATTCGTTCAACTTCAGCTTTTATCAGCATCACGCACAACTTGACGCAGCTGCAGCGCATCGAACATTGGTGCAGCGCGCAAAGTGCAGTACCGAATGGCAACAACAACAACAACAACAAGCACAGTTAAAGGCCAACAGTAAATGGAGCGCAGAATGCATTTCGTTTGTGGCTGATGTGATTGTGACTTGGCAGCAGCGTTGGTGACACATAAAAGTCGCGTTGCAAAAATAAGAGAAACATTGGTGGCAACGCGGCAAGGTGCAAGGGACAGTCAAGTCAACCACAGCGCACCCATATCTGGCCTTAACGGTTGAGAAGAAGCGCGCCCGCTCGACTGTTGGTAAGCGGAATGTGCGGTAGTCTGTGGCGGGCTGACTAAAGCACGGAATGGAACGCAGCGGTTTTCAAACTTTTGCAAGATTTTAAAGCAATTCCCTCATTTGAACAGAATTAAGTATCACTTGGAAAATTTCCAAACTCTAAGCAAAGACCAGTTTCATAACCTAAAAAGTAAAGTGTTTTTATGCCGAAACTTAAGGTTTGTTGGGGAAGCTTAAGATTTGTTGGCGAAAACCATTTGCAGCTCGCTGATTAGTTGTTGTTGTTGGATGCAAAAGTTGCCGCGGCCGCCAAAGTGCATGGCGACCGCCACCTGACCATGCTGCCACATTAATTTTCTTTGCGTTTATTACACCATTCGTCATTCTATCAGTCAGCAAGCAAATGCATAAGCTTGCAAACAACAACAATAGAACAGCAACAACTACAACAACAATAGCGCATCGAGCTAGAAAACACACACGCGCAAACCGCAGTTTTGAACTCGATGCTTACAGTTATGGGATTTGGTTGTTGTTGTTGTTGTTGTTGGTTGCCCCAAGTACAGCAAGCCACACCAGTGCCACGCCACATTGCCACCAATACACGTAAAATTCATTCAACCATAACAAAGGTAAAAATACAATTAAAAAGTTAACAAAAGCAACAACAATCGCCAACAAATACAACAAAAAAATAAATAAAAAATAGAAAAAAACATAAAAATTCGCCATAAAAACAAACAAACTGACCTGTATGCACACATAACAGTGCACTAACACACACACACACACACACACACACACACACACACACACACATACGCACACTTTAACACACACAGGTCTGCTTCCTCTTTTCTGTAGTTTCCCAACCATACAACAACACCTTTAGGGTTGTAAATTTGTGGATTATTTTACGCTTTTCCAGCGAAAAGCGAAATAAACAAAGTCGTCGCCGAGTCAAGCGGGCCAAAAATGGGGCAAAAAAGGCCATTTTCATGCGCCATGGAAAAAGTGCCAACTGTAGTCAACTGCAGCGCAGCAAATCTGCCGTACGTTGCACGCTGCGTCATGCCGTCAAATGTTAGTCAAGACGCAGCGGCAGACACACGCAACAAGGTGCCAGCCGGCTGCGGCTGCGTTGAGCGCTAAAATCGTTAACCGAAGTGTTAAAATTGTTGAGAGTAAAAATAAAATAAAAATTAAAGTATAGTAAAGCAAAGGAAAAGCAAAAAATAATGGCCATGCCGGGACGAACGGAGCGCAGGGCACGGGCACAAAATGTAAAAAACAAATTAAGCGCAGTTAAATGGGAGCACTTCGGAGCTTATCTTATGGGTGAACCGCACCGGCACAGACGGCCGTCAATGGCCAACGCAGCTCCGCTCCAGCTGCACATTGCGCCGCCGACATTAGGTGGCCGCAATTTGTGGTCGGCTTTGTGTTATGCTGGTTAATGTTGTTGTTATTGTTATTGTAGTGTAGTTGTTGCTGCCGGGCAGTATTGATGGTTGACAAGTTTTATGTGCGCCATATCGGCGTTCACGCTCAGGCGATACGATTTTATTGCCCGCGTTTGCATTCGGAATATTGAGCGAGCGCTGACTTCGGCTGAACCGGCTTCAACTCGCTGTTTCGCTGTTGAAATCGTATATCTGGTATTTAGAAGTTTAATGGCTATTTTGCAATATATTTTTATGGAGTTGTGTTTCTATGTGTGTGTGTGTGTGTGTGCAGCCTGGCGAAATAGGAAGTCTGTTCCGTGTGCGTGCACTTGAAATGAGTGAGAAATATTTCCCTATTGCTTTGTTTCACTTTGCTGGGTCTTTGACCGCCACACAGTGAGGGCCTGTCGCAGTGTTGCCTGATCAGGAGATTTCCTCCTAGATTTAGGAGATTCTTAGCCTTTTAGTAGAATTTTTAGGAGGAAGAATTGTTTAGGAGAAAGTTATAGGAGATTTAAATTTTATGTTAGGGGATTTTTCGGATTCTTTGTGGACTTTGGGAGATTTTCGGATAACAAAGTATGATATATGGGATATTTCAAAAAAATGTATTTTGTTAAGTTGGTTGGACTGTCCTTAATTACTATGCCAAATATGAGCGCGATCTGTCAACCAGTTTGTTTACAGCAGCTGCTTAAGTCGGTACACCTCAGTAGTGCGTTGCGATTTTGTTGCGAATTTGCTTCAAAAAGAGTACCGTGAACAGGTCTCTTTGGACATGAGACATGGCGATGAGACATGGGTCTATGAGTTTGACATGCAAACAAGTCAACAATCATCGGAATGGAGGGAAAAAAACGAGCCGAAACCGAAAGAACCACGCAAAAGCCGCTCAAAAATCAAGGTGATGCTCATTGCTTTTTTCGATTTTCGTGGTTTGGTGCATCATGAATTTGTTCCGGAGGGACAGACGGTCAATAAGGAGTTCTATTTGGCCGTACTGAGGCGTTTGCGTGAGAACATCCGTCGAAATCGACCGGAATTGTGGAAAAAAAATTCATCGAAAAAACCAAAACCATCGCATCGAGCCACGATTGTGACCGAATTTAAAGCCAAAAACGCAATAAATACCATCGATCAACCACCGTATTCACCAGATTTGGCTTCGTCTGAATTTTCTTGTTCCCCAAACTAAAATTGCCGCTCCGTGGAACCCGTTTTCAGTCGATCGAAGAGATAAAACAAAATTCGCTGAAGGAGCTGAAGGCTATCCCAAAAAGTGCTTATGAAAAGTGTTTCGAGAACTGGAAAAATCGTTGGCATAAGTGTATTGCATCTCATGGGGATTACATTGAAGGCGACAAAATAAATATTGATGAATAATTTAATATTTTTCGTTTTATTTACAATTTCTGGGTACTTTTTTGTCACAATGTATAATTGTATTTTTCTATGAAAAGTTGAACTCCTTAGTTTATAATGACAAAAATTACACACAAAATTTTTAAGAGATTTTTTACATTTTTGGGACGAATTTTCATTTTTTTTTTTAAGATTTAGGAGAAAGTCATTTTAGGTATCTGGCAACACTGGCCTGTCGAAGCGTGATAGATGACGATTGAATGTATTGGGTGCATATTCTGTAAAAAAATATGATAAGCACCATAGTTCCAGAAAAGATCCAGTAATTGCGTTTACAATTTTGGGCATGAATGACTGAGATCTATTGCATAGTTTAGGGTAGCTAGGTAGATGGGTTGGCCGAAGAAGTCCGTTGTGATATCACAATTTGATACACTCATATCTCAAGCTAACAGAAACAGTAAGGTAAGGTTAGGTTAGATAGGGATCGTACTTCCACTCGGAGACCAAAATGGCCTTTTGGCCTAAATGTATCTAACAGTCTCAATCCGGGGCAAACCAGTTCGATATTTTAATATAGATCCATCAGCAATCTTAACCCCAAGGTACGAAGTTGTCATTTCTGCATAGCCGAGCAGTGACACAGGAAGTGTTGTATTGAACAGAACCAGTTAGGGCTTTTAAAAAATTGTGATTGTAAATGGTTTTATCTGCTAGATTCCTGAGCTTGCCGAAGATCTCACCCAGGTGAATCCATGATATAACACCGTGCGACAAAAATTAAAAAAATTTTTCACACCGGAAAAAATCCATATGGGCGTGAAACTAGAGACCAAACATAGTAATACTGCGTACACAGTTTTTTTGTTTTACATCCTTTGTCCTTTTAAAAGGTCTTCAAAATTTTTAAAGGCATAAAAATTTAAAAAAATATAAATAATACTTAACCTTGTTACAATATGGCGACATGTATATGAAATGAAAGAGGAAAGGCTCAAGAATTAAAAAAAAAATGATTTTGTATCTATTTGTAAAAAAAGGGATATGAAAAAGGTCCTTTGAAAATTTTAATCCTTTATATCCTTGAAAATTTATATAGAATTTTCTTGAAAAGTAAGTATGTTAAAACCCAAAATCTCCTTGATCACGTGTAAAAATGTCATTATTCTCGCTTTATTGATTTTGTATCTTTTTATTATTTAAAATACTGATACGCAAATAAATTGGAATTTTTGTACTTCATTAGAATTGCAGCTTCCGCCTTTTTTAATAATTTTCGAACCAATAAAGTTAGAGTACGAAATTTTCAGTTTTAACACTGAACTTTTTGATACTTGTGGCACCCTAGCGATCTATTTTTTGTTCCATTATTTAAACTGCAGAAAACCATCCTGTTCAATGAGAACATTTGACTAGAACTGTGATTTCCTCGTGCGCGAATTTTCATGGCTCTTAGTGATGGTTCTTAGTCTATCTTGTTAATTGTATCATGGGTCAATGTTTCTTCTTCTAGAGAGTGCATCTTCCTTCTCTTCCTCACTTATATATATATATATATAAATTATTTAATAGAAAATTCATTAATAGAAAAAAAACATGAACATATTTTATCAAAGAGTCTCTCTAATGCATTAACCCAATACCCCTCAAATCGCTCGCTGATGCATTAAAGTTCAGCCCACACTCTGGATCACTTTTTTGCGATTCGTTATTATGCTGGAAACTATAAAAATGTGTCAGGTTAGAATTTTCTTGGAATTTTAAATTTTGTTTGAAACCCCACCAAGTTTGAAACTATTGTCTATTATTCAGGGTTAATTTTTTGCAATTTAATTTTTCAAATTTCTCTCTTTTTGTCACACAAAAAAGAGGCCGTCATTCTATTTAGTTCACTTGAATAATTTCACTATTGTATAATTTTAAATTTTTTTGTTTTTTTTTTGTTTTATTGAAAGACAATTTTCATATAACGAACTTTTTTTTGTAATCAATTTGACATAGCAATTAAAAAAACAAAACAAATCAAACCTATTTCCTCTTTTGTTTCCTTTTCTTTTCGAATCTCTTTTTGGCTCAAGCGAGATTCCCTGATTATGGCTGACACCCATAAAAGACGTTAAGAAAGATCCGTTACAAGACAATTAAACTGAAAAGTACTTTGATGCTGCCATTGCCATCGAATGTGTTGGCTGCCTTTAGTGCCGCTAACTTCTCGATTGGTTCTACTCTCTCTCTCTCTGCCTGCCTCTTTGCATTGTTTTGCTGTAACCGCAGATGGGTAACTTTGAAACATGTTTCTCGTCTTTAATTTGCAGGCAAATTAAAGCGTTTATGCGGCTTTTGTAGCCTCTTTATCAGTGCACTTAACTGTAGATTAGCACTTAAAGTCCGCCACAGCCGCTGCGAATTTGGCATCATGCAAATCATATGAAAAAGTCATAAAGTGGCAAATTGCCACCGTAATTCGTAATTCGCGCCAACAGCAGCCAGGAACAGTCGCGGCACCAGCCACCGGCCCGAAAGCGACGCTCAGCGGCTGTAAATTCTTGGGCCATCATTTCTTTGGCGCATTCGCAATTTATGCTGCCAGTGCTCTTCGCTATTTTTGTTCCTTTTTTTTGCTGTCTCTTTTTATGATTCTTTATTCGCGTTTTCATTTCGGCGCTGCTGCTTTTGTGCCGCGGCCGCATGTGTAGCGCGCGCATATTTTAATTATTCACAAGTTTATGACTTTACGATGCCAATCCGGCAACAACCACAGCGGCCAGCGGCATTGCATTGCCGCAATAATCGGCACAACGTTGACAACGACAAAAAGCCGCCGCTGTCACTGGCGCTGTGTTGGTGGCGCGCCGCGCTGTTCCGGTGATTTCAGGCGCCGCCGTCGCTGCAACGCGCACAGCCGGCCGAGAGTCGACAGCCAACTGTCGCGACCTGGCAGACTGGCTGGCGGGCGGAGGCGGCTGCGCCAATTTATTTCCAGCAACTCGTAAAATATTTAAAATTATGCTCATGTGTGACGCTGTGGCAATCCGCACGGCGCACGGCGCTTCCTCCTCTCGGCTTTTATGGGCCACAACTTTATTGTCCTTGGTGGCATGAATTATTTTCGAGATTTTTCGCTACTGCGTGGGCTATGCGCGCACAAAATGCAAAATAAATAAACGCTTCAACTTGTTGTTGTCAAAAAGTAAAATTGGAGTAATGCTCGTAGAGTGCGCCTTAAATTTTTTATTGTTCTACTATTTGGGACAATTGATTGAGGAATAGAAACGATTAAAGCACACGAATTTGCGAATTTGCTTGGAAAAGACTAAAAAGCCAACGCAATAATAGTGAAACATGCTGGAATTGTTAAAAGTGAATAGTTGTCAGTTGGGTAATGAAAATGGGACCAACAGTTTAGTACCAACTTTAAATAAGTACGAAATAAACACTTAAAAACATTTTCAGTTTTAGCTTATTTCTGGCATTCAAGTTAATTTCTGAGCTTTGATGTGTTCAGAGATCTATAGTAGAATTTTATGGTGAATATTTCTGTGGTACATTTCTTCCTTAAAAAGTTCTGTTTAAAAGAATATTTTTGGCATTTTAGAAAAAAAGGGTCAAATTGACCCATAAACATGGAAGCTAGAGGGTTAAGGTGTTCTATAAAAATGTACCTCGTAGTATTTCACATCAAATTGCTAAACACATCATGTACCTACAATGTAAGCTTACATAGTTTTCGTATGCCAATTGACAATAAAAATATGTAAAAGGGAGAAAACTTTGATCTCTCCTAAGAAAAATTCATACGTAAACTTTCGAAACGCCAATACTAGGATATATTTTTTTGGTTTCCTCTAGCAGAATCCGTTGTCAGAACGTTGTTATTTTTTGTGTTGTACAGTGTAATTTGTGAGAAATGCACACATCTGTTGAGGAGAAAGTGATTAAGTATGTTTCAGTAGTAAATACGACAAAATGAATTGATTTTCAAATCGGAAATTTATCATGGCAAATTTTTGAACAATTTCTTATTTAGAGACTATTTGTCTTCTTCTTTCTTATTAAATCCAATAAAAGGTGATCAGAAGACCACACTTGCCTTATAATCCAGCAGCTCTGAATCAATCTCAACCTCAGGTGCACAAAAACTCTCATTTCCCTAAGCAGACAACAGTGATTCGTAGCAATTTCAACAGAACAATAGGGGTATTCACACCGACCTCGTTGCTTTGTTAATTCAGTACTCGGCAATTTTTGTTCGATTCTTTTACAAAAACAAAATACACACATAAAACTACCGAGTACCGAACAAAGAAAGTAACGAGGTCGGTGTGAATACCCCTAATGTATATTTGGACTGCAGGCCAACAGATTAGGTCTTGAAAGTTGCGACTACAGCTGCAGTTGTCTAAATGAAGACAAATCGACTTTGAGTCACCTCCTCTACTACTGCCAGGCTCTCTATAGACGAAGATGGAAAGCTCTAGGCTCACCGACTTTTGACAATTTTGATAACCCAAGAAGACTTTTATAATAGTGTTCATCTACAGATAAAATTGTTTAATTTCTCAAAAGACTTGCAGTATAAATAGACACATCACTCCTTTCTTTCGCGCTCAATTTGTGAACTAAGTGTATCGCAAGGTCTAGTGCTCAAAATAGCTCAACCAAATTGATAAAAAGTCAGAATTTGACATTTATAGTTATAGACCGAGCTATAAATATTCGATTTCTATTGAAAAATAAGTTCTCCAAATTATCATAAATTCAGGGTATTATAACTGGTAATACCCCCCAAGGCCCACTGAAGGCCATGAAGGTCCATTGTGATAGTACAAACAGTCGAGCATAAGACCGAGTTGATGGCCCTGGCAGCTGGTACTCTAACTTTAGCTATAATATTTTTTATTTTGGACTACATAAAATAATAATGAGACCATCCACTCATTGAGCCAGTTTGAGCTTCTCACGGAGTCCAGTAAACTGTGAATAGTCTTATCTGATAGATCCCCTACAAGAAGAAGAAGTTGATCAGATAGTTCATTTTTCTTCTGTATAAAGTAGAACAAGTATATAGAACTACGTCCATACAACTACGACAGATTTAGGTTGAAAGTAGCCTCAATCTTCTAGCATGAGTAAAAATTAAAGAGAGTCACATTAGAACCTCAATCATGGTTCTTATCGCATCCCTATTTAGAGATTGTAAAGAATATTTAAATCTATTGATGACTATCTATTTTTCGATTCTTTTAGATATCTTTATTTTTCCTTTTTATAACAAAAGTGAAAGTATCTAACTTTGTTGTCTATGTCTTGTCTAACTATCGAGTCAACCGGGTGACTCCTCACATATCTGAATTAATCCATTGTTGCCAAGTTACAACTTGGATGTTTCATAGATTAGAAGATAAGTTTGGCTGATGAAAGACCAGTGGAAAGGAGTGCGTCATTAAAAATTGTGACATCGAAAAATTAAAACATCTCAGTAACCGTCCAATTTTTGAAAAGTTTGGTTTTATTTAACATGTCTTTTATGTAGATTTAAGAATTTTTTAGAAACAAATTATAATACATTTTCAAGGGTAAAGTTTATAACTTTTTCTGGAATACCCCTCATGAGGGCTTTCATTGTTTTCTTCGTTAATTTTCTGGGTAGAAGCCAGAAGCCATTTTATCCATTTCTCTGAAGCCATTTTATCATTAAATACTCAATCAATGCTCTAAATGGGCATAAATTATTCAATGACAGAGTTTTCATGGCTCATCTGATCAAAGAAAGTTTGATTTGAATTTGTAGATAGAGATAGATAGATAGATAGATAGATAGATAGACAGATAGATAGATAGATAGATAGATAGATAGATAGATAGATAGATAGATAGATAGATAGATAGATAGATATATTCTTTATTCAATTGTTTAATAATTATTACAGAAATAATTATGGATTAACAATAGATAACAGTTAACTATAAATTTAAAGAATTTACGACAATGACTTTTAAGTCGTCTGTCGGGATTTGAATTTGTATTAACAAAGTTATTAGCAAAATTCCATGCCACAATTTTTAACGACATTACATTACAACTGAGTTGTGTACCACTACAAATCGGTCAGTAATATCAACAATAAAGAAAAAAGATATTGAACAGTGTGATGAACATCTTAAGTTGAATGAAAAGATGAAGAAAGCGCTTATTGAATGCTTTACTGTTAATTTTTCTCTAATTTTATGATATCGCTTTTATCTCATACTCCATAAATACATCTATAAAACTCTCTGTTTTAAAGAAATTCCCTCCACCTTTCAGTTCAATGCAGAAGGCTGACATTCCAACCAAATCCAACCTGTAACGACAGTTTCTTATTGTGAGATCACAAAAAAAAATCCTAACTCAAAACTTATCCACAAAATCCCTTGTCAGAAACAACTTTAGCATAATTTCATGAAAATATAATTTGCATTCATATTAAAAATAAAATATTGCCAGAATTATTTGATTTTCCTACGAATATTCAATCATTGTCGTATGGGAATGAATGTCGCTGACTTAATTTTCATGCAATGAATACAAATTTTAATGCTTTGTTATTTATGATTTAAGAACTAAATGAAAATATTTCGATCAAAGCAATTGTATACAAATAACACTGGCACATTCTGTTGCTGTCGCTGACAGTCGAACAACTAAAAAAAAAAATTGCATTTTCACGTTTTGTGTGCAGAAAAGTCTGCTTGAAATTCGGCTACTAATAACAACGAATGCAAAAACAAAAGCAACAACAAAAGAGGCAAAAACCACAAATAGCAGAACAACATTTGGCAGCAATGTTGCTCGTAAATATGAAATATTTATTTTTAAAATAAACGCCTTATCGCAGACAACAAATCTATGCGAAAATATTGGAATATTTTGCATAAATTTGTGGGGCAGTTGGTGAAAAAAAAATATTAGCATGCAAGCATGTGACATGTACAAAAACAAATGAACACACACACACATAGATGTGTGTGCTAGATTTGCCGATTGCGCACAGTGCACAGTGGCCAGTGCAGCCAAATAAATGGATGAATTTGGCATTTTGCATGCAAATGCAAAGAGTCAAAAGTCTGCATAAAACCAAAAAAATATTGCAAACATTGTGGTAGTTGTGGGTTAGAGTGCGATAAAACGATGACAAGAGACAGAAAAAGCGAGCGTGTGTGCGTGAACTGGGTGGGTGGAAAAGAGAGCAGCGCCAACTGTGGCCGACAACACATAAATAATAAACGAATATCCGCAAATGACAATGCGGCAAGACGCCGGGCAGCCAAGGCTGGCGCGTTTTCGGGGTGCGGACAGCCAGCGAGAAGAGTGGGTGAGGTGCTGCTGGAGCGTAGAATTTATTTATTCATGCTGCTCGCTTGCAACTGCGGCCCAGATAGCAAAAGCGGCTGAAGCAAGACAGCAAAACAAATAAATAAATAAACAATAAAAAAAACAAAACAGCAACAATGCATGCAGTAAAATGTGAACGAAGAACGAAAATTGCAAAGAAAAATAACAAAAGAATATCGAATGAAAATCCTTTTCAGCATTGCAGGCACACACGCATACATACATATCTACATATAGACAGATTCATAGCGCATATAGAATATGAAATGTTAAGCGCGACCAGAGCCGCATGCCACGCAAACGCTGTACACACATACATACATGCAATGTGTTTTATATATGTGTGTGTGTGTGTGCATGAAAACAAACACAAGCGCAAGCACACACAGATTGCCATGCAACACAGTTGAACAGACCGACAGACAGACAGACAGACAAACTCCAACTCATATGCGCAGATAGAAAATTTATGGATTGCCAGCAAAGCAGCCAATGGCAAAGATCTCTCGCTGTGATAAAAGCGAAAATTCCGACAACAACAAAAACAAGTACACAAACAATAACAAAACTACTGCAAAAACCAAAAAAAATATAACAACAACAACAACAACAAAATCAACCAAACCAACAACAACTCAGCAACTGACTGCTACAATAACAACAGCAGCAGGCAACCGTTGTGCGGAAAGCAACAATTACAGCAACAACAACATTGGCAAAGCAGCGAAGCAACAAGACGCGGAGTTGGTGCAAACCAAGACGCAGCAAAATTTGCCGACAGGCGCGAATGGGCGAAACGAGGCAAAGAGACACGCAGCGAGCAACGGCGGCAGCAGCCATAAAGTACGCGCACTCATACTTGTTTTTGTTATTGTTTCTGTTGTTGTTGTTGTCATGAAAATATTATGGGCCGGGAAGAGAATAAGCAAATCGCAGCACAGCATCGCGCAAATTGTGGCTGCAACGTGTAGACCGCAGCAGCAACACAACAACAACTATGGCAGATGACAACGAAGTAGTGCAGCCCAGTTGGGTGGAATAAAGCACACACACACACACGCGAGGGTCTGCGTGTGCATCTTGGCCACCCAATGCCAGCGCCGGGTCGGGCCGATTGCGCCCGTCAGTGGCCAGCAACAATGCATTGGCGACTGCGCCAATATGCAAGTTTGGTGTTCAGCCCAGCGAAAACGCAGCGTTGTCATTGTTGTGTCGAAAACACAAACACAAACAAACTCACGCAAAGTGTGCGTATGTATCATGTGTGAAGTGTGTGGTGCCATGGAGATTTCAGGCAACTTTGTGCATAATGCTCGACCTTACAACAACTTCATGACTATTATTACTTTTTTTTTAACCTAATCTGGAAGAGTTGAACGTAGTTTCAGTACTACAGAGAGCTGTTGCGTCCTTCCATATGTAGATGGAAATGTTAATGGTGAAACTGTCAGTGGCGCACACAGAATTTCATTTTGGGGAGAGGTTCTGTAGATAACATTTGAGTAAAATACCAGTTGAAGCTATATTTCTTTATTTGCCACTAAAAATGTTTGAAAAATACAGATATTTGCGAAGTTTTTGAACACCCGAACCTTACCCCTGCATGCATCGCTGGGAACTGAACATACCCTCAACAAAATGTAAACCCAACCTCACTTCAAATCAGATCATTCTGCTACTTGTGAGTGCAAGAATTCTTATCAGTTTTAGTTTCCAAGCTGATCTGCAGATATTCTAAACTAAAAAAAATCAACTTACATTTTGCATCGATTGATCCATTCTCCTTATTTAAGAAGTGCACTTCAAATTAAAAAAAAAATTGAAAACAATATTATTTTTTAATTTTTGTGGGGCTCAAACTCTGCTCTCAACTGATTTTTGGACCCGTAACATTTTACTCACATCAGTTTTCTATTGACTTGAAATTCTTTTTGATAATAAAAGAGGCTTTAGTTATTTTTTAATTTTTTTAATTTTAACTGAAATATATACTAACAAATTTTTAATTGTTGCTCAAAACACTCCAAAAAAATAACAAAAATTCCATTAAAAATAAATAATTTTAAGCAGTATCGCCTAGGAAATAGAAAATAGTTCTATGTTTGGCCACAACGATAACTGCGGTCGGTGGTCGTGTAGCAGTGCAGTCTTCAAAATAATCGATTCCATACAAGCATTCTGATTCTATTACACCGTAAGACAAAAATTTAAAAAAATTTTCACACCGGAAAAAATCCATATGGGCGTGAAACTAGAGACCAAACATAGTAATACTGCGTACTTAGTTTTCTATTTCTACATCCTTTGTCCTTTTAAAAGGACTTCAAAATTTTGAAGGGGATAAAAAATATAAAAAATACTTAACCTCGTTAGAATATGGCGATATGTATATCAAATGAAAGAGAAAAGGCTCAGGAATTTAAATAAAATAAATTTTTTATCTATTTGTAAAAAAAGGATATGAAAAAGGTCCTTTGAAAATTTTAATCCTTTATATCCTTGAAAATTTACATAGAGTTTTCTTCAAAAGTAATTATGTTAAAACCCCAAATCTCCTTGATCACGTGTAAAAATGTCATTATTCTCGATTCATTGATTTTGTATCTTTTTATTATTTAAATACTGATACTCAAATAAATTAGAATTTTTGTACTTCATTAGAATTGCAGCTTCCGCCTTTTTTTAATAACTTTCGAACCAATAAAGTTAGAGTAATGAAATTTTGACACGTGATCAGGGAGATTTTGGGTTTTAACATACTTACTTTTCAAGAAAATTCGATGTAAACTTTCAAGGATATAAAGGATTAAAATTTTCAAAGGACTTTTTTCATATCCTTTTTTACAAATAGATACAAAATTTATTTTATTTAAACTTTTGAGCCTTTCCTCTTTCATTTGATATACACATCGCCATATTCTAACGAGGTTAAGTATTTTTTATAGTTTTTTTATTTTTATCCCCTTCAAAATTTTGAAGTCCTTTTAAAAGGACAAAGGATGTAGAAATAAAAAACTGAGTACGCAGTATTACTACATTTGGTCTCTAGTTTCACGCACATATGGATTTTTCCCGGTGTGAAAAATGCTGTCGCACGGTGTTATTTGACAGATGCAGTCGTGTTGCTGGTGTCGTGTACGTGTTTGGGGCATCTGTTTCCAGCAATTACAAGTCAATTCGATTTTTTCTCAACAATTTCTATGCAATTATTTTGCACAACTGTTCAACTCTTCTAAAACATTTTTCAACTTCCATTTTCTTAATTTCTATGCAATTTTTCTGCAGACTCTTTTCCCATATTCGATACATATTTTGGCATTTCCTGCAAATTTTTATACAGTTTTATGCAATTTTTTTCTTATAGCTTGAATCCTGCTTTAAGCTTTGCGCTTTGTGTTGTCCCACTCCACTGTTTTTCATTTTTTTCTTTTCTTATTCTTTTCTATTTCGCATTTTTTTCTTGGTGGGTTTTGTGCTCTGTTTTTTCCATTTTTTTCTCTTTTTTTTTGTTCAGTCTTGTATACATAACCTTATTTCGCACTTGTGCACCACATCTCTGGCATCCCAGCCGATGCCGAGTTCCCGAGTCACATTTTCACTATTCAAACCGTGCAAGTTATCCGCTCAAGCCAGGCGGCCCTCGTCGCTCCAGCGCTTTAGGCGCAACCGAGCGTCGCTCACCTTGTCATTGTCGGTCGAATGTTCGGTTCGTTGCATTGGATGTGAGCTGCTGCTGATGTTTTTGTTGTAATTGTTGTTGTTGTTTTCGACAGTTGGATTTGGATTTTCATGGCATTGTGTGGCGCGCAGCATCCATTTTCACGTTTTATATTCCAAGTTTTTGCTTCGTTTCGTCTCGCTCCCAAAACACTTTGCCACCGCTGCCTTCTGCCTGCACTACTTCAGCCTCAACCTCAGCTCCGGCTACGAATTTGTCCTTTTGTGCCTTCTGCGTTCACCCTGTCGGTATAGTTAGTGTGTCTTGTTGTTGTTGTTGCTGCTGCCACGTTTTACTTGCGCTCCAAAAAAAACAACAAAATGAACCCCAAAACAAAAACCTTATACACAGCCAGTCGCGCATTCTGACAGTTGTGCTTACTATTGTTGTTGTTGTTGTTGTTAGTGTTTTGCGCCCATTTCGTGGCGCACCGTATTGTTGGTGTTATTGTTGCAGCCTCCAGCTGCAGCCGACTCGCAGGGTGGCTCGCTTTGGTTGGGCGTCCGTGTTTCAATCGTTCATTCGTTCAAGTGTCGTTTTTACGTGCGATTTTTTTTCGCTTGCTCGCCTCTTCGTGTTGCCGGGCTTTGTTATTGTTATTTTTGTTGTTTTTGTGGGTATTATTGTTGCTGTAATGGCACCGTGCGGTGGGGTTCGGCACTGTTTGGGGATTTATTTTTCAAAATGGTCGCTTGCGAAGTTTCTTCTTTGGGATTTTAACTTTTCTGCTGTTTTTGAAATATGACACGATTACGGGATTTTTGCCGTTTTTCTTCGTTTTTTGTCGCTTTTAGTTTTTTGCTTGACGTTTCGTTTTTTAGTTGGGATTTCCTTTTACTCGATTCCATTTTACCACTGCGCGCGTATCTGTGTGTCTGTGAGTGAATGTGAATGTGTGCGTAGGTGTGTTTGCTGGCTAGGAAAACTTTGTCGGATTTGTGAAAAGTTATTTGCAGTTTAAATGGAAAATGGCATTTGTGAAGGTTTTCAAATATTCTGCAGCAAAATGTGTTGGCGGCACTTTAAAGGTTAGCACTTTAAGCTGCTGAAAGCGTTTTTGTATGATTTTTCATAAATTGTTTTCAATGTAAATGCATTAAACATTATGTAATGGTAAATAAGAAATTTTAGTCAGTAGTTAAAAAAAATATGAATTAAAAACCGATATGTAATTTCAACCCAAAGCGTAGGAAACATATGAGAATTCTTTGGTTTACAAAAACAACGCACCGGTTATGTCCTATTCAGATAGGCAAATAAATTGAGTCAATTTATTCCTAAATTAAGTTATCGCTTTTGGTGTTCACACACACTTAATTTAACTTACTTTGTTACTGAAAATGTTATCGAACATGTTTTTATTTTGACGAAATGAATGATTTTTCTGTTTAAGTATAAAAATCGTTCTTGAAAACATTTGTTGAATATTTAGTAATATTTACACAATTTTTTAAACGAAATTTCAAAGTCAACAAATGTTAAGAACGCCTTTCACTTTTGTCAGTTTATCAAAATCGTTTTGGTTCCGTCAGTTGTGAATGAATTTGTTTATCGGTAACAGTACAATATACAACAGATAACAATAAACGCAATTTAGCCGTATTTGCAATTTGATAAATGCAGCTTTTTTATGACAAATAGAGTTCACTTTAGACCTAATGTTCTGTTCAGACTGCCAAATAAATTAAGTCAATTTAGTTTTAAATTAAGTTATCGCTTTTGGTGTTCACACACACTTAATTTAGCTTACTTTGTTATCGAATATGTTATCGAACATGTTTTTGTTTTGTCGCAATAAATCATGGTTTCTGGTTAAGCCTAAAAAAAGTTCTTGAAAACATTTATTGAATATTTAGTAATATTTACACAATTTTTTTAACGAAATTTCAAAGTCAACAATTGTTAAGAACGCTTTTCACTTTTGTCAGTTTATCAAAATCGTTTTGGTTGCGTCAAGTGTGAATGAATTTGTTTATCGATAAAAGTACGAAACAGGGTTGTATGGCGAATCGAGCTCAATTTAAATGCAATTTAGCGGTAATTGCAATTTGATAAATGGAGATTTTGTATGACAAATTGTTTTCATTTTAGACCTGTTCAGACAGCCAAATAAATTGAGTCAATTTAGTTTTAAATGGAGTTATCGCTTTTGCTGTTCACATACACTTAAATTAGCTGACTCTGTTATCGAAAATGTTTTTGTTTTGGCAGATTAAATGATTTTTTCTGTTTTTGTATAAAAAAATTTTCTTGAAAACATTTATTGAACAATTAGTAATATTTAACCTTTTTTCAAACGGAATTTCAAGATTGTAGATTTTTGTATGAGAAATTAAGCTCAATTGAGACTTAAATTGAGAAAAGTTCTTAATCGAGCAATTTAGCTAACTGTCTGAATAGGGTATAAAAGATAAACAGATTCTCTAGGAAACTCGATGCCTATTGTAGGCTGCAGAATCAAATCTACTTCTAGTGCATAGTTGCGCGTGAGTTAAAAGGTGGGGGGGAGGCGGAGGGAGGCAATAGCACTGCCATCAATATATAATAACAATAATGCAAACAAAATAATTATTCAGTAATTTGCAACACTAAATTTAACATCATTTCATTGAATTCTTGCTACCTTCAAATACTAAAAGCATTTCTGGCCAAAAGTTGATTTGTCTTTTACCAAAAAATATTGCCATTTTACACGCACTGAGACTCTTCCTAACCTCTTTTAACTATCGACATACGAAACTATGCACAGCATCGCGTTTTCATTACAACCAGCAAACGCATTGCAGCAACACGTCACTTAACCCACAAATGCCAAAGTCAAACAAGTTGTTCACTTTATTAGAAATCGACACCAATAATCTGCTTTCATGTCGTGTCACATAAAAAAGTACTTAAATCTAGTGTACGAAATTTAATGTTGAACGATAAAAATCATCGTAAATAGCCAAAACAATTGTAGATACTTTTTTGGTTTCTCTGTTTGTTTGATTGTTTGTTTATTTGTTTTGCTTTGTGCGCTGGTACCAGTTGAAATAAATTTTGGGTATAAAAAAATTTAAGTATGAATAAAGTAAATCAGGCAGAACGACCACGACGCGCACTCACAATGAAAGCGAACGCAGCAAATGTCGAAGACGGATAACAAAAACAATGGCAGTAATGAGAATGGACGGAACAGCAGATTTAGTGAAGAAAATAAAATTTGAAATAAAACCAAAATAAAGTAAGGGGCGGACAACAATCTCGAAGATGTAGAAAATAGTTAAGTTCAATGTTGACAGCACCAAAGTGTGTTGTAAAATATTTTGATAGCAATGGCGAAAATTTGATGGGCATTAAGTTTTTGATGAAAGAAATTAATTGTAATGTAAGGTACTCGGATTATTCATTTAAAGTGTTTTATATATTTGACATTTTGATAATTTTGTATTACACAAATGAAAGATTTTTTAAAAATTCTGAATTAAAAAACTTTTAAGTGGTTATCAAGTTTATTGCTGAGGTTCTCCATTGTCTGTCAAAATAAAAACCAGTAAAAGTTTTGTATTTGCTAAGGATTGAAAAAGGATCTGATCTGTGATTACAAGTTAGGTTAGGTTATGGTGGCTGCCTTTGTAAGAGACACACTCGGATGCCTAAGAGGCCCATTTTGATGCCAAATACATATTTCAATCATTTCAAGCGGTCGGGAAACGGGGTACGGGGAGGGGATCTATAGTTTAACGCCGAATCTGGTGTGATTAGTAAGATTTATTTTTTATAATTTTTTTTCGAATCATTAGCAAATATAAAAAAATACTTTTTTTGTTTGTTTTTATATTTGCCAGCGATTCGAATCTCAAAGATTTAAATCTCATTATATTATTTTAATCCAGAACCCTTTTAGTCTTTTTTATAGGGTCTCCCAATAAAAGTGCACGAGTTTAATTTTATGGCATCTCTGAAAGTGGTAGCTTTTTTTATTATTAAAAATGTAGAGCCACACCAAGGAAGAATGTGTTTTCAATGTGAAAAGTAGGTATGTAGGAGTGACCCTGAAGGCCCAGTGTGATACTACAAACAATCGAGTTTAAGACCACACACTATTTGAATAATTTTGAAGTACCTACGAAGTCTAATAGACTGTTAGTAATACTGTAGACTAGATCACCCGATCTAGTCTACAGTATTATTCTTTTAGATAATGCAGGACAGATACATAGAATGTAAAGGGCATTTTTCCCCCTTCCTTGTCCGTACAGCTACGGCAGAAATCAGTTGAAAACAAACCCAACCTTTAGCTTTAATTTACAGCGACCCGTCAGAACACCAGTCATGGTTCCAATTTGATCCCTTTTTAGTGGGATAAGCTCTCTAGAACGAAGGGGTCCGTCTGCTCTACAGTTCCCTGGAATGTACCTTTGTCCCTTGAATATGAAGCTGCCTGGCAGTCTCGTTGAAAGATTTGCTACAGTTGAGAGCAGTCTTTAATATTATTAAATTGTATCCAGAACCTTAAGATCAGATGTTCTGTCTGTTAGTATCAGGATACCTCGCATAGATATCCAGCTTATTCTATGTAAATTAGAACCTACGCAGACTGCTGTGAAATGAAGGTCGCTACAGTAATCTGACAGTTGGAAACATGAAACATGAAAATAAGCGAATCATCTTCTGAAATTCCAATGTCAAATGTTCACCAAAATTGTGCAATTTCTTTTCTCGGAATTTTATGGAATCTCTAGTCTATGCTAATTCCTAATTCCTGAGCTTAAAGTGGAGATCCAACACTTCATTGAAGAGATACAGCCAAATGTTTCTTGAAATGCCACCGGAAATCTAAAAGAGACAAAGGGGCCTATAATCAGAGCCATGGGAGCAATTTGTTGGATACAGTGGCGCAGAAAGGATTTCATTTGGGGAGGAAGGGAATCCTTACTGCGCCACTGTATCCAACAAATTGCTTGGCATTAAAATTTATTTATTATATTTATTTTATTTAATGATTATATTTATTTGAAAGCAAAAATAGAGGGTGATTCAACAAATTTTAGAATTAATTTATTAACAAAAACCCCAAATGCAAAAATTGCTGGTACAAAATATTGTTTCAAATGAAAGGGGGTTCCTCCCCAAATGAAATCCTTTCTTATAACTTTTGAGCTCAGTACCATCTATTTTTGCTTTCAAATAAATATAATCATTAAATAAAATAAATATAATAAATACATTTTAATGCCAAGTTGTGCATTAAACTTATTTAAATCTTGTCTCAAAATTTAGTTTGCTGCTTCCCTACCTAACTTTTTGTATTTCGATTTTCTCGTTTTGGAAACAACTACGCCAAAATATGTCCACAAATGTACATACATCAATATATGTTTTAGCCATTGTACATATGTGTGACTGTAACTGACTTGACGCAAAGTGTATCAAATTTATTGCAATACATAACTTTATACGAAAACAGCAACGAAATTTGCTCCGAAGCAGCGCAGCATTTCGAGAGAGAGAGAGAGAGAAAGAGAGATCGACCATCCTGTCATAAAAGTAAAATATAGCCAACTTGATCCTTTTTCCTGTCGCTGCTGCTGCTGCTGGACACTGTAAAGGCCAAATAAAACTTTCACATTGTGCTTGTGTACAACAACAAATAAGCAAAAACAAATTACAAAAAAATAACACACAAAATAAAATATGCTCAGCATTGTAGGGGAGTAGAAACAAAAAAAACCCCCAACACTGCGAAAAAAGCCTGAATAATCCCTAAAAAAATCCCCAAGTGGCCACAGTGCTGACAGCAGCAACAACAATAACAACAACAACTTAGCTGCCGCCTGCCAAACTGACACTCCCACTTTTTAGTGTCGTACTTGTGGCTGACACTGTGGTTTTTGCGCTCCTTGTTTTATTTCATTTTAATGTTGCTGTTGTTGCGGTCAATGTGCGTTTACAATGAAAAGCAACAACAACAAAAAACATCTAAAAACTGACCGAAAATAAAATATAAACGCTGTTACACGCTCGAGTCAAAGCATGCATGCAGCCGCCGCCGCGCAGCTGAACTCGACAGTGTCGGCGTCAACTCATCGACGCGCTTTGGCATTATTATCGGAATCTGGCTCATCATCGGTGCGGCCATTAGCAGCAACATTGCTCGCGTTGAGCATTTATCGTCGCCAACACTATTTGAACGCCTTCGTCGACGTTGGCTCCTTCAGTTGTTGTGTCAGTTCCTTCGACCGTCGACAGACTTTGTGTGATCTCCCCTCGGCTTTTGCTCGGTGGCCATTTCATGTGTGTGTGTGTGTGTGTGTGCTCGTATGTGTGTGTGTGTTGTGGTTGCCACATGTTTCCTTGCGCAACGTTTTTATGTGGCAAATCGTAAAATCGTACCATTAAACCGACAAAAAGTTATATACGAGCTTGGCCATGCTTACAACATGACCCGCACGCACCGTTCCCCACCGGCCGCTCTCTGACTACATGCGAAATGACCATTACAACACGAGCCTTGGCGTTGCGTCCGTCACCCGATGCCCGGCACCCGTTCACCGCTGCGTCGTCTTGCATCGCTCACAATGTTCGGTCTGATCGCCTTCGTCTGAGTGACCGTCGGCCGGCTGCCGTATTGACCCTTTGCCACATTATTCAGCTGCTCCGTTGTAGCTTTACAGTGCCAAGCGCATCGTATGTTGTTGTTGTTGTTGTTGTATGCGTACATACTTTGTAGCGAAATGCAAAAAAGACACCAAAAACAAATAAAGTTCACGTCAACCCGGCCGCTCGGCACTCGGTCAGACACGCTGCACACTGGACGGTCGCTGGTCGCTCGGGCCAAATGTCAGCTGTAAGTCATTTTTGGCTTTGTGCTTTAAACTTGACTAACAGAAATAAAACAAACAACCGCATAAAAACAACAATGCACACAATGTTAAGTCCAGCTTCCACACACACACACACACAACAAACAAATTGCAACAACAACAAGACTATTGCAAAAAATCGTAAATTTTATTAAAAATACCGCAAAGTGCATCATAAACATAAAATGTTGGCAACAGTGTTATTGTTGTTGCTGCTGTATGCGAACTGCTGTTGTTGCTATTGTTGCATACAAATACGCAAAAGAACACCAAAACTTGCAGGTTATGCATGTTACGCATACAACAAAACATACAACAACAAAACAGCTACAACAACAACAACCAACACCAGAACATTGCAGTTTTGACATTCTAGAAGAAAAATTGCACATATGTCAAACTGATACAAAGCAGCCACTGAAGTGACAATGTGGTCAGTGCAGTCGACGGTGTCAAGCGGCGGATTTGATGCACAGCTGATGGCAGCAAAGCGCAGCACCAACAACGAACGGAATGAGGTATCAGTGGCAGCGTTACGGAAGCTCTGTGCCAGGCAGTCGACGAGGTTTGAGTCACAGATTTGATTGAAAAATATATGATGATTTTTTTAAGAATTGTTTTTTTTTAGACAACATTTGCTATAAATGGGAAGTAGGAAGTACGTGGAGAGCAACGAAAAACCGAGTTAATTACGGTCTTTATTGTACCCTACACTCGATTTGATTTGATGGAACAAGGCATCAGTTAAAGGCTCGTTGAAAGCTCTGAAGAGATTTTTAATGTTTTGGTTTTTTATGAATTTTGTAATTTGAATTTTTTAAAGACAACTTTTTCTTTGGAAAAAATAGTAGGTAGACAATAACAAAAAACCGAGTTAATGACCCTCTTTGTTGTAACCTACACTCGGTTTGATTTGATGGAACGAGCCATCAGTAGAAGGCTCGTTGAAAGCCCTGCAGGGGTTTTTTATGAATTTTGTAATTTGAATTTTTTAAAGACAACTTTTTCTTTGGAAAAAAAAGTAGGTAGACAAAAACAAAAAACCGAGTTAATGACCCTCTTTGTTGTACCCTACACTCAATTTAATTCGATGGAACAAGGCATCAGTTGAAGGCTCGTTGAAAGCTCTGAAGAGATTTTTAATATTTTGGGTTTTTATGAATTTTGAATTATTATTTTTTTTATGAGAGTTTTTCTTTAAAAAGAAGTAAGTGGAGAGCAACGAAAAACCGAGTTAATGTTGTACCCTACACTCGGTTTGATTGGATGGAACAAGCTATCAGTAGCAGCTCGTTGGAAGCTCTGAAGGGGTTTTAAATATTTTCGATTTCTACGAATTTTAAATTAAGATTTTTTTAAAGACAGTTTTTTCTATAGAAAAGAAGTAGGTGGAGAGCAACGAAAACCCGAGTTAATGGCGCTCTCTGATGTACCCTACACTCGGTTTGAATTGATGGAACGAGCCATCAGTTGAAGCCTCGTTGAAATTTGAATTATGATTTTTTTAAAGTCACTTTTCTATAGAAAAGAACAAAGACAGATTTTTCATTAGAAAAAAAATAGGTAGACAGTAACGAAAAATCGAGTAAATGACGTTCCCTGTTGTATCCCGCACTTAGTTTGATTTGATGGAACAAGCCATCAGTAGCAGCTCGTTGAAAGCTCTGCAGGGGTTTTTAATATTTTGTTTTTTTACGAATTTTGAATTATGATTTTTTTAAAGTCACTTTTCTATAGAAAAGAACAAAGACAGATTTTTCTTTAGAAAACCGAGTGTAGACAGTAACGAAAAATCGAGTTAATGACGCTCTCTGTTGTACCCTACACTCGGCTTGATTTGATGGAACGAGCAGCTTGTTGAAAGCTTTGCAGAGGTTTTTAATATTTTGGTTTCTTATGAATTTTGAATTATGAGTTTTTCAAGGACAGCTTTTTTATAGAAATAAAGTAGGTGGAAAGTGACGAAGTCAAGAGGGACCATGTTCTGCTCTGTACTCGGTTTGATGAACTCGGCAAAGTAGACCAAACGCTGATAGAGTCTCATTGACTTGGTCCTAGAAAGCAACTGCAGCCTTTCCTTCCTCATTCAAGTGTCGCCTTTATTGTTGCAATATGTCCATGTCACCATACAACTTCTAGTTCATTCAAACTGGCATTAAATTAAAATCTTTGCTACAAAATTCAATAGAATTGGCACCTATTTTTATTGCCTATTTTCTGTCCGTCATTCCGCCGTCGGTTTAGGCCCCTTCGCGTTCGAGACTTTGTCAAAGAATTCGTAGAGTCTCTTCGCTGATGCGTCTCATTAGTGTCTTAATTGGCTGTATTTCAGACTTTAATGATGCTACGAAATTCCCAAAGAAACTACTTACTATTCTATCTTTATTTATGTAAACAACAACAGCAAAAGAAGCCAACGCACAAGCGGCAATTCGTGTAGCGACGCGTTACGTTCGCACAATTTTGCTGGCACACGGCAGAATTTATAACTTTCAATAAATTTTCCACTTTGACAGAAGCGCAAGAAAAATGCGCCACACTGGCTGCATGAAGACGAGACTAAGGGGGCAGGGGGAGAGGCTTAAGGCAATTTGCGTCAAACGCTTAACTGGCCAACGCAGCTTCTCGGCTTGTGTGACTGACATCAGCGCGAGGCGGTGCGGCCGTGGGGCCATAAATCAAAATGCTAAACAACGTTACAGCGAAAATAGTAACAGAGGCGAAAGACAAAAACACGCGCTAAAGATTTCCAAATGTGAAATTCGCAGTTGGCATTTGCGTTGCGGGGAAGCGAGCGCATCACAAAACACAAACAGCGGCGGCCATTTCCATTTAACAATCCTTTTGTGGCAGCCAAGTTCGAGTTGAATTTCATCTTGTTTTGTGTTGCGTTCGCAATTGCCAACAACTGCCAGCAGCAGCAACAACAATGAAAAATCGCGCTACCAGCTACGAACAGCTTATTGTCATGTCTAACATCCTAATGACTTTTCTGACATTTGTAGGCGTACGCGAACGGCAGGCGGCGGCGTGCAGTGCTGCCAACTGCGGCACATGGCTGCGAAAAAAGAAACAGTAGCCATTTGCTGGCGCAAAAAAGCAAAATGACAAAGTGGCCGCTGTGTGTGTGTGTGTGCGATTGTGCCAAAAAGTGCTGCTATTTCCATTTTTATTTTCATTTTCATTTCTTTTCGATTCCTGGTCCAGCATGTTTTGGCATTTGCACTCTGCGATTTTTCCATTTGCTGCGGCATTGTGTCCGTGTGTCAGCAATTGTTGCGCTGAATTATGAGTTAAGGCTTTTTGTCGTCAACGATGCCGACGGCAAATGCAAAAACATTATTTTTTCAGACGCCAATGGGTTTGAGGAAATTGAACTTGTTTAGTGCTTTCGGCATTTTGCATACGGAATGTGATTGTTGGCCCGAGAAAGTAAAAAATTTAAGTCATTTTTAAACAAGAAGCAACCAACAAATCACTTGAATTGAAAATTCTTCAGTGTTGCATTAATCATTTCTATGTGATAAGTAGAGAAAGCATTTTCTGGTAGGAAACATTTCGAACTTTTTAGTGAATTTTGATGCAAAGATTAAATAAATAAAAAGTTTTTGGATGTTTCTTTGTGGTACTTCAAATAAGTAGAAATGGTGTATCTAAAAATCCTCTAATTTGCATATCCCATTTCTATTGACCGGTTCTAGAGCGTGTTCCATGACTATAACTTTTAAGAGAGGATCGATCTATGATAAATTGCACTGCCAATGAGAGCTAGGAGGGATAACGATATTTCTCCATATGTTTATGATTTTATTTTTTTGAAACTATTATTTTTTTATTTTTTTTTATTTATTTTTTTCTAAACTATCTATTAATTTTTTTATTTTTTAAAATGTCTTTTTATTCTATTTTATTTGTTTTATTTGTATTATTTTTTACACTATTCATACTAAATTTGCTAGAAGAAAGATGTGTCTTATTGTTATGAAACACACCTTATCTGTATTTTCTTTAGTATTTCTGTCAACTTTTGGTTTGGTGACTTTTATTTATTTTAATCGTGGAACATTTTATATTTATTTAAAAAAAAAATTGATTGTGTGAAAAATTAGCAAAATCCGATGTGCCCTTTTCGAGGGTAGTCTTTTTAGGTATGGAAAACTTGCAATCTTTCTAGTTTTAAGGAACTAAAAAATATTTCCAAACTCGATTTGCCACATTTCATTGTTGCCCCGACAAAATTTTTCCTCTAGAGTACAGATTTGTAATACGTAGAATAGAGTACACAGTGGGATTTGGCAGCTGTAAAGTCTGGCAGAAATATTTTATCAACGTAGTAAGTTAAGACTGAAACTTTTACTTTCATGTATGAAAGTAACAAAACAAGAATCGGCAGCATGTATACACCACATAATACATATAACTAATTCTATAATTGTTCCCAGTTAGTTCTCCAGAGGTATAGGAGATATACTAAAATTCCTCTCGGTAGTTGGGCTCACAGATGAACTGTGAGACCGTGAAGGGGGCACAATAGATCTTCTAGGTCGCGGTGCACTATCCCCACTAATAATAATAATAATAGTGGACTTAGAATAGAATTTGATGGGGTTTGTTGCACTGAGACCAGAAGTGATCTATTGTGCCTTCTGTCTCCTCCTTGTTAGAGAACATCCCCTAGACTCATCGACCTAATGAAGCTTAGTAACTCACGGGGTTTAGGTGCTCAATCCCCCCCTCCCTCCGAAATACTAGGATCGACTTTAAAACTACATACAAATTAAAAGGCATTTTTGGCATTTTATGAATATTAACCCTTATTCTCATACCCGGTACCCGGGTGCCCACTGCGATGTATTTTCGTGAAAAAAAACTGACAAATAATGAAAATTTTTTTTTTACCTTCCGGATCCTCGTTATTTAGGTGAAAAGCGAACAAATCATATATTTAAAAAATTTTGTTTTCTATATTGAAAACTTAAAAATTTCATGAAATGGGTACCCGGGTACCCCGGGTGCCAAACGACGTTAGTAAGTTTGGGTATGAGAATAAGGGTTAAAGAATTACTTTTTGAAACCCCCCCGAAATATTTTTCTGAGTCCGCCCCTGAAAACCAGTGACCTGTCTAAGCTGGTTCTTCCTTAGTTTGAGGCATTCTTCACTCCATTTGGGGTTATAGCCTTTGATAAAGATTTTCAACTGCCTAAGACCCGAGACGCTAGACCAGTGTTCCGAGTTCCTGGTTCTCTCCTCAAGTCTTAGTGACTCTGACTTTAAAAGATATATTTAAAAAATTTTTGATTTGTGTTAATCTGAACGCTTGTGACTCGGTAGCTTCTTTAAAACAAGAGTCTCTAGGTTGATAGAAAGACAGACCTGAGAAAAGTAATTTTATGTAAAGAATTCAAACAAATTATTACAACTTCTTTTTCTTTTTTCACTATGAAAATCACTGAGAGAGAAAATGAAAATCATTGATAGCTGAACTATGAAATGTGAGAGACTTCATCAATAAGTTGAAGAGAATTGAATTGAATAACAATAAAAAATTGAATAAGAAGTGGTTTATAGACTGAATAGGAATTAAAAGACAGTTGAATATTCCTTCTTCTTTTTCAAGCCTCCATGTGGAAGTGCGACTGGTGCCGTACACAACCTTTGCATTCCAATGTATCTTGTGAGAGTGACCTGAAAAGTTTTCGACTCAACGAAGACGAAGAAGAAAAATTTGTTTTTCAAATTTATTTTAATTTTTCTACATAGCCTTCTTATAAGTCTACGCTTCATTGATTTTGTATCTTTTTATTATTTAAAATACTGATACTCAAATAAATTAGAATGTTTGTACTTCATTAGACTTGCAGCTTCCGCCTTTTTTTTTAAATAATTTTCGAACCAATAAAGTTAGAGTAATGAAATTTTGACACGTGATCATGGAGATTTTGGGTTTTAACATAGTTACTTTTCAAGAAAACTCTATATACATTTTCGAGGATATAAAGGATTAAAATTTTCAAAGAACCGTTTTCATATCCTTTTTTTACAAATAGATAAAAAAATAATTTTATTTAAACTCTTGAGCCTTTCCTCTTTCATTTGATATACATATCGCCATATTCTAACGAGGTTAAGTATTTTTTATATTTTTTTTATGTTTTATCCCCTTCAAAATTTTTAAGTCCTTTTAAAAGTACAAAGGATGTAGAAATGAAAAACTGAGTACGCAGTATTACTATGTTTGGTCTCTAGTTTCAAGCACATATGGATTTTTCCCGGTGTGAAAAATGCTGTCGCACGGTGTTATTGTTAACCAAACTGGTGACAAATGATAGTGCAGAGTCCCTTGGTTTTCAAAACAAATATTTAATGACTGCTCTGACACTCACATCGACTTACTGAAACCATTGTCAAACAACAGCTGTGCATCCAAAATTGCTTAAATTTAGGTGAGTAGCTTTCAAAAGAAGCACAAACAGATTCTCTATCTTTTATTAATGAATATTATTGAACAACCTCAGATCGGTCAACATAAGAGACCTGCTAGGCTTTATCCACAAAACAAATTGGCTTGTGTAGGCACTTCGACTTGCAGTAAGTCACATCATTTTTTCTTGTGGTATCACAATGAGCCACTTTTTTGCGCTTAAGTGTGTCTTAGGGCAAGTTCAGTGTCCAGGCAGCCACTTTAATCTACCGTAACCTAAACTATTAACGAAATTAACGAATGGTCAAGCAGCAAACAGAGACTCGAAAGACATCAAATTGCCAACGGCCTTTTTTAGGCCAACATTTTCTTCATAACCTCACATCTTTTCTTCATAAATTTTCTTTCGAAATGCTTATAAATAAAGTTCTTATAATGCATTAACATTACTTAGTAAATTTACCACTACTACTACAATTTTACACGCACAAATGTCGCCCCCTAAGCAAAAGTTTCAGTTCCGTCGGAAGTGCGCGCTCTCACAGACTGCTGTCCAGACACAAACAAAAACCAAACGGCAAAACAATCGATGAATTTCATGTCGAAGTGACAGTCGTGGTGCGAGTTCGATACGAGCGACGGCCATTTTGAAACAGCTGGCAGCAAAGAAAACTCGCTTTAAGGCAGAGCAAAGCCAGTCCAATAAACACGATTTCAAGTGAAATGTTAAAACTCAATCGTTTGTGTATAAATCAATACAAATAAACAAATATTTATGGGTAAGAAATAATAAAAATTCAATAGACAAATTTTGAAATGCCATACAAAATTGCCCACTCCACTTGTACACCTACAGCTGTGTGTGTGTTTGTGTTGGTGAAGCTTTAAAGTCAGCGACAAAGTGCGAGAAAATGTCGCTGTACAACAGACGCCGACACGGACAGCACAGACGACACGACCCGCATGACATGTGACACTTTAAGCACATCGTTTTTCAATTCGGCTTTTGTAGCTGTCAAAATTTGTACTTTTTTTTTTATTGTGCGCACACTGTCGAACTGTCTGTCTATACATGTTAATGTATGTTTGTATGAGCCAACGTTGTGGCTGCTTCATACTTTTCCGTCGGTGATTTATTTCGCTTTTCACACGTGAACACTCACACACACTTGCAAAATTTCGAGAAAACGAAAATCCGTCGCACGTAATTAACACAATTAAAATCAAAACATTAATGACCTTTTTCGCCTCGTATGCCCAACAACACCTTCTCCTAATTATGTTAATTGTAAATAAAAGCAGCAGCAGCAACAACAACAACAACAACACTGCGCACTAAGAGCACTAATAAGCAGAAGAGACGCTGCGCTGCAATCGAAGCGGGGAAATTTGTTAAAACACCAACAATCCAACAACAACAAGAACAACAAACAGCATGCTAAATGTTAAGAGAACTGTTGGCAATAGACTGGCAGCATGCAGTTTCTGTCTCACACACACACACACACACACACACAGAAAGCGTTTCTCATACGCCCACATGTGTCCACTTTGCAGAAGAGCAGAACAGCACAGTGGCGCCTCAGCCACCATTTTGTGTGGAGCGCCAATTTCACGCAGCACGCAGCATTGCGCAAAATGGAGCCGCAAGTTCGTATGTGTGTGTGTGTTTGTGTTAGTGCAAAGAGCACCAATGTGCCGAGGGTGGATGCGTGCACAAGAGAACGCAAAGTTCGTCTGCGCAGCTGCTCTCTCGCAGTGAAGCAAACTAACAACAACAACAACAAGAGCAGCAAATAAGCAACAAAAAATAGCAAAAATAAATGCAAAGAAAAACTCTACAAACTGCAAAGAGCATCTGCGCATTTTAGTACGAACACATTCAAATTTAACTCACACACATGCAACCTTTTCAATTGCAGTTGTATGCGTGTGTGAGTGTGTTTTTGATTTTGCGCAGTGCCACCGAGCAGGAGAAAGAGGCAACAGCAGCAGATTTCACGCTTTAACAGCCGCAAAGTATGCAACGAAAAGCATAAATAAACTTTTACTATGCCAAAAAGTTAGACAAAGTCTTTTATTTTGCATTTGTTGTCGATTTTTGGTGAGGTCGAGTATCGACCTAAAATTTTTAATATACTTGCGTTGAGTTTATTATTGTTATTGTTGTTATAGAGACATAGAGAGTAGAATGTTTTGGAGCTGTTGTCCCATTAGAAAAGTAAAAATGTGCCTGAAAGTGTGCGAGCTGTAAGACATTTTTCCAAACTGCAATAGAACAACAACAACAACAACAACATTTTACTGCTGTATTTGACAGACGCACAGACATGGAGCAGGTGACTGCCAGTCAAATATGGCGTTCAATGCTGCGGCTGCAATGCAAAGTGCTGAGCTGCTGTAAAGAGCAGCGAAAACGCTGCCAAGGAAAAGCCACGATGAAGAAGAAGAAAAGTAAAGAAACTTTTTAGAAGCATTTTTGAGGAAAGGAAAAAACAAACAGAAAGCAGTTGTTGCGTTGCAGTGTTCACATTGGAAACGAGTGGTAGACAAAATCTACAAAGTTCTGTTGGTGCTTTTGCCACTTTTTCCGTTACTTTGCTGCGTCTGCCTTGTCACAGATATCGCCGCAGGATACACAAAAGTCGTATTTTATTTATGTACTGTATGTGTGTGTTTGTGTGCGGCTATATTTGCCTGCCTGAGTCTGTTTGTGTGCGAGCAAGTGTTGAGGAAAATGTGTATATGTGCGAGGTGTTGCAGCATTTTAGGCGCTATAAAAGTAATTTACACATTTTAAAGTCAAATGAAATGCCACTAGACACATGGCGCTAAACAACACACACGCACACATGCACCAGTGCATGATAAAACATTTGAAGCTTTAATAACACCGCGCGACAGCATTTTTCACACCGGGACAAATCCATATGTGCGTGAAACTAGAGACCAAATATAGTAATACTGTGTACTCAGTTTTTCATTTCTACATCCTTTGTCCTTTTAAAAGGACTTCAAAATTTTGACGGGGATAAACAATAAAAAAAATATACAAAATACTTAACCTCGTTAGAATATGGCGGTATGTATATCAAATGAAAGAGGAAAGGCTCAAGAATTTAAATAAAATTAATTTTTTATCTATTTGTAAAAAAATAATATGAAAAAGGTCTTTTGAAAATTTTAATCCTTTATATCCTTGAAAATTTGTATAGAATTTTCTTGAAAAGTAAGTATGTTAAAACCCAAAATATCCTTGATCACGTGTCAAAATTACATTACGCTAACTTAATTAGTTCGAAAGTTATTAAAAAAAAGGCGGAAGCTGCAATTCTAATGAAGTACAAAAATTCTAAATTATTTGAGTATCAGTATTTTAAATAATAAAAAGATACAAAATCAATGAAGCGAGAATAATGAAATTTTGGCACGTTTTCAAGGATATAAAGGATTAAAATTTTCAAAGGACCTTTTTCATATCCTTGTTTTACAAATAGATAAAAAATTAATTTTATTTAAATTCTTGAGCCTTTCCTCTTTCATTTGATATACACATCGCCATATTCTAACAAGGATAAGTTTTTTTTATATTTTTTTTATTTTTTATCCCCTTCAAAATTGTGAAGTCCTTTTAAAAGGACAAAGGATGTAGAAATAAAGAATTGAGTACGCAGTATTACTATGTTTGGTCTCTAGTTTCACGCCCATATGGAGTTTTTTCGGTGTGCAAAATTTTTTAAATTTTTGTCGCACGGTGTAATACAAAAACAAAACTGCGTTTCAGTTAAGGAATTTTGTGTGAGCGCAATAATATTCGTTCAGAAATGTGTAAATAAGATTTGTGACGTAGACAAAAAGTTTGTGAATGGTTCCATTTTGAGTGTGAGCCATTCACTATTTTGCTGCTAGTAGAAATATTGTGACTCTATAATAGAAAAGAGGTCAGCGAGTCTGATGTAAAAACACACTTGAAATCCTGAAAATGTTGTTGAATTTAGTTAATTGATTTGGCTTGTGAATGGCTCATATGTAATGCTATGCAAGTGAAGCTGAAATTTGTATAATAATAAAAAATAATAACTTGTAATCAGCCTAAAAGTGTGCAATAACTGATAGACGAGGTCATATTGAAAGTTAACTGACCTAAATCATATGTAAAGGGCGGCCAGATAAGAACGATAAGAAAACAAATTTAAATAAAACAACAACAGTATAAGATATCAAATTCATTCTGGCTTAATTTTGAAGATGCATTCATGCCATTCTGTACGAAAGAACCCATTATTCAGTGGCAGTGCTTCAAGTTATGATGACCTCGTTCCAATATGAGCGGCGTTATTCCGGCAATGGTATCTCTAATGTTGACCTTGAGCTCGTCCAAAGAAGTTGACTTGTTAGTGTAGACTAAGAACTTGACGTGGCCTCAGAGCAGTGTTGCCGGTACCTGAAATGACTTTCTCCTAAATCTTGAAAATTTCTTCCCAAAAATTAAAAAGATCTCCTAAGTTTTTTTTTCAATTTCTGTCACTTTTAACTAAGGAATTACTTCTCATAAAAAAAACATATATAATTCCTTTTTTTATTGTTGCCTTTTTATTCATTCAGTTTAAGCTTAGCAACAACTTAACACAAAAAACTTGTAAAAAATTAGATCAGTATGAAATTCGGTTTTGTAAACTTCTATTATTCCTTGCATAAATTTAAGACTTTGAAGCATAAAATTTAATTAATCTAAATTAGACACTTTAGCTTTCAATATTCAAGGCTTCAGTGCCACTAATGATGTCAAATGCATCACCATCAAAATCTTCTAAACTTTCTTCTAAACAATTCTTCTTCCCAAAAATGTCCTAAAAGGCCAAGAATCGCCTACATCTAGGAGGAAATCTCCTAATATGGCAACACTGCCTCAGAGAAAATAATCGAGGGGTGTCAAATCGCGGCGTTCAAGTGATGAATTCTCGCTGTGAGATGATCCAGTTGCCAAATTTTTCTGACCTGACAACGTATTCACAATTGAGCCGAAATTTAGATACAATTTTTTAAAAACTTCCACAAGCTAAACACTAAATATTTTGACATTTAAACGTCATTGATATCTTTGACAGTTGCTAAGACATTTCTATTGGAAGAACTATCAATGCTACCTGGTCAATCTTTAGTTTGTGGCAATAGAAACATTCATTTCTTGCTTCTTAGTAAACTTTTTTGAGTGATTTTGAAATTCTGAGTAAATAATGAGGCGAGGCTCTTCACACTTGACTCATAGGAATATATAAAGGATTAAGATTCTTACCGATTCTTCTTAGGTAAAAGCTCGGAGTTGAAACGGTTAAAGTTACTGTTTGAATAAAACATTGATTGTTGCATACATTTAGGCGCTTTACGATTTTAAAAACATCTCATTAAAGTAGTTTTTAATTAATCAACCAATGCGTGTTAAATGCTTGGGACCAGGGGAGTAGCCAAGGGAGGTGGGTATCAGAACACCCCATAGCCTATAATTATTCCACATTTTCAATCAATATTAATGGTATGTGCGTTGCCAGATTAACAAAAAGGTCTTTAAACATGGAAAATAATAATAACTACAAATTTTGTTTTTTGCAATACTGATGTTTTTTTAATGGACTTTTTCGAGCTCTCTCATGATCTGAAAGCATGTCTAATGTGTGTTTTAGATTGACGGCCGGTATGTCCTTCAGCCTTTTGGGTGGCTTTTATGTTCTTAATGGCTTTTTTCATATTTTCTTTTGAAAAGGTGAAAGTTGCACAATGCCGTATTAGTCGAAAACGGGGAATGGTTGATGGTTAAAATTCTTCTTTTAGTCACAAAATCAGTCACAAGTGTCGATCGATTAAATGGCGAATTTCGATAGCCAAATGTTTACTTAAAATGCTATAAATTTATGTTGTTGAGATGCTAATTTCAAGAATTTCAATGAGGATTTTCGCTGATCTTTAATGAATTACCGCACAGTTTTCAGTTGGCTTACAGGTCATGGCTTGGTCATCATTTATGTTCTGACAATCGTGTTTAATTTAATCGCGTGTATCACTCATGAACTCTGCCACGGGATAATCAATAATCTCCATAAACTTGATTCGTCAATTGAAATGTTTTGATAAAAGTTTTAACAAGTTTAAAACAAAAAATTATATTGGCTCTTTTTTTGGCTCTCATTTTTCTTACGATGACTCTGTTCTGTTCACTGTTCGCTTCAAGTGAACGAAATATCATGAAATTTTGACTAAAAATTGTTATTATATTAAAATTAAATAATTGTTATGATATTAAAAATTAGGTGGCACCACTACAAAATTCCTTGTTTGAAAAGTGCAGTTTATTTTAAGAAGCAAATTGGTAAAAATTAATTTTTAAACCCCCTCCCCCCTATGCCCAGGTTCTGGCTACGCCCCTGTTTGGGACCCAGCAGTTTTTCATATTAATATAAATCATAGAAAAATTCATAGTCCTGACAAAACATTATGAAAATAATGTAGAGATTTCTACATTTTTTATCAAAAAGCTTTGACTTTCATACGAAATCTAAGTAAAATTTTAATTTACTTACTGTTTTGGAAATAACAAACAAAAATATTCATAGGCACATTTCATGACTGTTAAAAAAAGCAACAGCACTGTACCAACAGTCAGTGATGGGGTTAATGCACCACAAATAATAAATACCCCATATCCGTTGGCTACCATTCATAATTCTGAATATGTATATCAATGTGTGTGTGTGTGAGTATGTGTGTGTGTGTATTGGGGCATGCAAAATGTGGCCACTACTTGTTTAGGCTTAAAAATTTATAGCACTCGGTGCCATAGACATCCTTCCGCCTACGCACATAAATTTGTGGCTTGTTTTCTATCCACACACACACACACACACACATAAATATACAAACATTTATAGATAACTATATATAAGCGGCTGCTGCATGCCGCTCGAACAATTCAAAATGGCTGCAGGCGCAGCATTTGCCAACATTTTAATGCCTTTGCCTGCTTTATCTCTGAATGGGCGCCTGGATTCATTTGTGTGTGTTTGTATGTGTGTTGTACGTGCGCGTATTTGCAGCACAAATGTTTGCTTAACATTTTGGCAAATAATTTTTTCAAAAATTTCGCGCTCATATTTTACAAAAAATAAAAATATTAAAAATAAAATAAAATAAACTTGCAGTCGACGCACGATGGCCCCACGAATTCATGCAATTTCTCTTATTTATTTGACGAAATTTGAATTTGAAATTCACTTTACGGCACGTTGCGCGATTTTACGCGCTACAACAACAACTACAAACATAACAAGGCCTCTCACCGCCCATGAAACGGCACAGCACCAACTTTCAGCATCGTTCAACACGGGCAAACGTTTTTGTAATTGTTGTTGTGCTTATAGCCGAGGATGTTGGATGAAATTGTTGTTGTTGTTGTATTTTTTGAAATTTGCTGTATAGTATAGATGTGGGAATAGGTGCGCGCTGAACGTTTATTTCTGGTGTCTTGTTTAAATAACTTCGGGATATGTGCAATGCTGCCGCTGTCGCTGCTGCTGCGGCCCTCGGAGCGTATAAAGAACGCCTTTATATGTGTGTGTGTGTGGTTTCAAATTCGCCTGCCTGCCTGCCTGTTTGGCTGCATATATAGTACTCGTATGTTTGTGTGTGTGTTTGTTTGTTATTCACCACATGTGCGTATTTATTTTTGTGCGTTTCCTTTATTTGCAGCAAAAATTTAAGTTTCCTTTCATGCTGAGACGCTTTTTCGTGTCAGGGCCTCACAGCGTCGCATCGTTGGCTGCGTGCGTTTGCATGAATTTATTTCCGCTCCAGCATGTGATTTTGTATTTGTGTGTGTGTGTGTGTGTGTGTGGCTCGCATCCTTAGCATCCTCTGGCTTGCGATTTGTTGTTGCTGCTTCGCTTTAAAGTTTATTTGCGTTTGCATTTTAGCATTTTCCAATGCGCGAGCGTTCCATTTGAATTGTCTGCGCCCAACGTTCAGTTTATTGCCTCCGATATTTGCGCTGTGTGCGGGTGTGGGCTGCGACGTACATTGCGGTTTCGCTGCTTTCCGGGCTTTGCGGTTGGCAGCGTTTTCGCACGAATGCAAATATTTGCTAAGCATTTATCGACATTGCTTCCACTCTCACTCCAGCACGTTTCGTTCATCGCTGCGTTTGCTTTATTTTTTTTAGATTTTTCATTTCATTTTATTTCATTTGAATTTTAATCGCCATTCCGAGCAGAAAGCACTGAGCACATTGGTTGATGAAAATTCAATGAAACGAAAAATTATGATGGCTCATGTTGTTGCGCTTGACGGCATTCGCTGATGACACCGAGAAGGCGAAAGTAAATGTAAATAATAAAAATATTAATCGCTGCCGAAATTCAACTAAATATGACTGAGGATTGAGCATTGAGATACTTGGAGTATGGACACACTTGGAGAAATATTTAATGAAGAATTTTGGGCCATAAAATCGAAGCTTGAATCTTGCTTAGCCTTGGCGCTTCGGTGAGGTTAAGAAGAAACTAAAGTAGGGACAACGAAATTGTTTTTTGTCATCGTGAAAAAAATTGAGGAGCAACAATTATGAATGTTTTTAACTAATTTTTTTTTCGTACGTGGGAGGTAGGTAGGTGTGGCTGCACATGCGGTCAGCCCAAAACCGCTCACTCACTGAACCAATTGGAGCTTCAACCCAGTGTTGCCAGATACCTGAAATGACTTTCTCTTAAATATTACAAACAATACTGAAATTTCCTCCCAAAAGTTAAAAAAATCTCCAAAAATTTTTTTTTATAATTTGCGTAATTTTAAACAATTAAACTTCTCATAAAAAAATTAAAATATATACATATAATTTTTTTTAATACAGCCCAAAACGTGAAAAATGAATTAAATAAAAAGTGCCATTTTTGGAGGGATTTCATTGTGACAGCAATAAGTGAGAAAGAGATAGAACGAGCTTACATTTTGTAAGCTTACAAATTTTCAACACATTAGGGTGCTTTGACTATTATAATAGTTGCCCAAAATATCTTTTGTTGCTAGCGTTCCCAATACATTTTACTTCGTTATCCAAAAATCTCCAAAAAATTTACTGAGGATCCGAAAAATGCCCTAACATGAAATATAAATCTCCTAAACTTTCTCCTAAAAAATTCTTCCTCCTTAAAATTCTCCTAAAAGGCCATGCATCTCCTAAATCCAGGAGCAAATCTCCTGATCTGGCAACACTGCTTCAACTAACTTTTGCCTCAAGATGGAACATTTTTGACATTTTTCTAGTGTAGCGTCTCACTGTTTGTAATGCTAAAAGTAATTTATAAACGGTCAGCAATTAACCCAAGTTGCCAGCAATTACCATAACAAAAGCGTTCCGAGCACTGCTGAATATTTTTTAGCGACTTTGTAACCGCAACGTCGAGTTGTCTCGTTGATTCTTTCCACACGACTGATTGGGTATAATTAGCCGCAAATACAACAAAACCCAACTTGAAGCCTCAAACAATAAATTTAGCAACGACAAATTATAAGTTTAGTTATTGTTGTTGTTGTTATTATTGTTGGCAATTGCAGGCGATTTTACGAGTTTAAGTATTCCCAAAGTGTTATTTAGCAAAATTACTTAAATGCACACTCGACAACAACAACAACAACAACATAAATAATAACAACAAGCAACAAATAATATCACACTACACCATACAAAGCATGGCAAATGCCGCATTACGTGTTGCAATCGTGTCTCTGTGTGTGTGTGTGTGTGTTAGGTGTTTTTGTTTAGACTAATTTCGTTGTTGTTGTTGTTGTTGTTGCTGTTCATGTGTCGCTCACAACAGCGAAATTCGCAACACCACATTATGCAGACAAATTGACAATGCTTTCATTTGTTGTTGTCACTGTAGCTGTTGTAGCTGTACCGAACACACCAAGTTGCTGCTGTTGTGTTGGTAGCGTTGCCGTTGTTGTCATTTCGGACTGATAGCATTAACATAAAACAATAGAAAATTATTAGTAAATGCATAAAATACAACAAATATGGCAACAGCAGCGACAGCGTTTAGTGCAAATGACAGAATTGTAGTTGTTGTCGTTGCTGCGAATGTTGTTGCATGATGAATAATGTACATGTAAGTCAGCTAATTAGCATATACACACATACCCCCCGTTCCCCTCGCCGCTGCATGGTCGTATGGTCATCCTCGAACAAATAAATTTACACTGCAAATGCACAACAACAACAACAACGACAACAAACTGTCTATAAGCATTTGTAGAATTTATGGCCAGCACTGGCATTGGTATCAGTTGCTGATCGCATCAAATCACAACGACAACGCAAACGCTTGTCCGCGTCGGCCGAGGGTCGGACAAGTGGCACGTAAATTGTTTTCAACGCATTGCAAGCTGTGCTTGTGTGTGTGTGTGTGTGTGCATGTTGCTCGAACTGAAATTTCGGCCAAAATGCGCACATGTGGCCTAAAATTGCATTACCCAATGGCTGAACATTGTTTCTCCCCCCCCAAACAAGCCAATTCGGCGCCCACTAAAGCCCCAAATTTTGGTCGTTGCAGTTTCGGCAACTTTTGCTACAAGTTTTTCATGCAAGTGATACATTTTTTTGTACATTTATTGTTCAATAGTATTCGTATTCACTTACCGCTCAGTGAATTATGCCCACAGCCGGGTGCCTTGCCAAGCAGATAATCGTCCTTGCAGATGAATTTATTGTCGTCCAGCACGTAGAGTTGTTCGCCAGTGCTGAGCTGTTTACGGCAGATGCAGCATGTAAAGCAATTGAGGTGGAAAACTTTGTCGCGCGGCTTACGAACGAGATCGGAGGGCGCAATGCCTTGGCCGCAGCCGCTGCATTTGGTGCCATAACGTCTGCAAAAAAAATATCAAATGTTTGTTTTGCTTTACAAAATTATTTGAACAATTTAATGAAAGTGAACTGTTTTAAAAAAGATGTTTTAAGTGCATTTTTTGGTCCCGTCTTCCTTCTTCTATGCGTTTTAAATGTGTGTGTATTTTTGATTCAAAGTTTAATTTCACTTGCCATGTTAATTTTTCGAGTGCCTACTCTAAGTTTGGTTTTGTCCATCGCAATTGTTCTTCTTTTTCCAACCCAAATACAGTCAACCTTTTGTATACTTCAACTGTTAGGTCCATTCTGGCATATGCTGCTTTCATCTTTAGACCTTGCCACGCTACTCATTCAAGTCGCTAAGAACGTTTCTCAAGTTTTCCCTTCGTTGTCTTAATTTTTCTGAGCTACTGTCTCTTTACCTGCCCCGCTGTCTACTGTTGATTTTTAAATCACTAAAAACCAGGTGGTCTGTCATTTTAATGTCTTTTGTTTTCCATGTAATCAATGGAAACATTGACTGTCCTATTCTTCGTAGCAACTTAAGTTTAATTGTGCCCACTCGATCTCTCAGACTTGTTTCAACTTTCTTTCTCTAGAACGAGGTATGGTCGTAAGACAACTATTTCTCAAGCTTTAGCAGAGCCAAATACGGTGTCGGCCTCCTTCATGCTTGACCTCTCTGTCCCTAAACCCATGTTCAATTAATTTCTCAGCTCCAAGTTATCTGTTTAAGTTTAAGTTTAAGTCTAATTGATTGTCAACTAGTCCGTAAGAATTATATATTTAAAGACTGAAAGAATCATACATTCAAAGACTGAAATAAATAAATAAAATAATACATGTTAAGACAACAGTGATGTTGTATTATCACAATGACTCACATAGGCCTAAGTGTGTCTCATACAGAGGCAGAAACCCTAGCCTAACCAAACCATAGAAAAAAAAACAAGTGGCAGAAAGTGTCAGATTCATCTTTAGAGTTTTAGAGTCTTGATTAATCAAATCCTTTCACTTGTCAGGCTTACGTTATGTGCAGAGTAATACATGTAAGAATTCAAGGAATGATTCATCGCTATACATATAATTGTTCGTCCTGACTAACTGATTCATCATCGTCCATCCCAAACCGCTGAAGCTACCACCATGAAGTTTAAACGTTAGGTACATCTTGAAAAGTGAACCTCCGCTAAGACGGGATTTTTTTTTTAAATTCGGTTTAGACCCCGAAAGGAAAAGGATGGGTTAAGGTGTTGTATGAAGAAAGGTGATTCAATGGGCCTATTGAATTCAAACTTGGTGAAAACACTTCAAATAAAAAATTATTTGACACCGTATTTTTGAATTTTTCGAAAATACAAATTTAACGGGGTGAACCAAGGGTTAAGATTCGTATACGGGAAGGCAGCGAAAAAACCATGAACCGATTGACTTCAAAGATGCTGAAAACACTTGAAATCAAAAAAGTTTGTAGGAAGAAATATGATTTTTTAAGCCTTTTGACTTCAAACTTGGTGAAAGTTCTCTCAGTGAGAAATAATTCGACACGTGTTTTTCCTTTTTGTTTAAATCGAAATCTCATGGGGTGCATCTAGGGTTAAAATTTTGTATGAAGAAATATGATTTTTAAGCCTTTTAACTTCAAACTTGGTGAAAGTTCTCTTAGTGAGAAATACTTAATTTGACGCGTGTTTTTTATTTTTCGAAAATCAAAACCTGACAAGGTTAAAGGTGGGTTAAAAGTTTGCATGAAGAAACAAGAATTTGTGGGCCTTTTGACTTCAAACTTGGCGAAAATTCTCTTAGTGAGAAATACTTAATTCGACACGTGCTTTCAGTTTTTTTAAAATCGAAATCTGACGGGGCCAACAATGAGTTAAAAGTTTGTATGGGGAAACAAGAATTTATGAGGCTTTTGATTTAGTGAAAGCACTTAACATGTGAAATAATTCTATACTTGTTTTTAATTCTTTCGAAAATCAAAATCTGACGGGATCAACGACGGGTTAAGGGTTTGTATGAACAAACTGTGAAAAAAACATTAATTAATGGGCCTATTGACTTCAAACTTGGTGGAAGTACTTTTAGTGGGAAATAAATCGACACGTGTTTTTCATTTTTCGGAAATAAAATTCTAATGGGGTCAGCGATGGGTTAAGAGTTTGTATGGGGAAACATGATTTAATAGGTCAATTGACTAGAAATATGGTGCAAGTACTTCCAATGAGATATAATGAGACAAGTATTTTATTCATACAAATTTAACGGGGTCAACAAAGGGTTAAAGATACTCAATTTATTGGGCCCATTGCCTTAAAGCTTGAGTGAAAATACACGGGGCCCCGCTAGTTCAGCATATGCGAGCTTCACTTTTTTTTAAAATATATTTTTACAAAATATGCGTTTAAATATTTAAAACAAAACTATTGAAATTATTGTTCCTTTTTAAAATCAAACCGACAAATACTACCTTTTTTGATTTTCGGGTAAAAAAATGCTGTGAAAAAGCTGGGAAAAATATCAAATGTACAGTATAAAAAAACTTATAATTGATTTAAAATCAGCGATTCGAAAACTTTTTTTATATAAGTTTGTTTTCTTAGGCCCAAAAATTAGTTGAAACTTGTGTTGTTTGGATGTTTACCGCGTCCGCAATTTCCCATTTCTTCTTTTGATTGAAGACTTTCTCAAGCAGTGAAGCACACAGGGGGGTTTTGGTGGTACAAACCCTTCCCAAACACAAAAACTGCTTGTACAAGATATGGTTTCCAAAATGAAATCCTGTGTGCGCCACTGATCTCAAGCTAAGGTAAAAGTGCTTTCGCTCACTTAAAAACTCTTCAAGGAATGGAATAACAATCGATTTGTTCAGTCATAAACGCCAAAGCAGCACCTCGACGCAACATTGCCACCTCACTGCATTTTCATCACCGCACACAATCGCGCAGCAGCCCAATCAGTGCCGCATCAAAAGCAGACGCTGCTTTGACGATTTTTGTTTTTCATTACAAAAACACTAAGCGTCTATCTATTTGGCTGTCTGTCAATTTGTAGTAAAAAAGACAAAAAACAACAACATTTTAATCGAAGCGATATGCAAATTTAATGAAATGATTGCTGGCGAAAAAATTACAAGAATGCAGCAACAACAAAAAAAACCAACGCTCAAGTGCAACGCAATCACAGCGCTGCCAGTGATGCCACCAATTCCGTTGATGGCTGCCGCTGCCAATGCGAATGACAACAATCACGCCGTTGCTGGCAATCAGCGCAATAAAAACGCACTTTGTGATTTTGTGCAGCGAATGCAAATTGCTGCCAGACGCAAACGTTTGATTGATTGATTTTGCAGTGAGCGAGAAAAACAGAAAAACCGATCGCCGCCGATAGAAAAAGCAATTCGAATCACAGCAAAATGAAAGGCAAAACAAAATCTAAATAATTGCGGCGACAGCAATAACAGCAGCCATGGCTGTCGCTGTCGCTGGCAACGGCTAAACAGCTGCCGGTCAATTATGTCGCGTTGTTGCACTGACAACGCGGCTCGGCGCTGCACTGAAATGACCAAACAAATTGCCGACCGCTCTTCAGCGCTTTTCTGTTGTGTGCTTTTTAATTGCTTTTTGCCATTCTCGTTCGAGCGCTTTGGCCACTTGGCCAGTGGTTTATTATTGGCTTTGGCTTTGGCTCTTTGGTCAAAGGATTTGTGATGACGCAAGTTTTTGCTCTTCAATCGATTAATTAGAATGCAGTGAGAGGCGCCACTGATGACCTTTTGTCACTTCTGTCGCACCATTGTTCGGTGTTTGCTGTGTTTTAATCGTAATTTCAAAGAACATTGTTGCCATACATACCTAAAGAAGTCATTCCTACAATATAATTTCGATTCTCTACTAAAGCATTTGTCAGTTAATGGTTGAAGGCATTCACAGCAGCGCACGCAGGATGCATGCCATCCGCGTTCCAGGACATTTAATAAAAATTTATCTAATATTGGTTTATTGCAACCCGCACAGGGATCACCGACACCAACGGGTGGTTCACTGCGTCCTGTAATGAAAATTAGAGCAGAAATATTCAATTAGAAATTTGTTTATTCATATCAATTGTTATAAAAATGTAAAAATATAAATAGATTTCATAGATTTGGTTTACGAGTAGCGTAAACCTTTTTTTTTATTTTTCTAGAGAACTTTGCAATAAAATTTCACGAGCGATTTACATTCCTTGAGTGCATGTTTAGTGTTACCAGATGGTTACGCTAGACACTACAGAGTTAACCTTTTAGGTCTTAACAGTTTTTACGTTGTTTTACGTTGAATTTTAATCTCGTCAATATTCTCTATTTATGATCTTTTCACATAGATATATACATAATTTATATACAGTCATGTCTGGGTATAGTGAAAACCCTATATAGTGAACACCTCGATATAGTGAATACCCAAATTTTGACATGGAGCCTCTAAATCATGAACAAAATTTTGAAAGCAATTTCAAGCAAAAAGTGTATTTTGAGCAAATAAAACGAATTTTGAACGAAAATGTTAACCTTGATATAGTGAACAACCTCAATACTGTAAACAGGCCTTGCAATAATTAGTTCACTATATCCAGACACGACTGTACATACATATAATTGCTTGTCCTGGCTGACTGACTGATTCATCATCGCCCAGCTAAAACGGCTGAAGCTACAAACATGAAATTTGAGCTGAAACGGAGCTGAAATTGAACGTGATTTTTTGAAATTCAGGGCACAATGGGCGTGGGTTAAGGTGTTGTATGAAAAAACAATTTTTAATGGGCCGATTGATTTCAAACTTGGTGAAGATACTCCAAATAAAAAATTAATTGAATAAATTTTTTCAGTTTTTTGAAATCTAAAATCTAACGGTTTCAACAATGGGTTACCGTTCGTATACGGAAAAACAATAAAAAAAAACTAAACTAAAAAACCTAAAAACAGATAAGCCTAATGACTTAAAAATTGGTAAAAACACTTGAAATTAAAAATGTTTCGAAATGTATTTTTATCAAATCAAAAGAGGGAAGACTAAAAAAAAACACATAAGCCGATAGGCCTATTGAATTCAAAATTGGTAAAAACATCATTGAAATCGAAAATAATTCGAAATTTTGTTATTTTTTCCAAAATTAAAATTTAACAGTGTCAACAATGGGTTAAGGTTCGTATACGGGAAGACAACGAAAAAACAAAAACATCAACCGATGGGCCTATTGACATCAAAATTGGTGAAACCACCAATCAAATAAAATCAAGTGAAGTCAAAAATATTTTGATGTCTTTTTAATTTTTGTGAAATCAACAATGGGCTAAAAGTTGCTTGGAGAAACATGATGGGGGTTTTTAAATGAAAAAAATTAATAAATTTCAGAGTATTTTTGAAGATGAAAGCTGCTAGAAAAAACTGTCAGTCATAAGAAACTTTGTCGTTTAGTTAGGCAGGTGTGGAGCCAGTGGCGCACATAGGCTCGATTCCATTTGAAACCATTTTTGACCCGGCAATATTTGTATTTGGGGGATTGAGAACCAACCCCCCTGTACGCGCCACTGTTTGGAACCCACATAGACTTTAAAGGAGTCTATGGTAGGAAGATAGTGGCGTTCAAAGAGTTCACGGATTTCGCTCAATAAGAACAAGTGTAGCGTTTTGTTGTTGCTTCCTCGAATAAGTTTTCCCTCCATAAGTTTTCTCTCGCATTGTCAAAATGGGACTTCATGCATTTCAGTGTTAGTGTCGGCTAGAGAGGAGCTGATCAGACCCTTCCCTAAGGATTCCAGCCTTTGCAATACTCAGGCAGGGCAGAAGCAAAAGAAGTGCTCAAGTGTCTCACACGCAGTTTCTTCCCTGCAAAAAGAATTGTGGGGATCCCCAATCTCGCCGCGTGTAGACTAATCACTGGCCAAGTGGTCCGTGATAACCGTTGCCAGCCTACAGACATTTCTACAAGAATTCGGCAGCAGGTCGTTTGTTCTACCTGAGTTGCAGCGTTGCCAAATCTGTGTCAAGCCAGTCTGCTGTTGGAAAGATCCACTTTCCCGGACCCACTGTCTGCTATTCGCGGCGAGTAGACTTTTATTTGCCTTAGCTTTGCACTGAAAGGCGGTGCCAGCCGCTTGGGTTGTGGGACACTAGCAGACCCCAACTTTACCAGCTTATCAGCGAACTTATTCCCGAGGGTGTCCGCGTGGCCGGGTATCCTGGAGATGGAGAGGTCCACTTGACAGCAAACTATGCTCAGTAATTCCTTACAGTCTCTGTGAATAGTTTAGATTTTATAGTTTTTTCTATAGGCTTGGTGAGTGCTTTAATGGCCACCTGACTATCAGAAAAGTGTGATCGGCTGAACAAAATTTATACTTGAAATCTTCTCCTTCTGCTAAAGAACTCTTTACCAATAATGATAACTTCCAAAAGCAGAGTACACGTTTGCTTCTTCTTTGATATATGTTTATATATAATATATTTCTTTTTCATCACTTCCACTTTTATGACTTTTAAGGCTTACTTATTCTTCCATTAGCTGATCTACTATCCTTCAAAAACGATTCAAACATCAAACATTTCTAGAGTGAAGATTTTGCCAGCTTAAAATTGCCAAATATTCAACTCAAAAGTACAACATTAAAGACTTAAGCAATGCTGTACACTTCAACATGCATTTGCCACACCATCACTGCAACATTGACGACCACCCATTGGCCCCCTCCACAAAGTTTGCGTCCAACTGTTGGTGCGGCGATTCGGGCATTGCAAATTCGTTTTGAGGGCAAATTTAGCACCTCAGCTCATTAAGTTTGCACAATTCGCCTAATTACGAATGCATAAAAACGGTGCGACAGCCAAATGAGCAGAAGGCGATGCCGCAACATCATCATTAGCAGCCACGCCACACCACGCCACGCCAGCCAGACATCATACGAACTGTGCCCCAAACCGTGGCATGCGGCCAGTGTGTGCCACGCACGCTTTCAAGGCCCCTAATTAAAGCGTCGCTTGCCGCCAAACACGATAGTTTTCGCCTCGCCTCGTGTTTCGGACGCTGGTACGCAAATTTTCGGACAAACGTGTTGCGTTTGAACATTTCAACTCGGCGAAGCGTCAGCGAGGCAGTAGCGGCGCCAGGAGGCGCGAGAGGAGGTGTGACGAGTAGGAGTGCGCAAACGTTTAATTTGCCTGCAAGGCAAAAATGGCGTGGCAGACACACTTTACGCCGACACTTGGTCGGGCGGCCTCCATGGGATTTTTCTTATTTGCAGCATTTTGTGGCCGCTGTTGGCGGTTGGCTGCTGTTGCTGCTTCTTAATCATTTGTTGTGATTGCGGCGTGGGGCAGTGTTGAATGTTTCTTTGTGTGTGTGAGTGGCATTTCAATGGCATTTAAAGTAATGAAAGGGAAAAATACACACACACACACACAGACACAAGCGGGCTAGAAGTGCTGATGTGGTGATGTGGCGCGCAGGTTGTGGTTGGTCGGCGTTTTTACAACGCTTGTTGCCCTCTTTCGCCATCGTCCTCCCTACGCACTGCGCACCGACAAGCTTTTATTTATTTTGCCGACGCTTTCAGTGCCCTTTTTGTCAGGTATTTACGTGCATTTACACCTTTTTGGTGTGTGTGTGTGTGTGCTCGAGTGAATGAGCGCGCATTCAAGTTGCCCCAAACCATGTACAACAGCAACAACAATAATGATATGAAAAAATAAAAAAACAAAAAACCAAATGTAAAGAAGCAAAAGTAAAATAAATAAAAGCATTCAAGCAGCTTCCGTTGGCTGCATTGTGCCGTGTTTCAGGCTTCGGTTCGGGGGCCATTTGGAGCTCACACCCCAAAAGTGCAACCGTTAAATGATACGGTTTCAGTTCTTGCATACAGCCCGAGGGTAGCTGGCATCGTCGTAGCTGAACAAAGTCCGCATTCTGGCGCAGGAAGCGAGGTGAATCGACCGCAGAAAATCAACAACTCAACGCAACGTGGCAGCCACATGAAACGTTGGCCAACAAATTGAGTCAAAAGTCGAGAAACAACGCGTCGAAGATGAAATCTTCAGGTCGAAGAAAAAAAAGACTTGAAAGACAACTGGAAGAATTTGAAAACTGGCGCCGAGTTAGGAGGTCACCGAGCGAAGAACCTGCAGCAACACAAACACCAACGGCCACCAATGAAAATGCAACGTTGGCGAGGAAACAGAAAATTCTCTACAAAAAAAATAGGAAAAGGAAAAGCTTGCTTGAGGCATGCGGCATGAGTGAAAATAATGACTGCAAAAGTTTTTGCAAAAACTTTGTTGAAAAGCGCCAAGCAAAAGAAGATGTTGTGAAATATATTTTCATTCAAAAAGTTTGACGCTTCTTTTCGACGAATTTTACCGCAGTGTGTTGGTTTGTTTTTAACCCTTTTGCGTTGTGCAAGAAAGAGGCATTGAAAGTTTTCGTGACGGTTTCTGTGGAATTTTTCTCAAACGAAAAGTTGCCGCATGATTGTTTTAAGAAGACTTATTTAAGTACGAACTGAGTTGAATTGATGTGAAACAGTTCGAGTAGATTCAACAATATGCAGGAGGAAGGAAGATGTGAGGATGACTGGAGTCCTATGGAGTTTTGCATACTTGATGTGACACTACACAGGTAGCAGTGGCAGTTTTCGTATGAGAGCACTGAAAGACACTTAACCCATTACTGCCTAATGGGTAAAATTTTACCCATGAAAACTGACTTTTTAAAAAAATCACAGAAAAGTTCGTGGTAGAGATATCTCAAAATCATTCATAGAGATGGTTGGGGTAAAGATGGAACTACGTTAGTCTAGTGGAGGTCACCCTAAAATTTCGCCATCTAGCTAGAGTTACCAGACTCCAAAAATTGTGAATTTTCCGGAGGTGAAAATTGTGGCGAAACATAGTGGCCCTAGAACCTCACAAAAATCTGCCTCCTAACTCACCTGTAAACAATACATTTTTTGTTTACGTGTTTAGCTGATCATGGAAAAAAGCTACCATTGCTGCCTAATGGGTTAGAAATACCCAATGAATATCTCAGCAACGTGCAGAGAGAGAAAGCTGAAATTTCTGATCATTTTGGGTCAATTCCAGGTCGTGTATGAAATTTTATCAAAATCGTATGGGCGGAACTGGTACCCGGCTTTAATGGGTTAAGCAAAATTAGGCCAAGTGCAGCAATTCAGGAACGCTTTTATTTCTACTTATTGGAATAAATAATTGGAACCAAATCTGCTATTATGAAAGTCCCAACTGAATTCAAAATACACGCAAATTCTTTGAACATTGATTTTTCTATGTCCAAGAAGGTTTCTCTGACAATCTTTCTAGTTATAAATAATTTTGAGTTAATTTTAAACTCATATTCGTTATTTTTGCCCTAGAAGTCTATAAGTTCTGAGAATTTAATAATAATTAAATAAATTAATGAAATTAAGATGAATTTTAAGTTCAAGGCCACTCCACGTGCTGCTGAAACAAACCGAATAACTCTTTTATTTGTCTTCGCGAAAACAAGGGTTAAAAATTTGCTGAAAAATCCAACAACATATTACGGAAACAGTTTGAAAAGCTGTTTAAATTATGCAACAAACTGGCCCAAAGGAAGCGCACAAGTTGAGAGAGTTTGTGTGGCCGCCAAACATTGCACAAGAAAGAAGAACCACCGAAAGGAACAGAAATGCGAGTTAGCAAAAGTTGGCGGCCAAGCAACGAAAGGCACATTGCCGCAAGCGAGAAGCAATTAGAGGCTGCATTAATGCAACGCCAACAACAACAACAACAATAACTGTCACACAGTACGCGCAAGCAGCAAGCAATGAAACAGTAGCGGTAAACGGCCACATTTATGCTGCATGCATACATCAAATATTTAAATATTTATTGTTTAAAAGTGCATGAAAGGCAAAGGAAGCTGTTGAAAAAAATGTAGCTGTGCAGTTTTCAAAGATTCGCTGCAGCAAAGCTTTCATTAAAATCGCTACACAAGGCAAACTGTCAAAATTGACGGATGTTATCAATCAACGTGGACTGCAGAGTGGCTCGCCTGACATGGCTGCCGTCGTAATGGCCAAAGGTGCGCTTAAACGACGTGCAACAGTCTGCCGGTGAATTAATGCTTCGTGCAAACCTATAAAATTGGTCGTGAAGCAGCAACAACGACAGCAACATGTTTGCATTGCCGAAAGTTGCAACACACATTTTTGCTTTAGAAACTGTTTGGCACTTGAAAACGATTGGGTCGTTGAGGGTAGCGTGGCTACCGTTTTGGACCAGGTTTCTTTTATTTTTTTACTGACTTAAATTTTATTTATTTATGTGCTGCTGTGGATGTGGCGGTGCAATAATTATTGTAATTTATTAAATGTTTAAGTGACGATGTGTTAAGGTTATGTTGAAAGACACAAAGTGGCTGGTAAATGAGCAGAAAGCGGAAAGGGAGACCTGGGCTATTTGAAGGGATTTTTCTCAGCAAATATTTACTAAGAATTCGTAACCCCCAGAAGAAGAAGAAGAAATCCTTGTTCAAAGCAATTATAAGTATTGTTCATATACAGAATAAAGATTTAGGGTTAAGAAACCAAAATAGAATTAAATTGAGATGTATGAACCTACAGGCTGAGATTCAAAACAGGTACAGGGTGATGCAAAAGTCATCACCAGGGAAAGGATTTTGAGGACCTAAAAACCTATAAAAAAGGAAAACGAAAACAGCAAAAAGGCACGGAAAGGCACTAAGAACTGCCGAAAAAGGTAAAATAGGGCATTAAAAACTGTTAAAAAGGCAAAAACAGGCACTTAAATATAAGAAAAAAAATACTAGAAAATCTTAAAAAAAGGGGAAACGGTATGTATTTTTTAATAATTTTATTTCATCTGACGTATGCAACATGCAATATTTATACCTCGTTTTTTGTAAAAGAAAAGGAACATCAAGGTTTTCAAAGTTTTAGGTTTGCGCTAACCGAACTTTTTGATTTTGGTATGTTTTTTTCTCTAAATTTTCCACTGCACAACAAAAAATCACGGCTTAGGAATGATCAAATCAATGTAAAAATATTAATAAGTTAACGAAATTGCAATGTTGCCACTTAATTTTTTTTTTAGTTTCAAAGTATTTTTGCGAAACAAAAGGGGGGAATTTTAAAAAAGAAAGAAAAATAAAAAGGCGCTGGACAAATCTTGAAAAAGTCATTTTGTGGCATTTATAGGAAAAATAGGCACTAAAAAATGCATTTATGGGTGAAAAAGGCAAACTGCCTTTTTAAGGCAAAAAAAGGCAAAATAAAAGTGGTATATTTCTAATCAGGAGGACCTAATTCGTGCTCATTATCAATCAGAAAATGCTCTATCTAGCAGCAAACAAAAAAGGCAATTTCCACAAAATCCTTTCCCTGGTCATCACCTTATCGGCAGATGCTAAAATTTTTGCAAATGGCAGCAAAAGTAAATTTTGCTTTGACATTCATTCACCCACTCATTCATTCATTCATTCACTCACTCATTCATTCATTCATTCATTCATTCATTCATTCATTCATTCACTCATTCATACATACATACATAAACATAAACAAATTAGAGTCAAAGAACATTGGGTGACAACTTTTGCGCCACCCTGTATTTTTTCCTTACCTTACTGACATGAAAATTCAAAATAAAAAATTTAGTTAAAAGAATACATTTTTCCTCTCTCATTAGATACCCATATCTTCATCATTGCACAGCCGCAAATATTTTAAAAAAATCTTCGAAATCCTTATGTCCTTAAAATTTTAAAATCCTTTTAAAAGGACTTTGGGTCAGAAAATGAAAAACTGACCATGCCAGGTTACTATGAATGAGCTCTAGTTTCACACCTATATCAACATTTGAATGGGTCTCGACAAGAATGTTTTTTGTCGCACGGTGTAATAAATGTAAAGTTGGTGCTTTTACTCAGTGCTGCTTCATCACTTTGCCATTTCTTTTTCGATTCTATTGATGTTAGGCTTAACATTTACACAAATAATATATCTTTCATCCTAGATTTTAAAACCAGGGAAGATATTTATTTTATCTATAAAAAATCAATCGAAATTTTATAAGTTCGGAAAATAGTAGAAAAATTCACTTTTTTAAACTTTAACCATCAGTAACTTCCCCAAATCTCATCTGATTTGGACAAACTATATATTGCTGGGAAGGCTAAGGTATTATCTTCTAAACGAGGGACCGCTTGTGTTAGTTGGATGATTCGTTTAGGAGATATGTGCTCATATCTGAATTAACAGGGGGAAAATTGGGATTTCGAAGATTTTTCGAAAACGCTTCTTAAGAAAATGTTTTGATTTTCAGTTTCATGTTCAGCAAAATTAGTCTAAAAAATAATTTTGTTTTTAGGTGCATGCGAGAAGCCCACTTTTTGTCAAGTAGTGAAATACATTCAATCCAATCTTAATGTGGGTGCAAGTGTTACTGTCAAAAAAATAATTTTAATTGAATCGATTTGGCAGCATTTCGATCTAAAGCCAACAAATCGGCAGTGTCAGCTGCAGCCTCTACGTTAACCCACAGTTGTGCTGCAGTATTCCAGCAGCCAACGCTGGTCCCAGCCCAGCCCGGGGTGCGTTCCTTGTCAGCACTCGCCGTTGCAGTTACAGTCGCAGTCACAGTGAGCTGACAGCAAACGCTCGTGGCTGCACTTGTCTCGGCCATTATTATTATGTAATTAATGTCTTTTTGCTACCACAAGTTGCTGCAGAAATAACGGCAACACAACACAACCGAACGAACGAACGAACGTTCCCACCTCAAGCACTGTCAGAATCGTGTGACGTCTATTATGCGCTTTGCCACCTTTGCCGCTTGGCCCGCAAAAAACCCTAAGCGCAAAGGAGTAGCAGTGACGTTCGGGCCAAGTTTGAAATTTCTTTCAAGGCGCGAGAGCTGCGCGCAGATCGACAGATTGGCAGCTGGCATGGCATGCCAAACACATAATTTATTTCAGCGGCGCGCAAAAGCTCACCGCCCGCCGCCGCCACAAGCTGCTGACTGCTGTCAGACGTCTCGTACAGTGTGCGCGACGCATTGTTGCGCTGCAACGGGCGGTGGCAACATTTTGTTTCGCCTTCCGTCTGCTTCCTCCTTTCGCGCCGCCAACTCTCGCCAACTGCGACTGCCACTTGGCAGCAATTTTGCAGATTGCGCTGAAAAATCTAAAGTTCATGATCTCTGCTGCCAATGGCAGATACATTTCTTGCGCTCGCCGCCGTCGCCGCCTCCTCCTCCTCGACATCGAGTTTGCGTTCCCTTCGTTTGCTGCTTCGAGGCTCAACGACAGCCAGCGGCTTGGAAGCCGTTTCTCAGGCTTCACGCTTGCTGTGCGCCGCTTGCATTGACTTTGTTGCTGGCGGGCTTTGCTGGCGGCAATTGCTGCTGGTTGTCGGTTGCTGTTGCCGCTGCATGGCCGCTGCTTCTGTGCGCCTGTCTTCGATCCCATTGACCGCAGCACGTACAGTGCATATTTCTTCTTCGGCTCCTACTCGCTCTTTGCACACCCCATTTTATGTTTATGCTCTTGCTGCTGCTTTCAGTGTTGTTTTTGTTGCTGTTTGCAATAATTGTAGCTGCTTCGCCATAGCCGCAGCCGCAGCCGCAGCCAAGAGTGCGAAAGCGAACCGGCAACCGCACTTGGTAGTGGTTAATGTTGTAGTTGCTGTTGTTGTTGCTGCCACTTGAGGTTTTTAAAATGCACAGCAGCAGCCATAGCGCGGACAACAACAATAACAACAACAACAGCAAGAGCAGCTGCCATGCCAGCAGTGGCAGTGGCAGTCGCCGCTTAGGTTTCGCATATCTTTCATAAAAGCCATCCACCCATTTTGAATTCAGCGCACACAGCACAAACAAAAATTGTACCCAATGCAAGGAGTTATATAACAATAACAAAAACAACATCAACAGCCATCATGTCGACAGCGACAACGTGCCGCACACCAACAGCAGCCGCCACATGCACAGCGCCTTTCTGCCACCCCACCAAACGATTCTCGGTCGGCCAGCAGCATTCGCTTGTCCTCCGCCCCACCACGCCCCGCCCCCTTTCTACTAGCCACAGCTATAGCTTCAACTACAACACCAATGCCAGCAACAGCATCAGCACTTTTGGCTCAATCGCAACGGAACGCAACGAATCGTGTTGAGTCGGCGTCGTCGTTGTTGTCGGACTCCAGCGAAACGTGACTAAAATGTTAAAGCCCCGGCCAAAAGAGTCAGAGTCAGAGTGGAAGTCAGAGCAAACCGAGCAAAGCCAATGCCAGCCAGCATCATCAGCATCTCAATCATGAGGGAAAATCTTTTTTCCAACAAAAGCGCACACACACACACACACAAGGACACAGCGCCTGACACAGCCAACCACAGCGCCATCTCGACAGCGCAAAGAGTGGAAAAAAATTGTATTGAATGCTGGCACAAAGGAAATGTGATTTTTCTGTGCTTTTTAGCATTTTCTGCGTTCTGACTGCTTGCTTGAGTGGCTCCCCAGGAAGCCATTCTGCTGCGTAGTCCAACTGCATGGAGCAGGTATTTGAAATTCTTTAAGATTTTCTTAAAGCATTGAAATTTCAATTCTGAAGAGTTTGTTTGTTCTGATTGCTGATTGAATTCATTATTTGTCTAAAATGAGTTCATGTGAGTTGAACAATTTGTATTTGTTCACGTGTTCTCATTACTAGCTGAAACTCTTTCAGTTTGAAGTAATTTTTGAAATAGTCTTTTGATTATTTCCTTAAAAGATTTCGATCTGTCAGTCTACTTTAAGTCTTAAAGTCTTAAAGCCAGAATCAGTAGTCAAAGTCTGAGCTTTTGAAATACTTCAAGGCTGCTGAAAATTACACAAATTGTATGATAATGAGCTCTTTTGTGAGACCTTCTTCTCAATGAATTTTTCCCAGCCACCTAATCTAACGAAGACTTTCACTGAAGGAGCATAAAAATTAGAGCTTATTCGAGTTAAGAAACCTGGATAACTCTATAAATTAGACACTTTCACTTAAGTGGTGAAAGCGATGTAAACCACAGGCTTCTTTTAGAGACTGTAGAAGTAATAAGCAGGAAAAGTTCCAGTCAATGCCTATAACATATATTATTAAGAAATACAAAAAGAGAAAAAGCTAAATCAGTCAATTCGTTCCATCGCCATAGAGAACCATAACTAAAGAAAAGTCGATCCCGAAAAAGGATAATTTAATAAAATAGTAATTTAATAATAATTTAATTTAATAAAAAGGATATTTTGTTCCAGTTTAGAAACCTGGATAATTAGACACTTTCACTTAAGTGGTGAAAACGATGTAAACCACAGGTTCGAAAGCTTACTATGAAAACGCTTTTTTACCAACGAAACATAGCTATTCATGTATGAAACACATTCCATAAAATTCAGTTGTCATTGGAAAATAATACAAAAATGTTGTCGTTTTTGATTGTTGGAATTGTAATGAAAAATATCCAAAAATATTTAAGTGGTCTTTCCCAAAAAGAGATTTGCTATCATTTAGGTGTGTTTGGACCACATTGTTCATTTCAGAGACCTAAAATAATTATTATCTATATTTTTGGAAACAAAAAAATTGCTCTTATTTAGGAAATTTCTAAAAATATTGCTTTATAATAAATATTCTTAATAAGCAATTTTTTACATGACCTGTAACTATTATCAGGGTTCACGTGACCAAAAACGAAATAGCCACGTTTTTCAAGGAATGGCCAGCCAACTCGAAAAATACGGCTGCGTGGTCAGAGCGGTGATAGTAAACGAACAGACGTCAAACTAAACCTTATTAATTAGTGTGAACGGTCTTGTTCAACAAAAAGCTCCTTTCATTTTAACCAGTTTAACCCTAATTCCCAGAATTTTAAAAGTAACGTAAACCCAGAAGTGAGACTGTCAGGCTCATATGAGCTAAACTACTGAAAAACTAAATTTATTTTATTTTTCCAAATCTAGTTACTACTTAAAGACGTTTTTATTTAAGTTTTTTTACTTTAAGCAAAGAACTTGTAAATACAGGGTCCACAGGAAAATATTTGCTACTGCAGCGCTAGAGGCCATGCATTGGGTTTGCGTTTTTTGATATACCCATCATACAAATTTTGTTTATTCTGAGTGTATGAACCTCGCATCCAATAAACTATTGGCTAATACCTTACTGGTGAACTAGTTCGTCATTATTACATTTGTGTTTGTGAGGTTCACACAGTTTTTCAGCACCCTTTTTGCAAGATCCACAGCTCCTCAATTACCGTCTTTGCATGAGTATGACATTTCTGATTACATATTTATCGGGATTGGAAGACATAAACTGTATGAACTAGCATCAACCTCGGCAAGGCATAAATTCTTCATAATATGTCGTAGATTGCAGTATTTTCAACAATTTTAGTAGACTCCATCCTATGCCGACTAGATGTGTGCTAGGCTTAAAAACTATGAACTTGGCACGATCAAAATGCATCTAAACATGAAAAATAAAAATATTCTTCCATATGGTTGACAAAAAGTCAAGGAATTCTGAGTAAATTTGAGTTTTTGTTCAAATGAGCTCCTGAGGCTCACTTCTGGGTTTACGTTGCATTTTTAAAAAATTGTTTAAAAAAAGTAGAAAAACTGTCTAAAAAGTCAAATTTATAAATGAAATATAATTCTAACATTCCATTAGAGGATTACATAAAAAAATTGGAATCGAAAATCTTTTGGTATAGGATTTATCACCATTTGAAATCTTAAGTAAGACTGTGAGGCTCACTTCTGGGAATTAGGGTTAAGGAAGCCAGTTGGAACCTGATATAAGATTTCCAATTAGAAGCAAGTTAGCAATGCACAGCGTTTTACAAAGTCAGAGAATAAGTGAGATAAATTTTTCCATCATTTATGGCTTCAAATGTTCACAAATTATTTATCCCAAATCATTCAACACATTTTTCTTCAACCATTCATTTTCAACATAATTTCACTAAAATTTGCACGGATTATTTTCTACAAAAATGTGACTACTTTTTTTTTCTTAAGCTGTTTCCATGTTTAATTTTCTTTAGCTTCCTTCTTCAGCCTGAAAGCTTAAAGTATTTCATTTGACATTTTACATGACGTTTTCTTAATGTTTCTTCGTCTGCCGGCGAATAAGTTCGGTGTCACAAGAATGAAGCAAAATTATAGATTTCTGCATGTCAAAGATGGCGTTCGCAGCAACAATGCTGATGACAATGGCATCGAGAAGTGGGGGCGCATGGCATTAAGGACCATAGTTGCTCCCACTTTTGGTCATTGCTTCCATAGTATATTTGTTGTTGCACGCAATGTAACGCAGTCACCACTCGCTCATACATACATATGTACACATTTATTTACGTATATCCAATACATAGGTATATAAGTGTGTGTGTGTGTGTGTATTTACTGGATGTCATGGCGTATCAGGCGCGTGCAGTGCAATGTTTGCGCTCGTTATTAGCAGCGACCGACCGACCGACGCGCCACAACCACTCTGGGGGCGTCCGCCGCATGAAGGCCGGGCGAGCGCAGCGGCGCTACGTGCTCGATTCCGCTTGCTTTTGGCTTTGCAGTCCATTTGCGCGCTTGATCCCCGGCCAGGGCAGCTTAATGCACAGCGCACAGGCGCGGCGCAGGGCGGTGCACAGCGCCAAGGTGGGCGGCAGTAAAACATACAAAACTTCAATGAAGCGTTTTTTCTTGTTCGTTGTTTTTTTTTGCTTCGTCATTTGTGAAACGAATTTTCGGGCGGCCTGTGTGCAGTGTGTGTTCAGTCATTTGTGGGTCGGCGAGGGAGTGTGCGCAGGAAATGGGTGGCGGCGCCGGCAAGTGGCTGCAAATTTGACACAAAAAGATACACGCCACAGATACGCGAGCGCAATTTTTGTCTACTTTTCGGCCCGTTGGTGCACACAAAGCGTTGCGAAACGCATTGAAGGCGCACAAAAAATGAGAGACAAGGCTGGATGGAGCGCGGAGAATGGCTGAACGCACGCTTACGCATATAAATAAAAAATAAATATTGCCGCTGCCTCGACACATTTTTTTTTATTTTTTTTCTTTTGGATACTTTTGGCAGTGTGGGTCGGCTAGAGGACGTTGCGTTGTGCTGATTCGGTGTATTCGGCGCGGACATACTTTTCATGCAAGGCAGCACACGGTGAGCCAGAAGGACAATAACAACAAAAACAACAGGCTACAACTGAAAAGTAGCAACAACAAAGCAAAGCAATAAAAGCAACAACAGCTAGGAGGGCAACAGACAGCAGAGGAGGCGGTACTGCAGGCGAACAAAGGCAAAGGAGTTGTGCGATAAGAAAGGCGAAGAAGAATAAAAGTAAAACACACACACACACGCACACACACACAGAGCAGTGGTAAAAGTAAACAGCCAAGGAACAAAAGCACATTTTCATGGTTGCCAACTGTCAGGCACAGCTGAAATGCCACTGCACACAGCGACAGCAGAAAAACGAAAAATAAAGTGGAAAGGCGCGGAGGGCGCGGCAGCTGAGGTAGTTGACGCAAGGACGGTGCGCGAGCTGACAGTCGTAAGGAGTTGAAAGCAGTGCAAGAAATGTGGTATGGTCGCGGCCAAAGGGCTGTCGAGCAGCCATTTTTGTTGCCAGTGCCGTTGCAGCACTGATCCCATCGCACAGAACGGAACAGGAGTAGGAAGGAAGGAAAGGCGTGGAAAGTGGAGGGCATGCGGTATCGTGGCGCAGATGAAGCGGAAGCGAAGCGAATCGGCGCACTTGCTTGGCATTGGCATAAAATGTATGTTTTTGTACAAAAGTTGCGCTAGTGGGCCGCAGCACTTTATTTACTGAACGCTTGAATAACCAATGGAAATGGCTGCCAGGCGACATTGTGGTAATTTACATTAGTTTTTTATATAATGGTTTCGATATTTTGTTTTTTTTTCGTTCAAAAATTTTTATCAATGGCAATAAAAATAACTTTGCAGCATTTCACTGAGTAAATCAGTATTATTTGAATTTTTTTTTCGGTATTGAAACTAAAGTCAACAATTTGCATAAATTTATAAATTTATGTTATGCATATTTGTGAACAAAGAAATTAAAAACAAAAATTTAATAATGCCAGAAAAGAAATGTTTAAATTTTCGATGCTCTCATTCCTCTCGCTTCGCTAAAATCGCTCAAATCCGCAGCTGATGTGCTGGCGATTTATGTTGCGGTTTCACAACATCAACAACAACACCAACAACCACAATGTACACCAAAACTTCACCACCACGTTTTCATCAAAGTGCACCGCCTTTATTTGAGTCTCAAATAATCGCTATACAACAACAACAGGTGCACTATACCAATAACAACAACAACTATTCAACGCATTCATTAAAGCTCGCTGACAATTTATGAAAAATCTAATGAAGTGATAAAATTGTACAATTTATGCATTGAGGTAGTAAAAATTTGTTGAGTGACACGAGTGGCTGACAACAACACTAACAACAACAACTATTACATGAACAGCAGTGCCAACAGCGCAGCCGTGGCGCAACGTTTTACCGAAGCGTTAAGTGCCGTTCCAAATTTGCTGCAATGTGTTTTTGTTTTTTTTTTTGGTAGCAGCTTTTCACGCCTTTTTTTCAATTAAATTCGTTGCGCTTGATTTGACATTTTGATTGCCGCTGCTTTTCTTCAAGCAATCAACAAAAGAAAAGCCGAAAAACCAAAAAACCAAACGTGCGATGGCATTCAAGCGACGAAAAATGCGCTGCGCTATCACTGCGCAGAGCTGATGAACTCAAAGAAGACGAAGAATAAGAAGAGGCTGGGCACTGGTGGCTCTTGTCAGAGTGTGACTGACGCTGAGAGTGTTAATTCAACACCTTCCAATTGGTTCAGCTGTAATCTTGTTAGCATATTAATTGCACAATTAGGCGCGCAACCAACCATTAGGGCCATCACCCATTAAAGGCGAACATATTTATTACACCGTGCAACACAAGTTCACTCAAATGAAAATCGATGAAAAATAAGAGTCAATTAGAAGATGACTTCCGGTAGCTAAGTATTCTGCTCAGCAGGCTAAAGATACGTGCAGTGTCACTTTTTGATGCGTGCTAACGAAAGAAGGAACAAACTGTCTACTTGTGAGTCTCACTCACGATTCATTGGCGGTCCGGTTGTAAATACTCTTCAACAATCATTGTTGCAGTTTTGGGAGGAGGACCAGAGGACTTTCTGAGTGCAAGGAGCAGGCTGCGCTTGTTGGGAGCCACCTTCCTGGAAGATCTTAGAACCACTGTAACTACGAAGATCAGGAAGCTTCTTGTTATACTTCCTGGATATCCTATCACCAATACATATCATACATATATGTAATACGAGGGCAGTTTGATCAGTCAATGAGTTTTTGAATAAAACACATTTCGGCAAAAAAAGGAGTTATTTCTCAACACAGTCTCCATTTAGCTCGATACATATAGTCCATCGTTTTTCCAATTTTTTTATCCATTCCAAATAATAGGTTTTCTCAAGATGCACAAAATAGGAATATGTTTCAGTGATGATCTCTTCATTCGAACCAAATCTCTTACCGCCGAACCACTTCTTCAGGTTTGGGATAAATCTGGAGAATATGCTGGATGGGGTAGCAGTTCGTAGCTCAATTGATGGGTTTCTGCCATAGCGACTACAGCAGCTAGCAACAGTTCGGCATAATATGTGTCAGTAATCGTTTTACCCTCTTGAAGGTTATCGATGTGAATGACACCGCATGCATCCCCAAAAACTGTAGTCATGACCTTGTTGATCGACAGACCCACCTTGGCCTTCTTTGGTGCACGTTCACCCGGAGAAGTTCACTGTTTTGACTGTTCCTTGGCCTCTGGTGTGCAGTGATGGATCAATGTTTCATCCACGGTTACGAAGCGGCGCAATAACTCGTTCGGATTTTGGTTGAACATCGCCAAACACTCCTTGAAACCATCGCGCGGATAGCTTTTTTATGTCCAAATATTCATGCAAAATGTGGTGTATCCGCTCAGTTGAGATGCCTTCACCTTCAGCCACCTCACACACTTTCATTCTCCGTTTGTCCAATATCATTTTATGGATTTTATCAACCATTTCTGGCGTCCTCTTTTGGTCGTCCTGAACGTTCGGCGTCGCTTGTGGTGGTACGACCACAATGGTATTCAGTAAACCAATTCTTAACTATTGAAATTGATGGTACCGAGTCCCCATAGTGTTTATCAAGTCTTTCCTTTGTTTCGGTAACGGTTTATTTACGCAAAAAATAATGTTTTATCAGCACACGAAATTCGCTATTTTCAATGACTGTCAAACATAAAGAAAATTACGGATCATGCTCATAATTTGAAAGTGGCCTACTAAGAGATGGTAGTTGACAGTAGCAAGGTTGCATTTAAAGGTATTAGGCGGGAAATTAAAAAAAAACGGCGGCGGAACTTGCTGCTTCTGTAAACATTTAATTTATTAATAAAAAAGCAGAAACGGTTACATTTGAGTATGAACTGAAGGATGAAGGAAACTTCACACTGTTTTTTTGTGTGTGCTGACAAAAATATGTCTTTGGAAACAAAGTGATTTGAAGCGAAAACTGCTGTTAAAAAGTAGTGTATTGTGGGCTCGAATATCGGCTCAATAAACAGCAACTCAAAATACTATTTCAAAAGAAATAACAGCACTTTCAAAGCTGCAAAGTTTTGACGTGAAAATTCGTGAATGTGGTGAAAGAATTAACTCGCCTTTTTCCCTAAATTTGGCCTTCATTTTCTTGTTGATTTAGTAGTGATTTTGTCATGTGTGAAAACTGCTGTTGCACAGTGTTATACAATGTCATTGTTGCTGTTGTAGTAAACATATATCTGATAATAAGAAAAACTTTATATTATTGCTGTTTAGGCAGTAGCAACTTGAGAGTTTCGTAAAGAGATTTTTTATAAAACGGCTTTCTAATCATTTCATTAGTTTATTGAATTTTAATTTGCTGTCATTGAGAAACGCCCACCAAATTATTAACATATTATCTTTTAGCCTAATTTCAAGAGAGTTTGACATTTTTTATTAGACTATTAACATGGAAATGCTCAACTAAGCTATGAAACAAGTGGAAATAAAAAAAAAAATAAAATACAAAATTTTAATAATCAAATGGAAAAATATAAAAAAATTAAACTATTAACTAAATAAGCTATGAAACAAGTGGAAATTAAAAAAAAAATAAAATACAAAACTTTAATAATCAAATGGAAAAATATAAAAAATTAAACATTTATTGTTGAATTTGAATTTAACTGTGAATTAACTGATAAGCCAAACCACTGGAATCTGGTGATTTGAAAACCAGTAGAAATGTGGCCCCTTGTCATATTTTTTAATGCTTCTGTGGCCACTGTCCATTCGGCACATTGCATTGGCACGCAACAACAATGTCAGTGCATTAAATATTTAATAGAAATTGTAAACCTTTAAGCCTGTAAACCTTTATGTCATTTATATTATGCATGTAAAATTAAAGTACAACGACAACAAAAAGTTGTTAATAGCAACAACATTTTAAAAATGTTTAACAAAAAACATGTTAAACAACACAACGTCAGCAACATAAAAATCAATTTTGTTGTTTTAGGCTTGTTGTTGTTGTTGTTGTGGCTGTTGTTATAAAATGCAGCAGGCGATTTCAAAAGCCTGCAACAACGACAGAATGCAAAGCGCAGTGGTACAACAACAGCAGCGGCAGACATTACAACAAAGCCATTACAACAACAGCAACGACAACAACAATCGCCACATTAACTTTAAGCCAAGCGGCAAACTAAAGCTATAAGTGCTGCATGCAACATGCAGTGGTGTGGCAGCAGCAAACGCGTGTGGCTGCAACGCGTATGGCAGCGCCAAGCGGCCTATGGGGTGTGGCAAGAGTGCAACTGCAGCCAAGATAAAATGCGCTTCGATGAAGGCACAAAAGTTGCACCAAAAACAAAGAAAACAAAAGGATTCCTCACCCACAATTTGTGTGTGAACAAATACTGCAATGGGCCGGCTAGCAGCAGCAGCAACAACAACCAGAATGCACTACAACAATAATAATAACAATAATAATGATGATAATGTGCAGCAGTGGGCGTGATATATGTGTGCCACCCACACATGGAAGTGTACTTGTAAGTGTGGGCTGAGAATCGCGCGTGCCCACACGCAGCGAAAAATTCACACACAGTCATGGAGACATAAACACCAAGAAAAAATAAACCCATTCGGGAACTGAGTAAAATACTTGAAAATAAAATTTATTGTAAAAAAGCACAAACTGGCATAGAAAAATGGGGAGACTGATGGACGGGTGGATATTTAAAGTATAAAAGGAGACAAATCTGCAAACTGATGAAAGAATAAGATTGGACAGAAAGTTAGAAGTGTTGTTCAGAAAGATGGCGTTAGGGATTTTTTTTTAGTTGCTGCACTGTTTTGGTTTAATATTGCATAGACAAATGAACAGGGAGATGTACAGATGGACTTATGATCGAAAAAAACCCGTCATGCAGGCAAATAGAAGTGCATAAAACCAGTTAGATTATAGTGGAATATATTGAAGATCAAAAGGATGTTGATTCGAAAAGGATTCAGTAAACTCAGGTTCATGTTTTTCCTACCTTTTCGTCTCTGCTCGTATAGAATGAATGGATAGAAAGGATAAATGTGAGGAAATTTCATTTTTTTTTAAGATTTAGGGGAAAGTCATTTCAGGTATCTGGCAACACTGTATTAGTCAGTACTTAGGGTCCAGCAGCAACGGATATTGCTCTGAAAACCTCTTAAACATTTCTAGAGAGAAAGGATTTCTAGTAGAAAGGCCAATAGATGACTTAACGGTGTATGTAGACAAAGTTCAGTAAATAAAAAGAAGGATAAGGAATAGGAAGAGTAAGGATGTAAAAAGAGATAGAGAAGGGCCAATAGATAATTTAACGATATATACAGGCCAAGATTAATAAAGATAAGAAAGGATAATCGCACAGAGGCAAAAATAAAACATGAAGAACATGAATAAATGTAGATAAGTAGAATGGCCAATAGATGACAAATAACTTCGTAGATGCATAAAAGATGAATGGCTGCAAAATGTAACTAATAAATCAATGCAGAATGCATTGCGGAAACTGAATGGCAAATGTATGAATGCAATTTTAATTTAAATAAATGCACAAATATCTGAAAAAATTCATTGGAAGATAAACCAATTGATTGATGTAGGAAAGAACCCAAAAATATATGGATGAACTAACGAATGGTTGTGATATTGTATAGGAGGTGTGTGTCTAAACTAATTATGCGAACAAATTATGCGGTGAAGGTGAGATAATATGTCAAAATATGAGAAAATATGTCAATTTTATATAGAAGGAAGAAAAAATATCTTTAGAAATGAACTGGTATAGCAACCCAAATAAAGTGACTGACATTGATTAATCCTCTGGTCTGAAGGACACCCTGAAACAAACTGAATTATTTTGATAAGTTCTTTATTTTCATTTATAAGCTGCACAAAGTTTTGTTTTGAGGTGTTTGTCACATCATGCTACAAAGGGTTAAATGTTCAATAAGGGACTATCCACTCTCTCTGTTTCTTAGGCAAGGCCTTTCCTTCAACACAATACTGAGTTGAAAGATTGCCAGAGAAATAACTTCATGCCTTCTAAATATAAAATTTTCAGACAGCCTGCAATAAATGGGGAACTTTGTTACAGTGGGACCTCTTGGGGCGCATCTTGGACTATCTAGAAATTTCATCATGTGCCATCATTTGGAAAATTCACTGAACTCTAGTGGCCACTCAACTAACAACAACAAAGTGGCAATTATTTTGAACACAAATGCAAAAGACAAGTTGGAACTATGAACCAACTCTTCTTCTTTCCAAATTATTATCAAACAAACAATCATCTTTTTACATCACAACTATTTTTTCTACTTAACATTTTTGCATTTCTTGTCATTTTATTCATAGCAACAAGACAGCAACAGCGCTGCACGCTTGAGTATAGTATGTGGCATGGTGGCATGTTGCATGTATGCGGCGAAAAGTTAAAATGCTGCAATGTTTGCATGCGACAGTTTCATTTTGCTGCAGTTATTATGCGAGAAAATATTGCATATTTGCGAAAAAGTTGACAAGAAGACAGCAAAGACAAATGCAGGCAACTGGCGGCCATAGATGACAGCTGACAACAGCGTGTGTGGCATGTGGCATGTGCACAAAAGAAGTGTCAAAAGTTGAAATCGAAATGCAGCAAACTGTTGAAGCGATACGGCCAAATAGTTTGCCTGACAAATGGTTGGAGCGGTGCAGGGTTAAAGTGTAAATATTGTACTTGCAGCGGTGTAAGTTAATAGCTTTCAATTTCAGCAACAAAAAGACAAAAGCCACCCAAAAATAAGTGAGCAAAATTTGAACACTCCCACTGTTGCCTGCTGCATGGCGCCAAACGGCCATCAGCCGCAACACACACACACACACACACACATTGAAGCCGCAAATGCCGCAGCAACAACGCGAGTGGGCCACACCAATGTAGCCTGACTCATGCGAAACCGCCGCCGCCAACAGTGTCAACACCGACGCGCTCGCACACACACACACATACACACATGCACATACACAAATCTGTTGTCTCGCTGCAGCGTGGCGGCAGCATAAAGTCGCAACGCAGCCATCAAATGTTGGGATTATGCGCAACATGAGTTGCATGTCAACGCATACAAGCGACGCTGATGCCGTTGCCAATGCCATTCATATTGTTGTTGTTGTTATTGGCATTGCCATTGCATGTTGCATAAATGCATGGAAAGTAAAGTGCAACGTGTGCAATGCACTTTGGGTTTATGCGTTGCGTTGTGCCGCGCTGTGTCTGTGTTTGTTTACATGCATTTATATATGTGTGTGTGTGTGTGTGAGTGGATGGGTGTGTGTGTATGTGTGAGACTAAATAGGATTAAAGTCAAATCCTTAGCTGTCCGCACGTTTATTTTATTATTTTATGTGCAAGTAAAAATGTGTGTGGCACTTTCATTGATTCACTCAGTGCCAAACTGTGCTGTGCTGTGAATGTTTGTGTTGTTGTATATTGAAATTGTTGTACATATATTTTAAACAGTGCCACAATTGTGGTAGACATTAACCCTTTCCGGTCAATTTACACATTTCTTGAGATATAAATTTTTCCTTCAAAATATTGACTCTCAATGAACATTTTAGCAATAAAATACAAAAAAATGTCAAAAAAATCATTTTGGTTAAGAATTGCAGCTTCATAAATTTTGTACGATATATCGTACAATGGTCCGCAAAGGAGTAAAAATTCATGAATTTTTGGTTTCGGTTTTTTAAGTTTTATGAACAATTCATTGATTTTTTTGATAGAAAACATAAATTATAACAACAAAAAATCAAAACGTGATTTCATTTTGATCGGAAGTTATATAAATTATATATATAAACAATTGATTCACATTTCTTCGGCCTTATATAACCGTTGTTGTTGTTGTAAAGCCCTTTTACCCTCAATAAAACACAGAATCACTTAAAATTCGTACAGTTTTACAGAAAGGCACTGAATATAGCCAATTCCTTTTATCGTAGTGGGTGTGGCAAGTACGCATGTCTAACCTTACATAACCTGTGTCTGCCCAGTAAAACACAAAATCGTCTAGTAATATTTATTTTTAATCGAAAATTGCCGAATTTTATTAGCCACGTGGTTTACAGATGGGCGTGGCAGGCATAACAACGCAAAAAATCTGTTACCCAACCTATAACTTAAAAAAAATGTAAACATAACTTGCAACCTTTGTCTTCCATTTGTACGATATATCGTACAATTTTTTTAAAGACTCGGGAAAAATATTTAGACGCAAAAAATCTTAAATTTAGTAAGTTCTATAAATCAACTGTGATTCAAACTTTGAAATTGTTTCGCTTTTTGGTACCAAAAAGTATTACGTATTTAAAAATTTTTACGCAGAAATACGGTCATTTGCTAGTTTTTCAAATTCTTGCAAAAAGCTGCTTACAAAATGCACTCATACTGTGTAGCCACGACAATTAAAATTTATGTTTTTAAACAGAATGATACTATACAACACAGCCTACTTAATGAAAATTAAAAAGCCGTTCCATAAAAAGTGCGTTCGCTGTCAAATAAAAAATCTCCGAAAAAATTGTACGATATATCGTAGGTACAAATTTCCGGAAAGGGTTAATGTGTATGGCAGTAAAATATTCAGAGACTTACTAGAACTCGTCCGCATTGCATTGATGCTAAACTTTGGGCCAACATAGAAACGAGAATTGTACAGAAAGTGAAATAAATGACTCATGTTTATATTTATTGCACTTTCTTGAAAGTTCTAACTTTGTTCGCCCATTGTCGATGTGCTGGTTCAATACATAACATAAATAATTTCTATGAAACGTTGATATAAAATCTTCATCTCCCTTTTTGCTGCTTTTCACACGCATCCCAAGCATTAAATTGCAATAAAATTTTTTTTAACTAATCTGCCGCATTTATGCTGCCTTCGCAGCACTCATACAGTCGACTGATGCCGCTGGGCAGCGGTGGCGGTGGTTGTTCAGTGGTTCAATTCAGTTGAAATCGCAACAACCGTTTGTTGCAACATAAAAACTTATCAGATCTTGCTGCTAACCGGCGGCCCTCAACAACAAAAGCAATAACAATACAATAGCTACAAAAGTACAGCTAGAAAAGCATCAAAGTCAACAACCGACTGGAGAAGAGGAAGCACAACACAGACAGACAGATGCACTCACACTCGTAAACAGTCAAATCTGTTCGAATGTGCAACTTTGTCGCTAACATTAACCTTGGCAACTTTAGATTGTAACCCTCCCGAAATGTGTGCACGCACCCAAAATATGTACCTAACCTCAAAAAAATGCGTCGAAATGTGCGTTGTGTGCGCCATTTCCCGTTATCAAGTTTCACTCAGCTACTACAAAAAGGTGGAGAAAATCACTGAGAATGTTGCACTCGCAAAAGTCAACTTTTTTCAGCTTATCAGCGCTGCCAGATCGCAGCAACAACAACAACGCATCAACTTTGGCAAACAGTTTAGTGCGCCACAGCTTGTTGGTAATCCGACACCAGTAGCAACAACAACAACAAAAAAAACGAAGAACGGTTGCCCTTTTGTGAATTTTTTTGGAAGCATATTCAACATTGTTGTTGTGGTTGTTGTTGTTGTTCATGTTAGCGCAGCGTTAGCGGAAAAGCGATCACACAACTACATACACACATACATGGTTACACGCAACAGTAGCGCACAAAGCGCGAACAGCACAACGGCCTTGCTTGACACACAGTCGCCGCCGCCACTCGCCGACAATGTGAAGCGGCAACATTCAACGCGCAGACTGCCAACCAAATTTGAAAAATGTCAATTTCATGCGTCCATCGCTGCTGGCCAACACTCGCACACACACACACACACATCGCTCAAACATTTGATGAATTCGTGCGCCCAGCCGTTCTGTGCGTCTGTCTGTCCATCAGCGAAGCGCTATCGACCCGCTAAGCTGGCAAGCGGCCACACAACAGTCGACGCAACGACCGACCCAGCCAGGCGGCTTATCTGCATCTGATGGATGTGACAGCGCACCATCCAGCCGACCGACCGACCAGCGCGACCCACCGACCGTGCGAGCGCACGGTGGCTGCGGTTATGGCTGGACGCTGACTTGATGTGCGGCGGCTGTTGATGCGATAAGCGCCCAATGAATGAGTGTTGCTGATGTCGATGTCGATGCTGTTGTTGTTGTTGTTGCTGTCGTTGCCAATGTTCTCGGGCGGTGGCAATGAGTGGATTGGTTGAGGGTGGTTTCGGTTTCGGTTTGGGTAGTTTAAATGTCAATGTTTTTATTTAGTTTAAGGATTTTTAAAGCGATTCCCATATTGGCAGAAGCGCTTTAAATGCCTTGAAAAGCAGCAGCAATAAGCCAAGCAATGCAATGGAAAAGTGTCAGCTGTGCGTCGTGTAAGTTCACAAATTTCAAGATAAAACTAGTCAACTGCACCGCTGCATTCTTAACACTTACTGTGCCTTCTTGCTTTTTTCCCCTCAGCCACTCACCTGGGCGGCTGCTTGAAAGATGAACTACTCGCAATGTCGACACTGCATGTTGTTGACCCCCCGTAATGGCGCTACAACAATTTGAGGCACAACTCGCTGGCTGCCACCAAAGTGTGTGCGCCGAGAAAGAATGCGCACAAAAATACGCCAAAAGACAGCGAAATGTGATTTTGATTAATTAATTGCCCATTGTGGCGGGAGCATGTGTGAAGTGTGGTTATGTTGCTATATTGTTGCTCTGTGTGTGTGTGTGTGTGTGTGTGTATGGTGAATGCTGGTGACGGCTGCTGTTGATGTGTTCTCGTTGTGCCGGTTATTGCTGCTCATAAACTCGCCACCGCTGCGACAACAACAAATAAACAACAACACCCAAAAACAACAACAATAACAACAACAACCAGTATGAAAAACACGATTAGCTGCGCTAATTTTGCAGCTTTTAAAGGTCTGCTTGAGAGTAAATGAGTTTCTTTTGTTTTTTCTTTTCTTGTTTTACTTTACTTAATCTGTTTCCCCTACGCATTACAATTTTTATTCTTATTTTTATTCTTATTTTTATTTTTATTATTATTTTTATTATTATATTTTATGTTCCGTAGGTGCGAAAACGCTTGTAGATCTTTTATAATGTGTTGTTGATATGCAAACGCTCAGTGTTTGTTGTTTGGCTTTGGTTGCGCGTACTTTTTACTTGAATAACGAGCAGCTATAAAATGTTATTTCTGTAGATATGTTATGACATTTGTGTAGAGGTGTTGCTTTAGATTTCCAATAAATGCTAAAATGGGCTTTGACATGCTCAAGGTCGCGCAAAAAACGAGTAGCAAACATTTTCAGATCTTATTTTCACAGTAAGTGAGATTCAATTCCGAGATGGATATGAGGATTCTGAAGTTTGGTTAGATTAAACCAGACAATGATGACGCTAACATGGATCCCTGTTGGACTCTTAGCGGTTTATGAAGTAGAGCAATGGGTGAAATTTTTGCTTCTTAGGTAACGCATTTAGTTTTATTTTAGAAGCTAAATTAAGTTAGCAAAATCGTAAATTTTAGGCTAAGCCTTTTAATTTTCTCTGAAAGCGTTAAACATTAATTAATTTATTTTATTTTTTCACAAAAGAATGCAAATTAAATACGCTCTTCTTCAGTAACTTTGAGCTTTATAGAATAAGTGGTACGTTCAGAGCCCAAATCCCACTTTAGTACTGAATACTACAAAACGTAAGACGCAGACTTGACTTGACTTTTCAAATGATTAGTCACAAATTTCTAGGGGACGAACAGGAGATGGTTTTTAGTTAGTAAGAATTATTCAAGCTTCTATGAAGATTTTCCAACTTGTACGCTTATAAAAGTGAATGTAGCACAGCTAAACATGTGCTCATCAAATTACTACTTGTGCTGAGTTTTTCTTAATTTTGCACTGATTCTTGCAAATACGAATCAGTACGCAAATTCTAAAATTTTGTTGGGTTTGTTACGATTTTGTGTTGATTTTTGAAATAAACAAATGGGTACATTCGTGTAATGATAACAATTTCGAAAATATTCACACTGCAAACGTTCTGATTTTTATTGCTTTGTATTCATTTTTTTAAATACGAAATATGATTTAAAACAAAAAATGTTTTGGTATTTTTTTATTGGTTCTGCCACCAAAAAATTTGGCTAGCCTAGTAAAACGACAAGTCAGAAACCCTCTTACGTAATTTGTATCTCTATCCAGATTGGCATCCTGTTCAGACGGCCAAATAAATTGAGTCAATTTAGTTATCGCTTTTCTGTTCACACACACTTAATTTAGCTTATTCTGTTATCGAAAATTTTTTTGTTTTGACGAAATAAATTATTTTTTCTGTTTATGTATCAAAAAGTTCTTGAAAACATTTTTTGAACACTAAGCAGGGGCGGATTCGGAAAAATATTTTGGGGAGGGTTTCAAGAAGTAATTCTTTAATATTCATAAAATGCCTTTTAATTTGTATGTAGTTTTAAAGTCGCCCCTAATATTTCGGGGGGGGGGGGGGTCAACCCCAAAACCCCCTGAATCCGCCACTGACATTAAGTAATATTTACTTAAGTTTTCAAATGAAATTTCAAAGTCTCTCGCCTTTGTCAGTTTCTCAAATTTCGGATCCGCCAATTGTGAATGATTTTGTTTATCGATTAAAGTACAACACAGGGTTGCATTGCGAATCGAGCTCAATCAACGCAATTTAGCAATAATTGCAATTTGATAAATGGAGATTTTTGTACGATACATTGAGTTGAATTTAGACCTAATGTCCTGTTCAAACAGCCAAATAAATTGAGTCAATTTAGTTTTAAATTGAGTTATCGCTTTTCTGTTCACACACACTTTATTTAGCTGACTCTGCTATCGAACATGTTTTTGTTTTGACGCAATAAATGATTTTTGCTGTTTATGCATAAAAAACATTCTTGAAAACATGTAATGAGCGTTTAGTAATATTTAGACATTTTTTAAAACGCATTTTCAAGATTGTAGATTGAAGATTTTTGTATGATTAATTGAGTTCAATTTAGACCTAACTTGAGAAAATTTCTGTTTCGCTAAAAGTAGACTTTGGCATTTTCTTAGAGGAACTTTTTTCTTGTTGATCTTAGCGGATTAAGTAAGAATCCGAATCAGTTATATTGCTGGAATCAAAAAGTTATCGTCGTACAAAAAGAGGAATACGGTTTTTCTGTTAACTCTTTCGCTAGTTTGTTGCCATATGGCAACATGCTACTTTGTAGACGTCTGCATGCTCTATGGTTGCAAGAATAAATTTTTTTGTTGGTCTTTAGAATAGTTTGAAGTTTTAGGAAAAATACGAAATTAATAAACTGAATATTTAAGTTTAAATAAGAGAAGTATACACGTTTTTGTAATGGTATATCTTGACATAGTAAAGGAAGAAGAAGCAGACAAAATTAGAGAACTTTTTAATTTGACGTTTTCTTTCAATTTAGATACTTTTTTTTTATAATTGGCTGAAGTAAATGAAGAAATATTCAAATATTCGTTATGAGTAAAAAGTTGTATGTTTAAGTAATTATTACAGCCACAACGATGTGGTTGCTCTCATAGAAAAACACTCTAAAATACAGGGTCCGAGTATAAAAATTAAAAAATTTCTTATGGAATATTGCTAATATAACCACATAGAAGCCTAAGACGTAAAATTTAAAATTTTAACTTTCCCCAGTAAAAACCTGTAGCAAAAGGGTTAAAGGTTAAAGTTCTTGCAGGAAAATGTGTTTTAAATAAGACTTCTTAGGTTCCTAATCAAACTTCCTAATCATATTTTCTAACCTAACTTTCTAAAGTATGCGTACAAATTTCTTGATAAGGATTTTTTGTACAATTTAAGATTTTAGAAATTGCAAAAAAATTGGATTACAATAACTCATCTATAATTTTAATGATTACAATAATGGAAGAGTTGCTTAACCCTCAAATGCATATTGATGCCTTTAGGCACACTAACATATTTGTGTATATATTCAAATTAAACCCCGATATAATATTTTGAAACGACAACCACATTCGAAGTCTGTTTGCTAATATTTAGTAGTTTATTAATATTGAATTCACTTTTCAGTGGTTTTCTGTGTTAAAAAGAAAAACCTATGTTTATTTAGCAAACGTGAAAATAATTCATGCATTTGAGGGTTAATTTGTACATCTGCCCAGCCTTGACTACAAAAAAACTTGATTCGTTTCTTAGAGCAGCTTTTACCTTTTTGATCTTAGTGGACCTAATGATCGATATTAGAATCAGAGATATAACTGAAATTAACAGGTAATAGTGGCACTTCAATAAACGGAAGAATAAGGATTTTGAGTTGATAGTTAAAATTTTGTCAGGCCAAATGAGCTCCAAACAAAAGTTCTTGGGACCCTAACCTAACTTTCTAATTATTTCAGAAGAAGAAATGTTTTAATGATTCAAAATTTTGAAATTGTTGGAAATGAAATCATATATTATTAAAAAACCAGCGGTCTGACGATGAGCAACCTTCACTCAAAGTCAAATTCATCACAGTAACAATTTAAAAAATCAGATTCAAAATTCACTTTTCTCCACAAATGTTATAATAAATCTATTGGGTCCGTTACGGTCAGAAAAAGCATCCCAGAGTTGGCCAACTCATGTGAGGCATTTGTTTGCGGTTCAATGATTCATGTTTAGGTTATGGTGGCCGTCTCTGTAAGAGACACACTCAGAGGGCTATTTTGAGGCCCTTTGTGATATCACATATTTCAACACCCCGAAAAAATCCTGGCTACGGCTCTGGAAGTAGATGAGCGTTTCACCAGTCCGAGCTGGGAATCGAACCTAGGGCCTCTGGTATGAGAAACCAGTGCGCTACCCGCTGTACAATCGGAAACAAATGGAATTTCCTTATTTCTCGTATTTGAAAGCATTTGCAAATGTTTCTTTTCCCACCTCTTTCTAACTGATTCTATTAATGTGTCATACATTCAATTATTCAATCAATGATTGGTGACGTCAATGGCTATTCACAGCAACAACAACAACTACAGTAGATATGTTAGCACGCCATAAAGTAATGTGATATTTTTTACAACTCGTTGCCGATCACAACAGTTGACAATGCGCCGGACAACTGTCAACTGTTGCTGTTGTCGTGCGTGTTGCTGGCGTTATTGCTGCTGCCATTGTCATTGTGTACACAGGCAAATTGTTATTTTTTTTGTATGACTAAAAATTCGATTAAGCCACAAAACGCACTGGCCGCACCGGCGAGAGCGGGTAACAAAAAAAATGCGGCTCTCGATGCCGAAAGCGAAACGTGTGGACAGCCGCTAAACGCTCACAAAATGATATTAAATGGGGGGGATTATGAGAAAATAAGAGGAAAGCGACAAAAGGCCAGCAAAGAATAAAAAAATAATAATCGCACAATAAAAACGAATAACAAATTGTTATGAGCGCAGCGACAGCAGTGGCGGCGGCAGCAACCAGCAACCGACAGCGGTCGCAACGAAGCGCAACGGCCGCAAAGAATTGCCGGAATCGACAGCTAGAGGAGAACTGATCTTGCATAACATGTGAGGCTGGCGGTGTGACCGGCGCAGCGAGCAGTGGCCGCCACTACGTGCAGCGGCGCGCAACATTTACACGCATCATTATGGCTGCATGGGAACGTGACTGTGTGTGTGTGTGAGTGTGTATGGGTGTATGGGTGTGAGTTGAGTTGGGGCATTTTCCGTTTCGCGGTCGCTGGCTGCTGCGGCCGTGCAACACGCTGTAGCGCTGCGCTTCTTTACGGTGGCGAGAATTGCCGCCACTGACCAACATCGCGCCAACTCAACAACTGCGTCACACTGTGGCGTACAACAACAACAACAACAATAACACAGCAGCAACACGCTGCGCAAGTGCTGCATATGAACAGCTGGACCAACGAACGGACAGACGCTCGTTCGTGCTTCATTGTCGAGTGCATGTGGAACGAATTGCATTTCGCTGCGGTCATCTGCACAAATGCTGTCGTTTATTTCTTGGCGTTTTTATTGTATTTTTATTTTTTCCATTGACTTTTCAGTTGAGTTTACGTTTTTGGAATACTGTCGATTTTTCGAGCTGACTTTGCTGAAAGCGCATTCCGTATGAATGGCATTTGAGGTTGAGGTGCAAAAAGGTCATTATCGTTCCACAACAACAACAACAACACAAGCCAAAAATATTAGCTATGAAAATATTCACAGAAAATTTCTAACGAATTTTTTTGAGCAGCGAAAGATTGAAGAATCAAGAATGAAAAAAAATTATTTTTGCATTAAAATCTGCTGCCATTTTGGCCAATTTACAGACGATTGCTTTTTGAAGAACGTGTGCAACAGTCTTACGAGATGATGCAACACACTTACATAATCACATTTTTACAAAACACCAATTAGAAATCGTTGACAATATTTGCAAACGCGTTGCTTCACAAAAAGTCATTCACAAGTCATTATTTTATTACTCTGCTAGTCGGTGTGGCACTCAACGATAAATTTCAAAGCGCGCACACACGTCCCGCATTTTGTCCAAAGTGGCAGTGGAGCCTCCAAGTGGCTCTTATATCTATTCATACCAAAATCTGATATTTAGTTGGCGCGTGGTGGATTTTTTTTTTCTTGGTTCCACTTTGCTTGCAGGCACTATTCTTTATTTATGATCCATAAATCACCGCGCGCACAGTTGCCCATTGACAGCGGCAAAATGAGCCAATATGAGTTATTAAAAATATTGCAATACATGTCGATAGACAGGCAGCGTACGTTCTAGAAATCCAAACTCGTAAAGGGAAGTGATTGTATAACAAATATGAAGAAAATCACTGCCAGAGAAAATACAATATTTTTTTATATTTTTTTTATTTATTTTTTTGTTTTTTTTTTATTTAGTTTTATTTCTTTCGACTTGACTTGACTTCTTTAAGGACTTTATGGGACATTGAAAGAAATCATAATTAGATATCTTATTAGATATCCGTTAGATATCATTCCGAAAGGTTTTGTTTTGCATTTTATAGCAAAAATTTATATTCATTTGGAGATTGTTGGAATATTTTAGAGATTCTTTTTAATGATCTAAGTGATTTGACTTGCTGCAGTCTATTGGTATTCAAATAGTCAAATATTGTTGAAATAAATCATTTTTCTAGAGAATATTTGTAGACTATATAAGAAAGAATTGTCTGTAATGAGAGCGGTTTTGTTTTTTCATCATCATTTTCCACAATAAAAATATTTTCAAACTTCACATGTATCATTGGAAAAGTATTCTTATTGACTAAATTTTAGCTTAATAGAATTTATTAGTGAAATAAATGATATTTCCAGAAAATAGTTGTAGATTTTATAAGGAAAAGTTGTCTGTAGTGGGGCCAGTTTTGTTTTTTCATCTTCATTTTCCACAATAAAAATATTTTCAAACTCCAGATGTATCATTGGAAAAGTATTCTTATTGACTAAGTTTTTGCTTAATAGAATTTATTAGTGAAATAAATGATATTTCCAGAAAATAGTTGTAGATTTTATAAGGAAAAGTTGTCTGTAGTGGGGCCAGTTTTGTTTTTTCATCTTAATTTTCCACAATAAAAATATTTTCAAACTCCAGATGTATCATTGGAAAAGTATTCTTATTGACTAAATTTTTGCTTAATAGAATTTATTAGTGAAATAAATGATATTTATAGAAAATAGAAAATTTGTAGATTCTATAAGGAAGAGTTACCTATAGTGGCACCGGTTTGGTTTTTTACTATCATTTTTACAAGTAAAAAAAACCTAAATTTTTTGTTGAGCCTGACTTTCGTTATTGTTCGGAGCAATGCATCAAAGTTCAGAGAATTGTTGCCTTTATTTTCTTTTTGGGCTGACATGATAAATATTAATCTGATTTTGCAAAAAAAAAAAAACCCAGAAAAATTTGTCAAAAAAATCATTAAACGATAACCAAAGAAATTTGAATCTGATTTTGCAAACTAAAGCCAGAAAAATGCATAAAAAAAATTATTAAACGAAAACTAAAGAAAGCTCCACATTAGAAGACACATGAAGTCCCACATTAAAAATTCATGGACATTTTGATTTAGCATCAGAAATATTTTTTTCACTGCATATGAATAGAAAACACTTTGGAATCTTAAAAGAAAAAACGAGCGCAATGCACAAAAATACTTAAACTTAACATATTCACAGGCAAATATTATGAAAAAAACTTTTTTCGTGATTTTTTTACAATGTTTAGCACGAATATAAAAAATGCATGTTTTCTCTGAAAACTACATGAAAAGTGATATTAATATCAAAACATTAGTGTTTTCCATGGAAAAATTCGGAGAAACATTCGAATCCCACATTTGAAGAGGTCCCTAAAACGTCTAAATACGCGGCATAGTATATAAAAATACAAATGTTTCATTTTAAATGACAATTTTAAAAGTCAATAATTTTTCAAAATAGATCAGAGGATCGATTAAAAGACCGATAGATCAAAAAGATTGTTTCTAGCTACATGAATATTTATATTTTTTTATTGCAGTGAAAGCAACTCGATACATGAAGAGAATGAATAAAAAATGGTGGAAAACTGTTGAATGAAATCTGTTTTCTGTTTTTTTTTGATAATAATAGTGATACATTCACTAAATATTCATGAGAAGCATTAATGAGTAGACTAATATGTCTCATTCATTTAACCGATCGGTAGTTGAACCGGATTTGAATGAAGCTCAGGATATGACATTTGTGTTAACCAAAGCTTTATTTTGAAATTTAAAATGTAATTAAAAGTTTTGAAACTGTGTGAGTGAAAATTAAAACAAAAGAACTGAAGATTCGTTGGTTGAAAGAATTTATATTTTAATGGTATGGAATCATTTTGCTCGACTCAATTAGAAAAAAAATGGGCATGCCTGCTGCTGCCTGAAACTAAAACAATTGGTTCCAAAAGCTCAACTAAACAGGCACAGTTTAATAAAAAAACTAATACCAATGAATTTCGATGAACACAGTTTGCGTTCTTCACATTTGAAGAGGTTTCAGTTCAGAAATTGTTTCGATTGTTTTATGGTTAACTTCGTAAAAGTAATCAAGGAATCTATATTTTCAAGCTGATTACAAACAAAAACATCAGGAAGCTCTTTTTTGGGATCACTTGACGCTGAGAAAGAAACTTCCCAATGAAAGTTACTTGAATTATCTCGCAAAGAGACTGAAGACAACTCACTAGATCCCTTAAAACTTAAGAGAGCTCATCAAGCTAGAACCTTATAACTGACTTCATAAGTTGGTTTCTACTAAAAGTTTCTTGTGCTCAAAAGAAACAGTAACACAAGAGCTTTTTACCATCTTTCAGCTAAGACACGACAATGGATCCCATGGGTCTCGGATATGGGATTTGTCAATAATCGGCAAACTGCCTGCCTAACCTAACCCAACTTTCATACTAATTTCAGTGAAATTGTTAACTCGGTAGTGCCATATGGTCACACTAAACATGCACTCAAAAAATTTAATTTTCAATTATTCTTCATTTTAATTGCTCAAAAAATGTTTTTGCGAAATTCGAAAGAAAAATAATTCCGGCACATTCGGGTTAAATAACTTGTTGCATTTGTAAAACAAGATCGAAACCCTAATTTAATTTTTAATTATTCTTAATTTTAATCGCTCAAGAAATGTTTTCGCGAAATTCGAAAGAAAAATTATTGCGGCACATTCGGGGTAAATAACTTGTTGCATTTGTAAAACAAGCTCGAAACGCTACTTGCAACATACCTAATCAATTTTATGGCAAATATTTAAAAGATAGCCAAAAAAAATGACTTAAAGTAAAAGTTTGGATATGACAACATTTTTTGCTATTCAAAGGTGTAATTTGAAAACGATATCAAGAGACCACAGACCTGGTATACCACTTTAACGGTACCAGTTCGCAAATGTTTGCTCCGGTAGCCGGACAAGCAACAAGGAAATCAGCGCGATAATGCGTTTATTGAAATTGGGCAGCGGTTATGAAAGTCGGTAAGACACTAAAACTACAACTGACAACAACAACAACAACAACAACGAGAACAAGAACAAATTGGCTGCATGTCGAAGCTGGATTTTATGAGTTCTACGAGACGCGCAACCGGCCCACAGTCGGTTTATCTTTATGCCATTTTGTGACGGGAGTTGTTGTTGTTGTTGTTGAAATTGTTGCTGTTCATGTCTTGCAGATTCTGTGCTGCGCTGTGCTGCATTGTGCTTTTCGCTGTTGCTGTTGTTGCTGCACTGTTGTATTCGTTTCTATTGCGCTCGTTGGTGCATTGATTGCTGATGTTTTGTTGTTATTGTTTCTGTTATGTTTTTTACTTCAAGTTTTGTGCTGCCCACTGACAAGCAAATAATAATTGCACAGAAGGTCATAAAATTGCTGGCCCGCTGGTTGCAGTTGTTTTGTTGCTGCCGCTGTGGCCGCTATTGCCCATATGTGCATTGTTGTTGCAGCTTAAGCAGCAATGCTCGTAAAAGCAATGGCCGTAAATTGTGCGCTCAAAGCAAAACAAACTGAAGCAAAGCCAAATAACCAAGTCGCGTTCGCGTCGGGTTCGAGTTCATGGCGCGGCCGACAAGCAGCATTTGCCGCATTGCCGTCACGTCAGGCGCGCCGACAGGTAAGCAAGCAGCGGTGCATGATGCATACCGCAGCGCATAAACGCTGTCAACACGCGCGGCCGCTGCCATAATCCGCACGCACTGCCGTTCGTCTGCACGTCAGCCGAGCGCTGCGTCCATCTTTGCGGCCATGTTTTCCATGTTGCGAACAACCATCGGCGGGTGCAGGCAAAGAGTTGGCAGCAAATCGTAAAATTTGCGATTTTTGATTTGCATCTTTTGGCAAGTGTTGGCTGCCGCTGCTGGCAACCGTTGCTGACTGCGGCAGGCGGCAATGTGTAACGCATTGTTGGGGGTGGCGGTGCGCAATGTGTGAAGAATTGTGGTGTTAATGTTGGGCGCAACGCAATGAGTCAACAGTCTGTTGTTGTTATTGTTGTTGGTGTTGTTGGCGGTGCTGCTGGTAGCTGCAGTTATTGGCCATAACTGTGCGCTAGTTGCCGCATGCGGTACTTGCCGCATTGTGTGCTTTGTTAGCCAAATTGCGAACGGCCATGCAACACGCACGCCGCCACGCCACACCAACCAACCAACAATTGCATTCGCATGCGCCAACAATTCACTTCACTTTCTGCAGAAGGTGTTGCTTGCTATATTTTTTATGGCAGCTGTTGCGGCTGCAGATTTTCCAGTGAAAAATGCGCGTTCGGCTTTGTTTTGGTGGCTGCTGCTGCTGCTGCGATTTTATTGTTGCACATTTAACGAGTGTGCGCGCATTTGCTGCGTAGTTATGTTGCAGGCGCACGTGACTGCCTGCTGTTGGCCACATTTAACACTTCTGTGTTGCTGCCCTCGCACTGCGGTCGCTCGTCGGACTAGTTCCAGAGGGGGCGGCGGCAACAGGCAACAGAAGAGTGGAACGAGTCTATGGCTGGTTGTGCCATAATTTATTTAAATTGTGACTACCGCATTTTGTTGCTGCTAAAGTTGGCCATAAATAACTTTGTTCGTTGTTTGCGGATGAGTTGATGCACTTAGCAGCATTCGGAAGGAACAAGCGAAACTTACGAAACGAGTAAAATGCCAGGAGACGACTTTACATCAGCCGAGTGAGGTAATAATGACGCTGTGTATTTTATTAGTAAAATTTTTGAATTGAAGAGATTGAGGGCAACATATATGTAAAGGGTGACCAGATAAGAACGAGACGAAATGAAATTTTTTCAATTGATTCTTTAGTTTGAAGATAGATTAATGTTTTTATGTACAGAAGAGCACATCAAATGGTTGGGTTAGGTAATGATGCTTGGGATCTATTGTCGAGCTTAAGCTGAAAGATGGTAAAAAGCTCTTTTGTTACTGTTTCTTTTGAGCATAAGAAACTTTCAGTAGAAACCAACTTATAAGGCCAGTTATAAGGTTCTAGCTTGATGAGCTCTCTTAAGTTTTAAGCAGAGACCTAAAATAATTATTATCCATATTTTTGGGAATCAAAAGACTGCCCTAATTTAAGAAATTTCTATAAATATTGCTTTTTAATAATTATTCCCAATAAGACATTTTTTACGTCGCCTATTATCATGTAATAAATATTTTTGAGTTGCATAATAACTCTTATAAGTAACAAGTATATTTTTCGTTGTCGATAATTATTATTTTGGGATTTTTGTTTTTTACATTGCTTCATAACTTTTATTTATGACTTTTTTAATTTACGTTACCGATAACTATTATTTTGAGAAATTTTTTTTTTACGTTGCTGCATAACTTTTATTCATGATTTTTTTTATTATTTAGAAAAAATAATTTGTTTACGTTGAATTACCACATTTTGGATATGAATTGATTTTTAATTGTTTTAAATTGACAAACGTAAATTAACTGCAGAAACCCTAAATTCCACCAACAACTAAACATTAAAAAATCAATTCCTACTCAAAATGTGGTAGGGCAACGTAAAAAAAAAATTTCGTTCATAAAAGTTATGAAGCAACGTAAACAATTTTTTTTTCAAAATAATAGTTATCGGTAACGTAAATAAAAAAGTCATAAATAAAAGTTAAGAAGCAACGTAAACAAAAAAAATCCCAAAATAATAAAAATTATAATTATAATCAACAAATAAAATTTATGTTGCATTGTAATAGTTACATTGTTACATTGCAAATATTTTCTTAAAAAACTTATAATAGTTAAGTCCCTGGTTTTAAGGGATCTAGTGAGTTGTCGTTAGTTGCATGAAAATATGGATTCCGTGATTACTTTTACGAAGTTACCTGTTTTATGGGTCGGTTTTCCGAACTGAAACCTCTTCAAATGTGAAGAAAGCAAACTGTGTTCATCGAAATTCATTGGTATTCGTTTATTTATTAAACTATACCTGATTTGTTGAGCTTTTGGTACCAATTGTTTTAGTTTCAGGCAGCAGCAGGCAGGCCAATTTTTTTCTAATTGAGTCGAGCAAAATGATTTCATACCATTAAAATATAAATTCTTTCAACCAACGAATCTTCAGTTCTTATGTTTTAATTTTCATTTACACAGTTTCAAATCTTGTAATTACATTTTCAATTTCAAAATAAAGCTTTGGTTAACACATATATCAGCTTCCTGATGTTTTTGTTTGTAATCAGCATGGAAATATGGATTCCTTGATTACTTTTACAAAGTCACCCATAAAGCACTCGATTTTCTGAACTTGTTAGGTTAGGTAGAGGTCTCCACTTCCACTCGGATGCCAAATTGGCCCATTGTGAATCTTTTCTTAAATGGTTCTGGAGCTAACCAATCAGTCTCAATTTGGGGCCAATCAGTAGAGCAGATCTAGAATTTCAAGCCAGGTCCGCTAGGAATCTTGTCCCCAGGGCACGGAGTCGGCGTTCCTGCAGAGCCGGACAGTGGCACCGGAAGTGTTGTATCGTTTCTACTTCTTCTTCATTTATGCAGCTTCAAATGGTTAATTAAACTTAACTGGAAACGAAGTCACTGATGTGTGGAATTGAGTAAAACAGACCAAAACGATTTTATAGTCAAAACCGTTTTACTGCAATTTGCCTAACGGAAAAATTCGACCAACTGAAATTTAAGTCCAGGTCCCATTTTTATTTTTATTTTCCCTTAAAATTAATTCGTTTAATTGAAACTTCGTGAAAGAATATTTTAAGTCCAAATCATAAATCTACACTATTTCAACTCCGCCTAAGTGAAAAATTGGTTTGCCACATTTCATAATTATTTCGTAATTTAAAAAAATTCCCTGCTATTATTTGGCCACATTATTACATTCCTGATAAGTTGATCAGCTGATTTCGTTAGTTGGCAAAAATAGAAAATTTCGAACTTGGAATGTCTTTTCTTTTCACTCATCTGGCGTCTCATCTTTACACTAGAAAGGCCGCAAGTTTTCCATACCTACAAAGACAACATATCCCGATATCCCGAAAATTACACATCTGATTTGGCTAATTTTTTACAAAATAAATTTTAAAATATATAAAAAAATTTTTCACAATAAAAAAATAAAAGTCACCAAAGCAAAAGTTGATAGAAATACTCAAGAAAATACAGATTTTTTATAATGAAATTCCGTAAAATTACTGCAATGGTCTTTCTAGTGTTAATTGAAAGGAATTTCACTCAACCGAATTTTGCTTAATTGAAAACACCGATTAACTGCAACTAAGCGAACTCGACTTTATTGTTCTTCTAAGCAAGAAACCAAACAATAATTCTCAGATGCATTTTCATGCGCGGAATCAAAACTTAAGAACTGATGGAGCATCAAATCATCAAAAAACAACGAACGAAATTAGTTCATAAATATTTTCAAAACTCGTCGAGTTTTTTGCAGTCAAATGAATTTCGAAGGCGAATGCGAATTTTTATATTAAACTGACTATGAATCTAAACATGTAAATATTTTTGACTTCAAATATAGAAAAACAAAAAACTTGATTCGAATTTGATATTTTTAGGTTAGAAAATATAATTTCTGCTGTATCTCACCGTTAAAACCAAAGAAAATCCAAATTTGTCCAACTCTTAGGTCAGATGAATGGAGTATAACCTCAAACACAACGAACAATTGGAATTTTTTTAGGTTAGGTTAGAATATTTAATGAGCATGAGATGAGATTTGTATTGCGGGTGACACAAGCAATAAAAAACTTTAGTCAGGATTCAGATTAAAAAAAAACAGAGAGCAGGGGATCTTCCGAAGCAATGCATTGGTTCTAATGCAAAAGTTAGGAGACACAAATTTGTCAATCTGTGCAAAGCGAACTTTTCAAACTAATTTAACAAATTTTTGGGAATCAATAAGTAATAATTTTATTGTAAATGCGTAGCAACTCAAATATCTAAGTCGAGCATGTACTTGGGATTTATTTATTAGTAGCAGAGAGAATATAGAAGAGATCTTTTTAAAATGTCGAGCTCTGACTAAACAAACATATTTTTATTTTTAATAAACTATTTTTGGATATTTCAGAAAAAATATTTCAGTTTCAATTTCCATGAAATCAGCTTATAGGTATTGCAGCTGATTTAATAGAAAATCGGTGAAGATATACAACTTGATACACAATCAGTGATGACATGCAACTTCGGAAACATTTAAACTTAGCACTTTTCGAATGGATTTTTGGATACAAAAAATAACCAAAAGTGGCTTCTACAGAATGTAACACAATGACAAACTTTTTTAGTAGTGAAAAATGGAACAATGAAGATGTGAAAAAATGTATGGAATTCTAAATATGCTGTACCACGTTAATCATCGAATCAGAAATCTGTTCGGACTCAGAAAACTTTACTGAATTACGTAAAATTTGTCAATAGCGACAGGAGAAGACATTTGATGAACAACGAAACTGTGCGGTTTGAACCTGCGGCGCTCTTAGCCACTGAACCATGACAGCCGTCGGAAAAAAAAATTGGCTAACACCTGAATATTTTTATTATCATTAAAGTACTTATCGAAGTGTTTCTCTGTCTTAATCTTTTCAAATACTTCTCCGGAGGAAATGGTTGGTTACTTTACGTTATTCTTTGAGCCCTATTCTCCCTTTAGGCCATGTTTCGAGTACGATTGGATAACAGTTCCACTTTGCATTCTATGAATATGAACTACGAAGTGACCTAAATCCCTCAATGCAGTTGTGACCATTTCAACGACTGTCGGCGTTGACATAAAAAGACTGAAGAAAATCAAGACGCGACTAATATGAACTAAAAAATGTATTGTATATTGTTTTCAAATTTTGTGAACACAGATTGATAGGACAGAAAAGCTGAGTGAAAGTTTTAACATTGACTTGTTTTTCTAGACATTTTCCACCATAGTGAAATCAATAAAGTGTGGCAGATAGCAGGAACTCTCTCTTCATCGTACACTTATTTTCTGACAGTTATTGTCATTATGCTGACAAATGTCAGAGTTCATAACCCGTCTATGCTGTATGAAAAAATTTCAAAATAAATTGTTGTTTGAAAATACGTTCTGCACCAAAACCGACACAAAAACGCAATTACATGCCAGGAAAAATATGCTATCTCTGCAAAAAAAACGACCGGCAATGCAGTTTCTATGTTTTTCTAACATAAAATACATTACGAAAATATATATTTCTGGAGTACTGAAAGTCAATTTTAAATTTTGTGCTATTTTAGCGACAACAAAAATAAAGGTTAATCGAACTGACACAAATAAATTGACACTTTGACAATTGCTACTCAAAGAAATAAGTGTACGTCATCTACCTGGTACACTTTATTGATTTCACTATGATTTTCCACCATACGTTTCGATACTTTTAATTCGATTTTCCAAAATGTGTCAAGTTGAACTGCCGTCGGCAATAAATTTTTCTCACAAATTTAGCTATTCACAATTTCGAGTCAGATATCTGGCTTCCTATAGTACACCAACTATTGCATCCTTCTATGTTTTGGACTCAAGCCGCAAAGTTGACGTCAGCATGGATAATCAATTTTTTGTTTTTGCTATAAAAACCACTGAAACCATAATATTTTGGGCAAATAACATTTTTTTTTACGGAAAATGCCACAAAAAGTTACGAAAAAAGTCAACGAAAACAAAAAAGTTGCAACGCTTTTGCAAAATTCGCAAACTTTTCTTGCCGGTGAATTTGAGTAAGAACAACAACAACAATGCAAAACTCAAAAACAACACCAACCCAACAAAACACAAACTTAAGCCGAGAATGTCGACAAAACGGCGAAAACAAGGACCAAGTTCAAAAGTTGAAAAGTTCGGTTTGCTATTGTTGTTGGCGATGGTGCTGCTGCTGCTCGAATTGTTGTTGTTGGCGTTGCAGAGGGCGCTTCAAGTTATTTCTGGCATTCATTGCACTGACAGCAAGAGCAACAGCAACAGCAACAACATTCCCGACGCGACGGCCGGCTGGCTGTCAACTTGACATTTCCGCCTTGCCGCAATGGGGTAAAACTGACTAACGCACACAACTAAAAACCCACACTCAGCCACACACATGCGGACCCCATCAGAATGGGCACAAAGTTCATTTGCGTACGCGAACCGCGCAAGTGGGCGCGTGACGTGGGCGTTTGAGAAATCTCAACTGCTGCGTGCTGCCGCACGTGGCACGATTGCAGACGATTTCGTGCATTCGAATTTAAAATGAAAATCGTATTTATTGTTGTTGTTGCACTCACCGATATTATGTTGATTGTTGTGCAAGACCGATCCGAACGCCATTAGATCCTTAACCGATGGTGTCCTTGAACCGAGGGCGGCGAAACCGTCGCCCAGAAATGACGCCAGCGCGACAGCCCTAAGGGGCGTTTTTGATACCTCGGTGAGAATTTTGTTGCTTTCGCTGTTGGTGCCTGGAGGGGTGTTGTGGAGGGGCAGATGGAGGCGGCGGTGCGGCAGCAGCTGCAGTTGGGCGGACGTGTTGTCGCCTGTTCTAAGCACAAATGCACACGAATTCACTGCTTTCACTGTTGCACACACACACACGCGCGCGCGCACAAACGAACGTACACACTAACAAAACACAACGTCACACGCAACACAGCGACGTGTGCAGGCGGCGCGTAAATAAGTGCCGCTGGCTGTCGAGCCGGCGGCTTTTCGACGGACAGACTGGCTGGCAGGCTGACGAAACGCGTGCGCGCGCTCGGCCGCGCTGCACGAAAATGCAGCTAATTAATTGCCTGCTTTTAGGCGTTGAGCCACTGCGCTAATTACGCGAAGTTCACGGCGCGCGTCGGCTGTCTGTCTGGCGGTGTGTCTGCGCCGCTATTTGCTGCTGTTGTTGTTGCTGCTACTGCACTGTGTGTGTGGGTGTGTTGGTGTCCTCGACGGCAGCAAGAAGCGTTGGACGCAACGGGAGCGGCTGAAGATGTTGGAGCTGTTGTTGTTGTTGTTGTTGGTAATGATGGTGCTGGTGGGCGGGGGCGGGCGACAGCAAACGCGCTGATGGCAACAACGAGGGCGATAATGGCGCGCATACGCAACAATTACAACAACAATATCAACATGTGGCCACAGCGGCAGCGGCCAGGACGAACGCTGGAATGTGCTAAACGATGAAACAGCAACAACAACAATGCGCACAATGCCACTTAATGATGTTAATTAGCGCGCGCGGACGAACGAAAAATTCGCGGCCGAAACGGGTTAATGACACGATTTGTTTTTGTTGCCTACTCACACTGGCTCTGGTCTTGCGTTTTCAATTTCTCTATGATTCTAAGCGTGAATTGTTGTTGTAAGCGGTTGGAAAAGGAGAGTTGGGCTAAAGGCAACCACACTTTCAGCTTCGCGTGACGACTCTAAGCGTTCGAATGTTTCTTTTTTCAAGTTGACAAAACTAAAACACCGATACCGTTAACACAACAACAAATTCTGCAACTAGAATTTCCGCTACAATTCTGCTACTTCAGTAAACGTGCGAACCGTCGCACAATTTTGACAGCACACTGCGCACGTTGTATTATTCAAGCGTCTGTCTGGCCGCCAGACATGAACGACTCACAGTCTATTCCGTCGACTGTGCGCTCGCTTCCTGCTCAGCTGTTCTCACCGACACCGAATGCTGGCCACATCAAAGCTTGTTGCTGCTGCTTTTGTTATTAATTTTTGATTTTTTCAATTTTTCATGTATCTCTAACTTGTGTCACTGGACATGGTCAGCATTTCTTGACATCTGACAAATGTCAACTACCGCAAACCGTACGCACGTATTGACAGGTGTGAAACGTCAAACCAGCAACCTGCAATTTCGATGCCAATTGGCGCAACGACAACTCACAACTTTTGCTCTTCCTCTTCTCCAAGCCAAGAGCTGCTTATTATGTACGGTTGTGTGCCACAGGCGAAATCCGTTGGCGTTTGGGACGAGAGATGCGACTGCGGCGAACACGAATCGGAGTGGCGCGTGTACTGATGCCGGAAAAAACGCAGGTAACCGCTACGAGCGCACTACGCGAACGTTGGATGTGAACTAAAGAGCCACTCAGTGCACGCGACGCGTTCTGCACAAGTTGTCGTCGACGAACAGCGACGGCAACGGCGACGACGACGGCCCGCAATGGATGCAGCGCGCAACGCACACATACAGCAACAAAAAAACACACACACCACACACAGCCCACCACCGGCTACAAAAGCAATAAAAGCAACATGCGACTACAATAACAAAACCCAATAGCAACAATAACAACAAACAAAAATACAAGCAACAACAACAACAGCGAGCCACAGCAGGTATCAAAGAGTAAAACCGGTTTAGCTCCACAATCCCAAAGCGCACCACTTGTATACAGATACGAAAGCAACAACAACAACAACAACTACAAAAATCATAACAACAAAACCAACAACAACCTCACCACAAACACCACCATTCAAACGTTGCGAATGCGCCCTCCTGCTCGCACACTTTGGCCACTCGCGGCCAGTGTGAGCGAGATGTCCGAACAAATTTCCCCTCACTGGCCGCATGCCACACACTCTCGTTGCGCCAGTCGGGTGGGGTGTGGCGGCAACACGTGCGCGCAATCTCTCCAGCTGAGCGCAAGCGAGACAACCATACGGCACCGGCCATACGACAGCTGGGCTGCCCGCCAGCGAAAATCGCAATGGAGTCTGTTCGTGACATTTGCGGCAGTGCGCTTGCTGGCGACAGCAGCCCGAACACCGGCAGCAACAGCGGCACGAGCATTGCAAGACAGCAAGCGTAACAGCAGCAACATTGACAGCACCAACAGCAACAGCAACGGCGACGGCAACCAGCGGCCGAGCGTAGCCGGAGAGCGACGTTTTTTGTGGTTAGAGGGCGTTGCTAAGCAACTGGTTTTCTGGCTCTTTGCTGGCGCTGTGTGTGTGCATGGGCGTTGTTGGTGTGGCGCTGGCTGTTGTTGGTGTTGTCATTGTTGCTGTTGTGCGGCGGGGAGTTTATCGAACCAATGGCATTTTTCAAAGTGACATTTTGCTCTTGCCTTGCCTTTTGTTGTTATTGTTGGTAGTGTTGTTGTTTTGAGTTTGTTTTTTTGTTTGCTGTTGTTGTCGTAGTCATCAACGTGCTGTGTTGCTGCCATCGTTTTGTTGCTGTTGCTGCTGCTGCTGCTTGTGTGCCTTTCGCCAAGGTAAAATGTCAAATGCGGGTTGTCATCCGCTGACTTGCCGAGTGTAACAGCAAGTTTTAGTTTTGCTGTTTCCTTATATTTTTTTTTGTTTTTTAAAGTCCGTTGCAGTTTTCTTCATGCACCGACTGTGAACAAACCAGCAAAAAGTAAAAAAAAGTAAAAGAAACAAAAACAGAGAGCAGTAAAAACGTCCGCCCCTTTGGCATTTCGAGCTGAGTACAACAAAAAAAAATAAGCAAAATAGCAACAACAACAACAAGTATGACAGCAGCACTGACAGGGGCAACAGCAGCAACAACAACAACAACTACAGCAACCATAGTTATGGTGACATTTTCTTTTTGATTTTGCTGATTGGCTTTGTTGCTTTTGGAATCATTTGTTGTTGTTTGTGTTTTTACTAGTTTTGCCTTTTGCTGATTTGAATAACGTTTTATTGTTGTAGTTATGCTGATTTTTGGTTACGAATGCGGATGTGGTTTTGAGAGAATATTTAAATATATAAATTAAAAAAATATGTCGAGCTAAAAAATATGCAGGTGGAAGCAAATTTAAAGTTGATGTGAGAGAAAATATGAGAAGATTAGGAAGTAAGTCAGCGAAGACATAAATTGGGGTGAATCATAATGAGGCCAATAAATTCAGAAACCGTGGGAAAATTCAAAACTTTCGAATTTTGAAGTAGAACGTCCATGTTTATGAATTGAATTTTGCCTAAAAGTATACAGAAAAAAGTCTTAAAACAACAACTGAGATTCTCAAAAACAAAAACAGGCAGGTCACGAATGAGGACACGTGGACCCATTTGGGTTCTTAGCGATGCCAGATGGAGATCTGTTTATGAGTTGTGGTAGTGATTCATGGGAATATTAATACTTTTCACAAATCTCAGCATCAGTGACACACACAGGGGGGGTTTTGGGGACTCAAACCCCCCCAAATACAAAAATTGCTGTTACAAAATATGATTTCAAATTATATTGGGCTCACAAGTTGCACTCAAAACCCCTCCAAAAAGAGCAGCATTAGTACTATAAGATTTTCTTAGCATACTTTAGTGCGCCCTTTGGACTGTAATATGCGAATATTGAGCATTTTAACAAAAAACAAATTAATTTTATATGGTTTATTGAACTATTAATGCCAATAAATGAAGAAAGTACAGTATAATCTCGATAATTCGGACACTCGCTAATACGAACAACGCGGTAATCCGGACACTCAATTTCTATTGTAGACTCTGTAATCCGGACACCAGTGTTTGGTTTTTAATTGTCCGGATTATCGAGATTATACTGTATTAGAAAATACGAAATTTTCAAATTTTGGAGAAGAATTTCGATATTTAATACAGTGAATTCTGCCTGATACTAAAAAAAGTCTTAAAAAACACAGAAATTGCCATAAAACAAAAACACAGGTTAGGTTACCGTGGCTACCTCTGTATGAGACTCACTTAGACTTATACGGTCCATTGTGTTACCCAGTGGCGCACACAGGATTTTATTTGGGGGTAGCGCGGGGTTTGTGCACAACTTAATAATAATAAGCCAAATATTAATATTAAGCCAAATATTATTTTGAAACCATATTTTGCACCAGCAATTTTTGCAATGGGGGGTTTGAACCCCCAAAACACCTCTCTTTGTGCGCCACTGGTGATACCACAGTTCCACCTATTTAAAATATAGTTTTTCTTAGAATCTTTAGCAAGCAGCACACAAAGCTGTGGCATAATTTTTTTCCTTTAATTTAGATTATTTTTTAATATTTTAATTTTTTCATTTAATTTTTTACTTTAGTTTTTTAATTTATATTTTTGTTCCTGCTAAGTGGAAGTCAACTTGCATAAAAAACCAAATTTATTTAATAAAAAAAAAAATAATGCATGCAAATGAGGGTTAAATTTCGTAAAGACAATAACCAATTTTGTTAAATGATATTATTTAAATTAATAAAATTTTTAATCATTCATCTATTTGTACTCGCGGTTGGTCCAAATGGACCAAAAGTGGCCCTTTTTATTTCACTTCGGCCTTTAGGGCCTCTTTGGTGTAATTTGGGCCTTTTTTATGCAAAAGTGTATAAGAAAAAAATAAAATCAAAAGACTAACGTTTTGAGGGCCATCGGTAAAAATTTCAACTTAACTTCAACTTATGTTTTACTTTTGTGTTAAAAAACAATTTTCCAAAAACATATTTTTTTCACTTGGCCTCTTTTGTGTATTTTGGGCATTTTTTATACAAAAGTGTATAAGAAAAAAATAAAAACAAAAGACTAACATTTTGAGGGCCATCGGTAAAAATTTCAACTTAAAATTTATGTTTTACTTTTGTGTTAAAAAACAATATTCCAAAAACATATTTTTTCACTTGGGCCTTTGGGCCTCTTTTGTGTAATTTGGGCTTTTTTTGTACAAAAGTGTATAAGAAACAAAATAAAAAAAGGCTTACGTTTTGAGGGCCATCGGTAAAAATTTCGATATAAAAGTTATATTTTGCTTTTGTGTTTAAAAAACAATTTTCCAAAAACACAAAAAGGTCCTTCGTTTCCACTTTGGGCCTTTTTTGGGAAAATTTTGTTATAAAAAAATTGTATTACTATATTTTCTTCAAATTCATTGCAAATTTTTTTATTCAAACTATTCAAATAAATTCCTCTAATTGCAGTTTACAATTGGGAAACACTGCCTTCTGACACCACTCAAAGCATTTCGAACTTATTTTCTTGCATTTCCTTGCGGTTGATTTTTCTCTTTTTCTCATTGCTTTTGCGCTGACTTTGCTTTTGGCTTTGCTGCGCTGGACGGCAGAGTGCGCAGTTGGGCGCCTGACTGAGCGGTTGGGTGGTTCCCTGCAGCACAGCAACTGCGGCCGCACTCACACACACACACACATTTGGGCTGCTGTGTGCGTGTGCGTGACTCCCACTGCTGCGTGCGTATTGGTGGGGCAGGCGTGTTTTCTGTTTGTGTTTGCAGTCTGTGTCTGCTGTCAGTATTTGTCTGCTGTCTGTTTGCCGACCACCCCTCCCGGCATGTATGGGCAGGTGTGTGTAGCTCGCACTCGATGTGCATGTATGTATGTGTGCTTGAGTGATAGCAACAATAACAAAAAAGGAACAACAACAAAAAAAAACACTGCTGCACATTAGGGTGTTAAGCTGTGAAGTGTTTGGTGGGAGTTCTTTAATGTTTTTTCTCTCTTTATGGCTTTCGGCTGGTCGTGTATGGGTGTGTGTCTGTGTGAGTGTATTTGTATTTTGCTGTATTTGTGCGGTGGTGTTGATGTCAACTGCCACTGCCGTTTTTGATCCTTCGACGCCACTTGAACTTAGAGCGCCGCGCTGACAGTAGCAAAAGCTGGAAGGCAGGACGCAAGTGTCATGGCAGCGTAGCCGAGTAGTGAAAGTATGCTTTGAACCTGCAAACTTTGTGGAGTCGGTCATTTCGATCATTCAAAAGCGCTACAATTCTTTAAGGAATATCAAGTAATATAAGAAAATTTAAATTTATGTATACAATATGAGACAATTTGCGCAGATTTTGAGGAAAATCACATTTAAACCCCCGTAAGGCTGGCTGTAGGGTATTGCTAGATGACTTTAGTACAATGGCAAAGGTTTAACTTTCAGTATGTAGGGAAAGAGCAGCTAAAAGCTGACAACAACAACTCTGGGTAATACAAGTAGTAGAACATTGGTGGAGCTTATCGCTTAGCCATCTTAGGACAATATGCAAGACTCAAGAACAACAACAACAAAATCGAATGAAAAACGAAAAATACTGTCAAGACACGAAACTTCAGGGGCCAAAGTGCAATAATCAGCCAACCAATCAACCAACCAGTCAAACGAACCAACAATGTGTGTGCTGGTTGTTGCGTTTGAAGTTTGTCGCTGCTATTGACGCCGCGCATGGCGGTGTCAGTCACTGTCGATCGTTGCGCGGCGATATGAATGTGTCTGCTTGCAAAGCAGTCTGTGTCTGTGTGTGTGTGCGTGCGAGTGCCTGCAGGAAGCAGCAAAGCCAGCAGGAAGGAAGGATACAGCGCAACACGGCCCGCAGCGTGTTGTTGTTGTGGGGGAGATTGCCAGGCGCCAGCTGCTATGTGTCACTGCTGTGTTGCTGCCGCATTACATGGCATGGCGTGTCCAATGTGCTTTTGTGTGAGTGTGCGTGCGGTCAACACGCAGGTTTCCACCCACTGGCCCGTCCTCCACTACCAACACACACGCAGTCGTTGTGCTTCGCTTCATCACTCGCTCGCTTGTTGCTTGCTGCTCATATTTTTTTATTAGTATTTTTTTGCATTGTTGTTGTTATGTCCGACAGTATAATAGCGTCAGCAATGCCACTACTACTACTGGCTCGAGCGAGTGGGTGGCTTGACTACACACACACAAACACACACATACAATGCCAGCATTTCCATCATGCAACAGCGGCCGAAACCATTGCATGCCTAAGTGCAACTTGCAACAACTGATTTTCAACGCTGATATTGCCGCTGCAAACTTTGGTTATTGTTAACCAGTTCTCTTGGCATTTTGGTTTTTGCTGTTGTTGTTGTTGTTATTATTATGGTTGTAGTTCGTGCCGTTGTGGCACGTAGTTGTTTGGTTGGCAAAAGTGTCACTTGTTTGCAACTTTGTTCTATGGCATTGCCATTGTTGTTGCTGTGTACAATGTTTATTGCTTTTGTTGTTGTTGTTCCAGAGACATGCTTCGTGTAGGCCGTATGCCACATATGCAAATGATTGGCTGGCCGTTCGGCCAATGCTTGTTCTTCTTCGACGGCTGAATATTAAGGCCATTGTTGTTGGTGTTTTGGTAATTTCATTTGTGCTTAGTTGTGTTTGTGCTTGTTTGTGAGTTGCCATAAATTCTGACATGTTGTTCTCCACGTCACTGTGTTGCTGTTGCAATTTTTCTTCTTCTTATTCAGTTTAACTTTGTATGGTATAAAGATTCTCTGTGCTCTCTACATACTCGTAGATCGTAATGGAACCATCGTTAGCGCAGGATACGTATGTATTATGTGTTAGGTCCTGGCCGAGAGGATCGTTTTGTTTGTTTGACTATGCTGGGTGAAGCTGCTGGTGAATGGGTTATGTTAGGTTTGCCCTCTTCTTCTCTAAACGCTAACTGCCTTTCGAAGAGTTTATTAGTTTTTTTTTTTAATTTACAAGGTTGAATTTACTACAAACAATTCAAAATGTAATCTTATATAAAGCAAATAATTAGACAAGAAATAATTGCCAAGTATTGAAATATTGCTAAGGCAACTACATTAGCTTTCTTAGGATACACAAGTCATGTTATTTATAAAATCATAAATTGAAATTGTTTGGTGTTGTTTTAATTTAAATTTAATTACAAAACGTTGATGATGTTAGTCGAAGCCAGTGTTGTCAGATACCTGACTTTCTCCTAAATCTAAAAAAAATACTGAAATGTTTCCACCCAAATGTTAAAAAATATCCAAAATTTTTTTTTATAATTTGCGTCATTTTAAAGGAATAAAACTTAAAAAAAAAATTATAATATACTTATAGGGGAATTCTTTGTAAGGTGCCACTCTTTGTAAGGTGCCACCCCTGCTCGATTTCGACGTTCCAGCAATCCAAGCAAAAAAATTCCTACCGTCAATTAAGGTATGTATAACAACATCAATTTTAATGAGGTTTTTGAGGGAACAGACGCAATAATACGGTCTGGGTAAATAAAAGTGTCAAATTTTGTTAAGAAAAAACATAAAAATGAGAACTGAAGGTTTTTCTTGCGGTGAAAAAGTAACGAAAAACTTATAAAAAACTAAGGTAAATATCAATGTTGGACTTAATTTTTAATGGTTTTTCATAATCCGAAATGATATCCGAGCATATCGTAAAAGGAAAAAATTTATACAATGATTTCCAAAATGGCATAAAAATGTAAAGTGCCACCTTTTTTCTTTGTCAGGTGCCACCCCCCTTTTTTCATTGTTTTGTGGACCTATATCGGTAAAATGCCTTTTTGTTGCTCGGAATCGTCATTAAAAGGAATTTAAAGTGTTCTTAGTCAATTTTTCTCTAATCGTATCATGAGGAATAAATGAGTTCTGTTTTGTTTATTTATTTCCATACAATTATTCGTTTTATTCGTTACCATTCAATTAGCATTTTGCTTTCGGTGATTTTGTATTCCATTCGAATTAAATTCAATAATCTTTCGTAAATTTTCTAAATCATGCATTTTTACTTGAGATTTTTACGTTTTTAGCGGTTTTTTTTAGGGGGTGGCACTTTACATTAAAAAATTTTAGGGTATCGATTTTGAACACTTTGGGAAATTGGCTGTAAAATTCGTATTTACGAAAAATTCAAATGAAGTGTTGCCTCGGATCATAGCTCTTTACCAGGTGTGCGCCTATGAAACCGGTAATTATTTTTGAAAAAAACACGTTTATTGTGAGGAAATGATTACAATTTTATTCTTCAAAGTAATGGCCATCGCTAGCTACACATTTTTCCCATCTCTCAGGCAATTTATGGATGCCTCGCCAAAAAAATGTTTCGTCTTTTGCCTGAAACCAATCATCGATCCATTTTTTGACTTCTGCGTGAGAATTGAAGCGCCGTTCCGTTAATGCGTAGCCCATCGATGCGAACATGTGATAATCCGAAGGCGCCAAGTCTGGTGAGTAAGCCGCATGAGCAAGAGCTTCCCAGTTGTACGATGCAACCAATTCTTTGGTGGCTCTAGTGCGGTGTGGTGGTGCGTTGTCATCGAGGAAAATCACTTTGTGTTGCCTGGCTTCATATTCTGGGCGTTTTTGGCGTATAGCACGGTTCAAATCGGCCAATTGTTGTTGGTAACGTTCACCGTTAACCGTTTCACCAGGTTTTAGAAGGTCATACCATATGACACCACGGTGGTCCCAGAAAACACATAGCATGGCCTTCTTTCCGAAGCGATCTGGCCTTGCGGTCGATTGCGCACTTTCGCCGCGGTTAACATACGATCTTTTTCGTTTGGGATTCCTGAAATAGACCCACTTTTCATCACCAGTTACGATTCGATGCAAAAACGACTTTCTTTTGTACCGGGCGAGCAGCATTTCACAAGTGGTTTTTCGGTTTTCTTGCTGCCTTTCAGTCAGTTCATGTGGCACCCATCTACCGACCTTTAAAATTTTTCCCATTGTTTTTAAACGTTTTCCGACGGTCCGACGGTCAACACCCAATTGTTCTGCGAGCTGTTCTTGCGTTTGGCCATCATCTTCATCGAGCAATGCTTGCAATTCGGCGTCTTCAAACTTTTTTGGTGGCCGGCCACGCTCCTCGTTTCTCACATCAAAATCACCACTTTTAAATTTATTGAACTACTCGTTACACTGTGTGCGACCAAGAGCATGCTCGCCGTAAGCTTCCACAAGCATTCGATGCGATTCAGAAGCGTTTTTCTTGAAATGGTAACACAAAATAAACTGTGTCCGCAAATCGTAATTTGTAGGCACGTAATCCGACATTTTCCGGAGCGTCAAACAATGCGTTGTTGGATGAAACTTGACAAATTGTGAACTGAATATTGTTGACATATGACAGAAGAAGTAAACATGACATTTGGTACGGTTCCGAAGTTTATAAATATTCGGCTATTTACCGCTAGATGTCGTTACCGGTTTCATAGGCGCATACCTGGTAAACCCTCTTTCCAACGGTATATTAACATTGGCGATACGTTAATTTTCTAACGAGTTATGCGCAAAAAAGCTATGGGGTGGCACCTTACAAAGAATTCCCCTACATATAATTTTTTTTAATGCAGCCTTTTTTATTCATCTTTAGCTTAGTTAACAACAAAAACAAAACATATAACATCCCCTAAACTTTCTCCTAAAAATTCTCCTACAAGGCCTCCGAATTCTAGGAGAAAATCTCCTGATCTGGCAACACTGGTCGAAGCAACAAAATTTAGTAATCCAAGGTTTAACACGAAGGGATAGCTCCTTGTAATATCACTTTGTTATGGCTCCCTTCCAGTGGCGTACACAGAATTGCATTTGGGGGGGGCGGCGGTACAACGTTTGGGCCCAATACCATTTGAAACTATTTTCTGTACCAGCAATTTTTGTATTTGGGGGTGTTGAACCCCCAATCCTGATTGAAAGTTCAGTTAGGCTGTTTTTTTTTAGTTTTGCCGGTCAGAAACGGACAATGGCGCACACAATGCAGACATACCGGCAACCTAATCTTTAAGCTGGTCTTCCCATTACGAAAATGGAGTTCTGGCCTGAGTCATGTCATTGTTCAGTGAAGGCCAGATTTGTCTGGTAATATTGCAGGTGTGTTTTTTCAACCAGACAATTTTGGCATCTCGAACATAATGTTGATTAATGGAATCAAAGCAAAAGATACCGACCCTGAGGAAGGAGACCGAACTGGAACCATGAAGAGAAAGAAATGATAATCAGGCGACTGGTCCATCGTGAACGATAGGCGCCAAGGGACGCAACTCCGCATGGATTGTCATAGACTCAGACTCAATCCGGCAGAAACCTGTCAGCCAGGGGCGCATTCATAAAAATATTTTGGGAGTTTAAAAAAGTAATTCTTTAATATTTATAAATATTTATGTAGTTTTAAAGTCGACCCTAAAATTTCCGGGGGTTTCAACCCCCAACCCAGTTTTGGAAGGATGTCAGTCATGCCACACAAAAAATAACTTCTAAAGAATGTCTTATACATATTTTTCGACAAATTAAGATTTCCGAAAAGAAAAAAAGTCGAAATATGCCATTTACACTCGTCGAAAAAGTTGTATATTGACAAAATATAATTCAAAAATTAATTCTTTTTTTTTGCTTTGCTTCAAACAGTTCTTGTACTCCACTAATGTTTGTGTGTTGTAACACATGTTGGAAAAACAGTGTTGCATATGTACATATATTATAAACAAAATCGGGTGAAATATGTGATATCACAATGGGCCTCTTAGGCCTCCGAGTGTGTCTCTTACAAAGGCAGCCACCATAACCTAACCTAATGTTTGGTCCCTTTTGTGCCAAAAAAAAATTCATATTCGGTTTCTCTAAAACAAAAAATTACTAACCCCTGGCACGCAACAACAACAACAACCCCTCGAACCTCTTAGCAATTACAATAACAATTTCAACTGTTGTCCAATGCTCTTCCATCTTGTCCCAAATGCGCTGATGTCCTTTAAGGTTTGTTGTTGTTTTCAAACTATCATTCCACATACTACATACATACATAGTTTTCTTGTTGTTGCTCACGTTATGGTTTTTGTTGTTGCCGCTGATGTTTGCACATCAAAACTTGTGACAGCTTGAGCAGCAACAGACCAGCTACATGTGTTCACCGTTTTGGGCGCTTTGTTGGTAACAATATTTATTGTTGTTGTTGCCGCTCTTAGCCTTTAGTGGTTTTTGCGGTGTTGCAATTACTTTTACAACAAACTTTTACCATAACAGCAACACTTCTCCCACCTTGTCCCGTCCTTCAATATGCACGTAAAAATTTCATTTCACTTTTTTCATTTCAGTTTTCAGCATAAAAAAAAGGAACTTTTCCACTTTGCCGATAACAGCCGTCATGGGCAAAGGCATTCCTTGGATGCGAGCGTACGTGCTCCAGTGCCGGTCAAACGGTCAGCTCGAAAGCCCAACCGGCCACCCACTGACCCGTTCGCTGCAGCGCCGCTCGGACGAAATTCTCTGGGCGTTTTATTTTGAGTTTTATGTTGCCACATCGCTCAACTGCTGCCGGCAACGTATTTGTGGGTAATCCTGTTGCGTATCATGGCTGAAATTTGTGGCCTCTCCGTACGTGCATGCGGTCGTACGTGTGCGTTTATATGAATCTATGTGTGTGTGTGTGTATGTGTGCGTGGGGGCATTAAGTGCTTTCCTCACACGGACTTTGTTGCTTAAATGGAAATTATGTTATCACAACAATTTGTGGGCTTAGGCAAAAGTGTTGCAATTTTTAGGCACAACCACAACAACAATAACAACAACTGATACGAGTGCAATACATGGCCTGTACAATTTAAAGGCGCTTGCAAAAATCCATGGCTCAAGACTGCGTTTCCCGCAAGTTGTTGTTGCTAGCGACTGGCATTCGAAGTTGTTGACTGCTTTAAGCTCGGATTTGTTTGTCTGCCCAGTCGCAGAACAAACGCGCACATATGCGTCCAAGTTTTAGTGTTTAAGTTCGCATGTGCCTACGATTAGAAATGCCTCGGCAGCATGAAACGCTCGGTGCGTTACGCTTTGGCGCTGCTTCAACTTTAGCTTCAGCTCCCAGTCGAAGGATGACTGGCTGCGTTGCCGCATTGTTATGCAAATTTCTGCAATGAATTTCGTTCATTTAATGCGAAAAGTTTAATATGCATAAAGTTTGTGTGCGTACCTAGCTGAGAGTGTTTGTGTGTGTGTGTGTTTGTCGAAAAGTACTTGAGGGATTTAGAGATTCGAGTTATGAGATATGCGAACGTTGCCACTGTGGCGCGTTATGAACGTCGCCTCCACTCGTTGCTCCAAATCAACAACGAACTTGTTTGTGGCTATGCAGATTTTAGTCGGAATTGTTTGGAAAATATTTTTGAATATATTTTATGAAGTTGAAGACAGCAAAATCGGCTGCAATTTATATATGTTGAACTATGTTGAAGCATAGAAAAATATTTTGTAAAAGTATATCGCACACCCACTTCAAAAGTGACACAACTCAAAATTTTTAATTTTCGATTTTTTCAAAAGCTTAGTATATTTTGTTGTTGTTAACTGTTGCCAAAATACAGTTAGGTCCCTCTTCATGTCGAGAAGTCTGATGCTATTTGATCGCTGCAGCTCAATGCAAAAGAGTCTTAATTCAAATTGTGACACTTTTGACGAAATACATTTCTGTTGAAGTTAATTTTAAGTAAAGTTGTGACAAGTTTAGCATATATTTTCAAATAAAAAAATTAATTACTAATTTTCAAAATATTTCTGTCAACTTTTTAACTGTCATTTATAATTATTAAACTCAGCAAAAGTGACATAACTTAAAATAATTCGGTAATTATTGAATATCATCAAAAAAGTCACAACTAAAAATTTTGGATTTTCTAGTGTAAAATAAAAAAAACATTTTTGCAACTTATCCTAAAACATAATCTGAAGGGATTTTCTACAAAACGGTCTATACGTTATTTAAAAAAAAAAATTTTCAGCTCAAAAACAGTTTTTTGCGTTTCCTGAAAAATTAAAAATTTTGAGTTGTGTCACTTTTGTAGTTGGTGTGCGATATGTTTTCACTTCAGCGGCTACGCTGGCTTGGCTATGTCTGCCGCATGGACAATGAAGCTTCAGCATAAACGGCGTTCGAGGTGGTACTTAGATGTCGACGACGAAGAAGGAGACCATGTCTTCGTTGGAAAGACCAACTGGTGGTCTCTTGGTTCGACCAACTGGAAAAGAAGCAGAGGAGCCTGGAGAGAGCTTTTGCGGCAGGCCGAAACACGGTAACAGGTTGTTATGGCCAGTAAAGTAAGTAATATGTTTTTATTAAATCCCTTTTAAATCTCTTTCATTATAGCATGTATACCTCTTGCTACCTATAAACCAATAATATGCTCTTCCTTCTTCGATATAGTCAGCAAACGGTGGTAAGACGAGAACACTTGCACCAATAATCAAACAGCTCTGGCCCAATTTTAATTCTAGGCGCACTAAAAGGCTAATCTCACTTAGCAGACAGCACAATCGTCACAATTTTGACCGGACATTGCCTGTTCAGACGTCATGCCGACAGGGGGGGTTCAACCTCCCCCCAAACACAAAAATTTCTGGTACGAATCCTGGTTTCAAATAATATTCGGCTCAAAATTTGTATCTAAACCCCCCAAAATGAAATCCTGTGTGAGCCACTGGTTGCTGGGTACATACATTTGAAAGGCCTATCCTTCACTGACATCCTGTCAAAATTGCATGACATTTGGTTCAGTGCAAGCCAAGTTTTCGCGCCAAAAGTGACAGTCTGTTTATAGCAATGGTCGGAAAATGAGCTTCGAACAAGGAACCAATATTAAATTTGTTTTAAACTTTTGCCAAAACATTCAATTTGATGAAACAAGTGTATGGTGATGATTGCTTACCTGATGCCAGAGTACATGATTGGTTTAAGCGATTCCAGAATGGTCTTACAGACATAAAAGACGACAAACATTCAGGTCCTTTCAATACTGTGGCTACTCAAAGTGACATCGAAAAAATGCACGAATTCATCAAAAATGAACTGAAATCGCCATTGCAATTCATGGAAATGGAATTGAATATGTCCAAAAATTCAATTCATTGAATTTTTAAGGACCATTTAAATCTGCGGAAGCTTGCGCCTGGGTAACCGATTTTTGGGTAAGAAATTCCATTTTTACCATCAACCACTCGCCCTACTTACCTGACTTGGCTCCGTGTGACTTCTATCTGTTCGATAAAATGATTTTGTCAATGAAAGGGCAACCATATCCTAATGTTGAAGCAATGCAAAAGGCGATGACCGATATTTTGAAGACAATGGATACAGATGGCCTCAAAAAATCATTCGATGATCTAATTGATCGTGCAAAACCTTGTATCGAAGCAGAAGGAGACTATTTTCAGTAAAATTAATGAATTCTGCAAAAAAAAATATTTGTTGTATTGTGAGCAGTCTCCGTGGGAAAGTCCTTTAAGTCACAATTTCGGCCACTGCCCATTGGAAATCTCTGGTCTCTTGCTTCTTTGACAACTTGGATAATTCGATGATCTAATTGATTGTGCAAAACGTTGTATCGAAACAGGAGACTATTTTAAATAAAATGAATAAATTTTGCAAAAACATATTTGTTGTTTTGTTTTGTGAGCAGTCCAGGAAAGTCTTTTAAGTCACCATTTCGGCCACTGCCCATCGGAAATCTCTGGGCTCTCGCTTCTGCGACAACTTGGATAATCTTGCGTTAGTCAACATCAGAGACTTTCAAATTGGTTTTTGTTTGCACCTTTCGGACTTACAGTAAGACCGATCAATTTTTTTCCTTGTGATATTACAATGGGCCCATTTTGTGACCTTAACGTGTCTTTCAGCAAAGTCCCTCGCTCAGAGAGAGCCACTTTAACCTTTTAAATCCTAACTTATTGCAACAAATATTGAAAATCGGAATTTGTTCCGTTAAATAAACATACGCAAGCTGCCTGCTATCTTTGCATCTAAACTACAATAAATACCAGAAAATTCCACAAGCAAAGCATCATAATGTCACAGCCCAATAAATTCGACGACGAAACTCCACTTCTAATCTGCTGGCTGTCATAATGAAAAAATAAGCGCCATTGCTGTTGTCGTCGACAGTGTTACGCTGCCCTTCGCTTCCTTTGCACGCACACTCACAGCAACACGCACACACAGCCACACGCACACAAGTAAACGTTGTGCTGTGCAAGCACATATTTCACATTGATATTGGGTGTAAAATAAAAGAAAATCCCTGCGACTTTCCACTCTCACCGATGTCATAAATTGTGAACCTTATTTGGCAAATAGCAGCCGGGCTGGCACAAACACACCAACAACAATCACACAAACTTTAAAAGACAACAAAATTGTTCAAGTACCTTGAACAACAAAGCACCGTGGGGCCAACCAAACGACGAAAAAAAAATATTAAAAAAAAGAATACTCAAAAAGCAGCGCGCAACAACAACAACCTGCAAAAAATGGAAATGAAAATGAAAAAATCTAAAAAAAATGAGAACGCTGGTACACAAAAACCGAGCATTTTTTTAATCTTGCGTGAAAATGTCAGTGCGACTCACAACACCAACAACAACAACAACAACTAAAGCAGCGCAGCAAATGCCACATGCGCATGACCCCCGCCCTCCTAACCAACGCTGCCAGGCAGACGCCGCCAATGCTCAATAAGTCCCGCCGCCCCGTCAGCCACTTACAATATTTTTATATTTTTTTGTTGTTGTTATTTTCATGCTTTTTTGTGGCCTGCCGCCAAAGCGACAGTAGCGCAACGCTAAACTTTTTCATTTTTCTGGGCATTGCAGCGCGACAATTGTTGTCCCTCCGCAATTGCTGGCGCTGCGAGTGGTACCGAGCGCCGCAGGAAGTCACGTTGTCAGCGGCGTTCGTTTAGTGTCGCTGTTTGCTGTCACCGTCGTTGGCATTCGACTTTAGAGCCGCCGCACTTAGAGGTGGTCCGGGCCACATTCGGCGCGCAATGTGGGCCGTGCGCAGTTGGCATTCGCTGACTCTATGTGTGCTTTTAAATGTCTCTGCACCTGTATATGTGTGTGTGTGTGTGTGTGTGTGTGTGTGTCAGCGCAATTTTGGCGCTGGCAAAGGTGTGTCAACGTGCTCCAGTATTTGTCGTTCTATTCTTTTTCTCATATTTGTTTTACAGTTGTGCTGTTTCTCTTCATTTTTTCTTCTCTACGCGCAGAAAAACGCTTTCGGTGTTTGATTTTTTTCTTATTGCATTGAAACTTGCGTTAACAATGCTTCGGTTGTGTTTTTCTGCTGGTATATTGGTGTCAGGAGCGCACTCGGCGAGGGGCAGAGAGTTAATATTTGTAATTTATTTTAATAAAATTTTAATTAATTTAATTAATTTTAAAATTTAATATTTTAAAATTTTGGTATTATTATTATTGCTGGGGAATGTGCCCGTCACAGTTCGTCCGTGAGTCCAGTATCCAAAAGGAATCTCAGTATATTTCCTAAGCCTTTGGAAACCCAGTCCGATCCTGGTATAATATAGTTACCCAGGTGCTTCTTCCGTTTGTGCATTAGTGCAGGGCATATGCCTAGTCTGTGTATTGCAGTTTCATTATCCTGCAAAAATGTTGGTAACCAAAAAGACAAAAATTGAGGGCGTTGCATTCCTACTTGAGGGTCAATATCGTCAATTTTCAAACTTGGACCCCAAAGATTTTCATACATCTAATAAATGCTGCTGTATACGTGCATTCCATGCATGTTGATCGAATAAAAATCCAATGCTCAGAATCAGTGCTCACGAGGAGGGCTGAATTTGATCGAATGGAGAAAGGGTCCACCAGTCCCGAGCCCCGCGCTCGACTTTTCTCGCTACGGCCCTATTCAGTGTGCATATCAGAAGTAAAACTTAAGATCGAATAAAGAATTCGATGGCATTTACGTTTTCAATTATAAACCAGTGTTTATATAGAACTGATATTGACAATATTTTTTTTTTAACTTGAAAGTATATTGAAGCGAAGTGCACCATAAGTCAGAGTATCGCAGTTTCGAGTCCTAACTCAGCCAATATAAAGAAAGTTTCTAAAACCCTATGAGCGTAAAAATGTCTTACGAATGAATTGAAAATCGTACAAAGGTCTCTGTAGATTTCATTCATGAATCGATTTTTAACTCATCCTTAAATTCAGCCTTAACTCTCAACAATTTGTCATACGTTAAAAAACATTTGATTGTTTCGGTATCCCGAGTCAAATAAACTGGAACTTAAAATAACGAAAACCAAAAAACTTGTAACTAAACTTACGAATTTCGGAGTGAAGCTAGCGCGTTGGCTTCTTATACCAGAGGCCCTGGGTTCGATTCCTAGCTCGGACTGGACACTCATCTACTTCCATCGCTATCCACATGAAGCAGATGAGAATTAAAAGTGCGCACAAGTGCGCTGAAAACTGCCAACTGCCGTTTGGATTCGGCGTTAAACTGTAGGTCTCTCTTTCCCCATCCGTTTGAAACAGTGTTGCATAGACATTTCAAACGGAGACATTTCATGGAGTTTGTGGTATGACAATGGTCTCATATAGAAGCCCAGATATGTCTTATACAGAGGCAGTCACTACAACCTACCTTTATATAAAGATTTCTCAGGTGTTCTGTTTTAGTATAAACTATCATCACTGATTACACCGTGCGACAAAAATTAAAAAAATTCTTCACACCGGAAAAAATCCATATGGGTGAAACTAAAGACCAAACATAGTAATACTGCGTACTCAGTTCTTTATTTCTTTGTCCTTTTAAAGGGACTTCAAAGTTTTGAAGGGGATAAAAAATAAAAAAATATAAAAAATAAACCTCGTTAGAATATAGCGATATGTATATCAAATGAAAGAGGAAAGGCTCAAAAATTTAAATTAAATTTGATTTTTTATCCATTTGTAAAAAAAGGATATGAAAATTCCTTTGAAAATTTTAATCCTTTATATCCTTGAAAATTTATATAGATTTTTTTGAAAAGTAAGTATGTTAAAACCCAAAATCTCCTTGATCACGTGTCACAATTTCATTTCTTTCTTCGTGTTTTGTCAGTCATGTCGAGCATCGTTAATGTAATTTTAGGAAAGTAAATGTATAATCGAAAAGGTATAATTGATCATACACGAGATTCATCACGTGTTCATGTACTTTCACCAAAATAGATTCTACTTCCATATCTTTCTAGCACCAAGTCTGACTTAAAGTACAAAGGAATTTGTGTTTCATATTTGAAAGTTTAGAATGTAAACTTAGTTAAACCAAATTTTTCAGAATGAATTATTGTTTTTTTTGTTCAGTTAAAGATTTGTTTTATAAAAAATGTTAATAAAAACAAAAAAAAATTATACAAAAAATCTCCGAGTTTGGGGTAACAAAAATATGGTTACCCTAGTGGTGACCTGGCAATACCAACTCAAGTAGTGCAGTTATCCTTTTGCACAACCAACAGCCTTCAACTTTTTTCTCATCTACCCGTCGAGACCTGCGGCGCTGCTTCCGGCCCAAGTCAACTGGCACTTTGGCAAGTTTTTGATTTTCTTGTTAATTTTCTTTTGGCTGCAGCGCATTCGTTTTCATTTGTCCTCATGCCGAACACATAGACGACGACAGCGACACGACTGCATCTGTCAAAATATAGAATCAGAACAATCGTATCGCAACGATTATTTTGACGACAGCACGACAACACGAACACCAACCGCAGTTGTCGTTGGCATGCAACTAGTGTCCGACCGAAACATCTTTTTTGGGCCGAAACCGAATTTCGGTTTTTTTTAATATTCGGCCGAAACCGAAACATTCTAGTTGAAATAAAAATTACCATATCAAGCATTTTATTCAACAAACGAATTTTACATTAAGTAAATAAAGAACAAACAAACATAACATAAATAAATAAATACTTTTTAATAAAAACAATTTATTTATTTTTTAAAAACATAAACATTAAAAAACACCCTTTTGTCCCTTTCTCGCTAATATAAACTCAAAATTAAATAATTTAATATTATGTGCTAAAAAAAAGTTTATTTACATTGCTGGCGTTTAAATTACTCCTCCTTTCACTATATATCTGCTACACAATAAAATGCAAAAAAATACTCTAGAAAATTTCTGTTTCGGCCGTTCGGCCATTTTTTGGCCAAAACTGAAACCGAAACCACTTATTTGGGCCGAAACCGAATATTCGGTCGGACACTACATAGAACTATTCTCTATTTCGTAGGCCACAAAACCAAAGTAATTGGTATCACTGCTTAGATTGGCAACATCGATTGCTTGTTTGCTGCTCCATGAGCCAAATGTGTAATACTATATTTGTTATTTTGGTAAAGTGAAAAATTCAAGCGTCACAAAAAATATGATTGTTGTGCTGCCGCTGCCGCTATCATTGTAATCACGTTGCCAACTACACCGCAACCATTGAAGCCGACCCCATTTTGCGGTCGGATGGCCATGTCGCTGAAGTCATCTATGTGTTCAGGGCATTAGGCGTCTTGCAGTGGTTCTTATTGGTGTAGTTGCTGTTGTTGTTGTTATTCGCATTTGTCGCAGATTCGCGTTTTATTTTCATTCATTTTAGCGCCTGGGCCCGGCTGAGTGTGCACAAATGTTGAAAGTGGATACATTTGCTACAACAACAGCAATAACAAACAGCAACGACAACGGTGGCAACCACATATTACCAACGGTAGCAACACAAGCCAAACAACAACAACAACAATGCCGACAACAACGAATTATTGTGACACAAAAAAGTCACGTACGAATTACAGTTGCTGCAGCACGTAAATAAAAAGAAAAATGGCGACATATAACAGCACACACACACACACACACACACTGACACACACAAATATGCGCTGTGCTTGCCGTTTTTGGTATGTGGCACAGATACTCGTATCTACGTTACGTACGCGCACGTACGGACCATGCAACGAAATCATCGTCATGAATGCGCAACTGGCCAACGACAGCCAACCAACAACAACAACAGCCATGAACAGACAGCCAAACATGCAAGCAAACAAACCAACCAACAAAACCAGTCAGCAAACCAACAAACGCACGAACGAACGTGACACAAATGACAAAACACATCACACCATGGCGACCATAAAAACCGAACGCACGGTCAGGCACGCCAGCCGTCACCTAGCAGGAGGAGCCCCGCAACGCCACGCAGCGCAGGAGCGTCCGTAATGGCAGCCACGCATGGCGGCTCTCAGCGTCAGTGCTGCCGCCGCTCGATAGCAAATGGGGCAGGCCAAGTATGTGACATCGTCGCAGCAGCGAGCGGCTCCGGCAAAAATGATGATGCCACAGCAGAGCGCAAACTATTTCAGATTTGCAAATACTGCTAACGAGTTGCGAGGAAATGTGGCGGTGATGGAGTCAAATGGCCGCAGCCACTTCGATTTCTCCATTTCAATTCATTGCATTCGGTTGCATTCGCATTTTTCCAATAATTTTGCATTGTTGCTGCAACGGTCTGCCCAGCTCACTTTGCCCACGACTGCATTCCCTTTCGCTGCGTTTGTATTATTTGTTTTGTGTTGGCTGCCATTTGATCTGGTGCGCTTCGCTTGGCTTCGGTTCGGTTTGGTTCGGTTCGAATTTCTATTGCTGGCTGCAGCAAGTGGATTGCAGAATTTATTGGCTGCCATACATACACTTGCAACAATTTTTAGATTTTCCACGTATTCGATATTTGATCTATAAGGAAATTGGGTTTGAGCATGAGGTCGATTTTAATGTTTATTGGAACCAGTGATATTTGATGTGTCGCAAGCGAGCGAAAGGATGTGACGCGCTTTGAAGAATCTTACAGCTGATGTGAAGTTCGGGCCTGGTCCATTAAAGATTATCTTTGCTGCAATAATCACGTCTTTAGTTAGTCGAGAAGAACCCAGCCAGGTTGCAGGAGAATTATAAATGGTACCCGTACTAGAGTTGGAAAACTATCGATAGTTGGCCCATTCGATATTTTCGATAGTTTGAGTGAAAAATATCGATACTATCGGATAAGTCAATATTGTTTCATATATTAATATACAAATACAAATATCCATTTCAACAGTCAATAGTAATTTATATAAGAAAAAAATATAAATTTTTAATTATTTTTACGCGAATTCGCAGTGTCACCTATTCGGCTTAAACTAAGCAAAGTTCAACCGTTCAACTTTTTTATTAACCCTTTCGACCCCAAAGTTGCTTGAGAGCAATGTCATCTTATAGCAAAAGCTACGATTGATTTATGGGTTTAATTTAAGTAGACACCAACAAAGAAGTGAAGTTTTAGTAGTGAATTCAAAGCAAATTTCAAAAATTTTACTGTTATCCCCAAAATAATTTCCAATAATTTGCAGCGATATCAGCGAAAGTTTGTGTTCTAATTGAAGTCTACGAATTGGGCGCTTTTGATCAAAATCCTATTTCTTAAATAATGTTTCTTTAATAAATAAAATCAAAAAGTGATAATTTTGTATTTTTCCATAAATATTAAATAATATTTCTGGAACTAAAAAATATTGATACAAAATTTATTTAACCCGTTTTAAGCTAAAATTGTTCAAAAGTAAACTAGCTCTAGAACTCTAACAAAGAGGCGTGGCGACTTCAAATGTCGTGTGCACACTTCTTAGGTTAGTGTTTCATGATTTATTTACCAAAAAGTAATATCGAGACACAGGGTAAAATTCGGGGTCGAAAGGGTTAAACATTGAATACTTGAATTTCAAATTTGAGTTCTGCCAAATCCGTCTACTCGTACCCACATATTTAAATATCACATCACAACAAACCAATAGTATCGATAGTGCCAAAAAACTATCGATAGTGGTGTTAAAATAAAACCAATCGATACTATCGATAGTTGTACATCTCTAACCTGTACTGTAAGGTGTGAAAGAGCATGAAAACCTTTAAACGATTTTAATACAAGTACGATTTTTCTCACTCATTCTTGAGGTACCTACGTAAGTAAAACTGATTTGTTTTTTGTAAATTGCATAAAAATAAAATTGAAATATAAATATTTTCTAATTTTTATTCCATATATACTTTTTCATATGGGAGACAAAATAACTCCATCTCGGCAGTTAACCTTCGGAGAACACACTGGGCCATGTAGACTCATGATGTTGATGATGATGATGAAAGGGTGGGCAGGAAGGCTACAAGCCTTCCATAGAACTGAGTCCAAGTGGACCGTTGTAGGTATGATACTATGCTCATGGTAGAGGGCAGGAGAAGGGAAAGGATAGGGGGGAGAGTGATACCACATATTTCACCCGGTTTTTTTTTAATGTGTACGCAACATTGTTTTTTCCAACATGTGTTACATGTCCACCTACAAAGAGTCCAAATGGAAATCGCATTTATCAATGGAAGAATCACTAGAAAATCTGAAGGAACTCTGTGAGTTGTCTGGTACCATTGTATGGACATATTTTTGGACCAAAGTTTGAAGTAAACCTTACTGCTTTTAACTGTTGATAGATATTTGATAGATTTTACATATATCTGTCATTGGAATTACAAATAAGTATTGAAGTTTTTTCAAATTTGAAGCATTATTCAGAGAAGTTGTTACAATATCATTTTTTCAAAGTACATATTACACAAATTGTTTATATCTTAAACTAATAAAGTTAGAAGGACGAAATTCAAGGATGTAGTAGTGTACATATTAGTCCTTAAGATATATTTTTTTCAAAAAAAATTATTGAAAATTTGCAAGGATATTCAAGGATAAAGTTTTAAAAGAACATTTTCAATACATCTTCGTCCTTTTGCACCAAAACTATAAATTAATCATTAATCATTAAATTTTCTAAGATTCTAAGGATTTGTCTCTTTCATTTGATACCCATATTGTTATTCTACAATGCGCTCAATTTTTAAAATAAACATGTCCTTGAAATTTCAAAGTCCTTTAAAAAAAATTTTGACGTCAGAGAGAAAAACTAAAAACGCAGCTTTACTACATTTGGCTCCTAGATTCGCGAGTATATCAATTTTTTTCGTGTGTTTTGAAATTTTTTAATTTCTGTCGCACGGTGTTATCCATTGTTTTCTAAAACTTTTCTTCATCTTTCAAGAAAATTCCATCTTTTGAGCTGATCCAAGAATCGAACCAATTTGTTTGCTACTTTGAAAGAAGTGAGGTTCTGCTGGGCCTGACCATGAGTCATCGACCAAAACTTGTGTTAGTCAGAAGGAACAATGTCTGGTGAATACGACGGATAGGACATCTCAGTGAAGCGTCTCCAAAGTTTCCTTGACTTTTGACTTGACTTTTTCAATATGTGGCCCTACGTTGTCATGTAAAAAGATTAGCGTTTCCTGAAAATTGTGTTTTGTGGGCTTAAAGGTTGACATGGTTAGAGCACAAAGAAAGTATATTGCCTACACTTCAGCGAAATGATATATACTGATTTTTAGAGGGAAATTAACATAAATAAACCACAAGATGATTCGTTGCAATTTAATGCTAACTAAGCAATTTTTTGCAAAGCGCTAAAATCTTTAGTTGATATCGAAAAACTGTTTGACTCCGCAGATGATCCAATAAATGAATGTGGAACTTAATACACAACTTGTCCAAATACTGTCCTTTGCTTCTTCATAACTTGTTTTTCAATACATTATAAACAGTTTTGCGCCAGCGGCATTGCATAAGTATGCTCAAGTTCAATTTCTAAGTGTAAGTGGTAATAGTCAATATGCGATAAATCTGAACATTCCCCGCTGCAATGCATGCAAGACCCACTTTGAGTGTGTGTGTGTGTGTAGGTGCCTGTGTGTTGGTGGTATTTGCCGTGCCTGGCAAGGACTTTCATGTGATTTGATTTCTAATTTAAGACAAGCGCCATACTTACCACACAACTTGCTCCCCTCTGGCCAGGTCGCACAATGTTGCCGTGTCTAATGCTTTCGCATGCCAGCAGAAAAGCAAATTAAAGCAAGCATCCGCCAGCTGGAACGTGTTGATTTGTGCTGATGTCTAAAAGTTGTGTGGCACTGCTTAAAGCTTCAAAATTTGTAAAATATTTGCGTAAATTAGAATGTCTCTGGCGTAATGTGAGCGAAAATTATGCAAAAACAAAGTTGCAAAACAGTTTTATTTATGCAATGCAGGTGCAGATTGTTGGGTCCTTAGGGCTGGTCGGGGCGGAGCACACCAGCTGCCAAGTGACCAAAAGCTTCAGCTGGCCAACGGCTAATATTCGGTGTGCATTGCAATTAGTAATGTTTTCGCAAAAATTAAGAGACCAGCAATGCACACAAACACAACTCACACAAACACACACACGCACTCATATGCTCTCACATACTTGCAGCATAATTAAATATTAAACTGCACTGCGTTGTATATTTTAGCATAAAATTACCCGAAACATTGCAACCACAAACACTGCAACCAACACTCGACGCCACTTGGCGTAGTTGTAGAGCGAAAGTGTGTTGTTGTTTAGCATACTTTGAGGCGACGTCGAGTGCTCATTAAATATGTGCGACATCATATCACAGCCAGCAGCAACTTTAAATGGCCAAAAGTAGATACTTGTTGTTGCATGGTAATTGTTGTTGCTGTTATAATGTTTGTTGTTGTTGTTGTTGTTGTGTGTCTTCAATTTCGAATTACCTGCAGCAAATTTTTGAGTTGCTGTACACAGCTACAATGTTCATGCTACAAAGTGTTTATTTACACACATACATACATATTTATATGTATGTGTTTGCTCCAGTGAGTGCATGTGTGTGTACTGTAACTGTGCTAATTGTGTGTGCAACTTGTTGCATTTTGTTTACGAAAGTAACTCACTGAAGTGCGTTGGCGCTGTATCTGGGCACATTTGTGGGTGTGTGTGTTAGTTTCTATGTGTTGCGCCAAATTACAACAAACTGCTGTTAGATTGTAGTTCTACAAAATTTTCTATAATTTTGCAACAAAATATTGCAGCAACGTAACAATTCTTAACACTTAATGGAAATTTTAAATATTCATTCATTTCGCTGATAGCGAAAATTGGAATGTAAATTCAAAAATTTGCCAGCAAACTTTATTAAAAAGCAATTCTAATTATATTCATATAAAATTTAGCTGATATTAATAACTGAAATCAAACAGTGTGTGTTGACTTCTTCTCTTTCTTTGATATGTTTAGTGGTTTATTACACCGTGCGACAGCATTTTTCACACCGGAAAAAATCCATATGGGCGTGAAACTAGAGACCACACATAGTAAGACTGCGTACTCAGTTTTTTATTTCTACATCCTTTGTCCTTTTAAAAGGACTTCAAAATATTGAAGAGGATACAAAATAAAAAATATTTAAAAAATACTTAACCTCGTTAGAATATGGCGATATATATACCAAATGAAAGAGGGAAGGCTCAAGAATTTAAATAAAATTAATTTTTTATCTATTTGTAAAAAAGAGTATGAAAAAGGTCCTTTGAAAATTTTAATCCTTTATATTCTTGAAAATTTATATAGAATTTTTTTGAAAAGTAAGTATGTTATAACCCCAAATCTGCCTGATCACGTGTCAAAATTTCATTACTCTAACTTTATTAGTTCGAAAGTTATTTAAAAAAAGGCGGAAGCTGCAATTCTAATGAAGTACAAAAATTCTAATTTATTTGAGTATCAGTATTTTAAATAATAAACAGATACAAAATCTATGAAGCGAGAATAATGAAATTTTGACACGTGATCAACGAGATTCGGGGTTTTAACATACTTACATTTAAAGAAAATTCTATATAAATTTTCAAGGATATAAAGGATTAAAATTTTCAAAGGACCTTTTTCATATCCTTTTTTTACAAATAGATAAAAATCAATTTTATTTAAATTCTTGAGCCTTTCCTCTTTCATTTGATATACATATCGCCATATTCTAACGAGGTTAAGTATTTTGTATATTTTGTTTTTATTTTTTATCCCCTTCAAAATTTGAAGTGCTTTTAAAAGGACAAAGGATGTAGAAATGAAAAACTGAGTACGCAGTATTACTATGTTTGGTCTCTAGTTTCACGCCCATATGGACTTTTTCCGGTGTGAAATTTTTTTTAATTTTTGTCGCACTTTTGTTTTGCGTTCTGTGGGATTCATCTTCTTTTTAATTTGAAATCAATACACATTTCGAATGTTTTACAAGCAATAAAATACCAAATGAACTTCAGTTATATTGCCATTAAATTTATAAAAACCTGCATATTGACAACAACAACAACAATAAGTTGCAAATGTCTACTATGCCACACACACCGTGGAGCATTGAAAACAAATGCAGCCATAAATTTTGGACCAAAACACGCCCATAAAACATGATTTCGAAGTTTTAAAACAGCTCATTAGTTGCTCATTAGTGTTGATGCCCCCCAAAAAAAAAAGGTAGCGACCAGAACAGTGGCAACAACAACATTGTTGCATGCATCGTTACTATGCCACCACCAGCAGCCACACAGTAGCCAATTGTCGTCCGAAACGACGCGTCGCAATTGCCACTCCGACTGTCATGCCGCGCTACACTTTAGTGGCGCCACAAATCTTAACTTTTGTCCATCTTCATTATGGCGCAAATAACATAAAAATCCGCAGAAATGACTAGTTGCAACATTAGAGGTTGGCGCTGCGGCTACCTGTGATTTAGCAGCCGCCAATGTACATGACAGCCGAGGCTGTTCGCGCAGCTGCCCGGATGACCGGCGTGTTGGCGATTTCATGCCATCATGCAAATTGCCACTTCCTTTCGTCACTGGCGCACCCGACAGCTGCCGTGTTGTTGTTGGTGGCAACAGCAATTCATCTATGCTGCCAGTGCGCCACTTTGGCCCCCATGGCCGCGTGCGCCGCGTGGAAATGAAAATAGCACAATACGCGCAGCAAAATTGCATGTTGCACTTTCAACTTGCCACAGTCGGCAGTCGGCCGTACAACAGCCGTGCTGGCACAGTTGCACTTTCAACTCGGCCCGTCTGTCCGTCCGTCCATCTATTCATGCAGCCAAGTGGGCACTGCCAAGGGAAGGGCTACCGCCGCCGGATGCTGCCACCGCGCACACGTACCAGCACACCGGCCAATGTTGTTGTGCCGCCGCTGCATCATGCATGATTTTGATGAATTATTGGCACGGCTGGCCCATTGCTGCCGTTTCCCTGCCGCTGCTGTTGATGTGCGTTCATCATTGCTGCCAAATGGAGAGGCTGGCGGCAGTCTGAATGATTTTGTTATTTCGTCAAATGGAATTCGCGCGCCTCACCTGTCGCTGTTGTTGCTGCTTTTTGCGTTTCCTCTTGTCTTGTCTGTGGTCTTGCGGTCCGCATGATGATGAATGATTTATAATCGTTGTATGTTGCCACGTTATTGTTGTTGTTTTAACGCAATATGACTTCATAAAAATATTTTTGACGCTTTTACAACAATTCCTTTTCGTTCGTGCAACAAGTGCCATTTTATGGCATCTCATGCTAGAAAAGAATAAATTCATGCTCACCTGTTTCGACCATTTTGTCTACTACTACTGTTGATTGCTCTAAATTAGAATTAAATTTATTTAGGACACTTTGGCATTGGCATTTCCAGTGATTAATGTCTTGGACTGCAAGTCAGAGGGTTGTGGGTTCGAGTCGCGGCTTAACTAACTAACTAACGCGAACTAACTATTGTAGAACCCGATACAAAAAAATAAGTCATCAAAACAAAAATTGATAGAAATAAGGTGCGTTTCATAATTATAAGGTCATTAAATTTTTCACCATATTTCCGAAACGACTGACTGTAGGGTATCGAAACTTTTTATAAAAATTGTGTAGCAGGTTAAGAGTAAAGACAACAACAAAATAATACTTTTGACAAATTGATCATGTTGTTCAAGAACAGCAACAAAAATTGACGTGTTTCACAATTATAAGGTCAACTATGATTTCATATGTAATGTAACAAACGTCAATATTTATTAAAAAAAAGGATTGTTGAATACACTCTCCTCTCTTATTAACTATAAAGATCTTCAATCCGTTTTTTCATACTTGTAATAAGACTATTAATTAGGTCTTGGTCAATTTTTTCCCATTCTTCCTTTACATTATGAGAGGTTATGAGAGTTTCAGTTGACCCAAACTGTGGAATACCCCATACACTCGTTGCGTTAGAATGCCCCACAGATTTTCTATGGGATTGATGTCAGGTGAGCATGCAGGCCACTCCAAAACTGTGATGGATTTCGACGAAAACCACCGTTTTGTCTCTCGGCTAACATGGATTCGAGCATTATCTTGTTGGAAACGCCACTCTGTGTCACATTTTCCTCCAAAAATGGCACCAGGCTACTCTCAAGGAGTTGTATATAGTCAGCGCTCTTCATCCGACAAGATGTTAATTGGAGTTCCAAGCAACCCTGAGCCGAAAATGCGCCCCACACCATTACTCTGCCACCACCAAAATTCCGTTTTGTAAACCGCAATGGTTCCTTCCGGACATCACGCCAATAGCCTCGAAAACCATCTGGCCCATCCAGATTCCACTTCTTTTCGTGGGAAAATATAACCTAAAGTCGTTTGTTTCAATATAAAGGACTATTGCAAAGCTGATAAAAACAGGACTTACTCTTTCCCAATTGGTGTGGAAGTTTTTTAGAGCAAAATCAACTCTAACCTCCTTGTGGCGCTTTGTTAGCTTAGGCATTCGTTGCTGCTTCTCAAATTGAATCTTTTGACTCCGCTTTAACCCATTTTCGGCCGCTGGTCGATTTTTCGACCAGCCACTTTGAAGGAGAGTAGCTCTGCACTTAGACATTATATCTGTGAACTTTTGATGCATAAAATAGCTTTGGTCTTTTGGTAACCCCTCGAAATAATAATTTTTTTTAAAAAAGATAAATTTAGAGATGTTGGCGAAGGCACGAAAAAAAGGATTTTTTTAGTCATATTTTGAATATTCTGAAAAATATATAACCTTTTCAAATTATTGATTTATTATTGATTATTTACGAAGCCTAAAGACCAAATTACCGCAATCAATTGATATCCATAAAATTATGAAAATATTTTTACCTCTCAGCACCGCGTACTTTTCAGTGGTCGAAAAATCGAAAATTGGCCAGAAGTCGTCATGTATGTACATATGTAAGCCAACAATTGTTTGTTTTCATGCTTGATTATTATTTGACCAAAATTATATACATATATATTTGTTTTTATTTGAAATTAAATTTTTATTAATTTATAAAAAAAGTAATAAAAAAAAAAACACAACAAAAATCCAAAAATATTCTTGATTAAGGTCCTAAATGTAAGTCCTTAAAAGGAATTTAAAAAATATTGGCTATTTCTGGTAGCGGCCGAAAATGGGTTAAGGTCCTCCAAATGGTCCTTAAGCCTGTTAATGAAGTGGATGAGTTGCTAGCTTCACGTACAATGCGAGCCTCAGTGCGCGAATTGAGCTTTCTCTTGGCTCCAGGACGCTTCTGTGTACCGTAAACTTGCGGATTTTGCAAAAAATTTTGCACAACACATAGGCTATGGTTAATTTGTCTCCCGATTTCCCTCATCGCTACTCCGCGATCGCGTAATGCGGTAATTTGACCTTTCTCAACCCATTCGAGACCGATTGCACATTCAATGGATTTCCGAGGCTATAAGACAGCCTGCACACCGTGTGTGCAATAACAGTAATGTGCAATTATCAGTTATTCTGAGTAAACTAGTCGTCGAAATAAGATTTTTCTAATGAAATCTGTAATCTGGTTTTACTGTGTACCAAAAAATCTAAAAATTATCTGAAGCCTTTCTTACATGAAAAATACAAAGAAAAAAATTCGCTCCTGGGGACCGTGTTCGAAAAAAATCGTCGTCTCGAATGGGTCAAAGTCCGAAAGCTGCGTACCTCGTGGCATTTTTACGATTTTACAATATTCAATTGTTTCCGATGCCGAAGAATCCGCTGACAGATTTCTCTGCAATAGTTTTACTATTGACCTTATAATTGTGAAACGCCTGCATTTTTGTTATTGTTGTTGTATAAATATACCGTTAGTTCAAAAATGTTTATCAGCTGTTGCCTCTATTTCTTATTAGCTACACATTTTTTTGGGGAGTGTTGATACCCTATAAGTAGTCAGTTATTTGATGGGTATAATAAAAAATTTAATGACCTTATAATTATGAAACGCACCTTACTAAAGAAAATACAGATATTTAAAATAAAAAACCGTCAAAATGACCGCAATAGTCTTTCAAGTGTTAAACAAACATTTCTTTTGGAAACAACCTTCAGCAGACAATAATAAGAATCATGCGATTTTTTGTATCTGTTATCACGAAAAAAAAAAAATATTGTTCTTTATAAAAAGTCGTTCCGATTTTGACAGGTCATTGTCTATTCGAACGCCATGCCTACAGATTAGGTATCAACAGTTGGGACTATTGCCGCAGTTGCCATAATGAAGAGGAGGAAGAGACTACAAGCCACCTTCTATGCCACTGCCCGGCTCTCTTTAGAGGAAGATGGAAAACCCTAGGCTCTCCCTTCTTCGACAATTGAGTGACCTCGATTCAGGTAACATCAAGAACTTGCTAGAGTTGATGTGTGTGATTTCACCAGCCCAAGCTAGGACTGGAACCTAGGGTCCCGGTATGAAAAGTCAGCGCGCTACCCACTGGACTACCGAGGCCGGCCAAATTAGCTTGATTAGGCTCTTTGACTTGCAGAAAGACAGACCCTCTCCTTGTGGTGTCACAACGAACCCATTTCGTGGTCTTAAAGTGTCTTGCGTCTAGTCCCATGCCCAGACAGCCAACTTAGCCGAACCGAACCTTACAAAAAAGGAAACATGGACATTTTTTTTAACGGGGGAAGTGTAAAATATCCCTAGAAACTGATAGACTCTCATCTATCATACTGCCGGATTCTTACTAACTCAAAACTAGTGTCCGACCGAAACAACTTTTTTGGGCCGAAACCGAAACCGAATTTCGGTTTTTTTAATATTCAGCCGAAACCGAACCCGATACTTTCTAGTTGAAATAAAAATCACCACATCAAGCATCAAAATCACAATTTTTCAACAAACTAATTTTACTTTAAGTAAATAAAGAACAAACATAGCATAAATAAATACCTAAATACTTATTAATAAAACTTATTTTTAAAAACATAAACATAAAAAATCACCCTTTCGTACCTTACTCGCTAATATTCAACATTAAATAATTTCATATTTTATTCTAAAAAAAGACGTTTATATACATTGGTGGCATCTAAATTACTCCTCCTTTCACTATATATCTGCTACACAATAAAATGTAAAAAATATTCTAGAATGTTTCGGTTTCGGTCGTTCGGGCATTTTTTGGCCGAAACTGAAACACTTATTTGGGCCGAAACCGAATATTCGGTCGGACACTACTCTAAACCAAACCCTTTTTTGAGGTTCGCTAAAGTGGACTACACAGTGTGTCCCTTTTGGTCTCCATAAAAGTTGTGATTAGATATCCAGAGGTCTGTTGTAATTATCTACCTCCCTCCTAATAACTATACAACGATTTGCATATATTGGATTTCTGTGACAAATTCTTGAGGCATATCATTCTATCAGCTAGAGTCGGACACTTGCACACGGATGTTTCGTCATCTTCGAAGCATCGTCCTCAGGTAACTTCCTCGACAAGGTTTAAAGGTGGCGGGTCTCTCTTGCAGCTACCATGACATGCCATCATCAACCATTCAAGTGTCTCTCCCTTCAAGTTAAGAATTCTTCTAGTTTCGCTGCCCATTGACACCTTTACGACTGCCCTACAATTGGTGATCCCATTGACTCTTTGTAGACTATCAAGTCAAGTATGAAACTTAGTAAGCAAATTCAACTTTGTACTGATCGCAATAAGACGAAACAGAGATTTCAATGCAGCTTAGTTGCAATGTCAAGATGTCCTCATACCGAACACAGAACCTCACTCAACTCAACATATATTTTACAAATAAAACATTGAACCGCGATAGCCAAATTTACTGCAAATTTCAATCGATAAATTAACTTTGGTCAATTCAAGGATGCCACACACGCATTCCATCATTGATGATGCTTTGACCAATGTTCGCTGCCACTTCCTACCACACAACATTTGCCAAATGTCCTGCAACTCACAACATTTCGCTTCCCTTCGCTTTCATTGTGTATTGTACGCAGTCAAACTACTTATGGCCTGCGTCCATGTCCAGCGTCCCATTACCCATCAACATCGACGCCTATCTTGCAGCCTCTGTTCCCCCCGCTACCCAAAACGCGCGTTTTGCCGCGCTGCACGTTTGATAGTCATTGCGCGCGAAATGCTTCCAACGCTCTTGGTAGCTGTTACAGTTATCATGATGGCTGATCCTGTTGTTGTTGTTATTGTTGTGGATTTTTTTCCGTGTAGTGTGCGCACTTGGCATAAAACACGAAATTGGATTCATTATTTCTGCTGTTGCTACTTCTTCTTCTTTTTGTTATTCTTGTTCATTTGCTGTTTTAACATTTTTACTCCTAGTTTGTTGTTTTGTTTTTATTTGTGCTGTGCTTTGCAGTAAATGATGATGACGACGGTGTCGACGACAATAACTACAGCAACAACAACAGCAACAACAACCCCTCATTACGTTTGCGCGGGACAGTAAGTGGCGGCTGCTTCTTACTGGCTCCGGCGCTCAGTGGCTCTTTGGCTCTTGGGCCGCTGGTATACGGCCAATTGTGATTATCATTATATATCTGCGAGATTACCAATTATTTGTTGTTAGTGTTGCTGTTGTGCTTATTGTCGTTGCTCTGATTGTTGTTGTTGTTATTGTTGCAGCACGCTTGCTCCATTTTCTTCTGCAGTTCAACTGAAATGCGCTGCAACTCCGCTGGCCGTTTGCCGTATTTCACTTTGTTCTGCGCCTTTACTGTTTTTTATTTTATTTTTTTATTTATTTTATGTTTTTTAGTTAATAAAAACGTAGCCTCGATTTTGACATGGCCGCCCTCCCCTTTTATGTTGGTTTTAGCTTCTGTCATGGCTTGGCCAGCCGCGTTCTGACCTAATCGCGTAAATTTTCTGCCATAAATTGTTCGGTGGCTCCTGCTCAATTTTCAGTTTTTATTTTATTTTATTTGATGATTTCCTCTTCTTCTTCGTCTCATACTTTTTTGTAATCACAATTGTTGTTTTTACTTTATTGTTGTGTTCAAGTGGATTTCATGGAAATTTCAATGAATATTTTCGCTTTGTGTTGCAGTGAATTTTTGGCTAAATTTTGCTGACGTAAATACCAGAAGGAAGGAAGTTAAGGCACAGCAAGACGAATTTGGAACGTGGACAATTTCATGCTGCTACCAATGTTCGTTGGTAGCAAATGTTAGGATTGTGTGGAGAATTTGTAAGCTTGGCTTGAATGTAGAGCTGTGGAACGATTCGGGCTCAGAATAAATTAAAGAAGCGTTTTTGAAGGAGGCAATTTAAAGTTTTTCACCTAAGATTTTTAGTATCCGAAAGATAGTTGTAGATAAATTTAAATTAAAAAAAATTTAATTTAAATTTTAAATGTGAATATGTTAAACTAATTTCAAAGCATCTAACAAGTTACTCTATCAATGTAATTATTAATAATTGACTGGCACGACAGTCCGCTTACGCGAGACTAAGGCCTAGCTTCCCGCAACCACCCGTGTTGTGCGTGTGAATTTCTACGCGGGTGGAAGGGACCTACAGTTTTATGCCGGTTCCGAACGGCAGGTAGGGAGCTCTTTCATAAGCAATTTTTACTCTGAGGTTTGCCATTTGCAGCTGAGAAAACAGCCACCGAAAGAGAAAACGAGTTTTCCCGTTATTTTTTTTAGGTGTTATTACAGGCAGTATTTGAACCTGGGTCGCTGCCTTCGACTCGCGGTCCAACGCACTAACCAACTGAGCCACGGCGGTAAACAAAATTACAAATTACAAAAACCCCCTCGAGGCAATTTTGATAGTATTTAGAAAGCCTGTTACAAATTTCAAGTAAATCGTTGCATTAGAACTTGAGATATCATGTCAACCGTATCGAAAAAAGTAGTTTCGAGAAAAACGTGTTTAAAGTTTACAGACTCAGTTCGGGCAGTCTGAGTGGTGCGTCACAAAATTAACAATAACTACGAAAATAATTCGAATTTCCGTAAGCTTTTAAAATATAAAATTAAAAAAAAACCAATTTTTTCGAATTTCTAGACTAACCCCCTGAACCCTTTCGCTATTTTGTTGCAATATGGCAACATGCTACTTTGTGGACGTCTGCATCGTCTATGGTTGCAAGAATACATTTTTTTTGTTGGTCTTTAGAATAGTTTGAAATTTTAGGAAAAATACGAAATTTATAAACTGAATATTTAAGTTTAAAGAAGAGAAGTATACACGTTGTTTTAATGGTATATCTTGACATAGTAAAGGAAGAAGAAGCAGAAAAAATTAGAGAACTTTTTAATTTGACGTTTTCTTTCAATTAAGATACTTCTTTTTTTTTAATTTTGGCTGAAGTAAATGAAGAAATCTTCAAATTTTCGTTATGCGTAAAAAGTTTTATGTTTAAGAAATTATTACAGCCACAACGATGTGGTTGCTCTCATAGAAAAACACTCTAAAATACAGGGTCCGAGTATAAAAATTAAAAAATTTCTTATGGAATGTTGCTAATACATACAACCGCATTGAAGCCTAAGACGTAAAATTTAAAATTTTAACTTTTCCCAGTAAAAACCTGTAGCGAAAGGGTTAAGTTAGGCCTTTCAAACCTTATCAAGCTGGTGTATCAGTTGTCTATATAGGCTATAACACCTATTTGATTCTGCCATTAGACACTAAGCATTTCCACTAACGAAAAGAAGTCCACAATGTGATACGATTTGGCAAATCCCTAAGCAGGATATCCTTTTAATCAATAAGAATCCGGCATATTGGTGTTTGTCTATAAAGATTTCCATCTCCTGGGCTAAACAAAATGCCTTTCCACCACATAATTTGACCAGTCGTACAGAATTTTGGGCTCCATTTGAAAGTAATATAGCTCCACTGGTTGTGATGCCAACAAGTCTTACTTTGTTTCCATTTCATGCATTCATTAATTTCTCTATTGGCATTTTCAAGTTTAATGCATAAATTCAGCTCTTCTATTAAAACTCATAATTCGCCAGAACTTATACCAACTACCACAACTACGCAATACTAGACCACCCCGCTTCACACTGCCAATTTTTGTAGCATTCACATTCACATTTTCCGCCACTACCTTTTGACTTTAATACCTGTTAATACTGCAGCGTACTTTTGTAATTTATTTCTGCTATAAAAACAACAACACAAACTCGCGTAACATAAGAACACAAAAGCAAAGGCGAAAGGCAAAGCACCAACAAACAAATGAGCCAACCAAACCAAACGAAACCATCTCAACTCAACTCAACTCGACTGAACTGAACTCAACTCTGCACAACGCAACGCAACGCAGCGAAGAAGACATTTTACACAAAGTACACAAGTACGTTTTTCATGGCTCCCAAAAGTGTAATTTCATCTTTTGAGATACTTCGCCGAGTTCGTAACTGCCAGGCAACAGCTCGCACCCGGCAACCACAGCCACAGTCGCCGCCACACCACGTTGCAACATATCGGCGACGACTATTTATTCTGCAGCTCGACATCGTTGTGTCGTCCAGCATATTTCCCCTGCCGCGCCGCGGGCTTTGCGGCCGCTGCTCATTTTCCAGCGCTCGACTCCACTGCCGTTTCCATTCGGAGCAGTTCAGCGTTGGCATTCCTGGCTGTGCGACTGCCACCTTGGCTGGCCACGGCGCACAGTGTTGCGAGTAGTGACAAAAATGCCAAAATGCAATTGTATAAGCGCAAAAATCTGAGTATGAGGTTTTGTTGGAAATACTTCAATTAAGAGAAATCCGAAGTTTTATGAAAAAATATTGGATAACATAGAAGTTATGAGCTCTTAAAGTACGCTCTTCCAGCGTTGAAAAAAATTGTGTACAAACAGCAAATTTTTGCTTTGACTTTGAGGTTGAATATTTCAAAATAAATTATGAGAAGGTTCCTAAAAGTTACTATTGTCGTAAGTTTCGTATAATTTAGGTCTGGCAAGACCAAAATTTTGCTGATTACTTTCACCTCTGAGCAGTACCGTTATGTTGAAAATGAAGTAAAGAAAACGAGTGAATAAAAAGTAAATTCAAACTTTAAAAGTGATTTAAGAAAAACACTAAATATCACTTTTGAAATTTTTTGATATTTTGTTTTGGCAAGTATGTACATTATGCTGTAAAATTTTGGGTGAAGACTTGAGTGTAAATTCGCGATATTTTCAACGTTTGGTTAAATGCCCATAGCAATCGGTCAAATAATGCTCTGCTGCTGATGGAAAAATTTGTTGCAGATAGCTTCGGGAAATCAATTACGATTACTATTATATTCGAAATAGAGGGGTTAATATAGGTTCGGCACTACACTTTGATTTTTTTTTCGTACAAACCCAAAAGTTGACAACTCAACTACTTCACTTGTATGGGAGCCGCCCTCTGGTGGAGAATTTTTGAACTCTAATTAATTTTGTATTTTTTGCACTCAGGAATGTTGACGATTGTTGAATAAATGATTCAAATCGGTTCAGTAGTTTCGCAAGTACAATGTTTCCTCGCTTACTTTAATACATTTACAAGTGTGGAGCCAGTTCCATTGAAAACTACTAGTTTTGTATGGCAGCCACCTTAAGGGGACAGTCCCCTCAAGAGGTCTCAAAAAATGGTGTTTTTTTTTTTGCTTAATCGATTGGGCATCTATTTAAGATTATGTATGTAAAGTTTTAGCTCCAAATTCGAAGTATTTCAGGAGTTGCACGAAAATTCAGTCGGTCGCGCACGGTGCCTGGCGGCCGTGTGCGCCAGGCACAAAGTGCGTTTTCTCAAAACCATGTTTTCACAATTTGCGGGAAAGATAACTATAAAAGTTATCAACAGATTTTCTTAAACTAAAATTTATTTTATTCAGTATGAAAAACTACTCTATGCGAACTACGGATTTTGAAAAATTCCGATTTTTAATACCTTTTTTATTAACAAATAAATGTAAAAAAATTCACTTTTTTTTTAAATCATAATTTTTTGTCTAAATTTTGGATTTTTGGAATTTCCGTAGTTCACATAGAACAAATAAGTCTGACGAAGAAAACAAAAAAAAAATTTTTGATTTTAGTTGAAAACAACGGCTGCTATCGTTCCCGCAAATGGACTCCGACCGTGCCGAAACGCTGCCGGAAAACGTGAAAAACTTAGTCATTTAGAATTTCCCAGATGTAATTTTTTTTGTGAATAAAGTTGAAAGTATGACTAAAACATATCCCAAAGTTCTTATGTCTCCGATCTTTCTTTCTGTAAGAAAAAAAATCAGGAAAAAACGCTTTTTTCTCGGACGCTTGAGGGGACTGTCCCCTTAAGAGTTGGATATAGCGGTTAGGTGTGTATAGAAAAAAACATTCCAGAGGGAAAATAAATGGGGGTCAGTCTTACACATGGCACGTCTGGGACCAACCTGAGAGCAGCGGGAGCCCACTTTCTAAAAACGATGATTTTGTATGGGAGCCTTATTAAATGTTGGTGATAGGGGGTAGGTATGTTTGAAAGAAATAAGCAGGAGCAAAAATTAGGGGGGTCAGTCTAAGATTTTAACCCTCTAAGAGCAACTTCTGAGCAGCTGTGGAGCAATTTATCGAGATTTCATTTTCAATCACTTTTGAAAAAAGCGATAAAATGCGCTTATATACACATTTATAAATTAATTTATATTAAAATACAAATATTATGAACGTAGCTTTTATGAACTAAGATAATTTTCACTGTTAATATGAAGTTTTTTCAAATCCGTTTGTATGGGAGGTGGTCGAAGTTTTGGTCCGATTTCATTGAAATTTTGCAAAGTAAGTTCTTTACTCATGCAATAACTGTGTACCAAATTTAATTTAAATACGACCACTTCTTCTATTTTTGTCACTCCACTATATGAACTCGCAACACTGTGCGTCGCGCCGTGCGCCTCAAAGGCGATCCTGCGCGTTGCGCGATACGCTTTCGTTTCGCCTGCTGTTGTTCTTGTTGTTGTGGTTGGCGGTGACGGCGGCGGTGGTGGTGGTGGTGGTGCTGGTATGTTCTTGGCCTGCAGTCGGTGGCAGTACGGCGTCCATAATTTCATATCAGACCGAAAGGGGGCGTTTATCGTTATGCGAAACAACAACTTCTGTAAGTTTGTTGTTTTTCTTCATTTTTGTTCTCTTCATTTCATGTTTTCCACTTGGGTTTCATTATTTTCTTATTGTTATTTTTGCCTTTTCTGGCTGCATTGCGCCTTGTCGACAACCATCGAATGTTGCATGCGCCGGCCCCAACTGCTTCGCTTCATCTCTCGTTGCGCGACTGCGTTTTCAACCTGAATGATTTTTTTCCCCTTTCACAAATATTGGAGGTTCTCATTTTTTCCACAGTGCGCACAATTCATTTTTTTCTGCTGCAGTTGTCCCGACCCCGCAGCCACTTTGCCGCACGGCTGGTTAAAGTTCTTGCGCGGTGCCCTTATTGTTGTGCTTCTTCTTCTTCTTATTATTATTATTATTGTTGTTGTTGTAGTTGTTGTCGGAATGGTTCCTGCAGAATTGCAATCGTATCTTTGCACTTTTGCTATTCAAACGTGCCACCGAAACGTACGTGGCACATTGCAAATGTTGCTGCAACGCACACACAAACACACACACACAAACGCACACACACGAATCAGCTTGGCATACGTTGAAAATGATTTCCTGTGCGCAAAGTGCGCCTTGTGCTTGTTGTTGTTGTTGTGCTGCTTATTCTTCGCCTGCTGCCGGTGACTCTTGTGCCCTTTGCTGTAGTAGTAGTTGTTGTTGTTGTAACTTTTCGCTCGCTGCGTTTTTTGTTGCTGCCATGGCAAACGCCATATTCCAGTTGGTCTTGATTCAGCGGCAGATACACTCGCAAACGGCTGCCATTGCTTCTGTTGTGCTTGCAATATTGCAAAAAAAAATAAAAACTGAAGAAAAATGAATTCAAAAAAATATTAAGAAATGCACACAAGAAAGTATTCAGTAGTCTGTGCTGCGCTTTATCATTTTTTTGCAAAATCTTTTTCGCAATTTTTTTTATTAGTCACTTCACATGCATTTCTCAGACGCCCCTCCCTCCTCCTACTCCTCCTCCTCCACCACTTCATCGATTTAAATGCATTGTTGTTGCTGCTACCGTGCTTACATATTTGCCTCCACTTGCATATGAAGAACGTGCAACGAACGTGATTTCCTTTTCTTTTGCATTTACTGCCTTCTGTTGTTGCTTTCTTCTTCATTCTTCATTCCTTTTGCAATATTTTTTTTTTTGGTTTTTTATTAGCCGAATCTTGGCAACATTTTGCATGTCGCACTGGCTGCCGCCCAGTTTGCATTTATGAAAGCACATCCGCTGCCTGCTCGACTGTTTGCTGGGCGAAAAATCGGCAGCGTACAAATATCTCTCGCCATGCCGCCAATTGTTGCAATTCCGGGCATGCAAAGCAGGCACAGCCCAAAAAGGACTCGTCGCACAGGGCGCAGGCAGAGTGCGGCACATCTGCAGCGCTGCCTTGGCTTATTTGCTTTGGTGACGGCAAGTCCTTGTCCACTGCGACTCCACACGTTTCACAGCGCTCAACTGTGCCACATGCTATGTACGAGTATTGGCAAAAATAACGGTAAAAGTAGCGTTGAGCGAAAATTGGCAAAATGCACGTTCCATGCATTGCTGTGGCAGAAAATTTGTGAGAAGAAAAAGCAAGAAAATATGAAGGAAGATGAAAAGTTCTGTAAGCAAATAAGGGCCATAGTGGAAATTTAAAAAAAGGTCAGGACAAGCGTCAGCCACTCAAATTTAATACAGCCAGGAATTCAGTAGAAAATACTGAAAAGCGAGCTTGGAATGTTGAATAAATTGCTTCTCATTGGCTTAAGGACCTCATTGGTCCTTCCACCGGAGACAAGGTTTCCCTCTTCGCCTCCGTCGACTTCCAACTAACGCATCGAACACCTTTTTCGCCGAAGATTTATCGTCCTTACGGCAGAATTAACAATCTTTTGACAGTAATCTTTTGACTTTGCATAAAACAAGCAGCATATGACACCATGAAGAAAAACTAATGAATTTCGATATATGTAAATACTTATAAGTAGATAAACAAAAACCAAGTTTCGGCTTTTTAGGTGATGCGTTAGTCTAGCAAAACCCTACTTACTTCCTGAAATTGTATACAGGTTACATTAAAGACTGATAGACCCGAAGCAAAACTTTTGATATCTAAGTAAATGCTTGTGTTTTTAAAACTATTTAGTCAAGAAATCATAAATCACTTCAATAGTAGAATTCCTTCAGGTGTGTCAAGGTTCCTTCCTGAATAAAGCAATTTCGTACAATGCATCAGTAAGTAAGCTCAGCTGGAATGAAAATGGAATGCATTTCCTATTCCATAATTTAAACGACGAAAAGAAAGACTTTTTAGTTTTTTAACAAAACAATTCATACATAAACACATACACACACATATCCGAGGGCAGTTTGATAGGTCAGTGACTTTTTGAATAAAAGAAATTTTTTAAGTAATAGTAATGAAGCCACTCATCATTCTTGCCATGGCTCAGTAATTATTGCGCTGAATAACAGTTCAATGGATCGCGGATTCAAATCTATGTACATCTACATATGTACCAATAATTGTTTGTTCTTCGCCCAGTCCAAACCGCTAAAGCTACAAACAGGAAATTTTAACTGTAAAAAAATGAACATCCGCTAAGAGGGTTTTTTTTAAAATTCGGGATCTAAAAGCGCAAAGCATGGGTTAAGGTGTGATTGATTCATTTCAAACTTATTGAAAATATACTCCAAATCAATAATAATTCCATAGTGAAATTATTTAAGTGAACCAGGTAAAATGACGGCCTTTTTTGTAGGACAAAAAGGGAAAGTTTTGAACAAATATTTGTGCTCAATGTCATAATGCTGGAAATAAACCCTGAATAATACTTAATAGTTTCAAACTTGGTGGGGTTTCAAACAAAATTTAAAATTCCAAGAAAATTAGGAAATCTTTGCTGGATTGGCCATGGCAACATGACAATTTTTGTAGTGTCCAACGAATCGCAAAAAAGTGATCGAAAGTGTCGCCTGCACTTCAATGAATCAGAGAGCGATTTGACGGGTGTTAGGGTTGCAATAGAAAAACTCTTTGACAAAATATGTGTCATGTTTTTGTTTTCTATTTATGAAGAAATATGAATATGAAATATGAAAATCTGGTCTACTGTATACTGTGAATAAGTCGAAACGTATTTTCAAATATTTCGAAAATCAAAATTTTACAATGATTTAAGGAAAGACTACGAAAAATTGGTGATTGACTTCAAAATTGGTGAAAACACTTGAAATCAAAAATAATTAATTTTTAATTTTTTTAATTTTTAATTTTTTTTAATCACAATCTGATGAGTCAAGGGTGGGTCAAAAGTTTATGGAGAAACATGATTTAATGGTTTTTTTCACTTCAAACTTGGTGAAAGTGCTCCAAATAATAAATAAACCAACACGTGTTTTTAATTTTTCGAAAATCCAAATCTGACATGGTCAACAATGGGTTAAGTCTTCGTATGGGGAAACATGATTTAATATGTCTATTGATTTCAAATATGGGGAAAGCACTTCAAATGAGAAATAATTAGACAAGTAGTATTAAGTATTAACCCTTTACACGGCAACAGCGAATTTTTTCATCAAATGTTGTTTTTTAGATATAAACCTAAATTTAAAAAAACATTTATTTTGTAAGGTTTTTTTGTAAAAAATATTAAAAACAAAAAAAGCAAAAAGCATTAAAACTTGTTTTTTTATTTTAATATGTTTAGTTTTAAATGAAAACTTTTAAAGCAATTAATGCATTTAGTATTATTATTATTATTATTAGTATTATTTTGCAGTATTTCAAAAAAGGAACCTTGCATAGTTGTAATATAGCAAATAAGAGTCGATTTGATAATTACTTCCGAAATTACGGGCAATTTTACGGTTGGTTGCAGATATGCAACTGTACCGTGTAAAGGGTTAAGTTATTTTTTTTAATTTTTTTGAAAATCGAAATCTGATATGGTCAACAATGGGTTAAGACTTTGTATGGGGAAACATGATTTAATATGTCTATTGATTTCAAATATAGGGAAAGCACTTCAAATGAGAAATATTTGGGCAAATATTATATTTTTTTCATAAAAATCTGACAGGATCTATAATGGGTTAAGAGAAACTTGACTTATTAACTTCGAACTTGTGTGCAAAGCCGCCGGGCCTTGCTAGTTTCTTATGGAATGCTTAGAATCTCAACCAAGCTCATGTAAAGAGATTTATTGTGAGTCAGATTCAGTCCATACCTAAAGATATCGCTTCATGATGCAAGTTTAAACCACTTCGATCTGTTTTCGGTGAAACTCAGAACAGCCGGTATCTGTTTTTAAATTGCATTAGTGATAAAAATCTTAACCCATTGGTGCATAGTCACTCCTCTTGGAGAGCCGTTTAGAGGTATAGAAAGTGTGATATGACTTCTATAAACTTCACATCTAAACACTTCAGGATATGACTAGACGAAAGACAATCACATCTCTCTTTGAGGATAAAACACACTTTCCGCTGATAAAGCTGCTGAATTGCCATATGGACAGTAATGCAGAAAGAATTTTATGTTGGAGGAACCAAATTTTTCAATCAATTTTAGTGCTCTATATGCAATATATATGTATGTATATATGTACTTACCTTTATACATAAATCTGGCGTCCTCATTGTAAAAGTTGATATTTTTAATGGTAAACGCACTCAAAACGATTTCTCATACGAATGTTGCTTGTGTTGTTTTCAGTCACTTGAAACACTCAACTCGGTCAAAAACTTGAACTGAATCGCAAGCATTTATGTAGGACGATTTTCGATGGCTTTCTATGGGTATGAGTGGCGATTAACTCGCTTTAAGTTGGGCCACTGTGTTTCTCTGGTTTATCAAATTGAATCCTGGTGGTAGTTTGTCCCAGGAAGAAGTTAATGAAGGTCGTGAAAAACCACTGCATTTAGAGATCTAAGGTGAGGGACAAACCTCTGAAAGTAAAATGAGAAGACACATATTAACAAAAAAAAAGATTGAGCGCCCAGCAAAGCTGAACTCTTATCAATTGACAAATTTATTAGAAATAAATATCATAAATATTTTATAATAAATCTTATCATCAACTAAAATATACAACTTAATAAAATGATTGATATATGCCAGGCTAAAAAAAAACTACCACTAAGCAATTTAAAATAAATGCAACTCTGGCAGCCCTGGTTGATTAATTTGCGCTTAATTGCGGCCAGCAGCTGCCAAATCAAGTGCGATGCAATTGCGCCGATAAACATGTTTGTGGTAATGTAAACACACACACAAATACATATGTAAAATTTTTTTTTTAATATTTTTTTATTTACCTCACATGAGAAAGAAGTCAAATGTCGGAGATTTATGGGTTTCATGTTTTAATTGAATGCGGCGGACGGTGGCAGTGGCCGCCACATTTTAACATAAACTCCAAATAAATTTCGCATGCAATCAGTTAATGGGATCTAATAAACGTGCGCATATCTTAATATCTAATCTGTATGTGTGTGTGTGTGGAGCGTTGGGGGCTGTGTCGCTCCGCTTGTCCATACACGCTCATGTGTCTGTGTGTGTTTGTGTGCTCGATATGCCAATGCATTGAGTGGTGTGAGTGTTGAAAACGCGTTAAAGGACCAGTTGCTGCTGCTGAAACTCAAACCGGCAATTACGTAGCAACAACAACAATAGCAGCCATCACTGCTACAGCGCCAGTCGGCCAGCGAGTATGTGCGGTAGCACCCTGCAATTATGACAAGACGCTTTTGCCATAATTTATGGATCGGCGTTCACTGTGCCTGCACTTGTTTTACCTATTTTTATATATATTGTACAATGATTTTTGATTTACGTTGACTGCTCATGAAGGTAATAACAGCAACAACAACTACAAACAGCCACGAACGGAGTTGTGGGCAGTGGTCTTACAGAATAATGTAGAAAGCTTCAAGAACATTTGATTAGACAAAAAATGTTGCATGCAATAATTTGAACATTACAACTGAGTCTTTGTACCAATTCTATTATTCACTGAAAGCCGCACATGCAATTTGACATCATAAACCAAAAGTTGTGCTCTTTCAGCTGCCATTTTGAGTCTTTCTTTGTCAGAATGCAAGCAACATTGCAACTTCACTCGCTTCACTCTGCAATATGGCAACCACAAATATAACTTTCATCTGTTGTTTCAGTTGTTGCTTTGTTTGTGTCGCTCTTGTGTAGGTTGCGGTTAAGGTTTGTGGCATTTTGACATTTTCGAATCTGCTACAACCGCCGCCCGCCGATCGTGTCAGCAAGAACCAACTCAACTCAACAGCAGACATGGCAAAATGCTGCTGGTTCATTTCGCTACGGCACTGCCAACCATTTCGGTTGCGGTTACAATGACTTATAACACCGTGCAACAAAAATTAAAACAAGTTTTCATACCGGAAAAAATCCATATGGGCGTGAAACTAGAGACCAAACATAGTAATACCGCGTACTCAGTTTTTTATTTCTACATAATTTGTCCTTTTAAAAGGACTTCAAAATTTTAAAGGGGATAAAAAATAAAAAATATATAAAAAATACTTAAACTCGTTAGAATATGGCGAGAATTCAAATAAAATTAATTTTTTATCTATTTGTAAAAAAAAGGATATGAAAAAGGTCCTTTGAAAATTTTCATCCTTTATATCCTTGAAAATTTACATCCAATTTTCTTGAAAAGTAAGTATGTTAAACCCCTAAATCTCCTTGATCACGTGTCAAATTTTCATTATTCTCGCTTCATTGATTTTGTATCTTTTTATTATTTAAAATACTGATACTCAAATAAATTAGAATTTTTGTACTTCATTAGAATTGCAGCTTCCTCTTTGTCTTTTTTTAATAACTTTCGAACTAATAAAGTTAGAGTAATGAAATTTTGACAGGTGATCAAGGAGATTTTGGGTTTTAACATACTTACTTTTCAAGAAAATTCTATATAAATTTTCAAGGATATAAAGGATTAAAATTTTCAAAGGACCTTTTTCATATCCTTTTTTTTACAAATAGATAAAAAATTAATTTTATTTGAATTCTCGCCATATTCTAACGAGTTTAAGTATTTTTTATATTTTTTTTATTTTTTATCCCCTTAAAAATTTTGAAGTCCTTTTAAGAGGACAAAGAATGTAGAAATGAAAAACTGAGTACGCAGTATTACTATATTTGGTCTCTAGTTTCACGCACATATGGATTTTTTCCGGTGTGAAAAATGCTGTCGCACGGTGTAATTGAAGTTTTATGCTACATGCCGTTTAAAATATTATACAGGGTGTACTTGTGAGTGCGGAAGTTACTGTTACTGTTAGTGAACTCATGCAGCTGTGTATTAGGGATTGTCTTAACACTACGAACCCATGGGAAAAACAACCACAAAGAGGAATTGACGGAAGCGAGGAGGCAGACAGCCTTGCTAGAACTGCGGCAGCTACGGCCTCCCTGGGACCGGAACGCTTCATTGGACTCGGCAAAAGTGCCATAGCAGAGTCACTAAGACTTGAGGAGAGAACCAGGAACTCAGAACAATGGTCTGGCGCCTCGGGTCTTAGGCAGTCGAAAATCTTTTTTAAAGGTTATAACCCCAAATAGAGTGAAGAACGTCTGACACTAAGGAAAAACCAGCTAGACAGGTCACCTGGTCTTTTAACTGGGCACTGCAGACTAAGGAAACAAATGCATACAATCGGCCTAGAACAGGTTAGCGTCTGTAGACTCTGTGGAACAGCAGAGGAGACTCTCGAACATTTTATACTACACCGCGATGCGGCATGTCGTAGCAGGATGCGCTGCCTGGGCCAGTTCTGGCTTGCAGAAGAGAACATCAAGCACCTTAACCCCCGTGAGTTACTAAGCTTCGTTAGGTTGGTGGGTCTAGGAGATGTTCTCTAACAAGAAGGAAACAAGAAGCACAATAGATCACTTCAGTTTCAGTGCAACAAACCCCAACTAATTCTATTCTATTCTGAAGAATGTCTTTTTAATGACGTCTGGAGCTCAGATCCAAGAGGACATTTATCGACTATCGATTACCATTACTTGCTGCTTGATCTTTGGTAGCGCGTACTATGGATGTTAGAAGTTTAAGAAATTGAGCGCCATGAAAGCACACAAGCTTGATTAACCTTAAAAGAGAAGTAGGCAAATTCAATTGGTTCGGTTGGGTTAGATAGGGAAAAGTTTCGTGCGGCAAGAACCGCTTTTCCACTCGGAGACCAAAATTACCCATTGTGAATCCCCTTCTTAAATCGCTCTGGAGCTAACCAACAATCTCAGACCGGGGACAACCAGCGCGACCTCATAATAAAGGAAAGCAGATCCGAGATTTAAACCTCTGCGGCGCCAGCCAGGCCAGCCAGTGAACAGTGTTGCGATTTCATTAAGCGGAGTGAAAAAAAATAGAAGGACTAGTCGTAGTTAAATTAAATTTGGTATCAACTTTTGGGTTTGTACAAAGAAAAAATCTGAGTGTATTGTCAAAACTCCATTAACCCCCTCTATTTCGAATATAATAGTAATCGTAATTGATTTTCCGAAGCTATCTTCAACAAATTTTTCCATCAGCAAGAGAGCATTAATTGACCGATTGCTATGGGCATTTAACCAAACGTTGAAAAAATGGCACGTTTGCACTCAAGTCTTTACTGAAAAATGTCAAAAACTTGTATTCGCCCAAAACAAAATATCTAAAAATTTCAAAAGTTATAAAAAGTGTTTTTAGTTTTAAATCACCTTTAAAGTTTCAACTCAGTGTCAGACCTAAAAACGACAACAGTAAGTTAACCCTTTCGGTTATTCTATGCCATATGGTATAGTCTCTTTTCAGTGCCTGTTTTAGGTCAAAGAACTTGTGGATACTATATTTTTATATATTTTGTATTTTTCTCTAAATTTTTTTGTACCAAATAATGAAAAAAATATTTTGATTAGTGTACCCAGGAAATTGTAAGGTTCAGAAAATGCGCGTTCCTATCGAGCTGCGTATTTTACAAAAAAAGATCACTTCGTACTTTTATTTATTCTACTACAAAAATCAATTTATTTCATAGCTTTATGTAAGTAATCTAGTAGGTATTTATTGCTTTAGTAAGTGCAAAAAAAGTTAGGTCCCAAATATAGTTCACCAAGGCTGTACGATTTTTTTTTAATTTCTTACTATGCCATATGGCATAGATTTTACCCAACGGAAATACAATTTTTGATTTGATTGAATAGCGGCAGTGGCTGCACGCTTCATTTATAAGCAATAAAATTTTCGTTTTTTATGTTTTTTTTATAGTATTTTGTGAACTATTAAGTTATTATTGGCGGGGAATGTGCACTGCGACCTAAAAGATCTATTGTGCCCCCTTCTTGGCCTTCACAGTTCGTCCGTGAGTCCAGTATGCAAGACGAATCTTAGTAAATTTTTATTGATTTCTAAATATTTAACCTCAAAGTGAAAGAAAAATTGTGTTGTTTGAACACAAATTTTTTCAACGCTTTGAGAGTTTAGTTTAAGAGCTCATAACTTCCATATTATCCAATTTTTTTTCTTAAAATTTGAGATTTCTCTTAACTGAAGTATTTCCAACAAAACCTCATACTCAGATTTTTTTGTGGTTAAAACATTGCATTTTGGAATTTTTATTACTACTCGCAACACTGTGCGGCGTTGGCACAGGAAGTGTTGTATCGTTTCTACTTCTTCTTCAGCTCTGCAGCTTCTGCAGACATCACTGGACGAGAGGCGCTATTAGATAAGATCCCATGCTGCTTTAATTCTCGATCAAAGAAAAAATCTAATTAAATCCGCATCACTGATAATGCATTAATATTTTCGCCCTGCCACCTATCGTTGGCTTCAAATAAAAACATTCAAGCACTCAAAATGGATGCCACGTTTGGTAGCGTCAGCGCAGTCGTGGCGCTTAACTGTAATTGACACATTATTGACGCCACTGACGTGCGCTGCGTCACACTCCAACGCTCACCTATGTATGAGCCACGGAAAACACATTCAAATATGCTGATTATTTTTATTTATTTTTTATTTTTTGCTTTGCATTATTCAATACAAACGCAAACATCAACAACACACACACACACATACATACGCATACATATGGAAATTCAAAAATAACATCAACTTGAATAAAGTGTAAATATGTGTAGGAACATTCTATATGCGGCGACGGAGGAGGAAACGCATTCAACATAGAATTTGCATTTTTATTGAAAATTAAAATAATTTTCACCGCAGACATCAATTTAATAAAATATTAAAATTAAAATAGAAAATAATAGAAAATAACGTTGGAAAACATTTACAAATCGCACTCACACACAAACACAAATAGATGTGCAACTGGCAGATGTTTGTGTGGTCGGCGCTGCGTCAATTTTCTAAATGAAATGCATTGCTGTCATAAAACATCCGCTGGATGTGCGCGGACGCAGCGTTTACCCTGTAATGCGTTGCCCCATAAAACGGTAAAACACACACACACGCACGCACAGACAACGGCATAAACAAAATGCCGGCACTGAAAGGAACATGTTTTGCTGTCAACAACAGCGGCGACATGGGCGCAGTGTCGGCGACTGGCTGTCGGTGGCCAGTTCCCGCGGCCCGCATTTGCCTGTCGCCAATCAATTCAATTTGTTTGTTATGCGTATACAGCAAACAAACAAACAACAACACATGCACGTACATATGTATGTACATACATATTTTTCGTTAATTGTTAAAATTCCACATAACAATGACAGCGACAGCAAATTGTCGCTTTAACGATTTTAAAGCGCGTGAAATATGTTGCAACTGCAGCGTGAAAATGCTTTTCCTGCACGAAAATCACTTATCTCAAAGATGCGCTATAACGGTTTCGTATGTAGTTGGTGTTGTTGTTGTTGCTGCTCTTGTCAATATGTTCTTTTTATTTGTTGGTTTTTTCTTGGGAACGCCCATCGCGGTCGAATGTGCAGTAGCTGGCCTCAAAATTGACAGCTAATTACTTGTGGAATTCCTTTGAAAGTTGACAATGCCGAAGATTATTTGAAGATCTCGGTGTCAGGTACTCGTATGTGTTAATTAGAAAACTGTGCGTCAAAAATCGTAAAACACCAACTAAATAAATAAAATTCTCTGAACAATGTGTTTGATATTTTTAGAACCTATTTGCTGGCTAATTTAAGAAAGAAAACGTGAAGCTCCCCGCGATCGACAAAAACTTTTTTATTTTGAACATAGAGAAAAGTGCTGTTGAGGAAAAATTCAAAAAACTCAAAGTATTTCCAATTAAGTTTTGCTTATGTAAGACAAAATATTGACTACCTTTAATTCTATTTGTTTTGCATTATTCAACTTTCAAGACCCAAAGTCAACGCCACATCGAAGCCGACATAGTCTCATCTAAAATTAATAATGTTTGAACTTTCAGAATATATATTCAGTCAGTGGTGCACACAGGATTTCATTTGGGGGGAGGGGGCCTTTTCGTACAACTTTTGAGCTCAATTTCATTTAAAACCATCTTTTGCACTAGTAAGTTTTGTATTTTTTGGGGGAGGGGTGTTTGGAACCTCCCAAAATCCCCCTGTGTGCGGCACTGTACTCAGTAACAGATACATATTTTGCTAGAAATGAGGGAGAAATTATTATTATATTTCTGTACTGTCTGTACATATTGTTACGAAAATGACTTCTCTAAGTTCGACTCTGGATTGTGCTTGAAAATAAAACCACTTCAATTATTCAGCGCAAAACGAAGTCAGAAACCAGCAAACACTTTATTTACAAATTTACACTTGTTTGTCTTTACACTACTACTATTGCATATTTCCCCTTTGCTTGCTCGAATCAGACTCCCCCCCCTGCGCTGCACACTGTTGCCTTTTATACTTGCTTGCGTATCGCGCCGATTGTTCTTGCATATTCCAGTTGGACTCTCTCTCTCTCGATCGTTCTCGCACAGCCCATTACCATCGCGAACCATCTTTGCCATATCGGAATTAAAGCAAGCCAAAGTGCATGCCTAAAAGTATGCCCGTAAAAGCATTCATGCATAGCACAGTAACAGAGTGCCTCATCGTTACAATATGTACTGCCTGTACAAAACTTTCGAGGCAAATACCATTTGAAATCACATTTGCTACCCTCAATTATGTAGGTAAATCCCCCACAGATATTGTGTGGGCAGTTTCAAAACCCCAAAACCCCCATGCATGCGCCACTGAACTCTGACATCTTTCAGACAACATACGGTTTCCGCGTTGAAAATAATTTCTCGTCTTATGAGGCGAACCAATTGTTGAATTTGTTGAATTTTTGAAAATGGTCGAAAAATTCACTATTTTAAAGTTTAACCCATTCGCTGCCATGCCTAAATTATATGAAGTCATTCCCATTGCCATGTATATTTTGAGCAAAGCTCTGTTATCCACAAAAATTTTCCTAATTCGAAAGCCTGCATGTTATAACATATTTAAAGTAGGACGAGTATACTCGTCTTGGCAATACATGACACCCTGCCAAAGACGAGTATACTCATCCTTGGCAGCGAATGGGTTAAACTGTCAGTAACTTCCCCAAAACTCAACTGATTTGGACAAACTATATATCGCTGAAAAGGCTAAGGTTTTATCTTCTGAACGATGGACCTTGTGTTAGTTGGATGATTCGTTTGCGAGATATGCGCTCGTAACAACAGGGAAAAACTGGTTCTTCGAAAACGCTTTTTAAAAAAATTTTTTGATTTTCAGTTTCGTGTTCAGCGGTCCAAAGTTAGTTTAGAATACACTTTTATATTTAGGTGCATTTTTCGTGTCGAGTAGTGTTATAGAAGTAAACACACTAAAAATTGTTCAAATTGAAGTCAGCCAACTATAAAATCTTCGAGTTCATCGATGTCTGTCGTCTAAAGATGTTTGGCCGCCATTAACCCATTCGAGACCGACACACGGTGTGCGTGCAATGGATTTCTGAAGCTATAAGACAGCCTGCACACCGTGTGTGCAATAACAGTAATGTGCAATTATCAGTTATTCTGAGTAAACTAGTCGTCGAAATAAGATTTTTCTGGAACTAATGAAATCTGTAAAGTACAGGAAAACAAAATTTGGCATTGGTTTTACTGTGTACCAAAAAATCTAAAAATTATCTGAAGCCTTTCTTACATTTAAAATACTATGAATGCGCATGCTCGCTCCTGGGGACCGTGTTCGAAAAAAATCGTCGTCTCGAATGGGTTAAAAGAATTCAGTTGCCTTTTATTTTATCGTTTGCTTTGGCTTTTAAATGCCAGAACTTTATCACTGCTCGATATTCAATTTTTCCTTCCTTTCACTAGAAAACGCCAAAGTAGTTTGTCTCGGATGGTTATCACTAAGAAAGTTAGGTTATGTTATACTAACTGGCTCCAAGGCCTCGCAGAGACTCTGTTCGAGTTCGTAGAACTACCAGATAGGCATCCTTAACGTTAAGAGTAACCATAAAGATCTAAAGATCTCTTGTAGAGAACCTTAGTAGTAGTAAATAGTAGTAGAGATCCTTAGGGGCATTTACTTTTGACGGCCCCTTCAGTCCTTCAGCGGAGTATCTAGAAAATATATATCCTTATCACTAAGAAAGTTAGGTTAACTGGCTCTAAGGCCTCGCAGAGACTCTGTTCGAGTCTGTAGCTGTACCAGATGGACATCCTTAACGTTAAGAGTAACCATAAAGATCTCTTTGTAGAGAACCTTAGTAGTAGTAAATAGTAGTAGAGATCCTTAGAAGCCTTTATTTTTGACGGCCCCTTCAGTCCTTCAGCGGAGTATCTAGAAAATATATATCCTTATCACTAAGAAAGTTAGGTTAACTGGCTCTAAGGCCTCGCAGAGACTCTGTTCGAGTCTGTAGCTTTACTAGATGAACGTCCTTAACGTTAAGAGTAACCATAAAGATCTAAAGATCTCTTTGTAGAGAACCTTAAGTAGTAGTAGTAGTAGTAGAAGTAGTAGTAGTACTAAACATTTATTTTTGACGACCCCTTCAGTCCTTCAGCGGAGTATCTAACTAACCAAGAACGACTGGCTGTTCTCAGAGGCCTAGAAGATGTTCCAGAGCTTCCTCACACTCTGCTCTCCACAGTTTGTTCATATGTCATTAACAGGTTTAGTTTATAAAAAATTTTGAAAGCGCAATTTGTAAATGTAATTTTTCGTTTAATATCTAAAATTGTTCCATTGAAACATTCTTATTAATATTTATTGAATATTAATTTTTTCATAAAAAATACGACTTATCAAAATTCTGTTACAACTAGTTACACCAGCACTAAGCCAGCTATAATAAAGTATAAAAAAAGCAATAACAACAACATCAGCTATTTGCACAAGAAATTCGCCCTGTTGGGCTATCAACGTTCACCATCTCAATGACTTACTTTAATCATACACACCAAATCTGCTGCTATACGTTGCAGGATATCCGTGTACGGAGGTCATCATTTACAACAGCTATAACTACAACAACAACAACAACCACAACAACACGAACATCCACGTTAACAACCACTACAACATTAATAACTGGCATTTACACCAACGCTCTCTCGCACCGAGTCAAACAAATACCGTAGGTGAACAACAGCAACAACAACAACAACTATAATCAGTGTCAACGCTTGATGTGACCGCACGGCACTGTGCCTTGCCTTCATAATTTTTGCCATTTCGTTGGGTATATTTTCGGCCGCTGTTATTGTTGTTGTTTGAGTTGCGGCTATTTTGCGTTTGCCTTTGCACTGCAGCACACCAGCTACTGTTATTGTTGCTATTGCTGTTGTTGTTGTTGTGTAGTGAGCACTGCGCTTCGTGCTTGGCGTTTTGCGTGTCAACGAAGGACTAAGCACTCGGCGGATAATCTTGAGCGTAATTATTACAGTGTCACCGAAAACGTTCGCAGTCCCAGCATCGACCGCTGCCATCCTGTCAGCAGTGTCCTTATTATTATTATGGCTATTGTTGTTGTTGTTGTTGTTATCGTTGTCGTTGCGGTGGCGATGGCAATGTCGTTGGTGGTTGTTGCCATGACTCTAACCGCTGTTGCTGTTGTTGTTGTTTGCGTTCTCATTTAGTGCTTGCGGTGTGTTTGCATCTGGTTGTGTGTGTATGTGTGTGCCACGTCCTCTTGTGGTTTCAGCGGAAAATAAGATTTCAGTTCGGTATTTTTTTTTGTGTGCTGTTTGGCTTTTCCACTGGCTTCCATATTGTGGCTACTGTTGTATTTGTTGTTGTTGATATACTCCCCAAGAGTCGATAGGCGGTGACCCGTGAACCGCCGCCACCGCCACCGCCACAGTCACCATGATTATGTCACATTCGCCATTTTCCACTTGCCACTTGCACTGCACACCACACGCCACACACACACACACACACAAACACACAATCGTGCTGCGGCATGTGGCATCAACGACAGGCGTCCGCGCCGCCTGCCGACAGTGGCCGTCGTCGTGGTGTGGGCCGTGTGGCAGTCGGGGGCCATGTCGTCTCGATAACGAAAAATCAGGATAAATGAAATTGTAGCCGCGTTGCGTGCATCGTGCCGCTCGGATATCCCGTCGGATATAGCGGAACAGTCGCCCGCTGGGAAGTTTGCGTAGGTGCGCGCATTAAAGTTGCGTGGGGAGAAATCGACTCGCCTCAACGCACGCATAAGGGCCCAGTTCGAGACACTGACCAAGTCTGTCAGTGCCGAAAATTAGAATATTTGCTTTAAGTTTGTCTTTTTAAGTTATTTTGTTTTTAAAAAGGTTGATTTTGTCGATCGTCAGGGTTTATAAATTTTTGCTTCCTCACAATAAATATAGGAAAAAAGGTCTTTCTTATGCATTATCTATTTCCATTAGAGATTTCTATTTCGTTTTGTACTTTGAACCCTGGAGAATCGTTTAAATTTGCCTAATTCGGCGACCATGCCTACCTTATTCCTTTCTTTCTTCTTTACATCTTCTCTTCGTGCCTTTCTAACATTTTTCCTTCCTTTCTGCTTTCATTCTCTCTTGGTTCATTCCTTATTTCTTCCTTTTTCCTTTTCTTCTTTACCACCATCCTTTTTCGGCCTTCCATCCATCCTTCCCTATTCTTTTCTTTTCGCCGTACGCCCCATCCTTCCAACTTGCGTTCGTTTGTTGGAACGAGGAACGAGAAAAGGAATGAACTTTTCTCGTTCCTCTCTTGTTTTGTTTCTTTTTGCTTAAATCGGGTGAAGTTGACAGTCTGGGGACCCTGTGTTCCTTATTCCTTTCCTTCTTCTTTACATCTTCTCTTCGTTCCTTTCTTACATTTTTCCTTCCTTTACCTCTTCCTTCCTTTCGTTCTTTCTTTGTTCATTCCTTATTTCTTTCCTGCCGTCGTTCCTTCCTTACTTGCATCCTTCTTTCTGGCTTTCCATCGTTGCTTCTTTTCTTCCCTCTTTCTTTCTTTTAGTCGTCCCTCCCGTCGCTACAACTTTCGCCCTTTTCTTCTTTTCTTCTTTCCTTCATACCTTTTCTCTTTCCTGTCCAGTTTTCTTACTTTTCGCTTAAATCGGCAAATGCATCCTTCTTTTCGGCCTTCCTCCTTCCCTCATCCTTTCTTTTCGTCGTCCCTCCCGTACTTCCAACTTTCGTCCCTTTGTTGTTTCTTTTCTTCATTCCTTTTCTTTTCCCTCTCTTCTTTTCTTTCATTTCTCCTAAATTGAGTGAAGTAATATAGTTTCTTTCTTTCTTCTTTTCATCTACTCTTCGTGCCTTTCTATCATTTTTTCCTCCTTTATTTTTCCATTCCTTTTATTCGTTTATTCCGTATTTCCTTCACCCTTTTTTCCGGGCTTCCATCGTTCCTTCCTTCCTTACTTGCATCCTTCTTTTCGGCCATCCTCCTTCCTTCTTCCTTTCTCTTCGTCGTCTCTCCCGTTCTTCAAACTTTCGTACCTTTGTTGATTCCTTTCTTCATTCAGTTTCTCCTTACCCTCTTGTTTTCTTTCCTTCGACTAAATCGGGTGATGTAAAGAATCTGGTGGCCCTGTCTACCTTGTTCCCTTCTTTTTTCATTACATTTTCTCTTCGGGCCTTGCATTTTGTCCTCCTTTACTTCTTCCTTTCTTTCTGTCTTTCTTCGTTCATTGTTTATTTTTTTCCTGCTATTTTTTCTTCCTTACATGCATCCTTCTTTCTAGCCTTCCATGGTTCCTTCCATCGCTCTTCCTTTCTTCCAACTTTCGTTCCTTTGTTGATTCTTTTCTTCATTCCTTTTTCTCTTTCCTTTTTTCTTGTCTTTTCCTTTCGCCTAAATAGGGTGAAGTAGACAATTTGGCCGCCCTGTCTACCTTATTCCTCTCTTTTTTCTTTACAGCTTCTTTTCATGACTTTCTTACATTTCTTCTTTCTTTACTCCTTCCATTCTTTTTTGGTTCATTTTTTATTTCCTTCCTTTCTTCCTTACTTACATTCTTCTTTAAGTTCTTCCATCCTTCTTTCCTTCCCCCTGCTTTCTTTTCATCTCCCCACCCGTCGTTCCGACTTTCGTCCCTTTGTTGATTCTTTCCTTCATTCCGTTCCTCTTTACCTCTTCTTTTCTTTCCTTTTGTTCTTTTCTCTTATCGTTCTTTCTTCCTTCCATCTTTTTGTCTAATGCAACCTCTATGCCACTTCTTCTTCTTCTTAGCTACTATCTCTACTCATTTCAAAGTGACTTTTACTACTCTTTTCTTTTATCTTGTAGATTTCTTTTAGATTACATCTTCTCTTGCATCTTTAATTGTAACTTTTTCATACAATGCATTTAACATACTTCTCATCTTCTTCTTAGTACTTGTCTTTTTTACAGTTATTTTTTCTTCTTTTGATATATTAAAAGAAGCCTTAAATGAACGCCTTTTTTCATATTCTTACTTGTCTTATTTGCCTGCTTCTTCTTCCACGTTTCTATTCTATTCTTTTCCATGCTATTCTATTCTATTCTATTCTATTCTATTCTATTCTATTCTATTCTATTCTATTCTATTCTATTCTATTCTATTCTATTCTATTCTATTCTATTCTATTCTATTCTATTCTATTCTATTCTATTCTATTCTATTCTATTCTATTCTATTCTATTCTATTCTATTCTATTATATTCTATTCGATTCGATTCGATTCTATTCTATTCAATTCAATTCATTCTATTCTAATCTATTCTTAGTACTTGTTTTTTTACAGTTATTTTTTTTTTCTTTTGATATTTTAAAAGAAGCCTTAAATCAAAGCCTTTTTCATATTTTACTTGTCTTATTTGCCTGCTTCTGCTTCCGCTTTCAACTCTATTCATTCTATTCTATTCTGTTCTATTCTTTTCCATGCTATTCTATTCTTTTCCATGCTAATATATTCTATTCTAGTCAATTCTATTCTATGTAATATCTTTTACCTCATTTTTCCCCCTGCTTACTCGTTTTCTCCTTTTCTCCACATCCTTGTCTTACTTCCATCTATTTTTGTTACATATGCTTCGATTCTCACTTTCCATTCTTATCGACCTTTTACAAATCTGACACACACACTCGGCGAGACGACTTTAAAAAGGATCAAAAAGGACGACCACGATGCCGGAACCAAGTGACGCGTGCGGCCACATGCCAAGCATGACCAACAAATTGCCAACAATAAGTCAGCGAAAATGTTTACAAGCCGACTGAAATGTGCGCGCCAAACGCAACAGAGCACACCGACGTGAAGGATTTGGGAGCAATACAACAATAAGAATTATGGCAAATAAAGGAAAAACTGACAGGAAAATGGAAAACAAATGCACAGACAGCCAAACAGGCAACAGATGAATGACCGAAATTTAAATGACAAATAGCAGAACTACCTGACGCGACTCTCGGCACCAGACAAATGCGTCGGCAAACGACGAGTGAAGCGAACGCTTCATGCGGAAAAGATCGTCGAGTTTGTGCCGAAAAAGTGACAGTAAGAGAAGAAGCAACGAACGTCACATGCGAATGCGAAAATGTTATCGGCAAAGAGCGGTGCGCCTCGACGCTTTCGCACGCAGCGTTAGCGACACTCACGCAGCCACGCACCCAGGTCGACTTAATGCAAATCCGTTTGTAACGCGGACCGAGCGAACAATAGCGGCCGGCACACGGACACACCGAACAGCTGGTTGCGTCTACTCCAAAAGGATTTAATGCGCTCGCCACACAGAGCGCAGCGTGAAAACGATTTGCGGTTATCCATTCAGCGCTCGCAACAACAATGCCATCCTACTTATCCTAAGCGGCCGCTTCGTTGTCTCGCTTCGCGCAAAACAGATCCGCTGCGCTGCGGCCAAGTCGCTGCGTCGCATTGTTTGCGCCGATAATTTTAATACCCTCAACGTTAATGTGGCTAAGCGGCGAACGCACACGCCGAACGACAACGGTCGCAGCCTTAATTGTAATTGCATTTTCCGCTCGCACCTCGGACCCGCACGTTCGTTGCGGATCGTGTCAGGTTGCACATGCCGCATGCCGCTGACTTCTGTGACTCAGTCGAGGCAGTGCGTCCAGCGCATTTCGCTGCTTCTTGGCTAATTGTTGCGGAAAGTGCAATATTCGACACCTGATTTCCGGCTCGCTGGCATTAAGTGCGCACACACACACACACTCACACCAATGCAAACACTTGTGTCAGCTGCCAGCCATCAGATAAGCAAATGGAAAGCTGTTTTCGTATGGTTTGCAAATTTTAAGAGAAACTGTTGCTTATTACGTTCTCGATAAGCGAATAATTGAAATGGGCTGTTACGTGCCCAGCGATTAAGTATCGCAGTTGTTTGGCACTTAAGCAGCTCAATTCCGAAGTCGAAAATGTCACCAAATCAAAGCTTCAGCGAAATGAAGAATTTGAAATTGTAAGACAAAACTGAAATATGGAATAAGAATTCGCTGCTTGGAAGGCTAAAGTATGCAAGAATGGATGGCAAATGTTGAAAAGAATAATGCCCCTGAAAAGTCAGGTTAGGTTTAGGTTGGGTGGCTGTCTCTGTATGAGACATAAACTGCACACGTTTGAAATGTTTTTTGAACAAACATTTCAAGCTGAAGTGGGAGGAGATCTACAGTTTAATGCGGAATGCGCACAGCAGTTGACAGTTGGCAGTTATCCTTTCACACTTGGAACATTTTCCATTGCCTGCCAAGAGCACATTTGTGCATTTCTTATAATTCAGATCCACTTCTTGTGGATTTTACAGTCTACTACGCTACGTGAGGTAGAGCTGGAAAAACACCGATGTTTGATGATTCTATGTTTTTGGAAAGCGAACATCGATGTATCGACCTTTTTCCAATTGGGACTTTTTTGAAATATATTAAAACTTAAAATATATTTCAAAATTTTAGTAATTCATTTGCCACTTTATTAACCCTCTAATTCTCAAATTTTTAATCTTGTTAAAAAATTACCAGTGATAGTTTTGTGGTGGCCAAGTAATGTTTGTTCGGGGAAAAAAATTTCATGTCAATAGGAGGCGTGATAGAGGGTGTAGAAAGTAGCAGGCCTAGAGGCCTGCTTGGAAAACAAAGCCAAAAAAAATCCCATATAAAGATTTTTTTTTAATTAATTTAAATTTTTAATTTTTTTTTTTAATATATGTAAACATAAATAACGGTTAACAGTTTCACTTCATATGCGTAATAGACAATAAATAAAAAGGGGTGGGGGTAAGGCGAGGGGTAGTGTGTCGTGGGGTAGTTTATACACTGCTTTTGGGGGTGTATAAACTAGGAACACTAAAAAAAATCGGTATAGGTATATATATATGGCGGTTCTTATTATTTTTTAATGCCTTGTTATCTTTTCACACAGATATCGATAAATCTACTCCATGAAATAAAGGACTAGGGGAGACTAGTTCTCTCATCTACCCCCACGGACTACGCCTTAGTAAACATTTTGCAGTGACATGATCTTTTTTACATTGCGGTGTATCAAAATTTCAGTTCAAAAAGAAAAATAATGCTTAAATAGCGAAAAAATATCATCAATGACCGTTAATTATTTACGCTTTTCATCCCAAGCAGGCCTACAGATACTCTAGGGTTCGGGTTAGGTAGGAGGAGTGTAACAACTTTTTTCACAATTTTTTTTTATTTTCTCAAAAAACACATAAACAGCTACTCACCAATGTTTTTTTTAGTTTTATTGAGGCTCACAATTAATTTTAAACGATTTTTGTTTCCCACACAATTTCAAAAATAATTCATTTCTTACTTTCTCACGAAACTTCAACTTTGTCTTACAAATACTGCCGTTGTGCATGTGGCAGCGTTAACTGACATTTATTTTATAAAATGGAGATTCCCCTTTCCATACGTGTAAAATCAGCTAGAAAAATCATCAGGTGTAATTTACAGCATTTTTTAAGCTTAGGATGTCTACAGGCCTTCTTGGGAACTAGAGGGTTAATTTAAGTAAACCAGATTTCATCTAAGCAAAACAGGACAGAAAATAGGGATTCGCTGTCCAAACTTTGCAAGATTTTGTCACAAATTATTCTCAAGCATGCATTCGACTACTCCACTACCTGGAAATATTATCTGAAAACTTCCACAAGTTGGGAACTGTTTCGTAATTTTATTGCAGATCTGCCTTGGCGGCCAACTTTCTTCGTAACTATTTAGTACCTCACGCTTTGTTTCGATTCAGGCATTAATGACCAATGACTCATAACTACTTTTATTAAATTGGTTGTCCCCATTTACCTGAGCTCCTCGTTGTCCACTGACAGACAATGTGAATAGCAGTCAAACAGACTTTTTACTATAAGAAAACATAATGACTTTTCCTATATTTTGGTTTACATTTATTGATGATTTTTATTGACATAGCAATTTTCATGCGATTTCTATAAAAATTCAACTCGTCATAGAGTGAAGTGCGGCTGTTAATGACTTAATTTCAGCATATCTGGCATTAAGTGTATTGGCGCACTTTTTACTGTTTATTGGTCTGCGATATCCGTTGCGATCATTTGCAATTTAACGAAAATCTCCTACTTGCAACACTGCCGTTTCACGCTCATTGCTTACAAGCGGCCTTTGTTGTTGCTGCTGTTGTGGGGTGCGTGTTGTTGTGGCCGATTTTTTTAGTGCATTTACAATTATTTTTAATAACAATGATTAAAAATTTAACAACTTCGGCAGCAATTTCATTCGGCAATAATTCGTAATAAGGTAATGAAATAATTATACGATATATAGTTTAATCCAAATGACTTTTTTCAGCGGCAGCGGCAGCGCAGCTGTAATAACACTGGCGCGAAAAACCGATAGCGGCGACGGGCAAAATGTTGCGAAAATATTTGCTCAGTCCGTATGAGAGGTGGGGTGTGGCAGTTTTTTAAAGCATTGCGGCGAACGAGGTGACACGCCCACTCGGCCATTTAATCGCATATACACAAAGGCACATTTGCAAGAATCAATTAAACAATTTCGCGCCAACATAAACGTTTTTCGCTTCATTCACGTTGCTGCGCTACATTTTCCTTATTTTTTTTTTTAATAATAATGATTTTCATAAAACTGCCGTTGAGTTGTTGCTGCAAACAATTGATGAGTGCATATGTTTAAAAATTCAAATATTTACATGCAGTAGTGTCAACAACAACAATAATAAGAATATCGGCCGCAGTGCCGGTGACAGTGGCAGCAGCAGCGAAAAATAATCAACTACAATGTAATGACAACAACAAATATATGCTATTGCTATATTGTTGCTACAGCAGCAACAAGCAAACGGTAATTGCAGCCAATATGAACGACGACGACAACAACAACAACAGCATTGACGCACAATTGCATGCGCAGCGTAATCGATAAAATTCCGCACTAACGAATGTTTTTGGTTATTTTGAATTACCAAAAAACAACAACAAAAACAACAGGAAACAAATATTGGAAAAAAAACTGTACAATAGCACACAAAAGGTCGGAGGAAAATGCAAAATTTACATATGTTTACACACGCTTTGCCAACTTAAATATTTATTTATGAAAATGACATAATTTGGCGCGCAACTGCAAGCAGCGCAAATTTATGCCATTAAAAAGTGCCAACATACAAAAAAAAACAAACGCAAATAAAAAGCACCAACAAAAGCTGTTACTCAATAAATACATTGCAATAAAATGTAAAGGACGCAGAAAATAAATAGGTTTGCATTTAGCAATTTAAGCTTATGACAACATTAAATGAAGGCAAATAACTGGAAGTAAACCCTGGCGGAGATCGAACAAACATATTTCCAAAGAGTCCAATTGACAAATCAATTGACATGAATCGATTTAATGAGCGACTACAATCCGCATTCATATTTCAATTGTTAAAGTTGCTCTAATTAAAAATACAAACAAAGAAAACAAAAAAAAAATGTAAAAACATACAAAAATAAAAAAAAACAAATATTATGAATAAAAAATATATGTTAACAATTAAAATTGATGTAAACATTTTCCGATTCAACAATTAAATAGACAACAGTTTTTTTGTGCCAGTCATCGCCAAACTTTTTCATTCATTAAGCAGCTTTTAAATATTAAACGTAATCCTGGCACGAAAACTTCTGAAGAATTGTGTGTACTAAAAATTTTAGTTGATAAATTAGTGCAAAATTAATTACAAATTATAATTGGTAAATTAGTGTAAAATTTTCTAAGCAAATAAATAACAGAATCTTTATGACTTTGATTCTCCACAACAGCGAACACTCCAATTGTGGTTCCAGCTAGAGCTGGGAAACTATCGATAGTTAGGCCATTCGATATTTTCAATAGTTTGAGTGAAATATATCGATACTATCGAATAAATCAAAATTGTTTCATATGTTAATTGCACTGGAAAATATTTATAGTGAAAGCTTTTATCAAGACTCCTATTTTGATATGAATGCCGATTGTTCGATAAGAAGATTTTGAGTTGCTTAAAGAGTACCCACGTTCCTCTTCCAACGAAAGAGGTGAATGGCATAGTCACCTGTTTCAATGCTATGAGCATTGTAGTTTCGAAAGTATTTCATAATAAAAATGTTAGTTATATGGGATAATTTATCCAGTCGAAGGGTGCATCTAAGCAGAGATTTCGCACCGAATGTCATTCACATGCGACTTATAGTTCCAAAGTTGCCAGTAAATTTTTGTTAAGTAACAGTGCCACGCCCCTTGTCCAACGCCCATGAGATTTCACCAGCCGAACAACAGATCCATGGGACGACGTTGTACCAAATTTCAATGCTCTCCGACTTATAAATCCGACATTATTCAATATGATAGATTTGAGTTATAAACACAACAAATAATATCCAGAAACGCTCTCCTGGACATATTATCCATTGTGCCTAAATTTCAGATTAATCGGTCAAGTAGTTTCTACTCGTACCCACATATTTGCATATCAAAGCGAAATATCTATGCCAGCACTGCCAGGAGCCGCCGTGGCTCAGTTGGTTAGTGCGTTGGACCGCGAGTCGAAGGCAGCGACCCAGGTTCAAATACTGCCTGTAATAAAACCTAAAAAAAATAACGGGAAAACTCGTTTTCTCTTTCGGTGGCTGTCCTCTCAGCTGGAAATGGCAAACCTCTGAGAGTAAAAATTGCTTATGAAAGAGCTCCCAACCTGCCGTTCGGAACCGGCATAAAACGGTAGGTCCCTTCCACCCGCGTACAAATTCACACGCACAACACGGGTGGTTGCGGGAAGCTAGGCCTTAGTCTCGCGTAAGCGGGCTGTCGTGCCAGTCAATTAAATTAATTATTATTACTGCCAGCATTGAATATTCTGGAGACATTGCCGTCACATCACAAAAAACCGATAGTAAATCGATGGTAGTAAAATTAAAATAAAACCATCGATACCAATACCATACATAGTACGATCGATAGTTGTACAGCCCTAGTTTCAGCTTTCAAATGCCTTAAACTGCCTATAAAAGTTTGGGTTAAAAAATTATTACTTGACAGAAAACATACGAGCGGAATCAAGCCTATAATCAACACGTCCTAGGTCCCAAGAAGGTTCTATGAATTCTTACTCTTAAGCCGTATGATACTTTAAACTTTATCCTATGCCTTATGTGACAAGGTCCGTTCCAGGCCAGAAGCAAAAAATTTCGAAGCTCCCCTTTTTAAATAATAGAGCCTAAGCTTTCAACTTTGAACATGACGGTTCAAAGTGGAATCCACGTGTTACTAAGCCAATGCGACCATCTAAATGTGATATCACAACAAGCAATTCGGTTGTAGTTAAGTGAGGATTTCCGAAAAAGGTTGCTACTGAAATTTTAACGTAACTAACCCTAAACTCAGAGCGAGTGAAAGAGCTACTTTTTTAGGCAATAATGCGCAGAAAACGTCGTTTCAGTGGAATTGGTTTCCTGCCATTTTTTTATTTAAAACAGCATTGATAGATTGACCCATTCTTTGATTAATTTAATGCTTTCAAATATTATACTGGAAAAGCGGTAAAAGTTGTTCCTGTCAGAAGCTCATTCATGGTCAAATCCTGAAAAGTAGTTAGGGGGTTTAAGGGTTCAAACCCCTTCTAAATATTTGTTTGTTGAACAAATGTTGTTTTGAAATGGTATTTACGTCAAAGTTGTGTTAGAACCCCTTGTCCCCCAAATGAAATCCTGTGTGCGTCACTGCTGAGGGTAATTTTGTGGAAAGCAGGTGCATAGGCAGATCTATGTGTATCTGTAGTGACAGCAAAACTGATTCATGCTTTATAGCCTTGGATAGCCCTCCAATCGGCTTCACAATAGTCAGATCCCGCAAATCCAGGCTAAACTATGTTGGGAGACATAACAGCCTGATGCTCACTTCGGTCCTGGGATATGTAAAAAAATTCCGATAACGAGGCCTCAGACTCCTTAGCCAGAATGAGCTTTAAGGCTGCATGTAAGGCCTTGAAACTGTTCTCGTTTGCTACCATCAAAGCCTCTGTTAACAAACGAGTCAATTCCACTCACGAGTAACGAGGATGGCACGCTACGAAACTTTACCAATGCCAACAGGTTCTTCTCTCTTTATGTAGAAGAGACTTCAGGACCAAAGGCAGGCAGACTTATGTCGAACTATTTTCTATGGTTAAAGTGTATGGAAAAGGTAGGCATATCAGACAGTGTGCTGTGTCCTGCCTGTGCGGATGTGTGGTGTTGTTGTTGTTGTTGCGAGGGTGGACAGGAAGGCTACAAGCCTTCCTTAGCACTCAGTCCATTTGGACCATTATAAAGGATAGGGGAGAAGAGGAGATTGATACCACATATTTCACCCGTTTTTTTTTTGTGCGGAATGAATCGTGTCAAGTTTAAGACATTTGACACTTATTTGAGACAAGAGACCAACTTGGTTCCGTGTTGCCACAGGAACCACTCAGATTTCTTTGGAGATCAGATAAATTTAAACAACAGTAAAAAGATGCCACAGGATCTACTCAGATCTATTTAGAGATAAGGTAAATTTAAACAACAGTAAAAAGAAACCTCAAATTGCAGTAAAACATAAAAATTCTGTCTGAGAGACTGTTCCAAAAAAAAATAATAATAATAAACAAGATGAATTGATTAATTCATTATTGATTCATTCATTAATTGACGCATTGAATCATTCATTTGTCCATGCATTAATTGATTACTGTACTCACTTATTCATTCATTCATTGTTTCATTCATTAAATATAGTGTCCGACCGAATATTCGTCTTCGGCTTCGGTATTCGGCCAATTTTAAATCTTCATCTTCGGCTAAAATAGCCGAACACTTTAGCCTAGGGTTTTCGCTTTATAATGCAAGTCAATTTGCTGTTTCGAAATATTTTATCAAATATCGGATTTTATCGATATTTCCGACTCAAGATTGCGATTAATACAAATTATTTCTAATCAGCTATTTATGTCATTTAAATTGCTAGATTTCTTGTTTTTGTTAGAAACCGAACTCTAAGACTGTTTTTGGTTTTTTGTTACTTACTTTTACTTTACTTCCTTTATTAATTCTTAAGTGGCACAAAGAAATTAATAGAGAAAGAACGACTAAATTTGATGAGTTTTTTTTCCTTAAAAGAATTTGTATGCTGAATATTCTGCTTCGGCTTCGGCCAAAAAGCTACTTTCGGTCGGACACTATTATTATTATTTTATTTTATTATTATTATATTATAAATAGAAATTCTGTTACGAATATAAATGAAGGTAGATAAGGACAGGTAGGAAGCACAATGGACTATCTAGCCTAAGTATTTGAGAAATTGGGCCTTCTAGGGTTCACTTTCTTGCCTCCATTCATATCTATTCATCAAAGACAGGTAGACACTTTTCCGATTTTCACCACGAATGGACCGTAAACTTTTTACTACCTTAGTCCTATTTTCTCAATCGCATTGTGGCAGTCTTAAAGAGGTCAAACAAATTCATATCTATGTATCTATCGCTTTGCAAACTCAAAAAACAACTGCAATACGCATAAATCCAATAAGAAACGGAAGAGGCGTGGCGATTAGGCGGCCGCCGCAAAGCAACAACCATTTGAACGCATGTCAAATTTAAAAAAAAAAATTCAATTTCCGGTGCTACGCTTGAGTCTGTCTGAATTGACTAATCAAAAGAAATTAATTTATATTTTGATATATATTTATGCGATACGATCACAACAAGTTATTTTTCAAGCAACAACAATTGGCTGCTAAAACCAGGCAATGAAACACATAAACGAGAAAAATCTCGAGAAATTAGCAGCGCGAAAAGAAAACAGCACAAATCGATTCACAGCCAGAAATCACCGACCGTCTCAAAGATATTAAAATATATGCAAAGCCAATGAGAGAGAAGAAAAAATGTATGTGTGTGTGTGTGTGTGTGTGTGTGTGTGTGCGAGAAAGAGTTGAATGCAAGAAGTGCATTAATTAAAAAACAAAAGTGGCATTCGTTCTGCATGGTGCAGGCAAAGGAGCTGCAGCCAGCAACAACAAAAGTTGTGGCAACAATTCATAAAAGCAACGTGGCAAGTGAAAAGGCACTAAGAACTGCAGCCAACGTGTCCTTTGGTTGAACAGACAGGCAGCCAAACTGACAGACGGCATTCAGGCAAGCCGAGAGACAAACAAACAGACAGTCAGATAGACAGACAGACAGACAGCAGTGGCCGTTGAAGGCAACACCAGGACTGGGGAACACTTGACCATGGCTCAAAAGTCAGGGCTGTGCAAAACTAGGCCCACCAAATGCTGCTGCAACATGTACAGACGTTTTTTTATGCACCTGTGTATGTATGTGTGTGTGCCAACATATGTGCGAAACTTATTTGTTATTTGCATTTATTAAAAATTAATCAAAAACGTTTATGATTTGTGATTTCCTGCTGTGTCTGGCGATTTGCTGCGCTTAGAAGAGATGCTGCGGTCTTGTGTTTTCGTTGTTGTTGTGCGTTTCTTTTTTTTTAGTTTTTTCATTTGCTCATTTGTTTTAAGCAAGCAGAAATTAATGTAAGCGCAAACGTGGAGGCACCGGAGACGCACAAAAGGATGCACGCCTATCAACACCGACAGCGCGCAACGGTGCGCAAAATTCTGCCGCCGTCGCCGTCGCAGCGCCCAGCTCCGCGGCCACTTGCCACCATTCGCTACGAGCCGAGACGCAAATGGAGCGGATATGCGCCGATCTGTTGGAACTGGCAAAAATTAAAATTCTTCTACTTCTACGTTTAGTGTTTTCGTGTTTTGTTTGGTTGCTAAAGTTTAGCGAAAATTGCAAATACAACGCTACTATGAGCCGCATTTATTTGCACAACACATGCAACATAATCGTTCGGCCAACATCTTCAATGAACCAATGAACAGCAACAACAATAGCACTAACAACAACAACAACAACAACAACAATGCACGCTCATTCATTCATAAAGCCAGCGCAGGCATTTAAATTTCATAAGCGTAATGTGGCTCATTTTTCTAAAACAACAACAACAATAACAACAACAATAGCAGCAACAATACACGCCAGCAACGGCAGCGATTAAAATCTTCATACGTTCGAATGAACGAGTTAAAAAATATGGGAGCAGTCATTGAAGCAAATCCATCAGCATCAACAACAGCAACAACAACAAAAACAACAACTTGTGCCCGCTGCCACTTCAGCTGGAAACTGAAATTTAAGGCCGCAACCAGCGAGTCAGCCAGCCAGCGCGAACATTCAATTCTCACTAGTGTTATTGTTACTGTGGCTGCTGTTGTTGTTGTTGTTGTTGGCATCCTAATCATTGCCGGCGCGCATCCGTAACCCACAACCAACCATTGCCACCACAATCAGCCACCATCAACAGCCGCGGCCGCAGACGGCGACCCGTCACTTCAGTGCAAACGTTGCTCGTCTGTCCGTCCGTTCATACGTTTATACCCCTCCCGTCCGTCCGTGCACCATTCACTCATCAATTGAAGTTACAAAACGGTTTTCATATGGGCGTCGATATTTACCAATGATAAGCAGCCCCTGGAGTTGCTGTCGCTTGGTGCGTTTCGCCCGTCGCAGCGCAGCGGCTCGGCCCATAGACTCTGCTCACCTTATCGTCGTCGCTGGGTTATTATTTTCTCTTCCCTACTACTAAATTGCGCGCCTACACACTTTCGATTGGACACGCTTAGATACTTTTTCAAAGATATTTTATGTCGGTGTGCGGCGGTAATTTTTTATTGGACTTTGTTGTTGTTGTAGTAGGTTTTTGTGTGTAGTTTTCGCATTGCAAGATTCGTAGACGATGTCATTGTTTGGTGGAAATTACCAAAGACGTTAGTGTCTGGCGCAAAAATATGATAAAAACCCGGATCTGTTGTAAAGTTAAAGAAGTCTGCGTCAGTAGTTGGAGTTGGGAGTTTAAATGGAAATGTGTTTTGTTAAAAAAGTCTGCATCAGTAGTTGGAATTGGGAGTTGATATGGAAATGCTATGAGCAACTAGAAAAGATGTGTAACTAGACAACAAATAAATTAAGACTCGATGAAGCTGAGGATCTGTTCAATAAGTTAACTTGAGGTTGATGATTGAATTAGTTATTAAATGAATTGAATGAATGAATGAATAAATTATGATTGAATTATTTATTATTAAATTGAAAATTACTTAAGAAGTTGTACAAAAAAGTAATAAAGCTAAAGCTATGAGCTATAAAATGAGCCATGAGTGAAAGTTCTAAGATTAATGCTTATTTATAGGAAGAACGATCTGAGAAACTATACAATTAAAAAAATAGAGATAGATAGATAGATAGATTCTTTTATTTAATTAAAAATTTCCTGTTAACAAAAAATATCCTTAAAACTAATTTACAAAGAATTTACGACAATGACCCAGGGTCGTCTGTCGGAAGATACACTCAACGGAAACATTAAGACATTTAAAACATTAAAGTTACAACAAAAGTTTCTCAAAAACTAGTTATATTCATTTAAGATCAGTTTTCTATATTTTAAAGCACTCGCGACAAACCACACTACACTATTCCAACCACCAGAACCAATACCATTTAATCTGTTAATCACTTCGTCCTGGCCTAAATAAAACTGTCCAAAATACTTATATCTCATTTCTTTCAGTATTGGACATCTTCCTAAAAAGTGTGTCAAGTCTTCCAATTCATTTAAGTTACAGAGAGTGCAGTTAAGTTTCTTGTATACTCTGAGATAAATAAGGTCGCATCTGGTCTTCAGAATCCAAGATATCTTATAATTTTCAGTTGTGTTGTTAATATAGCTTTTTCCAATATTGTAATCGAGGTACTTGTACAACCGGGAGCTGTTCATAGCTCTTTCCCATGTTTTTTGTTTGTTCGTCCGATTCACACTTGAGAGTAATAAGTCTATATTTGCACTCCATAGCCTCCTATCAGAATTGTCAAAAACTAGATTGATGTTTAACTTGCTTCCTAAGTCCTTAACTGCCGTTGCCCAAAAGATTTGTCTCTGTAGAATTATTTTTGTAAGTCTATGTGGTAGTCTGTTTGAATCGTAGTCAAATATGGTTTTGTAGATATATCTAAGGTGGAGTTCAAGTGAATATAAATGACAGTTTGCAAAGTCAGTTTCCAACAGAATACAATACGAGGGTGTATTGGTGGGTAGACGCAAAATTCTTTTTAAAAAATAGAATTGCGTTTTATCGACTTCGTCAAACAGTTCATAGCCCCAAACTTGTGCAGCGTAGCTTTGAATCGCTCTTGTTACTGCCAAGAATAAATTATATTTTGCCGATAATTTTATTTTGTCTTTGGTAAGAAACGATCTCCAGGTAGCGTTTATGCTGTTCTTCGCTAAACTACTTCTATTCTGAACATGTTTCTTAAAACTTAATTTTGGGGTCATCGTAACACCTAAATAATTGTATTCTGTCGTAATTGGTATTTGTTCTCCTTTAAACGTCCATTTCTCCCTTTCTGCCAGTCTACCACCTTGTCTAAAAACCATAATAGCTGACTTCGCTAAATTTACTTGCATATTCCACATGTCACAAAATTTTTCCAGATTCAAAATCATTTTCTGCAGTTTATTCACATCGTCCGCCAAAATGACTATGTCATCGGCATATAAAAGAAGTCTTATATTCATATCATCAATCCAGATACCTTCTTCCAGGCTGTCATGCAAGTCATTTAGATATATCGAAAACTGTAAGGGTGACATCAGACAACCTTGTTTCACACCTGACGAAATACAAAATTTTTCTGAAATTTCATCTCCTGTCCATATCACAGAATCAGTACATTTATACACACTCTCGATGAAATTTACCATTTTAGTCGAAATGCCTATGTTATGTAATTTGTAAATTACAAGATGCCTTGGGACCGTGTCAAATGCTGCCTTAAAATCCACAAAAAATGCATAAACCTTCTTTTTTTCGCTAAATTTGATGTGAATGATTGATGTCAGGTTGTAAATGTTGTCTGCCGTGGAGTACTTTTTTCGGAACCCTGCCTGATACTCTGTAATTAGACTTCTACTCTCCAACCAACTTACAAGCCGCTGATTTAGTATACCCATCATTATCTTGGCGATACAATTCATGAATGAGATACCTCTATAATTCTACACTATATCCTTGTCACCTTTCTTGAAGAGTGGGAAAATAACACTGGTTTCAAAAGCTCTATCTGCGCGTCCACAATTATATAGTCTAGTGTAGGCTTTAGCCAGTTCGTCAAGGAATTGTATGTCTGCATTAATAAAGAATTCATATGATATGATATTCTATCAAGTCCAGGGGCTTTTCCAGGTTTTGTTTTATGTAGCATTTGAACAATTTCTGCCGAAGAGATTCGTTTATCTAGACTTTCGTCCGATACTGGCAAAGCTACATAATAGATTTGGTGTGCAGCAATGGGTGGATTGAGAAGGTCATTGAAATATTGACTAAACTTCACTGCGGGTATATCAGCTTTTGACACCGAATTCGAGCCTCTAATCACCTTAACAAGATCCCACCACTCTGCACTAACCTTTACCTCATTTATTCGTCGCTCTATGTCTTCATAATAATCTTTTTTGCTAGTTTTACATTGCTCCTTGTATCTTTTGTTTGCAACGATGTACTCTTTCTTGTCACCCTCTGAACCAGATTTATGAAATTTCCTTAAAAACCTTAAAGAAACTTTTCTAGCCGCTAAGCATTTCCAGTTGAACCATTCTGATTTTTTGCCCAGTTTACTCGCTGTTTGTTTTCGCACTGCCGCAGAGTTTATTATATTTGTGAAATCACTTAAACTTAGCTCATTCGTTTCTCGTTTCTTTTTTCCCATTTCGTTTATTAGCCGGCTATTATACAATTTTACTCGTGAGCTATCCCAAATCAATTTTGGTAGAAGACATTCACGCTTTTCGAAGGTATCATTAAGTTTAATCTTCATTTTAAGTGCAATAGCCATGTGGTCAGACCACACCTTATCTTCTACCTTAAAATCTAACACAAGATTCATTATGTCTCTAGAGACAGCACATATGTCATTTACAGACTCTCCTACACTGCTTATAAAGGTAAAGTTTCCCATATCATCACTTTTTGTCATCCCGTTTACTACTATAAGTCCAATATCTTCACAAAAACCCATAAGTTCTCTACCATTTCTATTTATTACTTTGTCTTTTGAAACTCGCCTTTCTTTACATCCAACCATTTCACTCTGCAATAGTTCATCAATGTCTACTTGCAAATCTCCAATTCGTACATTCAAGTCCCCGATCATAATAGGATTCATAAAGTCATGTTGGTCGAAACAATGTTTAACAATGTCAAATTCTTGGGTCCAATTGGAACCTTTTAGATACAACGGCACAATACTGACTTTACTTCCTGCCACAGACAACTCAATAACATCTACACTCTCTATACACTTAAACGAATATACGACACCCACTCTATTTAAGTCCTTTTTAATACCATATAAATTTCCTCCACAATTAAAAAAATATTTCATAAATGAACTAAAACTGAAGTTAAGTAGCTGTCTCGATGACTTTTTGTTCTGAGATGTTGCATGTGTGTTCTTCCATCCAGACAAAGATTGTTTGTGTCCTCAACAGAGCGCAGCTTGAAGGTATGTTCAACCGCAGCCAATGACGACGGAGGGAGATGTAAAATTTCCAATAAAGCCAGTTTATCGGCCTCACAGTTGTCTGTGATACTTTACTGGTCAGGTATTCAATTGAGGTCCATTAATGACAATCGGACCAGAGCTTTGATGTGGTAGATACACGAACAAGCTACTAGATTGTTGACTGGCTGTCTGAGTAAATGTGGACAGTTACATTTTGTAAATCGTTATACGAAAACCCCATACGAGCTCTATACACGACACCAGTGGTGCACATAGGGGAGTTTTGGGATTCAAACCCCCCCAAACACTAAAATTGCTGATACAAAATATGGTTTCGAATGGTATTCGGCTCAAAACGTATTGTACGAAACGCCCCCCCAAATTAAATCCTGTGTGCGTCACTGCATGACTCTAATTTAAGATGGGCTAAAGGCAATACAAGTTTCCTTGCTCGCCAAATTTTGCCAATCTTAAACCTTCACCGTTCCAAAGAACTCCTCTCACTAAACAGAGCCCAGATTAGAACCATGATCGGTGTTCTAAAGGGTCACTGCTAAACTGGCACCCTCATAAATAGGCTGGAGCTGTTTTCAAACGACTTCTGTGCACCCTAAAGGGTGGACCATTTAAGATTTGGTATTTGAATCGGTTATAAAAAAAACTAATGAATATTTTTTGAAAATTCCTGTTTTATTACAAAGCTTAGACTTTGTTATTTAAGAATGAAAAACGATATCGTTCATATGACTGCCACGACTGGCCTCTTACAGTACGCCATTCGGTCAACCCAATTTTCAAGTACTTTTTCGATTGTTCCGGGTAGAATTTCCTGAGTGGCAACTTCGATTTCATGTTTCAAAGCTTCAATCGTCTCTGGATGGTTAGCGTAACACTTGTCCTTTACGGCTCCCCACAAAAAAAAGTCCAACGGACTTAAATCGCAGCTCCGAGGCGGCCAATTGACTTCAGAATTTCGGCTGATTATTCGATTTTCGAAAACGGTGCTCAAAAGTTCGATTGTTTCGTGCCGGATGGTCATGAACCTTCCGTTCTTGGACCAATTGAATTTTGTAAGCCTTCATACCGAGATCTTTATGCAAAATTCTCATCACAGAAGTACGGGAAATGTTCAATTCCTAAGAGCGATGGCGAGTTGACGTTGATGGATGTTCACGCACATTTTCGGCTACAAAAGCAATGTTTTCGACTGTGCGCGCTGTACGAGAACGGGAACGGGTTGTTTGGTCCATTAACGATCCAGTTTGACGAGCTCGCTTCACAAATTGATCCACAAACTGAGTTGAAGGCCAATCTTTTTTTTTGAATTTTTTTTTTTAATTTCTAACACTTTGGGTTGAAGACTCTTCACTTTGGAAGTAAGTTCTCAATATTTCCCAATTTTGTTCAAGCGTATAGCGTCCCATTTCGTAAATGTCAAACTTTTAACTAAATTACGAACACAAATTGAATGAAATTTGGACTGCCATTCTCGAAATAAAGCGTAGTTCAAATTCCAAATCTTAAATGGTCCACCCTGTATTATGCAACTCTTTGCTTTGTCCAGAGAATGGTGACCTATTTGGGCAACTTCTCCTTCGATGGTCTAGGGGATCTAGCTGATGAGGCAATTCGGTGTTTACTCAACTTCGTAAAAATCTCCAACTGGTTTAACGAGTGAGAAGTTTATTGCTTGACCGCATGTGGTGTCGCAATGGGCCTTCATGGACTATGTGTGCTTCTCTTGAGGGCAACCACACCTTTCTACCTTCCACAGCTTCTACCTATGCGAGAATCACTTCGAGGCCTGCAGTATAACCATTACTTGAGCCTGAATTAACAAAATATTAGTTCGAAAGGCAGAAGAAATTCAATTTTTTTTAACTACTTGTTTTGTAGCCAAAACATTCCATCAGACTTCTGCTTTGTCTCAATTTACTTTGTCTACTCTTAAAAAGATCGCCTCAGAGTTATTTTCTAACTACATTGTGAAAAGTAAGAATCACTACGGCATAATGTGTAAATACCCACTCTTGGAAGACTGTTTCGATCTTCCAGATTTCTGCAGCGTCTTCCAAACGAAAGTACGCGCCATTTTCAAAGCAATGTCTTTGCTAAAACAGCACAACCTGCCTAGGGGTACGGTTCGAATTTTCACGAACAGTCAGGCAGCAATTCAAGCCCTCAATAAGGTTTCCAACACATCGAAAGTGGTCGCTCTTTGCTGCTCCCTGCTCAGCATGGTCGTCATAATTCTTACAGCACATTGTCTATTCGGACGCCATGCCTACAAAATAGGCGTCAACAGTTGTTATTTCAGCCGCAGTTGCCATAATTTAGAGGAGAAAGAGACTATTAGTGAATCTCTGCCACTGCTCGATTCTCTCTAAACGAATATGGAAATCCCTAGACTCTCCCTTCTTCGACAAGTTGAAAAACCTTAAGTTTCACAATTCAAATTGGCTTGTATAGGCTCTCCAACTTGCACTTTCTTCTTGTTGTATCACAACGGCCCCATTTGTAGCCTTAGTGTGTCTTTTGGCAAGTCCCAAGTCCTAACCTCACCTAAAAATCGTTTTAGGATCACTTCATAGTTATTTTCTACATTATGAAAAACTACGTTAACTTATGGCGGCAGCGAATACGCCTCACATAGGTACAATGGTTCATAGTATTACCCATTGGCGCACACAGGCGGGTTTTTGGGGGTTGAAACCCCCCTCAAACAAAAAATTATTGGTACAACATATGGTTTCGAATGGTATTCGGCGCAAAAGTTGTACGCAAACCCCCAAAATGAAAACCTGTGTGCGCCACTGGTACTACCGCATACGTCTGACCCTTTTCTCATTCCTGGATTAAGTCCATTGATATTGCATTAGTTTTATTCGCAAAGAGTGTTAGATCTTTCAAAGGGGTTTCTACCAAACCGTGTGGAGAACACAAAAAAGCGTTACTCAAAACTTTCATCCTGCGTCTTGCTATATGAAAAAGTATTTTTTATCCATTCCAAATATTTCACAAAATGTTTGTTGAAGTTTTTTTAAACATTTTATATCAGTTCGCATATTTTTCGGTCGCCATTTTCACACCAATCATTCAACAAATGTTGTTTTTGCTTTACATGGCCAAAGACAAAGGCATTCCTAGTCAACCGCTCGCCTGCCTGTTTGCCTGCTCGCCGATATCCTTTAACACTTTTTGATAAAGTACTCAATCTACGTTACGGTGCGCGGCCGAGCGACAACCGCACAACAGCCAATTCCCACATTCCAACAATAAAAACAATAACACTAACTCAAAATTTAAAACGAACGAACGAATGAACGGCAAACGCTCGCAATCCACCCGCAAGGAATCGCTGCGAAGGGAGGCCGAATGCAGCGCGTCTACCCCCGCCGCAGATGAAAAATGGCGCGAATATCAGTTAAAAGGTAAATACGCGTCGTACATTTATTACCCGCAAGTGATGCCAACTTTAAGCGCTTTCTGCCTGCCAAGTCGCGCCCGAGCCGAACGCTCGAGCGCCTAACTGGCTGGCCGCAAGGACGGACGGGCCGGTTGGTTTCATTGCGATGCCAGTTGCGCGCCTTTTTTTGTTTCATGTTCATATTTTTTCCTGTTGCTGCGAATTGGCAATTTTTGCATTCTGCAGGCTGTCGAAAAAAGCGGCAAAAGGGAAAAATTTGTATGTGTGTGTGTGTGCGTGTGTGCATGCGTTGCCGTTGAAGAACAAGCACAATTTGAAAAAGTTGAAATGTCATTCATAAATCATACGCACTGCCGGGCGAAAAGTTGCAAACTTCAACAACAACAACAATACCATAAAACAACTGCGCTAAATTACAAAAAAAGCCAAAGCGCGAAATGAAGAAAAACGCGCGTAGGGAAATGCGCGGCGCGGCCACGACCTCAGCGTGTCGCGTCGCGTCGTCGACGCCACAAATCGATTCGCGGACAAATTAAAACATTTCAAGATTTATACGCGCAACTGTCAAAAAATGTTAAAGTTCGCTTTGGAATGTGAATTTGGCTTTGCTTTTGCATAATTTTCTGCGCTCCCCTTCAGCGAAGGGCGCCGTGCGGCCGGGGTCAGAGTGCAGCTGTGCAGCGTGCAGCAAGTTGAGTGAGTTCTCCTGGAAGATGAGCCATGTTCGGCGCAAAGTTGCACGGCTCGCGGCGTTAATTTGAACTTCCGAATTCGCAGATATTTTTCCGGGCGTTTGCGTACTTTTTGAACTTTTCGAGCGCTGCGGCGCGGCGACAAATTCGAATGGAAGGGCGCGCAATCGTGCAGTAGCGCTTAGCGGGTGGCGGCCGTGGGTGGCGCCGCTGTACTTAGCGGAATATTTTGCATAAAATAATGAAACAATAATTTCATTTATTTCGCAGAAATTGAATTGTAGGCAGCTGTGTAAGCCCAGCCAGTCGCTCGCGCAGTTCACACGCCGCTCCACACCCCGCACATCGCTCCGTTAATGAAGCATTGCGGCAGGCAGCAACAGCCAAAGTTCATTCATAAAAATCGCATTTTTTGTGTTTGTATGAGGTTTTCTTTGTTTTGTGGCGCGAAATTTTCGCGTGTGAACTTTTGCGTTCGGTGCGGATTTGAGAATTTCGAGCCATAAAAAATCGCAAAGCAGAACAGGCCAGAAGCGAAAACGATACCACAACGTGCAGAGCGGCCGACGGGCAGCGCGTTTGTGCGTACTCGGCGGTGTGGGCGTGCATGCGGGTGCCGGCCCACTTGACTTCTGCAACCTGCGGAGCGCTGCGCGGACATGTTTTTGCGTTGATTTTTTGTCTTCATTTTGACTTTGGTTTTTGTATCGACGAAGCAAACATAGCAGCGTTAAGTCGTGTCTGATGTGAAACATATGGGGATATATCTACTTGTTGGCAGGTATTTATTTTTTAAGTTTTTGAGTTTCGTATTGCAGCTTAAACTCGTTTCACACCATTCAACAACAATTTGCAAACCAAAGAATAAATCGGTGAAGGCATTACAAATAGGAAAATTAGCATTTAATCTTTTGTCCAAGAAGGCGACTTTGACTTCAAAATGCTGGAAGATTTAAATAGAGACAGATTCTCTATTTACCAACATAGATTAGAGGTTGGTGGAGAAGAAGGAGAGGAGAAGAAGAAGGCTATAGTTTGCAAGCTATTACACCGTGCGACAAAAATAAAAAAAAATTTTCACACCGGAAAAAATCCATATAGGCTCTCGCTTCATTGATTTTGTATCTTTTTATTATTTAAAATATTGATACTCAAATAAATTAGAATTTTTGTACTTCATTAGACTTGCAGCTTCCGCCTTCTTTTTAATAACTTTCGAAGCAATAAAGTTAGAGTAATGAAGTTTTGACACGTGATCAAGGAAATTTTGGGTTTTAACATAGTTACTTTTCAAGAATTTTCTGTGTAAATTTTCAAAACTATAAAGGATTAAAATTTTCAAAGGACCTTTTTCATATCCTTTTTTTACAAATAGATAAAAAATCAATTTTATTTAAATTCTTGAGCCTTTCCTCTTTCATTTGATATACATATCGCCATATTCTAACGAGGTTAAGTATTTTTTATATTTCTTTTATTGTTTATCCCCTTCAAAACTTTGAAGTCCTTTTAAAAGGACAAAGGATGTAGAAATGAAAAACTGAGTACACAGCATTACTATATTTGGTCCCTAGTTTCACGCACATATAGATTTTTCCCGGTGTGAAAAATGCTGTCGCACGGTATTTGCCTCTTTCCAGGCTAATCTGTAAAGTACTTCGATAACAAATCTTCTGTTTATTAGATATGACAAATATGCCATGGCTTATTTGTTATTAAAAAGGGCATGTCAATAAGGGATATCAGGTGGGCGTGGTCAATCTTATATAGCCTATGTTTACCCCTATGAAACAAAAATTATTTGATATCAACATTGATTTACAAACATGTACCGTAGCTTTGTTTTGTTAGTTTAGTGGGCACGAAAAGTGGGCGTGGCCGAAGAGTTTATGTTCGCCGCAATGACACGCTGAATCGTTTGATACCCATATTGCTATGACAAATATACCATAGCCGATTTTCCGTTATAGGGGGCGTAGCGGGAAGGCGTATCAGGCGTGGGCATAGTCAATATTATATAGCATATGTTCAACTCTATGCAACAGAATCATTGATATTGATGTTTGCTTTGTTTTGTTAGTTTAGTGGGCGCAGAGAGTGGGCGTGGTCGGTTCTGTTATAGCCTATATTTACTGCAATGGCACGCTGAATCGTTTGATACCCATATTGCTGTGACAAAAATACCATAGCTGATTTGTCATTATAGTAGGCGTGGCAGGAAGACGTATCGAGTGGGCGTAGTCAATCTTATATAGTCTATGTTTACCCCTATGAAAGGGATTTATTTGATATCATTATTGATTTACAGACATATACCGTACCTTTGTTTTGTTACTTTGGTGGGCGCGAAAAGTGGGCGTGGTCGATCATATATTTGCCGCAATGGCATGCTGAATCGTTTGATACTCATATTGCCTTACAAAAGCATACCATAGTTGAGTTTTTTTGGCATAGTGGGCGTAAGAGGGGGGGCTCGGTCAATCTCATATATCCTATGTTCCATTCCCCTACATATAAAATCGTTTGGTGCTTATTTCATCTAAATCGGTTAAGTGGTTTTTGCAACGTCAGATTGGTTTTTATATAATAATATAGATTCGTCTCTTTTTCAGGGTTTTGGATGACCTGAGATCGGTCAGTTGAAGATGTTCCAGCAAACCGAAAGGCTCGAGGTTGACCTCAGATATAGTTACTTGTAGGAGGAAAAGATTCCAATGTTCTCGTGGTATCACTACAAGCCTAAGATTAGGCTAGATTATAGAAGTGTGTGCAGCATTCACTTCCACTCGGAGACACTATTTGGTCCATTGTAATTCCCTTCATTTTAGAAACCCGGTGCCCTTTTCTATCTGTTGGGTTCGCTGGATATCCGCCTGGATCTTTTGTAAACCGTTTGGTTTTGACGTGGAAATTGTGTAGATTAGTAATTTGTGCAACAGAATCTCGCAAGAACATCAAAGATTCTAGCTCCAAGAGTCCGGAGTCTTCGTTCCTGTAGTGATGCACAATGGCATAGCAGATGCTCGATTGATTCTACAGCATTCTTATCTTCGCTGCTCTAGACGTAGCCTATGTAAGTTTGTTTCTCAGCTAATTTTTTGAGCTGCTATGCAGAAGTGGAAGGTGAAAGTGGGAGAAGTGTTTCTTGTAGAATATTTGGAGAATTATAATAAAAACTGGTAGACTCGTATCTAGCAGCCTGGCGAATTCTTAACAACTGAAAACTACGCCCTATTCGAGAATTTACCGAAGCCACATATTCATACCACATAGCCACATACTCCACCAACAACAACCACCATATACTTGTAGTGGGTTCCTTTTCGTCTGGAGAGAGCTTTAACAAATTCGATTACGTAAGATAAACACTGTTTCGTAAGGATTTTACGATCCTATTACAATAATTGTACATACTTCAATAGAGTAAACTTTTTTTCAAATTATTTTTAGCGCCATCTAGTTACTCAGCGCTCAATTGAGTTTGAAATAATTCTAGCTGCAACTGTTTTTAGTGCCATCTAGCGGCCAGTAGCGGCTGCCTTGAAACCCAATGACGACACCACGAACAGTAGTGGCTATATTAACATAACGAAAAAGTGGTGCCTAACACAAATAAAGAAAAAATCCCCATACTTGGAAAGACCAAGTATTCTCTTTTTAAATCTCTGCCAGTTGGTGCGTTTTTAATTACCAATAAAAAAAATAAAATTAAAACTTAAATGTTTTCTTTTAACCCATTTCTTACCGCCCCTAGATCCCGTGGACCGATTTTGAAAATTTTCATAACACAGCCTATTTAGAGCCTCCGTATGCCATTTCTGCTTTCAAAAAAATAAAAAATTTTTTGTTGGGTTGGAGCAGATATGACTTAAGACACGCTGGCAAAATACGTAAGCCAAATTCGGAAAATTACACATTTTTCAAGTTTAAGTTGCTGTTTCTTTTTAACTACGCATCGAAAGTAGTTGCAACCAAGGAGAAAGTTGAATATAATGCGATTCGCGTGTTTTTAAGGACACACAAAAATATTTCAAGCTAGAACACGCTTAAAACTTTCGAAAACTGAAAGTTTCATAATTTGTATGTCAACTTTGTTTTTTTGGTAAGCAGTATTAAGTGTTTTATTAAAAACAAAAATTCATTTTGTATTAAAAAAAAACTTTTTAAAACCCTTAAAAAAGGTGGTCCTGTTTATACCAGTTTTACACTAAGTGAAACCCTAAAATTCGGAATAGTTGTTCGCAGTTTGAAAGCCAATGAATGTAGCTTTCCGATAATGTAAAAATATTTAATATGCGTTAGAAACTGTTATTTTCAGAATTTTTCAAAGTTGCCGTGTCTTTAAAGACACGGCGGTAAAAAATGGGTTAAAGCGTATCTCTCAAAATTAACCCAAATGTGCCGGAATTCTTTTTTTCTCGAATTTTGCGAAAACATGTTTTAATAGATTTCACTAATATTTTTGATAATTTAATAGTTTTTGAATATTTTTTAATACAATTTTAATAAGCCTTTGCGACCCAGCAAATCTAACTTTAAAAACACTGTAACGTAAATTTTGAATTTACAAGCAATTTTGAATTTATGTCCTTCGACATTCGAACGAATGTTATTGTGTCAAAAATTGAAAATGAAAAAAATTTAATAGAAGTGAATGTGTAACATTTTCGTGATTAATCTCGTCGAAGCAAAAAATTTCACTGGCTTTCAAAGGGGTAAAAAAGGAAAAACATGTTTTTATTAAAAAAGCTTAACACAATCAATCAAAAATCATTCCCAGTTGTTGATGTAATTTAAATCGGAGGTTAAGATTTTAATTCAATTAAATAAAATCATTTTTTTATTCATCAATCATTCAAAAATCCTTCCCAGTTTGACATAATTAGAATCGGAGGTTAAGAGGGTCCTATTATGTAAAACCTCATTTCCGAGCGCTATATTCAAAAATTGATTACTAGAAAACTACAAATGATTTGGGGAAGCAGTTTTTTGTAATGTTATCATTCATTATTGAACTTTACATAGTTTTTTGGTTTTACATAAAAATGACGTATGTGACCGCTACACATCCTTTCCGAAAGTCGTCTTTTTAGAGGTGGGGTGAACGTTTTCGAAAAATCTACCTGACCGATCTTGTCATACTAAACATTTCTATTATCAGAAAACATGTCGCAACAGATAGACACGAGCTTTTTTTGAAATTCTTGTCCAAAAATTTTTAACAGCCTTGAATAGCAGAAAAAAAGTGCCAACAAATTTTTTTTTTTTCAAAATTCTATTACTATAAGAATTTTTTGAATTTTTTAAAAAGCTCGTGTCTATCCATAGCCAAGGGGATGAGAAAAATAAATGTTAAAGGTTTTTTGGTTTCAGATCATCTGATCGGTCAAAATCGTTCACCCCGTGCGCCCTGGTCACTTTTGACGAGGACGCAGTGAAGGACGTGTAGCGGTCACATACGTCATTTTTATGTAAAACCAAAAAAACTATGTAAAGTTCAATAATGAATGATAACATTACAAAAAACTGCTTCCCGAAATCATTTGTAGTTTTCTAGTAATCAATTTTTGAATATAGCGCTCGGAAATGAGGTATTACATAGTAAGACCCCCTTAAGTCTTAAATTAACCAACAAATAAAACATCACAAATACAATCACAAACAATCACAGGTTTTTACTGGGGAAAGGTAAAATTGTAAATTGATCGATTTAGGCTTCTGTATGGTTATATTAAAAACATTCCATAGTATTTTTTTAAAATTTTTATTTTTAATTTTTATACCCGGACCCTGCTTTTTTAGAGTGTTCTCATATGACAACTGTAATAATTATTTGTGGCTGTAATAATTACTTAAACATAAAATTATTAAGGCATAACTAACAATCGAATATTTATTCATTTACCTCAGCTAAAATTATTCAAAAAGTATGTCAAAATTAAAGTGAAAAATCAAAATAAAAATGTCTATTTTTTTGTTCTTCTTCTTGCTTTACTATGTCAAGATATAGCATTCAAAAAAAGTGTATACTTCTCTTCTTTAAACTTGAATATTCAGTTTATTAATTTCGTATTATTCAAACTATTCTAAAGACCAACTAAAAAATGTATTCTTGGGCCATAGAGGGTTCAGATGTCCACAACGTAGCATGCTGCCATATAGCATCAAAAAAGCGAAATATAAAGCAGCAAAACATTAAAGTTGAATAGAATTTGAGATCAATTTGTATAATGAGTAAAATAGTCAAACGCAAATCAGTTTGAAAATATTAAACTTTTCAGAAGCTAATCAAAATTTTATCATTTCGAAATAAAAACATTTTTAGTGTCGGCTAGTTCCCAATCAGCTGCTATGAGAATAACTATTAAAAAAAATATTGTTTTTCTACGTTAGATTGCAAACCGGTTCATGCCACCAAAAGACAACAACAGACACACATTGTTTTATGCATTCGACTATTTTTAGTAATTTGAAAAAAAATGGCAATACCACCAGCGGAGCTCAGCAAAACCAACTCGAATGAGAAAATATTAGACAAAATTAGCAATCAATCATTATTTACTGCTGTTTTTGCCGCATACAAAAGGCAACTGAAAACAAAAATGGACAATACTCAACATACCAGACAATATTAATCTTTGAAAACCCAAAGCGACAAAGAAGCTAAAGAGGAAAAAAAGCGCAGAAAAACTCGCGCGTGCAAGTCAATGAAACCAATTTTTAAACTGACCAAAAACTGCTAATTACAGTTAACGACAATTAAAAGCAGCAAATGAATTGGTTCATCAAACAAAAATATTATCAGAATAACATAGAATGAATGGTAACTAAAGAGAGAACAAGTTAGCAGGAAGATATACAGAGGTGACGTAGTAAAGGCTAAAAAAATTATATAAATATGTCAACAGAAATTCCATGGTGTTATAAGTTACCACTGAAAAGAAAACAATGGTTAGGTTAGGTTACGTCAGCCGCACTTCCAGTCGAAAGTCTGAAAAAGACCCATTGTGAGTTCCCGCTTATGGATGAAGGAATATCCAACTGTCTTTTAGTAGAAATTCAATCAATAAGCTAATTCAACGAAGCTTAGCAGATCCAATAGTTAAGCTATGGCAGCGTTGCTTCTTCTTTATACTTTTTGTGGATTTCTTATGAGACTATTCAAAAAACATAACATGAAAACGTAACCCTGCCACGAAGCTCTTAAAATTTAATGGAAAAAATATTCAATAAGAAATCTCTGTATACAGAATTTCTTCAAAATAATGCAACTAAAAAAATTAAAAATTAATATAAAAAAGTGAATGTTATTATTTTTAAACATTACGAAAAGGTCAACATATTTTAAGATCGACAAAAAAGCTGTTCGACGAGGTACTTGGAGGTCGACGACAAAGAGGGAGACCGCATCCCCAGTGGAAGGATCAAGTTAAGGACACCCTATCATCTCTTGGTCTGACCAACAAGAAAAGACGCGTTCGAAGTAAAAGCGCCTGGAGAGAACTTTTTCTTGAGCCATAATCCGCTAACGGGTTGCATAGGCCAGTTAAGTAAGAAATAAAAAATATTTACCATAAAAACAAAGAAATTCATTCAATCAGTTTTTCATACAAAACATCTTTACTGAACTTTGCTCTCTGTTAGTATTTTTACTCTTTGCCTCAACTCAATTTTATACTCTTTCTGACAATTTTTTTAGCACTTTGTATGCTCTGTTTTGAGTTTTTTCATATTACTCCACTGCGCACTTTTACTACTAAAATGTTTTTAGTACATCTACTCTCGCTCTCTGCCCCCTCTCTATTGTTGATTGCACACATTAATTGTGCTAATGTTGCCAGAGAAAAAATTTAAAATCCCTTAATAAACCCAAAAGACTCAAAGAATTTATTAATCAATATTTGTATAAATAAATTTTGCATACTTTGGTTAACAACATTTTAAAACTAACGGTTTCACAAAGTTCTTTTTATTATTGAGGCATTACAAATTAATTAGAACTATGAATGGACTATGTACGAACGATTGAATACTAATTATGGCAAAAAATATGAATACTTTTGAGATATTAGTAAGTAAAATGTGTCTCTACTGTGAACGTTTGCTTCATAAAATGTTGATCTATACATAGCTGAATAAAAAAATTCTTTCAAAAATTTTATTATTGTTTAGTTTTGTGCAGTATTCAACTGCTATCTGTTCAAATAAACTCAGAACTTGGAACATTCACGACTGGGCTTGAAAAATGTATTTATAATGAAAATTTGTCTGGCCACTCCAGACTAATGATACTATTCCAAAGACTAAAATCCACCCAATTTTACACATTAAAAAAACATATCAAAGATAGTGAAGAAAACACTTTCCCCATTCCCACTTTCCCCCTCTTAATTTCTCCTCTTTCAGATATTGCAATCCCACAATAATTCCAGCAATTTTCTCACCTCTGGCAACTCTGTCTGCTAGCAACTCACTTGACTGACTATCGCTATCCGCTTTGGCACCGTCAGCGCGTAGCGGCGCGCACCTTTGTCTGCGTTGAAATGTGAAAACCACAGCAAAAAATTGCAAGCTTACTCGACCAACAACAAAACAAAAACGCAAAAACAACACAAACACGGCTAAAATGAAACGCTAAAAGAAATCCACAACAACTACAACAGTGTAGGGTTGCGCACAGTCGCCGTGGCAAGACGCGGTCGTGCAGCTTCGTGACTGTCTTGGGAGTTCGTGTCTTAAGTCTATAGTTTAGTGTATTTAGTTTCTTCGCGAATGTCGTCAGCGCTGGTTGTGCTTAGCGGATAACAAAAGCGACAGAGTAAATGTGTGTTACTGCTGCAGTTAGTAAATTAAACGAGCCAAACTCTTACTTCATTGTTATTATTATTATTGTTCAAACTAAATAAAAATTTATCCAGTGAAAAAATAAAAAATTTTTGAATCAAGTTTTGCTATAAGTGGAAGTGTTTGTCTCCAAAAGCAACTTCTAACTAACAACAAATAACTAAAAAAAAACTATTTCAAACTTAACCGTCAACATTGATGATTTTCTTTAAAAAGCTTTTAATGGTTCATAAACGCGATTTTGACTGCGAGCATTTTACAAAAAACCAACAACAATTTTAATTTAAGTCAATTTAACACTTCGATTTTGTATAACGTCGACTGCGTCTGCTTGTTCTCAGCCCAAAAAGTCCAAGAGCCAGAAGCAAAAACTACCGCAACGAACAAGCAACAGCCACAACCGTGCACAACGTAAATTATCAACACCAAACAAAACAATAACAACAGTGAAAAAACAATAATAAAAGCGCCGCATCAACGCAAAGTCATTTACGTCTCCCAAATTGCTACCATTCTAAACACACAACAACAATATCTACTCTTGTTGTTGTTGGTATTTATCTGTTGTTTTTTTTTGTTGCCTTAGAATGCTATTAAAATCGGTTTAGTTGTGCTCTCGCTTCGATATCGCATTTTATTTCGAATTACTTTTGCGCCTGTCGATTCGTGCTGTCGCGCCACAAAAGCAACTACAACAACAATAACAACACGAAAACCAACCATAACAGCCACAAATACTATTGGCTTTGGCATATCGAAATACCACAAACACAACAATAACAACAAAAACAACAACCGCAGCACCACAAACCAACCAACCACTTTGGCCTCCATCGAGTGTTGTGTGGCTTTTCCCTCGCAACTTCGACTTGAATTTCGAATTCTTCAGCAAGTGCTGCCTGTGGCCGTTGGCTTCGTCAGCGATAGTTCCGCTAACGTTAGCACCAACTCGCGCCGGCGTCTGAGCATTTGTGTGCGTGTGTGTGTGTGTGAGTGTCGGTGCGCGCGAGTTCTTTTGCCTCGTTCGTTTTGTGCACTTTTGACGGGTTTCTTGGTGGCTTCTCTTGCCTTTTGCTTCGTACTGCAAAGTGCAACGAGAAAATATCGTCGTCAACAACAACAACTGCAGGCATAGCCAGCTTAGTTACAGCGCCAGTTGCTGAATTAGTTTTCCCCACTTTTCCATTTAGTGTGCAACGAGTGCGAGTTGAAAAGCAAAAATCTGGTAGATTTTCTCTCATCGATTTTGCGGAAAGCGGAAATTTTCATCATTGCAATTACAACTGCAACGGAACTCGTTTTTCAGCCAAATCAAACGTGTCCAACACCATTCAACCATTCAAACGACCAACAATCGACAACTTTTCGGAATTTTCAATTATTGGCGTCGGCGAGCACTTGTTGGCTTCTTGGCGTTGCATGCTGAAGGTGAGTCTTAATGTCAACGCATTATACGTTTTTATATGAGACACACACACACATATAAATACATATATAAGGCTTTGGAGAAATGCTTTGGGGTGGATATAGATTTATGAGTATGAAAGAGATTATGGAAGAACAATAAATGTTGAAGGCAGGCGTGAGAAAAAATTTGGTCATTTACCTCTTAACACTAGAAAGACCGAAAAGTTTCCATACTAAGAAGGACCGCAACGGTCATTTTGACTGCTTTTTTTGTATGTATATTGTTACTTTCTCCATACTTTTAGCATTTTGTATAAATGAATATATTTTTTTTATTACTTGTATATAAAAAACAGATCATGTGAGCTATTTTCCAGGGACCGAAAACAACTGTTATTTTACTATTTTTACAAAGGCATACCGAAAAAAAATTGCCGGTGTACTTTTTCAAATCAGCAGAAAGCACATTCTGAGCCATAAGACTTGTGCGACGAAGAAAATGGTATCAATAGTTTTTTTACTCGGTCAAACGGCCTTTGAAAAAAATTCAAATTGCCTGATATATTTGACTGAAAAGATAAAAGTCACAAAATAACTGTAATTTTTGACCGATAAAATAAAAGTAAAAAATAACAGGTTTTTTACCTGAAATGATAAAAGGCACAATATCACTTTTTTTGACGGGAAAAAATCAAAGTTAAAAGATAACAGTTAAAATCTGCCTTTAAAAAAAACCATAACCGGTACGGTCCTTTTTTCGTCTTTTAATTTAAATCGCAGTATTTTCAAATGTTTTTTTGCCGGTTTTTTCTTCTTACAATTTCCCACTGTTGTGCAAAAAATTAGCTTCTTCTGAATTTGAACTTTTTAGCCATCAACAAATTTCTATGTAAAATTTCTATGAATGTTTTGTATTATTTGTTTGCTTTTCCCTTACAAACTACTTGGCCGATTGAGCTGAAACTTTGACACAATTAAAATGCATTTTATCCAAGGAATGAATTTTTGATACTTTTTGTTTCTTATTTGAGAAGGAGGCTTGGTAACGTCCATACAACTCGAATTTTTTATATGGAATCGTCTATAGGAATCATAGTTGAGATGTGCCATCCATTCATAGGCGTTCAACGGGGGGCGTGGCACTTCTTATGCAACCCAAATGTAACTCTAGAACCATAAATTATACATCTAAGACACTCGGTGCGAACTTACTACATATTCTGCCATATTTTTGACAGGAGAATAGAGCGGACATTTAATAAGGGGCGTGGCACCGTCCGCACAACCCAATATTTAAATATACAATATATAACATAACAAAGTGTTGTAAAGCATCGAAGCCAAATATTAGGCTCCCTTTAGTTTTTACTGGGAAAATATATGCGGAAAAGTTTCAGGAAAAGCGTGACACCTCCTATGCAACACAAGTTCTTCAAATTCCTCTACTCATTATTATAAAAAGGTCTAAAATGTATACTACACGCATAATGCATCAGCTTTCAATGAAAAAAGAAACTAATGCAAATATTTTCAAATACATATACAAACAGACGGATTATTCCAATTACCCACCAATTTTCAATTACAAAAATTTGAAAATATGCAGAAACATTGCAATGATATTGTTCTGCAATGGATTAAGAATCAGAAAGATGCATTTTACAAGCAATGTCTACTTTACATTCATATAAATTGAAGCAAATCTTAGCAAATGTTCTTTGTAGGTACGAAAAGTACACATCGGATTTGGCTGATTTTTCATACAATTGTAGAAACCCATAAAAAAATAAGTCACGAAAGGGGAAGTTGATTGAAGAAACATTACAGGAAATACAGCCATAAAAAAATTTAGAACCATCAAAATTATCGCAATGGTCTTTCTAGTGTTAAGTACTGCAGGTCAAGAAGTAAAAGTGATACCTTTACTTTGTTCATATTCAAGATGTAGAAATGTTTTTAAGATATTAGTTAATATTTATATATATATTTGTTCTCTTTTGTAAGGCGTTACACACATGAATAAATAAAAAATTGGTTCCTGCTTAGGCAAAAATTTGCATAAGAATTGCTGCCCCACCCAAGCAGCAATAAACGAAATGCGTGAAGTTTGATTTATTTAAATCCTCCCATTCTAATCAATAAGTGGGAATACCAAACGAACCCCGAATGCTTTTAGGCAATTTTTGTTTTTAAAATTTTTTTAATAAGTATTTACATAAATTCAAAAAATACAATGGGATAAAATTTTGTAGTGGAAACCTATGCTCACAATTGATCACGGCTTAAATGTTTTGGTTTTTGTTTAGTACCACATTGCAACTATTTACGGGTAGAAAATATACACAAATGAGGAGAGAGACTTTTGTCAGCAGAATATTTAAGCATTGTAAGAGAGTTTTTATTTGCTTACGCATTAACTAAGCTTTATCCGTTTAAACTTTTGTTTCAAAGGCTGGATCAATCAGAACAAAAGCTTTGCCAGTGGTTAACTAAGATTTTCAAGTTTTATTATTTTTTTAATTTAATATATTTTAATTTTTACAAATATTCTGCACGAAATCTTTCAGAAGCCATTACCAGCTCACCAGAAATATTATAATTAAAAGCACAAACAATTTGATGCACTTCAGACCAGTCATAATTGTGTTATCGTTCGAGCCTCTTTAATGATCTAACATTTTCATAAAAGTCGCAGTCCACAAGTCCTAAGAAAAAGGGTGTGTAGCATGGCAAATAAACAACAACCAAGTAGCGTAACACAACACAAGCCGCGCCTGAAAAGGTCGAGTATCGGATTCAAGTTTTTAATGGTACAAAAGTTGAGCTCACTTGCAACGGTTGATTTATTGTTAAAACAATGCGTTGAACGACGTTCAGGTGAATGGCGTCAAGATTAATGTGCAGCCTTTTAATTTGCCGCTGCTTAAGTTGTACCAAACAGATTAATTTTTTCGAATTAATGTGTTTTTTTTTTGGTTAGCATTACCGGTTAATGCCACAAAAAATGGTCACAAGCAACGGACGATTTAAGCCGCACATGCGTACACACATCAAATTGTTGCGATTACTCAACTCGTAAGTTTGGAAGGCGCATAAAACTGTGTACAATATTATATACAGGGTGCTCATATATGGAAGATTGTTGGAAATGATTTTGTCCACGATTTATTGGTACATGTCACGCCTGATTTTTGCATTACTGTAAACATTATTAAAACTGGGGAGTGTCTTTTGAAGGTTTTTGTTGAACTGACACAAGCGCAAAGAAACGAGAGAGTAAAGTTGAGCAAATGAATGAAGGACAGGAGGGTAAAGTTTATGGTTAACAAAATTAATTACAGTAATTTGTTATAATGTTATCAGCATTTATATTGTATGAAGACATTATTCAGGTATTGCTGCTGTGGTAGTTAAAAGAAATAATGTCAGCTTGTGAAGAAAAACTACAAATTATGAAAGATTTAAATTAGTTGTTGGTCAATTTTTTGTTACAAAACTTGCACACATTTAATGTGGCATATTAAAAATAGTGCTTGTTCAATTAGTGATTGAAATGAAAGAGTCAGGCTATGTAAAAGCGATGGTGTCATCCGAAGGCAGATTTGTCTTTGCTTTCTGACTGATGAAATCATAATCGCCAAACCGCTAAAACTACAAATATGAAACTTGAACTGTAGATACATCTTGAAAAATGAACCTCCGCCCAGACGGGATTTTTTAAATTCGGGGTCTAAATGGGCAAAACATGGGTTAAGGTGTTGTATGAAAAACGTGATTTAATGGGCCAATTGATTTCAAACTTGGTGAAAATACTCCAAACCAAAAATAATTCGACACGTATTTTTAAATTTTTCGAAAATCTAAATTTAATGGGGTGAACCAAGGGTTAAGGTTCGTATACGGAAAGACTTCGAAAAACCCCTGAACTGATTGGCATATTGACTTCAAAGTTGGTGAAAATCGTTGAAATCAAAAATAATTTGACACGCGTTTCTAATTTTTTTGAAAATCAAAACTTAAAGATGTGAACCAAGGGTTAAAAGTTTGTATGAAGAATTATGATTTTTTTTACGCCTTTTGACTTTAAACTTAACCCTTTCGCTATTTTGTTGCCATATGTCAACATGCTACTTTGTGGACGTCTGAACCCTCTATGGATCCAGGAATACATATTTTATTGGTCCTTAGAATAGTTTGAAGTTTTAGGAAAAATATGAAATTAATAAACTGAATATTTAAGTTTAAAGAAGAGAAGTATACACGTTTTTTTAATGATATATCTTGACATAGTAAAAGAAGAAGAAGCAGAAAAATTAGATAACTTTTTAATCTGACGTTTTCTTTCAATTTAGATACTTTTTTTGGCTGAAGTAAATAAAGAAATATTCAAATTTTCGTTATGAAAAGTTTCGTTATAAAAGGTTTTATGTTTAAGTAATTATTACAGCCACAACGATGTGGTTGCTCTCATAGAAAAACACTCTAAAATACAGGGTCCGAGTACACAAATTAAAAATTTCTTATGGAATGTTGCTAATATAACCACATAGAAACCTAAAACGTAAAATTTAAAATTTTCCCCAGTAAAAATCTGTAGCGAAAGGGTTAATATGTAAAATAATTCGATACGTGTTTTTCACTTTTTTGAAAATGGAAATCTGATGGAGTCAGCGACAGGTTAAACGTTTATATGGAGAAATGGTCCTTTTGACTTCAAACTTAGTGAAAGTTCTCTTAGTGAGAAATAATTCGACACGGTTTTTTTGATTTTTTCGAAAATCAAAATCTAACAGGGTCAACAATGGGTTAAAAGTTTGTATGGAGAAACATGATTTTGTACGCATTTTAACTTCACTTAACATAAGAAATAAATGTTAAATAACATTCTTCCTAATCGTTTTGTGTTAAAGTTTAACAAACATATTTAAAAATACTTGGTAGAAACTTTTAAGTTTTGTATAAGACCCATTAAATTATTCTGACTTAAAATTAAAATTATTCTTATTTTTTTTCATTTTTATCTTCACATTTGGCCAAAGAAATATTCAACCCTTTCATAACCAATGCAACAAACATGCATTCAACATTAAACACTTAAACACTGTTCTCGTTCCATGTTCGGTAAAACTTTGCTAATATCACATGGTCATGAAAGGATTAAACAAATTCTAGTTATGATTTTATTATTCCAGATAAATTAGTAATTTTTGACTGCAACTTTTACGAACGAATTATCATACAGTGTTGCCGGCAATTTGTGTTGCGTGCTTGGCTTTGGTTTGAGTTGATTTATCTAATGTTTTTAAAAGAATGCAGTTTATTTTCATTTCATTAAATTCTTTTCCTGCATTCAACAACAACAACAATAACTACCACACAGCTGGCAGCAGCACTAATGGCACAGCAACTCTCTGTGTGTGCCATCAAGCGCGGACACTGCGCTCGAACGGCAATACGAGTAGCAACAATTGCACCGCACATTATAGCCACCAACAATACCTAACAACAATAACAACAAACAAAACAAACTCGTTTCACAATGCAAGTGTGCACGCAGCGTGCAAAGAATTTTCCAGCAACAGCAGCCGGTTGCATCGAATGTGCGGCTTAGAACTGCTCGCAGTCGTAGTGGCAGTTGTTGTAGTAAATAGTAGCGGTGGCAGCAGGGGGAGGACAGCAGCAGCAGCAGCATCATCAAAGCATCGACAGCCGAACGGTCTGAGCGCTTGGCGGCTGCACAATGCATGCAAAAATGCCAACTGCCCACTGTGCTTTGTCTGTTTGTTCCTACGCTTCGGCTTAATCTTCTTCTTCTCCGGCGACTGCTGCCGCTTCTTCAAGCGCTGCGTTCGCTGGCATTCGATTTTATGTGGCTTATAAATTTCCTTGCAGCTCGTTTGCTTATTTCTAAATTGCATCTACTGTTGTTGCTGCCGCTTGCAACATTTGCTGCCACTGCCGTCTGCTGCCGCTGCACGGGTGAATGGTCAATCCATAAAGCAAATTCATAGACTTGCGAAATGTTCGTTCGAGCCGCTCTGCCGAAACGTCCAATGCCGGCCAGACCACAACTTGTCGGGTCGGCGGTTTCTTCACTTCACTTCTTGCGGCATCTCATGTTGCTGCTCATCGCCGATTGCGCTGTACGCGCACTTCGGCAAAGGCAGCAAGGACGGCTGCGTTCTGCCGCCGCGCGTCTTTGCGCTTTTGCTGCCCGCAGCGCCTTTACCAGCCGCCATCTAATTACTTGTGCTTTTTGACCGCCGCCAATAATGTCTTGTAGTTGTTGTTGTTGTTGTGTTGCCGCTTGTACGTGTTGTGGTTCGTTGCGCCGCGGCTGTGCTGCTGGCTTAATGAACCTGCGCCGCCTGGCCGTGTCGGACGTACTTAACTTTATTCCTGCCATAATTCAGACGAGCGCGGGGCAGATAAGAAAATTGATTGCTTGCACAAATTTATGGCAAATTGCTTTGGCGGCTACGGTCTGCGTGCGTTCATTGCTTGGCGCAGTGCCTAATGTTGCATGTGGTGCGTGCATATTTTGTGCATTTTAATGGATTTTGAACTGGTAGGCAGGCAGACTCGATGTTGGTTTTTTTTTTGGTGTGATTCGAGCATATTCAGGCTTAGGAAATGTAATAGAAAGGATTAAAGTGAATGTGTCATGTGATTTGTTAGAAACAAATTTGATTGTGGTCAAGGTTGCAATGTTATTCGAAAGTTAAATTAAAACGATGAGAAGTGTGGAATGGAAAACCTTTCGTTTAGCACAACAGAGAGTCGTTGAAAGCTCTTAATCCTTAATCATGGATTGACATGAAATTATATAAAATTTTTTTTTTATTTTTATTTATTTATAAGAATTTTTACAATAATAAATTATCGCTTAAAATAAAAAAGCGACACTAGCTACGTGGCTTCGAGTCACGTTAGGTTCTTTCGACTCATTCATAACGCTTACAGCATGAAGCGAATTGAAGCGAATACAATTTTTACTTTATTTTAGTTAATTTATTTTTTAGTTTTTGTTGTTGTTTTATTTTTAGTTTTTGTTTCCCAAATTCAACCCAGTTGTATTAAATTTTGTAACTAGAATTAAAAAATTTGTCTTCTATGTTTTTCTCTTGTGTGTATTTCTATACTTAGTTTAGCATCTTTTGAAGGGACTGAAGAACCATTCGTTACTATACAAACTCTGTAGAACTCAATGAGCCAATGAATGAATTTAATGAATCAGTTTCAAAATATTTTTAGTTCCAGTATCGGCCGGAACCGAAACCGAGTTTCGGTTTCTTTTTTAATATTCGGCCGAAACCAAAACCGAAAAATTTTTTTTCAACAATCGAATTTTACATTAAGTAAATAAAGAACAAACCAACAAACATAACATAAATAAATAAATACTTATTAATAAAAACAATTTATTCATTTTTTTAAAACATAAACATGAAAAAATCACTCTTTCGTACCTTACTCGCTAATATTCAAAATTAAATAATTTAATATTATATGCTAAAAAAAAGTTTATTTACATTGGTGGCATCTAAATTACTCCTTTCATTATATATCTACTTCACAATAAAATGTAAAAAAATATTCTAGAAAGTTTCGGTTTCAGCCGTTCGGCAATTTTTTGGCCGAAACTGAAACCTAAACCACTTATTTGGGCCGAAACCGAATATTCGGTTGGACACTAATAGAATCCAATGTAACTTCATTTTTAATATTATTCTATTATTCTAAAATTATTCTTAAATTTGTGGATTTAATGAATCAATTAATGTCTTTTTTCATTTAAAACTAATCTTTAAAAACTCCCAGCGTTTATATTCGCTGCTGGCTTAAAAACAATTGCCCAAACTTTCAGCTTTAACACTAGAAAGACCATTGCAATCATTTTGACGGGTTTTGAATTTTTTTAAAAATCTATTTTTTCTTTAATATTTCTATCAACTTTTGCTTTGGTGACTTTTATTTTTTATGATGAAAAGTTTTCATATATTTTCTAAATTCATTTTATAAAAAATTTGCCAAATCCGATGTGTACTTTTCAAGATATCAGCCGATATAATATGTAGTCTTTGTAGGTATGGAAAACTTGCGGTCTTTCTAGTGTTAAGAACCCAAGACCTATCATTTCTGATTGTTGATTTCTAGTTAAATTTATACACAGTTCACTTAATCAAGGTTGGGTTCTGTAGTAAATATTACTGAACTGTAGTTCTGTAGTCCCAATTGGCTGTAAGCTGACGTCAACTGTGTTATGTTCCTCAATTCTTTTTTATCACCTCTAATTTATATTGAAGACACCAAGTCTCTTTTCTTGTAGACAATTTGATTCTTCAAAGTAGTTAATTGTCTCTGCTATGTAAATTTTACCACCGTGGTTTCTTTTTTAACTAGAAGAATAATCTTTTTACTTCAAATACAAAAATGTTTGCACGCACCAAACCACAAACATCCCAAACCTTCTGAATAATTGTAAAAAATAACTGCATATATAGTAACGCCATTTCTATAACTCTTATTTAAATATCTGATTTAGTATTCAAAGCATTGCTACAGTACAAAAAAAAACACATTTGACTCATTCAAAGCTTGAATAGCGTTCAAACAACACTGAACCAGAGCGAAACTCAATTAGAATTTGAAAAAAAAGCATAAAATAAAGTAAAACGTCACGTTTGCAAGGGCCATAAATATGTCTAACAACTTTTCAAGCAATTTATGATTATTTCAATTCTCTGCTTGTGCATTTTTCCCCTTTCGAATTGTATTTTGCATGTGCTTTTAAGTTTCTTAGTGCACTCTTTGCACATTCTCTACTTGAATATTTTATTCTTGAATGTACAATCAATTAGGAAAATTAACTTTTCCTCACCGACTTCGCACTTCACTCACCGCTAATTTCCGCCAATTTCTGCCAACACCTGCCTGTAGCAGTGCTTAGCATTTTCTCCCCTCTGCAATTCGTTGCGCATGTCATTTTCATTTGTTAATATTTTGTTGCTAAATTGTTGCTAATGAGCCACCAGCCACCAATGCTAATGATGACAGCAACAAGCGAGCATATTAGAGCGCGCCAGTTTTGCTCTGCTGTTGTTCTTGCTTCTTCTAAACGCAGCTGTTGGTGTTAAGTTGACCATTACCTCATAACCTCAATTTGCCATGATGCACACACACACACATTCGCACTTTCTGGCTGGGTTGGGCAGTGCGAATTGTGCACTGCGCCCACTCTGCTTGCAGCGATGTGTGCAAATTTGCCTTGCAATTGCTTTTTAAAGTGTGAACAATCGCAACAGCAACAACAACATACACAACAATAACAAAAACACAAACAAGCCTTGGCTGCAGCCTACAAATGCTAAACCTCTGGCAGGTTTTCTCGCTTTAAATTTACAACTTTACAACTTTGCGACTTAGCTATTTTTCTTTTTTCCCCATTTTTCGCTTTTTCAGATTTTTTTTTTTTGCTTTTACTTACTAACTTTCAATGCCAAGCGCACAATTTATGCCAAAACTCTTTACTTTTTTCTATTTGTAATATGTGCGTTCGACGCGCTTTTCTTTTCTTTCAATAATGCTGTCGCTGCTATGAGTACTTGTTGTTGCTGTTGTTGTTTCACTGGCAAATGAGGTTGCTGACTTCTTTGTTCTGCTGTTGGCTTCTCTATTTCTGACATTCGTGCATAGTATATGTGGATTTTTTGTTACTTTTGTTGCCATTTCTCTAGTGTCGGTGCTTCATCTCATTCAACTGGAGCATCCGTAGAAATCTAGTTCGTTGCTTAAGTCTTTTGTTTGGCGTGCTTGTGTCAGTGTTGGTTGGGTTGAGTGTGCTTGCGCGCGCACTTGGCTGTCGGTAAGCGCTCTTTGTATGAGTGTGTGTGGGTTTGTACGCGCATTTGAATGTTAACTGTTTTAATTTACAGCAACAACAACAGTGCAAACTGAAGAAACTTTAATTTACAGCAACAAGTGCAAACTGAAGAAAATGCTATTTTATTATGTCCAAACGCTGAGGAAAACATTGTCTTTTGTCTTAAAATTTCGAATGGCAGATTCACTGTGGGCTTTTGTGGCTGCGGCGGCCGTTATTGCGGCAGCTATTACAGCAATGTTTCTGCTGCTGCTGCTGTTGTTGTTGTCATTACTGTTTCGGACTAAACGGTCACATGTTGGCGGCAATGTATTTCAACTTTTGCCACTTGTTGCTGTTATTTGTGCTGTTGTTGTTGTTGCTATTAATATGTAAATTGTAAATCCCCAATTTTTTTATTTTTCTTGTTTTGTTACTCAAAAGCTTTTACATTTTTTTTTTAGATTGCTGAAATTTTATTCATATTATTTTCGTTTTTAATTCTGCATACATTAAAAAATTTTGTTAAAATATTTTTGTAACAAAATTTGTTTTTTTCTTTATAAATAAATGTTTAAAAAAAAATCACTTTGTTGTTGTGTATTGCGTTACCTTAGCGGCAGTGACTGCCACAGTCGCGTTCAGTACTTATCGGCACTTCGGCCTCAAACAGGTTGTTTGTGGTTAGTTGTTGCTGTTTTGTTTCGCTGCGGCTTTTTGTTTTGCTCGTAAAATATGAAAAATTATTAGCTTGTTTTGTTATAAATTTACATTAATTATTTTTAAAATACCAACCAGCGTTGTTGGCCTGAAATCTTGCAGGCAGTTTTAGTTTTTACACGCTGGCCACCCCAGCAGGCCGTTTGTACCTCACACACACACACACACACACACATGCATAAACCAATAGCTAGACGCACTGACAGCCTCATGTACAGACAAACCACAACAACAACAATAACAACAACAACTAAAAACACGTTTCATTTGTGCTAATTGATGGCTTGCAGGCGTTCAAATGCCATTTCGTTGACTTCATCGCTATTTTGCGCATTTTTGTTGCTACCGCACTCCGCAACGCGTTCTTGGGCCAAACATGTCTGCCAATTGCTTTCATTATAGAATTTCGTATACAGATTCTACTGCTGCTACTGACTGCCATTGGCGGTCGAGCAGTTTGACTTTTTAACTTTGTATTCAACGATTTCGGTTGTATTCTGTGTGCTTTTGTGTGCATTTTTTCATTTTTGCTTCTGACAAATTAACATTCATTATTTTTAATTTAGCTTTAGCTTTGTCGCTCCAGTGGACATGACATCAAAATAAATAACATAGATGTGTATGTGTGTATTGTTTGTTGTTGTGTTAAATTATTGTGTTAAGTTCTCACTTCCATATGCTGAAATTATGCTTTAAAATTTTGTGGAGAAACTGAGTTCTGGAAGGTCAAATCTTATAGCAGAGAAAGTTTTATGATGCTGTATTTTTTATTAACATTTTTTAATGTTATTGTTAATGGAGATGTTTTAATGTTGAGATATATTTTGTATTTCAACACATGCATGTTTTATAAAAAAAAAAGACTCACAACTCATTTTACATTTCGGTGTACGTATGATTTCAAAGGTTTCTTGTGATATTTATTTACAAAACAAGTGAAGAAAAAAGCGGAGGTTTTTCCATTGCCTGCCAATTCTCATCTGCTTCATGTGGATAGCGATAGAAGTAGACGAGCGTTACACCAGCCCGAGCTGGGAATCGAACCTAGGGCCTCTGGAATGAGATTGTTGTTGTAATAACTACAGCCAGTTGCTTCACAAAGATGAGTCAATATGAGTTTTACAAATAGCACTTCTCATATTAAATAATCTGTAAAACTTTTTCTAGACAATAGTTTAAAGGAAAAGAGTTGACAAATGGCAAAATTGAACAACATTTTCTAGACACCTGACTTTCAATTCCTATTGGGTTGTGCCAACTAATCTTCTGACACTTTAGACAAATGATTCTTTCAGTTAAGCTTCGGCCACTTCTGTGGCTATGTCGACTTTGTCTGCTTCAAAGAACATTCTACTCTCTCTCTCCCTCCACTTCCTTCTGAACCATTAGCAACAACCAGAAAATATTTTTACATAGCATTAGTGAACAACCACAACGCATTAGCGTTAATCGCTTGAACAAAGAACGCTTTTGAGTGCTATTCGTTTTGACAACCTATCAAGTTTCATTTACAAAGATTGGAAAACAAAATGCAAATTTTTTTTATGGAAATTATTTATTTTTATGTTGTCTGTTATTATGCTGATTAGTATTTAATATTTGCTTAATTAAATTAAAATTTAATTAGCCGTCAATCTTAGACTGGTTTGTAAGTGATTGGAAACTTCCCAAAAATTTAATTACTCGTCAATCTTGGACTGGTTTGTTAATTATATGAAATTTCCCAAAAATTTTGATTATTTGTACAACAAATCGTCTCACTTGTGTTGCGTTTAGTGCTCACAACACTTCCTCATGCTGCACGCAAACTTAACGCCCCCATTGCTGCCCGCCCGCAACTGCCGTCGCAATGGTTTTATGCAACACTTACGCTTTCAATTAAGACACAATTTCATGCTGCCAATGCGGCAAATATAATAACGGGAAATGTATGTATGTATGTGCGAGTATAAGTATTTTTATATGTTGTATTGCATTAAAAGAAATGGAGCTCAACCACAAAAACCACCGCACTTGCGCGCAGTCAAGACAGCAGCAACAGATTCGCTCACTTACCATCTCACTCACTCAGTCAGTCAGTCAGTCATTCATTCATTCATGCGTTGCGCTTTCAATACAACAACGAATCGATTTTACCGCTAGCCTCAGTCTGCTGCTGCGACGCATTGCTTACTAGCGCGCAACATGTGCCACGCTTACGCTTCGAGGCTGGCGCTGTCTTCCGTGTTACGCTTTTGGTTTGCGTTGACTGACACATTCACAGCAACAACAGCGCCACCCCACTGCCCACATAGGAGGCCGAAGCCCATAAATTTGCGATTACGTGAACAGTCACACGCACACACACACACACACGCAATGTTGGGGCGTATAATGTCTACTTACACACACACACACACACACTCAAACATCGTAAGCAGTTAACTTTGCAAAGAAGAGCTAAGAGGGCTGATGGAAGAGGCATTTTTTGTTGTTGTAACTAAATTTTACAATATCCAACAACAACAAATACTCACTGCATTGCTTCGTATGACTGTTGATTATTCATTAAAGTGCGCGCAACGGCTGCGCGTCTGCCGTACGACAAGTTTCCTTTCAAATATCAGCAAAATCAATAACAGTCGTCTGGACTGTTAGCTGGCTGACATCGATACCTGGTTGGTGTTTGTGCGGCTTCATTAAGGCCCAACTTCGAGCTGTGTGCCGAATCCAAAGAGGGTCGCCAAAGGGGGTAGATGCACATTGCAAGTATGTGAAATGGAAATATGTAAGAAAGACTAAGCTCAACTAAAATCTAGAGCACAGTTCCGCTAATTTGCCAATTAGCTTTGAGTGTGAAGTCAACTTAAGTTAAGTTAGACTAGGGGGTCTTATGAAGGAACTCATTGGGACAATGTACGATTCAGTGAAATTTAATACCCGTCAGGCCTATTTGAACTTCTTTCAATTTTAAACTCCTAACTGACAGACTGAATCATCATCGCCCAGCCCAAACATGAAATTTGAACTGTAGGTACATCTTGAAAATGAAACTTCGTTAAGACGGGATTTTTTTAAATTCGAGGTCTAAAAAGGCAAAACATGGGTTAAGGTGTTGTATGAAGAAAGGCGATTTAATGGGCCCATTGACTTCAAACTTGGTGAAAACACTTGAAATCAAAAGTAATTAGACACGTATTTTATAATTTTTGGAAAATCAAACTTTAACGGGTTAAACAATGGGTTAAAGTGCGGAAAGATTACGGAAGGACTACGAAAAATCATAAACCGATAGGCCCACTGACCTCAAAGTAGGTGCAAACACTTGAAATCGAAAATAATTTGACACGTATTTCTCATTTTTTGAGAATCAGAACTAAGGGGTGGCCCAAGGGTTAAGAGCTTGTATGAAGAAACATTTTTGTACGCCTTTTGACTTCAAACTTGGTGAAAGTACTTAACATGTGAAATAATTCTATACCTGTTTTTCATGTTTTTGAAAATCAAAACTAAAAGTGTTAAACCAAGGGTTAAAAGTTTGCATAAAGAAATATGATTTTGTGCGCCTTTTGACTTCAAACTTCAAAGTACGTCAAATGTGAAATAAATCGACACTTGTTTTCACTTTTTTTTTTAATCAAAATCTGACGGGTTAAAAGTTTGTATGGGAAATTGTTATTACTGAATTAATGGATCTATTGACTACAAACTTGATGAAAGCACTTTAGTGAAAAGTAATTCGACACATGTTTTCATTTCTTGGAAAATCAAAATCTAACAAGGCGAACAAAGGGTTAAAAGTTTGTATGAAGAAAACTTGTTGAAAATATTTCAAATGTGAAACAATTCGATACGTTTTTTTATGTTTCCCAAAAATTAAAATTGAACGGGGACAACAATGGGTTAAGGTTCGTATATGGAAAGGCTACGAAAAAAACATGAACATGGCAAAAGCACTTGAAATAAAAAATAATTCAAGACTAATTAAATAACAAATAATAAATAATTATTTTTATAAAAATCAAAAATTAAAGGGGTAAACAAAGGGTTAAAAGTTTGCATGGAGAAATACGATTTTTTGGGCGTTTTGACTTCAAACTTGGTGAAAGTACTTCAAATGTGAAATAATTCGATACGTGTTTTTTTCGAAAACCAAAATCTGACGGGTCAGCGATTTAATGTTTTTTTTTACTTTGAACTTGGTGAAAGTGCTCCAAATTATTAATAAACCGATACGTGTTTTTCATTTTTGTGAAAATAAAACTGAAGGCGTCAACGATGGGTTAGGACTTTGTATGGTGAACATGATTTAAGAGGTCCATTAACTTAAAATATTTTAACCATATTTCTTCAAATGTGAAATTCACTTCAAATGATAAATAATTAGAAAAGTATTATTTCATGAAAATCTAACGGGGTCAGCAAATTAAAACTCGGCCCCATTGACTTCAAACTTGCGTGCAAAACTGCTAGTACTGTCATAAAAAAATATTAATGGAAATTGATTTCTGAGGCCTTTTGCATTTTTTTTCTGTAATAACTCATAATCTGTTGAGGTATGACTATATTAAATTTAAATTTTCCTTGGTCTCAATCGTCGAAGGACAGTTTTCAAACCAGCAATGTAGTTCGCTTTATACAACTAAATAGTATTCAAATCAGGAATAGATGAGCAAAAAGGCATCTTCCTATTACACTTCCCTGGACACTTTTTCTTCTGAGCATTAAACATTCAAGTACACACTTTACGTAATATCAACCAAGTCCAACTAGGAATTTCATGAAATTTTAGTTTTCCTCCAAATGCAAAAAAATTACTCGACTTGTTTTACTTCATTACTAATTTCCCCTTTTCAATAAGGAAACTCACATTCAACGACAAAGACAAGCATTGCATCAATTTCAACTTCCCATTTTCCCCCCGTTTTAATATGCCAACATCAGCCATCAATCGTTATGAAGGCCAAAGAGCAGTGCTGCACCCACTGGTAACCCGATCCTTTGACTTCATGTTCACGTTCAACTGAGCGCATAGAAAAACCGATAAACAACCAACGACAGATCGATTGTCAGTGGCTCACATTGAATTTGTCATAAAGTTACCGCACATCAGCGGCCAACAATGTTGCAACAAACCGGCGACATGTAGATGTATCACTTCCTCGAAAACAATGCCGACCATAACTGTACATTGATATATACCGCTTATGAATTTTGTCTGCGCAGTCGAGCTTTGAGTTTTGCTGCTGTCATCGGCCACAATGAAATGGCCAACAGATTGTCGATGGATTGGCAACTTATTGTTGATCGGAAGCACTTGACGTCTATGCGATTTCTATTTATGAGTATCGGTTTGTACGCATATCTGGCTGCGTATGTTTCTACCGGAGAGTGTGAGATTATGGCTATAAATCCATGTGGTCGTGTGTGTGTGTGTGTGTGTGTGTGTCTGGCTGTGCCGTTTTATGGAAATGAGTGGCACATCTTGGCTGTTGTTTGGGATTTTCCTTTTTTTTTTTTGCGGACGCTTGAATGTTTAAAATAGTAAATCCAAAACAATAACAACAACTATGGCTGTCAAATCAGTTGAACAATCAAATAAAAAATTTCAAATTTATGCTGGCGCGTTATGCAAGCCGCTGCCGCGTTTGTGCCTACTGAAGTGTGGCGGAACAGATGCCAGCACACACAGCTGAAAAAAAACACACAGCTGACAAATACGTTTTTGATTAAGCATGCGTGTTGTGCACGCAAATTGTGTAAATATGCATAGTCATGAATATGAATGTAAATTTAATAACTCAAATATTTGTTTAAAGCCACATTACACTGTGGTGCAATCACTCATCAGGGGGTGTGAAGTATTCTTCAATAAAAAAATAAATATTTATAATAGCATCAAGTGGTGGATTGGAATGTTGTGAATTGAGTTTATTGATTTGAGTAATGACAAAATATTTTCAGGCAATTTGTTTAATCAATAAATATTTTTTTTACTTTGCTTTTTTTTTTAATTTGAAAATAAGCTAAATTTGTTTTATTATTTGTACTGTAGCATATTTTTGAAGATTATCATTCAACAGCTTTTTTTGAAGTGAAAGAAGTCAACAATCCATCTTCTTTCATATAAGGAATCGCCTTCTTTTGGGCTTTTTATCCACTTTCGAAGAACGTTTACACGAAAATGTTGTTCTGTTGTTTGTACTGCAATATATTTCAGAGAATTTCACTCAAAACCATTGCTGAAATTTTTTTTAGGTATGGAAAAACCACAATTGGTAACATATTGACCAGTGTCTGACCGAATATTCGTTTTCGGCTTCGGTATTCGGCTTCGGCCAAAATAGCCAAATACTTTAGCCAAAGGTTTTCGCAATGTAATGCAAGTAAATTTGCTCTGTTTCGAAGTATTTTATCAAATATAGGGTTTTATCGATATTTCGGACATCAAGATTGCGATTAATAAAAATGATCTCTAATCGCTATTTATGTCAATTGAATCGTTAAGGTTTTCTGTGTTTGTTAAAAACTGAACTCTGAAACTGTTTTTGTTTTTTACTAAAATATATAGGTATGTATACTTATATATTTAATCAGTTTTTTCCTTAAAAGAATTTTTATTTTTATTATTATTTGTTATGTTATTATTATTATTAACCCTTCAGGGATACTGGTGTTTCACGACATGTTCAGTTGACCCTGAAACTAGTAATTTGTACCTATTATAAACTCAAAGGGTCTCCAAAAAGTCGATAATAAAGCTTGTGCCAACGTCTTGCAAAAGTCGTAGCGAAAATTCTAAAATTGTTTATGGAGATCAATCGTCTACCTAAGATTGCTCTAAGAGCCTAAAAATGGTGAAATGTTGCTTAACCGGTAACAATGACAAACAATTTAAATTAAACTGGATAGCACAGATCAATGTCTTTCTCAAGAAAACATGTCACATTTCCAACCTGATATACTGGAAATTTCTTATGTAGCCATTATAGCCACGGTTGCCACTCAACTAAAAGTTTACCAAAATTTTTCTAAAAAAGGCCCAAAACGGGAACGAAAGTAGCATTTTATGTTTTCGACAAATTGTTATTTAACACAAATGCAAAACATAATTTTCGTATAGTAAATTTATTAATAATTATTAATTTTTTTTTTATAATTATAATAAATTATTGGAAAATAAATAAAATTTTTTTTATATCGAAATTTTTACCGATTGCCCTTAAAACGTTAGTATTTTTTTTTTATAAAAAAAGGCCCTAGTGTAAAAAAAGTCCCACTTTTAGTCTAAATGAACCAAAAGTGGCAACCATGATTACAGCTGCCACCTAAAATTTCATACTGTTCAATATTGGAAAAATTAATTCAAAATAATTTAAACAAAACTAAAATCTAATAAAAAAAATACAAATTGTTAGCTTTACAGCCGCTATCTCTGAATTTCGAAATGTTCAATATTGGAAAAATTAATTACAAATAATTTAAATAAAACTAAAATCCAATAACAAAAAATACAAATTGTTAGTTTTACAGCCGCTCCATCAGAATTTTAAAATTGTCAACATTGGAAAACTTAATTAAAAATAATTTAAATAAAACTCAAATCCATTAACAAAAAATTCAAATTGTTAATCTTGAAGTATTAAAAAAATAATAATATCAACATAAAATTATTAACAACAACCCAATCTCTCATCTTAAATTAAAAAACCCTTTTTTATTAATTTCTCTTTCATTGGAAAACAAAACAGTTTCCAGCTGTTATTTTTAACAAAACATGAAAAACATTCAATATGCCAGTCGATGAGTTCATTAACATTCGAACTATAAAACAACACTAAAATGTCTTTATTCATTTTTCGACTGGCACAACATCAACTTAGCAGGTAGCAAATGCAAAATAAATCACAATGTAAAGAAATTAAATCGACATGTGTCCATAATGAAAGCCAACGCCACACAAAAATATAAGGCAACACCCATTTCCACACACCTCCCTCTCGCCATTGTCAGCACAGCTCAATTTCCGTCAGCTACAATTACCGCACACAGCAACACCTCAGCCGAAAACGGAAATGATAATTTCAAAAACCTAAAACAGAAAATGAATGAATTCGCACTGCGGTCGGTGGCAGCTGCCGTATGCACACACTCAGACAATTAAATTCAATTAAAAGTGAAATTTTTAAAAATCAATTAAAACATAATAACAGATATAGAAACAACGCCAACACTTGCAACAACAACACGCGCGCACGCTGCGAAGTTATTTGCGATTTGCATTTAATCAATCCAGCAGCAGGGGGGAGAGATTGACAAGCGAAACGACACGGCGGCCGTCGTTATGAGTGCAGCGTAACCCACGCCAACTGTTGCCACTGTCAGTGAAAGCAACAATTTAATTACGGCAAATAAATTACAACTAATTTCGTGGCAAAGCAAGAGAAAAAAACATCCACAACGCAAGTTTAATGTGAGAAATGTCTATTCTTCCAAAGGCAAAATGCAAATGAAATTAAATAAAAATGTATATAAAAACATTCAGTGGCAACCGACATGCATACAAATGCAGCAGCTGCATAATTTGTTTGTTTGTTTATTATTTTTTGTTTTGTTTTTATTTTTGGGCTCTGCGCATTGACGATTATTGTGCTCGGGCTTTCAATAATTACACTGTACAACAGCATTGCTGCAACAGAGTAACGACCGTATATTTCTAAAAGAGGACGTCATACTGATCATTTTTGCTGAACAAAGTAATAGTCCAGCACGTCTGAGTTTTTTGTAATTTGCACATAAAGGTTAAAGGGTCCCTATAGACTTTTACACGGAAAGTATAAAAACTTGAAGAGCTAGAGCTTTGATGTCTAAGACAAAGTTGTTTGCATTAAAAGTGTGAATCTTTTTTGTGCACACATGAACCCCCCCTTCCCCTTTTCTTACCCTCCTTTTTCATGTTTTTCGGAAAAATTATTCATAAAAAGCTTGAATTGAGTAAAATATTGAAAAAAATACCATATTGTCTTTTGGGAAAATATTGTTCATTAAAAAATAGGGATGGTCTTCCAACCCCAAAACTTTCTCAAAACTTCCCAAAAAAAATAAAAAGCCTTAAGCACGAAACCTTAATTTAATATTTTTTCATAAATTGCTAGCTCTGCTTCAGATGTTAAGAAAAATTTTGAATATTAAAAAAATAAATATTTTGCATTTTCCATTGAAAAATAGTTCAGGTGGAATTTGAATCTTAATATTGATATTTACATCTGAGCATTCCCATAAAGCGAAGCGTCTTTTTTGAAATCATAAACATTGTTAATTTTATTAAGAGGGGACTTCTTGTTTGGAGACCAGGCGTGCTGGACTATTACTTTGTTCGGCAAAAATGATCAGTATGACGCCCTCTTTCAGAAATATATGGTCGTTACTCTGTTGCACACAAAAAGTTTAAAAATGTTGTACTGTGTTATTTTTCGCAGTTGAGGCAAAAATTGCGCATTCCAAGTTGAAATGATTGCAAGAAGTCATTAAAAGGGGTGTGACAACAAGTTGACAAAACCAACTATGAAATAGCAAAAACAAATGTATTTAAACACAACAACAAGAAAAACATAACACCACTGACAACAAAACCAATACCACAGTAAATATGTACCTGTCAGGTCAGGCAGAGAGCATGGAAAACCTTGAATTTAAGACCGCTGACGGCAATCACTGCACACACACACACGCACACACACTAACCGATCAATTCAGACATAGCCTTTTGAACATTGAAGCATCAGCCAGCACTGCAAGTGCCAAATTTCACGCCATTTTCCAACCTGCATGCTTGCAACAAATTTGTTACTTTGTGTATTCACATAATTTGTATTGAAGTCAAAGAAAGCTGCACACACACACACACACAAAGAGCGCCGACCACACCAAATATCGTTTCTCTTGCATTTTGTTGCGTTTAATTTATTTGTTGTTGTTGTTTGTACTTGGTTAAATTTTTCCCTACAAAAGTGGAACATGCTGCTGCCGTATATGGAATTTCTAACTCACACACCGAGAAATGTTGTACGTGCCTTTGGCTCTTGCCGGCTAGTTGCATTGTTATAATGGTTGGGATTACAGCAGCCCTCTTACTCTTACTTGCCTCACCTTTTTTTTGCTGGCCTTACTTTGAACACCGATAAAGGTAGATTTTTCATCACTCGCCTTTGTGTAGAGCACTTTTGTATGCTGCACCAGCCACAACTTTCCATTTTCTTTTGCATTTGTAGGAAAGTGAAAAGATTTTGTGTGATTCTTTGCTTGGTCTCTGTATGAAAAATCATCAAGTGAATCTTTAGTTTGCAGCTGAATGAGCAGACTTTGTCTCGAATTGCAGTAGCAGAAGCCACGTTTGGGGCGAAGAAGTCTCCTCAAGTAAAGCTTAGAAGGGTAGAGGAAGAACAGAAACGGAAAAAGGTGAATGGAGAACACCATTGGAGGATTTGGTTTCACTGTGCTCTGGTTAGTTAGTTAGTTAGTTGATACGATTCTCGCAAGAAATCTAAATCGGGGTAAATATTTTCACTCATAAAGTAGTGAAAACCATTTGAAATAGTAGAGTTCAGCAGTCTTGTTCTTCTTTATTCACTAAAGCTATTATAACTGAGTTCCAATCAAGGTCTGGAAGAATTATCAGGTATAACACCGTGAGACAGCATTTTTCACACCGGGAAAAATCCATATGTGCGTGAAACTAGAGACCAAATATAGTAATACTGCGTACTCAGTTTTTTATTTCTACATCCTTTGTCCTTTTAAAAGGACTTCAGAATTTTGAAGGGGATAAAAAATAAAAAAAATTAAAAAAATATAAATATATAAAATACAAAAAATATAAAAAATACTTAACCTCGTTAGAATATGACGATAGATATGTATATCAAATTAAAGAGGAAAGGCTCAAGAATTTAAATAAAATTGATTTTTGGTCTATTTGTAAAAAAAAGGATATGAAAAAGGTCCTTTGAAAATTTTAATCCTTTATATCCTTGAAAATTTATACAGAATATTCTTGAAAAGTAACTATGTTAAAACCCAAAATTTCCTTGATCACATGTCGAAATTTCATTACTCGAACTTTATTGGTTCGAAAGTTATTAAGAAAAGGCGGAAGCTGCAATTCTCATGAAGTACAAAAATTCTAATTTATTTGAGTATCAGTATTTTAAATAATAAAAAGATACAAAATCAATGAAGCGAGAATAATGAAATTTTGACACGTGATCAAGGAGATTTTGGGTTTTAACGTAGTTTTTTTCAAGAAAATTCGATATAAATTTTCAAGGATATAAAGGATTAAAATTTTCAAAAAACCTTTTTAAATAAAAAAGAAATTTTATTTAAATTCTTGAGCCTTTCCTCTTTCATTTGATATACATATCGCCATATTCTAACGAGACTAAGTATTTTTTATAATTTTTTTTATTTTTTATCCCCTTCAAAATTTTGAAGTCCTTTTAAAAGGACAAAGGATGTAGAAAAAAAAACTGAGTACGCAGTATTACTATGTTTGGTCTCTAGTTTCACGCCCATATGAATTTTTTTCGGTGTGAAAAATTTTTTTTATTTTTGTTGTAACAGCAACGCCAAGCAACAGCCAACCAAAGTTGCAATGAAAAATTTCTCATTGCCGCAACGCGTTCACCAAACCCTGGACAGCCGCATCGAAACAAGTAATCGTTCGCGCAGCACTTACCAGACGAAACATCGAAGAAATATGTGTCAAAAGTTGCTTACACCAAAATAACAGCAACAGCTACAATAATTACAGCAGCAATGCAACAACACAGCGCTCACACGGCGTTTCGTGTCGTGTAATCAATTTGTCATATAGCCGCAGGCAATCGAACCAATGCATCGAAGCGACGCTTCACCGATGTGGATTGAGTTGAATGAGTCGGACAAACCGCCAGCAATAAGCAACTTTTACTTTAATCGAAAATTAATATTTCCACGCGGCCGCTCTTCTGCCTCTTCACTTTGTGTGTGTGTGTGTGTGTGTGTGTGCAAATTCGAAGGAGCGGCGTCTGCGTCGCTTTTTGAAAAGCGAGACAAATAATCGAATAGACGAACCCACAAACTGAGGAATGATTCGTCAGCCGGCCATTTCACTCGCCTAACTAGTGGCCGTTGTGTGAGTTGAAGGGGCCGTCAACCGTCAAAGTGTGTGCGGCGAGCGTGTGAGTGACCGATATTTTGAGGCGCCGCGGCAACTTTGCAGTCGCCTATATGTATCTGGCTAATATGTATATATGTACCTATGTATTTACCCATTTGTAGGACGCAATAACGTGGTCACTTTTGCTTTCGCAGCATCGCCGTTGAGCTGTTGACCGCGGCTGATGACGTTAATGGCTGCCGCTACAGTCAGCCGCCTAGTAATGGCCATCCAATTCTACTTGTATGGATGACTGCGCCATTAGCGCTTTTGTTGTGTGTTTTTTCGCCAAATTGTTCACATTTATTCAAAAAATATAAAAACTTCATTGTTGTCAAGATTTCTTGTCCTATGCATTGTTATGCCGCTTGTGTGGACTGTCGACAATAACTCAAAAGTGTAAAATTCCATAAAAAGCAACACACCAATGGCAGCAACAACAACAATGGCAGCCTCAGCAACAGTGATGGCGACAACAAAAAACACTGCCACATCCATTGATTTAACTTTCACTGCAGGCGTTGACAAAAGTTGCCATGACTTTTGTGGCACTTGAAGCGATTATTGTTGTTGTTGTTGCTGATGCTGATGCTGTGAGCCACCAACATCGACTCCAACAAAAGCAGCAATCACATTCATTGTTGTTGTTGTTGCTTGAACTGTCACTGTTGGCACAGGTGTGTGTCTCGTCTTTCTCTTTTAGTTGTCTTTTGCCTTTTCTCTCAGTGCATTGCAGTAGTTTTTCATAGAAAAAATAAATAAAATCGTAAAACCCCATGTTTTTCATGCTAATTAATATTGTTTGTTGCTGCACTGACTTCGCTGGCAATTACTTTTTTTTCTTTTAGGGTGATCTTTTGCACACAGGTTGTGGATAGAGCAATAAAATTTCATGTGTTTTTTTAAGGCAGTCTTGAACGACCAAAAATTATGGTCCACAGTATGTTTATGCAAGTTTTAGTTTAAGGAATTCATGAAATTTCCATAGGCGTTTTGCATTGGCAAAGGAATTTTTCACTCGTACAAGCAGTTTTCATTCGTACTAAAGAGGACGCCTGTAAGGGGAAGCGGGCATTAGCGAAAAACAGCGCTCCAAACCGATCTTAGCGAAGTCCACAACCATTCTGATGTCACCTTCTTTACACAACAGGACCCCATCACTAAGGACTACCTGCGGCAGGCCAATCACCTACTCCAGTGTTGTCAGATACTTGAAATGACTTTTTCCTAAATCTTAAAAAATACTGAATTTTCCTCCCAAAAGTTAAAAAAATCGCCTACATTTTTTTAATAATTTGCGTAATTTTAAAGGAATTAAACTTTTCATAAAAAATAAAAATAACACATAGGTAGATTTTTTTTATTGTAGCCCTTAACAAAAACAAAACATATAACAAATGAATTAAATAAAAGTGCCGTTTTTGGCGGGATTTCATTGTGACAGCAATAAGTAAGAACGAGATAGAACGAGCTTACTTTTTGTAGCACAATAAAGTGCTTTGACTATTAAAATAGTTGCCAATATATGTTTTGTTGCCAGTGTTCCCAATACATCATACTTCGTTATCCAAAAATATCCCAAAAATCCACTAAGTATCCGAAAAATCCCCTAACATAAAATATTAATCTCCTAAACTTTCTCCTAAACAAATCTTCCTCCTAAAAAGTATCCTAAAATGCCAATAATCTCCTAAATCTAGGAGGAAATCTCCTGATCTGGCAATACTGACCTACTCTGACAGAAAACCCGATTAACGTAACCAATACAAGGCAATGTCTTGTGAAGGCCCTATGCTCCCGAGAGGAGTGAACAAGGAAAAAAAACTAAATGTCTAGAGACCTCAATAATGCTCAGTAAGCCAAATGGCTTCGAACACTGTCAAACTGAGACATACACATTGCCTAATGAACAGATTGCTTACTTATTTAATTTTCAAGACGTTTCAATTGGAGATCGCTTTTGCCCGAATCTCAAATGGAGCTAGCACCATTTTCTAGTGCCAATCGTCAAATTCTGTACTTTCAACAAAGATGTAATCGTAGTCTTTCATGTCAACCACCTGTGGGTGTTGTCTCCCGCCTTTCCTAAACTGCTTAGACGATTTCGTATAAATTAGACTATCTTACAAGGTTAGTGGTCTGAAAACCGACTACATTAAAGTCTCGAGAGGAACTTTAGAGTAAGATTTCAGTCAAGAGATCTTTGGCCCATCGAGAGGAATAGTAAGCAACACAGCGTCAAAGTCCTCAAATATGGATCAAAGTTCAGTCGAGTAGAGAGAGAGAGAGAGAGAGAGTTCAGTATGAGATCCAAAAATGCCTAAAACTTTCTGATAATTGTTCAGTTTTTCAAGCGGTGGAAATTTTGAAAGATTTAGCTGTAAAGGCAGAAATATACTTCTTTGTTGACAGTCAGGCAGCTTTTAAGCTGTTATCAAGGAACTCTGGAACAGTGAAAGAGTGCTACAAATCTTTAGCACAGCTAAACAAAGTCTCCCTCTCTTCTCTCTTTGGTTCCAGCACACTGTGGCATTTCAGGAAATGAAAAGGCTAAAAAGGCAGCAACTTCAGAGGAGGAACCATTCCCCTTATGCTACCCTATACAATATTACAGAAGAGAAAATGAAAATAAACTTCAGGCTATCGCATTAAAGAAGTGTTGGGAATTGAGTGCTTGTAGGATTAGTAAAATCTTTATTTATTTATTCTCAACCTCTCTCGAAGGTCCACACGAGTGCTGATAGGTATGACAACAGGACACTGTCTAATAGGCACACATGCCTACAGACTAGAAATGACTGAGTCAAACATCTCTTAACACTGTTCGGACCCCGAGGAGGAAGAAAGAATAACACATGTCCAGTGTCATTGCTAAGCTTTAGCAAGACGCAGGATAAAAGTTGTGGGTAGCGCCTTTTTGCACTCCAAAAAAAACCAATGCAATAACAATGGACTTAGTTCAGAAATGAGGAAAAGGTCAGACATATGCGGTTGTACTATGGACCATTGTGTCTATGTGAGACCGCCATAACCTAACCTAACCTAGACTATCTTAATTCTATACAGAGTTGAAATTCATTCCAACTAAATAAAAATAATGAAAGTACCTTTAGAGTAAAAAAAAAATATTAGCAAATTTCAGCACGCAAGCCAACTTACCGTTAATAATGACAACTTCTTTAAATCGCAATACGCTTTTCTACACAACTAGTACACCTTTCGTGGCAGGCGATTGCTTATCACCTGAAAAAATGAAATCTCGCTCTAGAAAAATAATTAACCACATTCGTCATGGTGTGAGTGAGGCCTGTGTGACAATGGCTGATGAATGAATGAGTGAGTGAAACAATGACTGACAGCTGTTGATAATAATAGAACGTACACCGCATAGCCACAATAACAACAACAACCATACAAATAATACGTTCCGCCGCGTTTCTGTTGCCTGCAACCGCAACAACAATGCGCCTGCGCAGCGCTTATGTGCGGCATATCTTAATTTTCTGTGCAACAAGTGAACATTTTCTTTTCTCCAACCAGCTCAGCGCGGCTCATGTTACAATTTCTCATGTGACGCGTACGCCTCCCGCACAACCGCACTGCTTCCATCAATTTTGACTACACTTTTCGCCAAGCACTGTGCGATGTTTTCAGTTTTCCGTTCAGGTGGACTACAGAGTTGCCATCAATTTAGTGCGCTGCAACAAGTTACGACAGACATGTTGCACAGTGTTGCCATATTAGGGGATTTGCTTCCAGATTTAGGAGATTCTTGGGCTTTTAGGAGAATCCTTTGGAGGAACAATTGTTTAGGAGATTTTGATGGTGAAACATTTGACATCATTAATGGCACTGAAGCCTTGAATATTGAAAGCTAACGTGTGTAATTTATTTTAATTAAATTTTATGCTTCAAAGTGTATAATTTAGGCAATGAATGAAGAAAGTTTACAAAAGGGAATTTCATACCGATGTTTGTATTAAGTGGTTGTTAATAAATAAATGAATAAGAAATGCAGCAATAAAATTAAAAAAAATCATTTTTCAATAATAATAAATAAATAATATTATTAAATTTTTAATTTATTATTAAATTTTAATAATAATAAATCAGGGACCGTAAAAATTATGAGCTAAATATAAAAATCAAAATATAAAACTTATTTTTCGATTTGTATTTTCCGCTCACCGAATAAAAATTATTTGTTGATTTTTTTGTTTTGATCAGAAATTAAAAATTATTTGTTGAGTTTTATTTTTTTGGGGGAAAAAAAATTATGCGGTGAGTTTTATTTTTCACCTGCAGAATGAGAATTTATTTTTCAGTTTTATTTTTTCTTCACAAAATAAAAATTATTTTTGTTTTTGATTCAAAAATAAGCCTCATGTGCTAAGTTCAATTTTTCAAAAAAATTAATTTAAAAAAAAAATAAAAAAATTTTTTTTTGAAGTTCCTTGGTTTAAACGACAAAAATTAGTTAAAAAAATTTAAATTTTTGGGAAATAATTTCATTTTTTTTATATTTTTGAGAAAGTAATTTTAGGTATCTGGCAGCACTGATGCTACACGCAAATATAACACGACGCCATAGAACTGGTCCACAATTCGGACGGTTGCGCTTCTCATTTTTTGTTTTCAAACGTTGTTTGTCTTAATTTTATTATGTTGGCTTTGTTTGAAAATTGTTTCAAATTACCTTAATTTAAGTGAAGCGTTCGCCACCAGCTTCGTCCAGTTGTAAGTAGACGTCGCTGCGGCCAGCTGTCTGTCTGGTTATCTGGCAAGGCCTGTCTGCGCTTTTCACTGTACCCATTTATCGGCTGCCAATTTTGTTTACGACTTTTTCTGCCACTTAAGCACACCGCGCCTGCGCTTAGCTTTTCTGAGCGCTCCAGTTTTTCTGTTGATGGCCTTTTGTTTTTTTTGTTTTGACAGGCCACAAGCACTTTTGCTGGTTTTCTTTTCACGCAAATCTTGCACATGACAAATGCGTGTGCGTAAATGTTTAAATTTATTTGTTTGTGTGTATTTCTAAGCGACACACAAAGCTGCGTAGGCAGCGTGCAGACGCTTAGAGGCTTCAAGATTTAGCAAAATATTAAAAAAAAAAAAATGAAATTCGAATATAAATTATTGCCGCACTCGGCTGCTGTCTCTGCGTTGTTGTGAGGTGTTGGTCTGCGTGCCAGCTAGAAATCGAATCGAGTTGTTGTTGTAAATTTCACACGTTCCGATACTTTCGTTTTGGGTGAAAAGCAGCCAATGCAAGTTTTGTGGTGGTGGTGTTTTTGCGTTAATTGCGCTGATTGCTGCGGTCGCCACATTTGACAGCGCGCACTCGAAACGTACGTCGATAGGTACGAAGTGCGCTGATTTTGTTGCTGCGTAGGTTTAACCATTCAATTTGCGACTGCGCGCCCTCACTTCACGCGCTCTCTCTTCCACTCGCAATTGGCTTTCTCTGTTTAGTTATTGTGCGCTGCTTTAGTTGATTAAAACATAAACTGTGGTTTCTGCTTTTACCTCAAACCTATTGAAATTTAGTTTTTATGTGCTCCAGTGCTGCACACAACACTTTCAGCTTCCGTTTTAACCAAAAATACAGCATTTACCACACTTACCACTTTTATGGGTTTTGCGCTTAAGCCCACCCAGCTCATAAATCTGAGAAGCCGCAGTGTTGTGAGGCACGTGGCAGCCAGTGGCTTAGCTGAGACCCACATTTTTTGCCAAAATAAATCGTTTTGAAATTTCTCCTCATCGCTGGTTACTGCCAGCTAAAATTTCGATTGTTTTTGTTATTAATCATCTTTAAACTGCCTTGCAAAAATTAAACAAAAACCCCCAACTCGGCTTCATAGTCGCCAATAAAGCATTAAACACTCAAAATGCCAAAGTCCATGCTTTGTCAGGTTTATTTTTTGCCATTGCTGCTATTGTTTTGACCGCTTTGGTGGTCAAGGTGACCATTGTCAAGCATAGAAGAATATGCTAAACTAGCAATTTTTTGTTTTCGTTGGCTTTTATAATCTTCATAGCTGTCATACGTAATGAGAAATTGCTCAAAGTTTCACAAAACACGCAACGTGCTTTGTAATTGTACAGAAGCGAATGCAAATTCAATTTTTTTTTGTGGTCTCTCAGCTTGCATCATCGCACTCGGTTGGTTTGGCATATTTTTGGCACTTAATGCTGTCACAGCAAATCTTCAGAAGACTCATTCTGACAACATCAGCTTTTGTTGATTATGATTCAAGCAATGAGTTGATCACAGTGGTGATTTTTTTTAATTATTTGAATTTTTATTTTATTTACTTATTTTTCTGGTGCCAACTATAACGCACATTTTTAATTATTAAACTGTTAAGTATACATTTTAGTATTTAAATTGCTATTTAAATCAATTTCAATTTGTAGTTGTGATTTTTTTTGTATTATTTGAATTTTTATTTTATTTACTTATTTTCTGGTGCCAACTATAACGCACATTTTTAATTATTAAACTGTTAAGTATAAATTTTAGTATTTAAATTGCTATTTAAATCAATTTCAATTTGTAGCTAAACCAACTAATGTGTTCTTTATTAATTGGTGTTTAATAACAAACAACAAAAAATAAAATTTTCAACAAGTAAGAAACCGGATAATCAGTTAACAATTTAAATAAATCTTGTATAATTGTCAAGAATTTTTACCACCACACTAATTGAAATTTATTGAACATTGGCGCACAGCAGAAGAGTCACCTCACGTTCTGCCTCTTTAATCCTAAGTAATCTAACTGCAATTTTTTTGTTCGAAAATCTTCATTTCTATTTCTCACTCTATTAGCACCAAATTGGCAAAAAATTTACTTCCAAATAAAGTAATTCATACAATCGAAATCCGTAGAGTGCAAATGTGCCACTTCAGGTTTGTATTACGTGCCGCCATCTGCTTTTGGAGGTTATGAGAACACGTACGCTGCAGCCAGAAAATTTTCAACACGATTTCGTGAGTTATAAAGGCGACACGATCAACAATTGAGACAGCAACAGCAAACGCCAAGCAACAACATTAGTGGAAAACATATTAAGAACAGCAATTGTTGCTGCCACTTCCGTTGCTACTTGCAGCTGACTACTTTTCCGCTTGATTTGATTTTGTTTGGGGTCAAGACAGACACTTCACTGTTCACTCTAACGACAAATTGCCAATAGAGCTGCCAAATGTCAGCAATTATTGTGCCAAATCTAATAGAGCAACTTTTGCTTTTGACATTTGACGCAAATGTCACTGCAACCGTGTGTGGGTTCAAATAAAAAAAATTTATATAAACTTCAGGCAGTTCTTTCTATACAACGAAATGCACTGCCCACTTGCACATTGCTGACATCATTGTTTTGCATTGCCACCAATAGCAATCACAACAACAAAAACTTGACACAATTCCTTTTCATGGCATTTTTCGTGTCATTATTTGCTCGCCCATTGCCGATTTGCGCAAAAGCCCACAAATAAATAAGTATGCGATTTTTTTTTGTTTTTATAATGTTTTCATATTAGTGGTGGTTGTTGTTATTATTGTTGTCAATGCGTTTATGTTTGCAATTATTTTTGCATTTTTGCTGCTTTGTAAAACAACAATAACAATAAGAAATCACTGCCAGCGCTGAGTGGGGAGTCTTGTCGCTGTAAATATCGCACAACAAATTGAAATATTGCTGCAACAACGGTAACAAATTCGTTATTGCAACAGAGCACATAATGACAATGAAACAAAAACAACAACAACAACAACAAGTGTGTTAAGTGTAGGTTACAACGACTGTGGCCGTCTCTATTCGCGTGTGTCTGTTTTTTTTTTTACTGCCCTCCAATAAGTGACTATTTGTCTGCCTGTCTGTCTCGCTGTCTGTGCTGCGCTGTCTGCAAGCGCGTCAAACGGAAGGTTGGTGCAGTATTTGGTTGGCATTTTGTGGGTTTGGCAAGCTTCGCCTTTTGTTTTTCAAACTGTTTTACTGTTTTATTTTTTTGTGCAAAATCTGCAATAGTTTCTTGTGGAGGCTGGCACACAACACCCAAAAAATCTGTACAACAATTTTTATTACACAAAGACAATCACCAACTTTGCCGAAATCATAAAAATTCCATGTGGCAGCCAATATTTGTGCTTTGCGCATACTTTGTATTGGGTTTTTTTTATTTATTTTGTTTACTTATAGTTTTCGCTTCGGTTTTAGTTGTTGTAAAAATTGGCATGGCCATGCGAGGCGTTGATGTGAAACAGTAATGACAGCTTTCTGTTGCTCAACAGTTGTGCATAGCTGGTGTTGTTGTTGTGTTTATTTAAGATTTTGTTTTTGTTAACCGCTGCATTGGCAATTTGTTTCTTATTGCTTTGGCATTTTGGGTGTAGAAAACAAAGAGAGCTCTACACTTGTGTGCTTTTGTCTGAATGCGGTGTTTGTGTTTTAGTGTCTATTTAAATGCTGACAAATAAATGTCGAAATATTTTAACACGCCAGACATTTAACCACCACCACCACCAATAAATAAATAAATGACTAATTTTTGTGTTGTTCGTTTGCTTATTTTCTTTCACAGCTGGAAGTCCATAAATGCAAAAATTGGTAAGTGTTGGCGTGCGGAGAAGTGAAATTTACTTTCTACTTTGTTCGTACATATGCGAAAAGTTTCGACACTTAAAATACGCCCAATAAATCTTAAGAAAGAAACTTATTGTTCAGACAGCGTAATTGTTGGCCGTTGCGATTACTCATATTTGGGTACTCTTGGAAAATTTTTTGAACGAATCTAAGGAACATAAAATATGTTATATAATAAAATAAAATGTTATAGAATCAGACAAATTTTTGATTTATTAACCCTTTCCGGTCAATTTCCGCGTTTTTTGAGATAAAAATGTTTTTTTCTAAATATAAACTCTAATTGACCATTTTAGCAATAAAATACAACAAAATATCAAAAAAATTATTTAGGTTGAGAATTACAGCTCAATCAATTTTGTACGATATATCGTACAATGGTACGCAAAGGAGTAAAAATCCATGACATTTTTGTTTCGTTTTTTTTTAGTTTTATGAACAATTCATTGATGTTTTTGATAGAAAACTAAGTTATAACAACAAAAAATCAAAACGGGATTTCATTTTGATTGAAACTTATATAAATTATATATAAAAACGATTGATTCACATTTATTCGGCCTTATATAACCGTTGTTGTTGTTACAAAGCCCTTTTACCCTCAATAAAACACAGAATCAATTAAAATTCATATAGGTTTACAGAAAAATACTGAATATAGCCGATTCCTATTATCGTAGTGGGAGTGGCAAGTACGAATGTATAACCTTACATAACCTGTGTCTGCTCAGTAAAACACAAAATCGTCCAGTAATTTTTATTTTTATTCAAAAATTGCCGAATTGTCGAATTTTATTAGTCACGTGGTTAACAGATGGGCGTGGCAGGCACGTAAACTCAAAAATTCTATTACCAAACCCATAATTTAAAAAAATGCAAACACAACTTGCAACCTTTGTCTTCCATTTGTACGATATATCGTACAAAGCTTTGCAACCCTTGTGGTCATTTGTACGATATATCATAAAATTTTTTTAAAGACTCGGGAAAACTATTTAGACGCAAAAAATGTTAAATTTAGTAAGTTCTATAAATCAACTAAGATTCAAACTTTGAAATTGTTTAGCTTTTTGCAACTAAAAAGTATTACATATTTAAAAATTCCTCCGCAGAAGCATCGTCATTTGCTGGTTTTTCAAATTCTTGCAAAAAGCTGCTTACAAAATGCATTCATACTGTGAACCCACGGCTATAATGATTTATATTTTTAAACAGACTGATACAGCACAGCCTACTTAAAAAGAATTAAAAAGCCGTTCCATAAAAAGTGCGTTCCCTGTCAAATAAACGATATATCGTACAAATTTCCGGAAAGGGTTAATATTCCCCTAAGAAAAACTAATCGAATCATCTCAACTGAACATAACCTTATTTTGTTCTGCTAGTTAAAAACTATATTCAAATCATAAACAATATTCATTCTTTCAAACGTATTGCAACACCTTTAAAAGTCTTTTGGTTTCGATTTCTGTTAAAAATCAAACCAAAACTCAACTCAAACTCAAACCATTAAGCATTGCGCTGATTCGTATTGATTACTCATCAAAGCCAATCTTAAAAGTACTAAATGTACATTTAAATGCTCAGCCATCACAATTCAAGTATTTCACATGATCAAGAAACCAGTTCAGATGCCAATAAAAGCGAAATCACATTAAAAAAAAACGCTTGAACAGTACGGAAAACAGCAGTAAGAACAACATTAAGAAAAGACCTTGAAGGCCCACATAACAGCAGCAGCAATTTTATCACTTTTGCTTCAAACCTTTGTGGTAATCATAAAAAACAATAAATAGTCGTAGCAACAAAACAAAAAAACATTCAATCTGCATAGCTTCAATGTTCATTGACTTCTTGTCTAACGGCAGCATAAACCTTAATAGCGGAACCGAATTCTTAGCAAACGTTTTTATTGCTATTCATTTGATAGTTAACAGTAAACATGCGGAATTTAAATGAAATTAATTTTAATTAAAATCCGCAACAAAGCTGCAGCTTCTTATTCCATTCGCTTCGGCATTACGGGCAGCAATAAAATGCGCCATTTAATGTTTTTCGTTTTCACAGTTCACCTTTGCAAGTAAAGGCAAAACATTTATGATCTGTTGCCAGCATTGCTCGTTGTTGTTTTTTTTTGTTTTTGTTCTGCACATGGCTGGTTTACTTTCAATTTTAATTTTGCTTTCTATGCTTTGGCGTTTTTATGGGAACTTTGAAAACATGTTTCACAAAACTAACATTGCAGTGCAACAACAAAAATTTAAACTGACTACCACCAAAAAACAACAAACAGAATGGCAACAATGAAGGCAATAGCCGCAAATTGTAGTAGTCAGCAGCAACAACAAATGTATTGCTGGCCAAGTGGTTGCCATTTAACTTTGACAGCACCAACAACAATAAGCACAATGGTAGCAGCAACAACAACAACAATAACAACTAGTGGTCATACCTACTAATGAAAATGACCATAATGACGGAAGTTCCCAGTTCGCTGTGTTGCTTTTTTTGGGTCTTTTCGCCCCAACTTGGCGTAATTGTTAGACTCGTTTCGCTGAAAAGTGAAACGTTTTCATCAAAGCACCAACGAAAGCCCAACCAAAAGTACATTCGGAAGTAGCGAAAATCACTTTCAATTGTCGCATAATTACAGAACATGTCGCTTTTTATTTTTTATTATAAATTTCTTGTGGTTGTTTTAAATTAATTGCCACTGTGGTGAATGCAAATATTATTATAAAAAAAAACAATTACTTGCCAACAAAAACAGTAGCCAAGGTGATGAAAGGAAATTATAAAAATGACCGGAGATGGTTGGAAATTTATAAACCTTACTTCAAATATTTGTCAGGCAAAATATGTCTGGTTAGAAAAAAATACATGTTTTCTCAGCCTGTGGATTCACACATCTAAATTATACTATTTTTGTCCTGACAGTTCAAAATAGAAAATTTAGTTAATAGGAGACAATTTTTCTCTTTCATTTGATACCCATATCTTCATCATTACACAGCCGCAAATATTTAAAAAAAATCTGTGGAATGCTAATGTCCTTGAAATTTTAAAGTCCTCTAAAAAAGACTTTGGGTCAGAAAATGAAAAACTGACCATGTCATATTACTACGAATGGCCTCTAGTTTCACGCCTATATCAACATTTGGATGGGTCTCGACAAAAATGTTTTTTTTTGTCGCACGGTGTAATAAATGTAAAGTAGGTGCTTTCACTCAGTGCTCAGTTTCTCATAACTTTGTCATTTTTCTTTCGATTCTATTGATGATAGACTTAATATATTAGTTGCACAAATAATATATCTTTCATCCCAGATTTTAAAACCACAGGGGATGATTTATTTTATCCATAAAAAAATCATTCGAAATTTTATGATTCTTGAAAATGGTCGAAAAATTCACTATTTTCAAACTTTCACCATCAGTAACTTCCCCACATCTCATCTGATTTGGGCAATCTATATATCGCTGGAACGGCCAAGATATTATCTTTTCAATTGTGTTAGTCGGATGATTCGTTTACGAGATATGTGCTCATAACTGAAATAACAGAGAAAAACTGGGTTTGCGAAGATTTTTCGAAAACGCTTTTTACAAAATTTTTTGATTTTCAGTTTCGTGTTCAGCAACATTAGTCTTACAAATACTTTTGTTGTATGTGCATTTTTCGTGTCGAGTAGTGTAATTAACATGACAGTCCATTGACGCACAATGTCAAAAAACTCTTAAGGGGCCCGAACACTGTAAACTGCGATTTTTCATATGTTTTTTATTTTATTTATTAAAAAAAAACGGACGTTCCGATTTACATGAAACTTTACACATATGTTAATAAATGTTTAGATTATCGAAAAAATTTTTTTTTTTTTTTTTTGGCGGCCATGTTTGTATTCTGTAGCTGATCCAAAATGTCGTCTTTTTAAAATGACCCTTGTCGCGTTGACAGCAAATCAGCATAACGGAGCCTCCTAGAGCAAAAAACAAAAAAGATTCTTGAAATATACATTACTGGCTACTGTTTGACGTAGGGGATTTTAAAAATATTGATTAGAAAAAAAATGGCGGCTGTTTGAAGAAAAATTTTTTTTTTTCGCGTAAAATTTTGCACTAAATTATTTATAAAAAAAAAAGTTTGGCATATATCGAAAAACGGCTACGTCGAGCAGAAGCGACACTATTCCCGAATAGAATGCAATTTGAATCAGGTCGATCGGATAAAAACTTTTTCAGTTATGCTGTCAACGCGACAAGGGTCATTTTAAAAAGACGACATTTTGGATCAGCTACAGAATACAAACATGGCCGCCAAAAAAAAAAAAAAAAATTTTTTTCGATAATCTAAACATTTATTAACATATGTGTAAAGTTTCATGTAAATCGGAACGTCCGTTTTTTTTTAATAAATAAAATAAAAAACATATGAAAAATCGCAGTTTACAGTGTTCGGGCCCCTTAAGCTGACCATAAATTTGTATTCAGCGCCAAATTTTGCTTTTCTTTTGCCGTTGTCACTGTTCTCAGTTTCACTATAAATAAAAACCAATAACAACAACAACTGCAAACATGTGAAATTACCCTAAATTAAGACCTTAATTTCTAAATGACTCAATTTTTAGTTTGTGTTTCAATGCCAAGGTAAGTTTTTGCTATGCCATTGATTTTTTTTTGTTTTTTGAACCGCCGATTATAGTTTAAGCGGGTTTCTTTTTCACAGCCAACGCGTGCAAAAACTTTGCGAAAGTGTTTAATATGATTGTTGTTGCTTTTGTTGAGCATCAACCATACAGTGGCCAAATAGCCGAATTGGTGACCCGAAATTTATGCTTAAAGGGTTGTCATAAATTTTACGCTGCAACCATTACTCATGTTGGCAAAAACAAAACTACATTTAAACTGACAGCAACAAAAACAACAATGCACCGGTTGTTATTGGCCATTTTGAATGGCACACAAACGTAAATGACTCGGAAACCGTTTTTAAATTATTTTTAATTTTTTCATAATTTTTTTGGTCACTAATCGTTAACTGCTTTTGAACTTGGTGTGTATTTTTTTTAAGTAGGCAGTTGTTATTGCTTCATTGTCGCATCATTTTCACAAACAAACAAACAAACGGTAAAAATAGAGAATTCAACGATTGCTTGAGCAGCGGAAATGTTGGCTTAGATTTTGCTATCGTTTGTCGTTGTTGTTGTTGTTGACATAGCTGATTAATGTTTAGAGTTGCTCTATGTTTTTGTGTTGTTATGTTTGTTGTTTCTTTGCGCCAGAGGCTGTTGTTATTGCTGCTTTAATTCGATTTTGATTTCCACTCGAATTTTTCAATTCGTTATTGCCAAATTATGGCAATACCAATTATGCATATGTGGCAACTCTCTCATTGAAAGCCAAATTGAACGGAAGCGCACTTCCCAGTGAATATTAAATTAACATGAACAATTTCGAATTTTCGCCAATTTCGCTGAGATTGATTTCACATGTGCCATCGAGTTTCATAACCTCAAATTATACATCAAATAATAATAATAAACATAAAACGAAAAATTAGAAATAGCGAAATTGCCATTTTCACCAACGGAACCAGTTCAGATCTCACCGGACGGCCAACTTTGTAACTCAAAACTTTCGCAAAATTGTCGCCAGCCACAATTTTTTAGCAATATTTTAGCTAAACGGTAACACAACAACAACAACCAAAGCCAAATAAACCAAATCATAAATTTCAGTGCATAAATGTTGCGCCTTAATTTTAATTGAAACGATAAACCACCACCGAATGTTGCCCAGAGCTGGAAGCACGCACAACGACACACACACACGCACACATATAAATGGTCATTTGCATAATGCACGCATGCAGAAGCCAAAAAGTCGTTGCCATGGTCGATGGCGACCCGGAGCGGTTTCGTCGTTAGCCGTTGGCCCGTTAGCCCGTTGGCACTGTGGCTGCCAAAGCAAAACTCATTGAAATTGTAGCCATGTGGAAAAAATTGCATTTGCATTGGTAGTTGCTGCTGTTGTTGTTGCTGCTGTGGTTTGGCAACACATTTGACAAGCGGCTAGCAAAAGTAAATATAATTGAACTGGTTAAAAGGCCATTAGAAAGTGTTTTCGCACCGGCAGCAGCAACAATTGGCTGTGACTGAAGCGCGCCGCCAGTGTCGCTGTGCTGCTTGTTGGCTGTTCATGCTGTCGGTTGCAGCGAGGGTAGGACCAATCGTTGCCACAGTCAGAGCTCAAACCACAGCAAACACACACACACAAACGTACGCATGCGCCTTTCTCCTTCAGTGCAGACAGCAGCCTGCAACGGGCAGCTCGGCCAGCGGCTGGTTATGGCGCATGCGCTCGAAAAGTGCACGCGACGCACAGTGGCTCGAGTGCGTAAATTTCCTAACCACTAAACTGTTATCGAAATTTCCAAAAAATTGTATAAAAAATAGTGGTTTCTCTAACACTGTACAACACAAAAAAAATAACAAGGTTTTGATAATAACGGATTCTGGTAGAGGGGGGCGGGGGGACATATGAACACCTAGTTCAACATTTTTCCCCACACACACTAACCCTCAAAAATAAAGTTTTGTAGGAGATTTTAGTACCAATTTTGAATAAGTACGAAACAAACACTTAAACACATTTTCAGTTTCGGCTTAATTCTGGCGTTCAAGTTAATTTCTGAGCTTTGATGTCTTCAGAGACCTATAGTAGAATTTTATGGCGAATATTTTCATGGTACATTTTGTCCTTAAAAAGTCCTGTTTTACAGGACATTTTTGGCATTTTAGAAAAAAGGGTCAAATTGACCCATACAAATAGGAGCTACAGGGTTAAAATGCTGCACAAAAATGTTCTTCGTAGTATTTTACATCAAATTGCTGAACACATCATATACCTAAAATGTTAGGTTACATGGTTTTCGTATGCCGATTCACCATAAGAATGTGCAAAAAGGGGAAAACTTTGAGCCCCCCTAAAAAAAATTCAGACGTAAACTTTCGAAACGCCGATACACGTATATTTTCTTTTGACCCCCTCTACCAGAATCCGTTGTCAGAACCTTGTTATTTAAAAAAAAATTGATTTTGTTGTGCAGTGTAATTATAAATTAAATTCAATTTTAATAAAAAAAATATTCAAAACTAATCTATCTTAAACTTAAACTCCACACCACTGTGCAGCGACAATATTGAAGCTATTGTTGCACTGTTTTCTGCAGGCGATAGCTACCGCAACAGCAACAACTTGCAGCCAACTCTCAACCGTCCACTGACAATGTTGTTCGAGCCGCTAGTAAAAGCGCTGTTTTATGGATCACGTCTTTTCATTTTTCTTTGTGTGACTAAATGTTTTTGTTGCAATTCATGCTGCTTTGGTTGGTGTTACTGTTTCATTTATGATATTAAGATTAAAAGTAAATTTATAGCCTGCCTTTGTTGTTGTACTTTGTCTATTCGCTTTAGGAAGATGAAATAAAAACAAAATTGATTTTGCACCACAATGCAATCATTTCACAAGTGTATCGATATTGCAACTAATCGCAGGAAATTAATACAAAACAGTGCGACTGCGTTTTCTTCCTTTTTCAAAATAAAAATGCAACAAAGTGAACAACAAATACGGAAAACTTTCTATGCAGCGCAGGTGTCCAATGAAAGGCACTGACTGCAGTTGTTGTGGGGGTAAAAACTTGCACAATTTTTTTTTCGATTTTATAACAAATGTTGCAGCTGCTGAAGTGTTAATTTTTGCCTGTTTTGAAGGAGAAATAAATTTATGAAATGAGCAAAAGTGCACAATTGATTGGTTTTCTTTTCTTTGGCAATAAGATTAAGTGGAGTGTGAATACTTTGTAATAATAGGAAGTAATACGTTGGTGCTGAGAGTGTTCGTAGTTTTAAGAAAGAACTGAAGAAACGATCACGGAACTTAACGAGGCTTGACAACACAAATTTTACATATTTATCTGGGATCTGGCGCAAATCCTTCGCCTCGGTAGCCCAGCGCACAGTGCACTGGAGGCCGTGAGTTCGATTTCTTAATTTTGAATATTTCCCTCTTTCTGACTAATTTCCATCCCTTCAGCATTTCCCAATCAAATCTTTGACTTTTTGCCAAGCTATTTTTTCTATCCTTTCCATTCTATTCAGTTGAGATGAGTATCTCGCAGCAGATTTTCATATCCATTAGCCATAGTAGCGTATCAATAAAGGCACTATCAGCGCCCGTTAGGACTAACGGAAATATGTCGCAGCGCATACATCATCCAAAATTCAAAAGCTTATCATATACACCAACCTTTACGTTTTCCAATATTAGCAATCCGACATAGTAGCAATGGATACACAAAGGGCATCCAACCCAGTAAAAAACTGTCACATCAGGGACTATTAACTATTATAAGTTTTTTAAGAAAGTAATTGCAATGTAAATATTAAAATGCAACATTATTTTTTTGTTGATTCTAATTATTATTATTTTCGATAATTAATTTTTAAGTTGCATAATAACTGTTATTAGAAACAAGTAGGTATATTTTTCGATCTAGATAAAATTATTTTTGGGATTTTTTTTACGTTGTTCATAACTCTTTCTTATGGTTTTTTTTATTTACGTTACTGATAACTATTTGAGAATTTTTTTTACGTTAACGTTACGTTAATATAACTTTTATAAAAGCATTTTTTACGTTGCCTTAGCACATTTTGAGTATGAATTGATTTTTAATTGTTTAGTTGTGGAAATTGGTTTTCTGCAGTTAATTTGCGTTTGTCAATTTCAAACAATTAAAAATCAACTCATACCCAAAATGGAGTAATTCAACATAAACAAAAAATTGTTCACAGCAATAGTTATCGGCAACGTAAATTAAAAAAAAACAAATAAAAGTTATGAAGCAACGTAAAAAAAATCCCAAAATAATTACTATCGACAAGGAAAAATATATTATATTTGTTTCTTATAACAGTTATTATGTAACTCAAAAATATTTATTACATGATAATAGTTATGCGACGTAAAAAATTTCTGATTTCTTATTATAAGGCAATATTTATAGAAAATTTCTTAAATTTAGTCAATTGTTTTATTTCCAAAAATATGGATAATAATTATTTTAGGTCTCCGTGTCACATACATAAGCGTCTCTCCAAGGGGACAACAGATGGCAGTCCCATCTAGGACCTAGGATTACTAGCGTAGGCCAATTACCCACCATGGCAGAACTTCAAACGATTCACGTAACCAAGGCTTTTCACTAGCGTTGTTGAGATCCCAAGCGGAATGAGGAAGAAGACTAAAATATGAATTAATTTTACCTTGAATCGCTAAGTAATTCAGTGTTCCATAACAGAGAAACTATAGTAAGAAATAGTAACTGTATTGAGCCATATATGTAAATCTTAACATGTTGCTTCAAATATTTCCCGTGGCTTTTTCAATAAAGCTAATATAGTTATATATCTTTGATTGAACCATTGATGTCTGGGTTCAAATATCAACTCAGACAACACCAAATTAGGAATACTTTTCTTACGATTTGCTGCAGCTGGCAATAATCCACCTCTGAAAAGAGATCCGCATTGTGGAACCTATATAAAAATATACTTATATTCCAATCAGTTTCACATTTGGTGGAAGAGGGGGTTCAAACCCTCCTAAATGCAAAAATTGCTGGTGCAAAATATGGTTTCAAATGGAATTAAGGTCAAAAGTTGTACGGCATTCCTCCCCCTCCAAATGAAATCCTGTGTGCGAGAGTTTTCCCAGAGAGTTTTAGATCCACGGCCATTCAGCTATCAACTCTCTTACTTAACCCTTTCGCTACTTTGTTGCCATATGGCAACATGCTACTTTGTGGACGTCTGCATCCTCTATGGTTGCAAGAATAAATTTTGTTGTTGGTCTTTAGAATAGTTTGAAGTTTTAGGAGAAATACGAAATTAATAAACTCAATATTTAAGTTTAAAGAAGAGAAGTATACACGTTTTTTTAATTGTATATCTTGATATAGTAAAGGAAGAAGAAGCAGAAAAAATTAGAGAACTTTTTTATTTGACGTTTTCTTTCAATTTAGATACTTCTTTTTTTAATTTTGGCTGAAGTAAATGAAGAAATATTCAAATTTTCGTTATGCGTAAAAAGTTTTATGTTTAAGTAATTATTACAGCCACAACGATGTGGTTGCTCGCATAGAAAAACACTCTAAAATACAGGGTCCGAGTATAAAAATTAAAAAATGTCTTATGGAATGTTGCTTATATAACCACATAGAAGCCTAAGACGTAAAATTTAAAATTTGAACTTTCCCCAGTAAAAACCTGTAGCGAAAGGGTTAATGTCCATAAGGCTCAGTGTATATAAAAACTATCTAGATAATTCCTAGTAGTGAAACTATTTCACATTAATATATTCGCTAGTCCCGAACACAGCCAACAATTGTTAATGTAATTCCTTGTACTGAGTATAATTTATTAGAACTATTCTAAAATAATAATATTTCATTCAACTGTCACCTGTCAGTTCAAACTCATAAATTAAACTGATCTCATGACCCAATGAGACACCTGAGCCGAATGAAGAAAAACTAAAAGTGCATTTTTAGAAGCGCTCAACGCAAATTTACAGCCACTTTTGAACCGGCGAAAGCCTACAGTATAAGCTTTCATAAATGTCAGCCAGTGCGTAAATAAGCAAATAAAGAACTTCATTATCATAAACACGAGCAAACATTTATGTGATCTGTAAATCAACAGGCTAAGGCCTGCTTTATGCCATTTCATGTGCCGAAACTTAACCGAGCTACCTTCCAGCAAGTGCGAATCGAACGTCTTGTGTGCATTCAGGAAATGTTGCACATTGCAATGGCTGCACAGTTAATGCGAACTGGCTAAGCAATTTCCAGTTCGGTTTGCTTTTACTGCAATGCGCTCATTAAACTGAACTCAGCTGCAGTTGCGGCGTTTACATGCAAAAGCCATAAAATGCGCAGATTATGCGGCGGATAAGCCAATGTTTCATAGTGCGCTAGAAGACTTTGGCGCTTAGTGGGTTTAGCAGCGCAATAGCTGCCTTTCTCTGTTGGAGCAACAGCAGCACAGGGTGATACAGAAATAACATACTTAGAAGAATTTAGGATAAGGGTCAGTTTGAAGTCTTTGAGCTCAATAAATCAAGCTTCTTCATAGAACATTGTATGGGCGGTGCCACGCCCTTTTTATGCAATGCCCAAGCCATTCTTCCAAGTGCAACCCATTTTCATTGATGTGCGACTTACAGTTCCAAAGTTGCGCGGAAAATATGAGTCAAAAAAATGTGCCACGCCCCTTTTCCAATGTCCATCAAATTTACCAGTAGCATGACACATCTGTGGGACGACGCTATACTAAATTTCAATGCTACTCGACTTATTATTCCGAAGCTATTTCATATTGAAAATTTGGGTTGTATGCGCGGTGCCATGCCCCCTCGTCCAATACCGTCCCTATTTTCCCTATCGAAGGGCACGTTTAAACTGTAAGTCTGTGCCAAATGTCATTGATGTGTGTCGTGTAGTTCCAAAGTTATTCAAAACATTTGAGTCGTTTCAAAAGTGCCACGCCCCTTGTCCAACACTTATGAAATTTTACCAGTGAAACGACACATTTGAACGGTGGCCATGTACCACATTTCAATGCTACCCAACCTTTAATTCCGAAGATATTTCATATTACAATTTAAGGTTGTATGGGAGGTGCCACGCCCACTTGTCGGGTCGTATTCGCTCTATGTGGATTGCCGAGATTTTGTCAAGACGAACATTCCATGACAGATTCAGCTCAATCGGCCACCTAGTTTTTGATTTTTAGTGTGGTGTGACTAACAAACAGACATTAATTTATATACTCGTATATATATGGTATATACACTGCCGGCCACTTGATTAACCTCACTCAAATATCTGGTGCAAATTTTTTCGCTGTGTAAATATTACTGGCATTTCCTCTTGATCTTGTTTCTTATTTACTTTTTAATTGTTTCTCACACCTAAACTAAAGCAGACTCTGAAATAACGGTTTAACTCACATCTTTTGCTATTTTATGTGTTCTGCAGCAGGGCCACTAGATTAACCTCACTTCTTGTACTTAATGAAAACACATGTTTTTAAGTAAATTTTTTAATAACGTTTTTATTGTTAATAATGTGTTGGGCCTCCGTTGTTACGACATACTTCAAAGAGCCTATTATTCATAGATAAATATAAGTTTTTGATGAAATTTAGTGGAAGGCTATGAAACGCGTCTTGAATGGCTTCAATCAATTGTCCTTTGTCTCCGAACTGCTTGCCATCACTATAAATTTTGCGGGATAGCCAGCCCCACACATTTTCGATAATGTTTAGATCGGGGGACAGCGGCGGCCAATCTAAAACGGTTATGTTATTGTCCACGAACCACTTCTTTACACATCTTGCCGTGTGAATGGCTGCGTTGTCTTGTTGGAAGACCCATCTTTCACTTTGAAACATTTCATTAAAATGAACTATTTGCGTTTGGAGCATTTCAATGTAGTTGATTGAATTTTGTCAGCCCTCAAACACAACCAAATCTATGGCACCGTGATATGAAATTGCAGCCCATACCACGACTGAGCCAATACAAGAATGTCGACGGGAGAGAAACTTTTCAGACTTCCTCAAATCATGATAATAATATCGGAAACCATCGGGTCCGTCTAAATTGAACTTTTTTTCGTCCGAGAAAATCACTGAATGCCACTCCATGGTCCAACTTAAGTGCAACCGAGCAAACTGCAGTCTATTTTCTTTGTGGTGTTGCAGCAGTTGTGGTTTTTTTTTGCAATTTTTGCCTTCGAATGTGGTTACACTTTTTTATCACTCTGCGGACTGTCCGTACACTAGCCGATGTTCCAACTACAGCTCGTATTTTACGAACAGAACAAGTAGAATTTGATGCTTCTCGCAGAATTATCCTGCGCTCACGAAGTGTTGTAGCCATTCCCGTACGACCTCTTCGATTTTGGCCATAATTTTCACTATTTTTTAAGAAATTGTTAACTACACGAGGACTTCGACTGATTCTGTGAGCAAATTCACGATTTGTGTGGTTGTCCTGCTTAAAGGCAAGAATTTTTCCTTTCTCAACATTTGTGAGAGTTTTTCCGCGGCCCATTTTTTTTAATAGCGACAAAACCATAAACGCTGCAAAGATTATTCAAAAAATTTCCAATACCCTTGAAATGTAAGCCGACTTTCCTCACTTTGATTTGGGAAAGCTTTAAATAACGTAGTGAGGCTAATCTAGTGGACCTGCTGCAGAACACATAAAATAGCAAAAGATGTGAGTTATACCGTTATTTAAGAGTCTGCTTTAGTTTAGGTGTGAGAAACAATTAAAAAGTAAATAAGAAACAAGATCAAGAGGAAATGCCAGTAATATTTACACAGCGAAAAAATTTGCACCAGATATTTAAGTGAGGTTAATCAAGTGACCGGCAGTGTATATAGATATAGATATAGATAAAGATATAGATATAGATATATAGATGTATGAAAAACGTATTGCGCACAAATTTTTTTAGTTTGCAATTAATAAAACGGAGTTTGGTAAAATACGCTCTTCTCATTTTCTAACCACAAATCGGTTTCGAGTTGTAAAAACCTTAAGTGTTAAAGTTTTTAGGTTAAAAAAAGTTAAAATATAAATAAAATGCTTTGCCGCTTTTTGCAGTTTATATTCTTTTAATACAGCTACTTTTAGTTTTTTTTTAATTCATTCAATACTAATTCCAATTGATGCGCAAACTTGAGCTTTATTTGTGCTGCGGCCTCGTGAAAACCTCTATCAAACTACAATCTACTGTTATGAAAAATTGGAAAAGGCAGCATACAACAACAATAAAATTTAAACATTAATAAAATATTAAATACAAAAGCCCATAACAGCATTTTAAACAAAACAAGCATCTTTTATGCTCACAACAATTCAACAGGTTTTTGACAACATTTTCCATAGTCAAAATTACAATCATCGAAAACAAAAAACTTCAAAAGATTGTATTAACTGAAATCGCATGATATCAGAAATCAAAGAAAACGAATATTTTAACAAATATTTAATATTTTAATAAGAAAATGTTTTTGTTCCACATACTATTTAAAAACTTCAGATTATTGGTTTCGTATTAGTTGAATTGGGTACCGAACATGACTGACATTTTTTCATTTGCATTTCATGTCAATCTATTGGGCGACCTCAAGCTACAAACTTTAGGTCGTCTTACTCATAAATTTGCACTCGAGTTTTGGCGCAGCTGTCTAATTTTATTATTATTAGCAACTATGACTAACTGACAAATTTGGTCGAAGACAAAAAAATTATCTAATTTCTCGCAATCTGCCATTTCCGCCTTTTGTTTAACAATTTGTTCATTATTTAGCATTTTTTCCCCATAATAATACAACAACAACAACAATATTAAAGTTTTACGCAGTTCAATGATTATTTAGTTTGATTTTTGTGTTTTGAGTTTTGTGTTTAAAACATAATTTTATGCGCACAATAGGGAAGTGATTTTTTTCCATTAGCATAAAATTAGATATATTTTTATGATAATAGCGCTGATTGGTTTTTAATGCTAACCGCAAAATAATTTTTCCACATTGAGATGTAGATATTTAATTTTAAATTCGCATTTTTTGCACAAAGAGACAATTTAAAACTCAAGTAATTGAAATCATTTTTAATTACAAATTTTTAGTAGAAAACATGTTAGACATGTTAAGTCTTCTAGACGGCGTTTACTTTAAATTCGGTTGGAGAGGTTTCTAAGGCCAAGTAGCAAACACAGTAGGAATTGGTTAGCCTATAAAAATTTGAGATCAAATTTACTTACTTTGCGTCTTCTCAGCCTCTTTTTGATAAGGTCGGACAAGCACAGAGAAAATTATGAACAGCTTCTCTTTTGGGCCAACATAACTGGTACTGATGGTGGCATTTTGGCAGCGTGTTCTTCGATGATCAGTAAACCTTGCCACGCCCTCTATTTAATAGCTCAGCGATTTGGTTTCTGATGTTTCTCGGCCAGAGAGATCTACTGGACTTATGTCATTCCACTGTCAGCAGTGGCACACAAAGGATTTGAGACAGAAGTTAAACTTTTGAGCCCAGACCATTTGAAAGCATATTTGCCACGCCTATTTTTTGTAACAAACAGAAATTTGGGGGTGTGCCCACCACATCTCAGCCACCTATTGTTGACTTTTACCAAAAACTCTTCGAAAACTGCACTCTATACGATTTGTATCAATAAACATTTTTTAAACACACCAATTTAAAAAATGTATTTGCTAAATGCTACACCCAAACACATATAAGTCCTATGCACAATCCTGTGCAAACGTGCTTGCATCGTTACATTTACAAAATGGTTTAGTATATTTTTACTCTTCACTAAATACAATGCAACACCGAATTGACAGCTGATAGGAAAGAGAAGCAAAAGTCGAAAAACAAAATTCAAAGCATTGAAAATAACAAAATAAAGAAACGAATTGAACTACATCAAAATTAGAATGAGGAGGACATAAATAAAATACTAAATTATCTCAAAGGAGCTTCCGAAATAGAGATGAGGTAAGGCTGCTTCTAAGCAAAAACTTGCAAGTGCTCCTGCTGCAACTGGCTGCAATCACAATAGACCTATTCACAATCCTGTGCAAACGGTCTTGCAGCGTTGCATTTGCAAATTGGTGTAGTATATTTTTACTCTACACTAAATACACAGAGATGCATTTGCTACACCCTTGCAAATATGCAACACTTATATTTATTAAGCAAATGCAACACCGAATTGCAAAACTGACAGCTGAAATTAAATTGTTTATGACGGAGAAAAAGAAATAAAAAACGAATTAAACGGGTAAATCTAATAAAAAGTGGAGTGAGGAGGATATAAATAAAATACTTGATTATTTCCAAAATGCTCTGGAAATTGAAGTAAGGCCGCTTTTTAGCAAAAACTCTGCGAGTGCTGTATTAGCCGGCTGCATTGACAATAGCTGCTCTGTTTTAGATTTTATAAACTCAATTCGCCTTTTATATTCAATAATAGGCACCAATGCACAGTGATTCGTTCCATAGACAAAATTCAAAACATTTATAGTCTCATAATTCAACGATTTTAATGTCATTTGAAAAGTAAAACTCCAACTAAGAAAACCAAAAAAAATCTGTGCAAAAAATTAATTAGTGTGTGTGCAAAAGCTGCTTTAAGTCGAAACTTATTTCACAAAAAAATTTAAACACATGTTTTCTGTTTTTTAGTCTATTGAGTAAAAAAAATTCATAAAAATACATGGTTAGCAAGATCGATGTGGGTATTTTCGCTTTTAATGTTTTCTCGAAATTTCCAAAGCTGAGGCTTCTACTTCACATTTAATTTAAAATATTTTTCAAAATTAAAAACCTGAAAATTGGCAAAACTTAGAGGAAAATATCTAAAAAATGTGTGAATGTATGCTCCCGGATTTTTTGGTATTTAATAGAAGGCTTCTTTCAGAAATTCTGAATTTGGTGTGTTGCAACAAGTGTTGCAAACTAAACTATTTACTATTGCACAGATTTTCAATATCAAAAGCACAAGATTTTGAATCGGACTATAGTAAAATACCATACACAAATATATAATTTTACATTTATGTTTTTTAGAGTAAACACTGAAGGTTTGAGAATGACATTGTCTTTACTTGAGATTGACGGCATTTTTTATTACACATTAAAAAAAAAACCTGCCAAGTGCACTTTGCCCAAAAACCTCTAAATTATGCATGTTTTTTATAATCTGAAATAAAAATCTTGTTCAGATATAAACTCGCATGCCCACAATTCGGCCTCAAGTCGGCCCATTCATTACAAGCCACTCACGAGCCACACGAAGGGCACACTCGTGTACAGACAGACAGACAGATATTATTGCTCATACAAGTGACAATGAGCAAGATGGGTCGTTGTTGTTGTTTTTGCCGATATTAAAACACCAAATCTCACTTGAACACATGTAAAGTTAAATGAACACAGCAGACGTCACACTCAGAGGCCAACAAAAAATGCTGTAAAACATTCCCAAGACACAAATGGTCAAGTGCAATGCAGCCGAAAAGATGGTCATGCCGTCGTTTAGTAAAATATGGCAACGGCAGCAACCACAGTGAAAAAAGTCAAATGAAAAAATGTGTCTCTTTTGGTTTTCTTTAATTAGTGCCAGTCAGTTAATGGGATTGTTGTTGTTGTTATTGTTGCTATTATTACAATTGCCGGTTATTGTTATCGCTGTTGTTGTGGTTGTTGTTGTTACATGCACGTTTTACTGCAAGTATAATGACCTTGATCGTTTATGGACCAACCGTTCGTTGTAATGAATCAACCGTCACTAACTTTATGGTTATTGTAGCGATCGTTGTTATTGTTATGGGTTTTGTTGAATATTTATTTATTAATGTATTAAGTTGCATAATTTAACAACAACAAGGCAAATTATAAAATCAACATCCGATTATAATAAAGAATGACCTTCATTGTTATTAAACTTGCAAGCTGACCGGTTCGGCGTCATGCGGCGGCGAGTTGGTTTGATTGGACTTGACTGACTGACTGCTCGCCTGCCACTTTGCATAGGCGCTCATTGCTGAGTTTGGCCTACAATTGTCGCTATGTCTAACACAAAACGTTAATTGCTTTCATGCTGTCGAATAGCGGACCGATTCTGCCCGCGTCACTGTTTTTAATAAGCAACTTGAGTCATTAAGCAAAGTTCAGGTTCGTGGGACTTTTTTGTGTGCGAGATGACATTCTTCTCTATTCTGCGAATGGGTTTCGTGTGATTCGGAAATGATTTGTTTTTTTTCTTTTACTTTGCTACGTGATCTGTCAAATAGTCGCACCTTAACATGCCATAACCTCAAACCCTACAAGTTGCCGCTTTTTTTGTAAGCTCGCAAAAACGCTAATGTTATATGCAAGTTGGCATAAACGGACATCGAATGGCTAAGGTGCGGCTCAACATTTTCAGCTATTCATTGGATAAAATTATCAGCGCCAAATCATCTTCAGCGCAGTCATCGCTGTCAGTTGTCTGCCATAATACAAGCGGCGACCTCATCATTAGCTGCACCAACAAACCAAATGCCCAACGATTTGTTGTTGTGATTGTAGTCGAGCGCCAGTATCTTTCATTGCACGACTGCATCAAATCTACACCACATCTCAGCAGCTCATCAATTGCAGCCATTATTCCACTCATGTGTGTACTTAACCAGCATTTTTATAAATTTTCTCATTTTTTTTTTTACTTATTCAAAAATTTATTTTTGCAGTATTCTTAATAGTTCAACCGTTGTTGTTTGCTGTTTTTAAGCATTTGCTGCCTGCTGCTTTTTTTGCTTGGTTTGCTTCAACACCAATGCGCACATCATTTATTTTTAATTTCACAAAAACAACCAATTTTTTTGTCATATTTACATATGTATTTCTTAAATGAAGATTGAACGTGTTGATAATTAAATAATACGAACACGTGGTGCCAGTTTTTGCTTTGAATATTTGCCCACAAAAAAATCGTTCTTTGTGCGCTGCGTGATTTGAATTCTTTGTTCTCAGCGTCCAAATGTCAAAGTTTGTTTCGTTCCTTAGGCGCCTGTCAACATCTTCCAATAATTATTTCTTCGCTTTAAAAAAAATACGAATGTGTGTGTGTGTGTGAATGATAAATGTGAATTCTGAATTTTGTTGTTGCTGTGTTTTTTACTTGAATCGATTGCTTACGCAGATATCGCCGCATTGAGTTATTGCGTGTTCAATTTATGCGCAATTAACGCAATATGGTTTTTTTTAATATTAGTTGAAAAATCAACGATGTGGAAAATTCTAAATAATGAAAATCACCACGTTTACGCTGTTCATCTGATTAGCGTTCAAAGTCACACCGCTGATGGGTGATTTCCAGCGGTTCAGTGGCGTCATTAAATAATTGTCCGATGGCCTTGACCGAGAGGAAATTGAGTTGAAATAATTGCAATAGGCAATGGAAAGTTTACATAAAATGCAATTTATGTGCACACACGAAGCCAGAACTTGGCCATGGGAGGGGTTTTAAAAAATTTTTTCTTGCCAATTTAGTATTACGTGCTTTTTAAAGTCAACTGCACTTTTCGAACAGTGCATTTTGTGCATTTAGTGCATTGGAATTTTAATTTTTTCCCCCGATTTTTATCATTAAATTTGGTTCACTGCACAGTGATTAGAAGGAGTGGTCCGTTCTTCATAAAATTTGGTATACTTATTAATCAATGTCTGCTGAATTGAAATCTCCATTTTGTTTTTCTTAAACTGTTGTAGTTTGGCAATAAATAAGAACAAGAAAATCGAGCTAAGGGCAACAAACCGCCCATACTCAGTCGAAACCTTAGTTTTTAATTTATGTTGTTGCGTAATTATTCATTATACAAGATGAGCATATAATTACACCGACAACAACTACAGCAACAAAAACTATTGCCAGCAACTAGTACAACAATAAAACGCAAATACCCGCAATTATTGCAACAAAAGACCATTGACTGCGCACGCCACTGTCATGTCGCATCTGTCGCGCTGTCGTTGATGTCTGCTGCTTTGTCTGCTGTAATTACACTCAAATCAAGCAATATGATGTAATCGGACTCGAAACAAGCAGCTTAACCCTTTCGCTATTTTGTTGCCATATGGGAACATGCTACTTTGTGGACGTCTGCATCCTCTATGGTTGCAAGAATACATTTTTTTGTTGGTCTTTAGAATAGTTTGAAGTTTTAGGAAAAATACGAAATTAATAAACTGAATGTTTAAGTTTAAAGAAGAGAAGTATACACGTTTTTTTAATGGTATATCTTGACATAGTAAAGGAAGAAGAAGCAGAAAAAATGAGAGAACTTTTTAATTTGACGTTTTCTTTCAATTTAGATATTTTTTTTCCAAAATTTTGGCTGAAGTAAATAAAGAAATATTCAAATTTTCGTTTTGTGTAAAAAGTTTAATGTTTAAGTAATTATTACAGCCACAACGATGTGGTTGCTCTCATAGAAAACACTCTAAAATACAGGGTCCGAGTATAAAAATTAAAAAATGTCTTATGGAATGTTGCCTAAGACGTAAAATTTAAAATTTTAACTTTGCCCAGTAAAAACCTGTAGCGAAAGGGTTAAGCAAAAATAATAATGATAAAGAAAGAGCAGAAGACGAAGAAGAAGAAGCAGTGACAGAGGAACAACGCAACCATGGCGGCTGACAGAAGGGTGAAGTCAAAGTGTCGCCGGCGGATTTATTTTTTAACTCGAATGCGGCGCTTTGTTTTTTCAAGTAAACTTTGTTTTTCTTTTTTTGTGTTGCTGTTTTTAAGCAATAATTAGGATGTCAAAAAAGTGCTGTCTCACTTTTGTGTTGCTGTTTTGCCGCTACCGGCGTGTATCAATGCTTTTGAATGTAAAAGACACACAACACTAACAACAACAACAACATAAACTACAATCATAAATTTAATTTAAGCACAGCAACAAAACTCTGCGACGCAAAAACTGACAAAAAAAATCTCATAAAACAATGTGTTGAAAAAAAATGGGAAAATATTTTCATTACGCACGCACGCAACACTGGCCACACGTCGCTGACCGTGGCAGATGCGGTGTCAACGCTGCCACCTCCACAACAACCAGAAGCGATTTGTGCATTTAATTACAGCCCAAGCGGCAGTCAACTGTGGCGACATTCGGCTGGGCGACAAAGGCCAGCAATGCAATAGCAACAACAGGCGCTAAAATTTGAAGACAAGATGAAGCAATTGGTTGGGCAGGCGTGAAACAATGCGCAGTCACAGCCGTTGCCAAAGAAAGCGTGACATTTTTGCAATTCGTGTTCCGACACTCGAGTTGTGTTGTGTCTACCGGGGGGCGCAACACAATTGCAACACGGCCCGCCCGTTCAACGATAATGCGCAATTTGCAATAATTAAAATGTTTTTAGCAGCTCTTAGCAGCCGACTAAGCAGACCGATGCGACACAGTTGATAATCATCGCTGACATGTCTTCTGCAAGCAACACACACGAAATCAACAATTTACATAAACTTTAGTGCGGTTCGAATGGTTAATTCGGCTAACACCATTGTTGTTTTGAAATTTCATTCAGATGACTGATTCTGCATGCAAATTAACGACAATTAATCAACAGACATTTGACTTTTATTTTGCCTTTTTTTGCCTTAAAAATGCAGTTTGCCTTTTTCACCCATTACCATTACCTTTTTTAGTGCCTATTTTACCTATAAATGCCACAAAATGCCTTTTTCAAGATTTGTCAAGCGCCTTTTTATTTTTCTTTCGTTTTTAATATTTCCCCCTTTTGTTTCGCAAAAATACCTTGAAACTAAAAAGAAATTAAGTGACAACATTGAAATTTCGTTAACTTATCGATGTTTTTACATTGATTTGATCATTCCTAAGCCGTTATTTTTTGTTGTGCAATAGAAAATTTAAAGAAAAAAAAACATGCCAAAATCAAAAAGTGCGGTTAGCGCAAAAATTTCCGCGCTGATAGAAGAGTTTGGTGGTGAAGTTAAAATATGAATTGAAAATATGTGCCTACATTTCAATTAAAATATCTTTAGTTTTTAGTTTTCTTTTTTCTTTTTAGTTTTTAAACTATCTTTGAAAACCTTGATGTTCCTTTTCTTTTACAAAAAACGTGGTATAAATATTGTATGTTGCATACGTCAGATGAAATAAAATTATTAAAAAATACATACCGTTTCCCCTTTTTGTTTAGATTTTCTAGTATTTTAAATGACTGTTTTTGCCTTTGTAACAGTTTTTAATGCCCTATTTTGCCTTTTTAGGCAGTTTTTAGTGCCCTTTTCTGCCTTTTTGACAGTTTTTAGTTCCTTTCCGTGCATTTTTTGCTATTTTATTTTGCCTTTTATATAGGTTTTTAGGTCCTCAAAATCCTTTCCCTGCTAATAAGAAAGATGATACAACATTTTCGCTAGAAAAGGTGTAAATTAAATTTAAAATGTTGCGATTTTCCAAGGTTGGTTGTAAAAAGGATTTATTTAAATTTGAATTAAAGTTTTTTTTTGCATGGCACCGCCATCATCCAGTTCTGTCCATCAGCTGCTCACCTTGAAGGGTTAAATTGTATTATTACAATAATGCATTTTTTTCACACTTTGCACTCTACAACGAAGCATTAGGCAGCAATTGGCATGTGCAAAGTTGCAAAGCAACGGTACTTTGGCAAGACACAAAATCACAAAAACAACCGCCAGCATTGGTTGCACTCAAACTGTCAACCAACTTGACGAAAGTTAGTTGGCAGCGGTGGCATCACTGTCAGACTGCACCGCAAAGCCACCACTGACCCACACTCCACGCAGTGTAGCGGACAAACCAAAGTAAAAACAAAAAACTCAAAACCCAAAAGTCTCTAAAAACCACAACAACAAAAATAACCAAAGCCAACAACATGCAAATTGCTCTAATTTTTGATAAATCGAAGCAGCACAACCGCAACTGCCAACCGCCAACCATTCATTAGACATTTGCATTTGTATAATGGACACTCACACACACACACACACACACAAACACACATACAAACATAAGCAGAAATAAGCACAAGTATTCATAGTGGGTGATTGTTTTTGTTGTTGCCGTTGCGACTATTGCGAACTGCTTGTAAACAAAGCTGCATTGCTGTTTCAACCACAATGACAATTCAGACAACAAACAAATTGCCACCTTTTTCTCGACCACACCAACACCAACAACAACTATAACTAATGATTTTGTTGCTCTTGTTAGGGTTTCAAATCACACGCTGCCAAGTCTTAGGCCGAGTGTCAGTCTGCGGCATAGTTTTGTTGTTGTTGTTTTTGTTGTCACTATTTCATTGCTGCCCGAAGGCACTTCGCATGCCTTGAAGAGTGCAAGACATGCAAAAAAAATTGAAAAAACTCTTGAAAAAAATTGAAAAAACTATTCACATGCGCGCCGAGTTCATGCGGAAAAGCCGCCTGTAGGCAGCGAAAAATTGCTTTGTTGTTGAAGCTTTTATTGTTCTGTTTTTTTGTTACCTTAACTTTTTTGCCAGTTTTATTTTTTGCATTTCTACACTTTGTATTTGTAGTTTTTATTCCATTCGGTGCTGCAGTTATTGTTGTTGTTGTTGTTGCTGGTTTGTACTATTAACTGTTGGTGTAATTGCTATTTATTTGCTTTTGTTGCCTCTATTGTAGTTGTAATTGTAATTGCAGTTGCTGTATTTGTGCGCTGGGTAACGTACATCACGTTTTCCGATGCAATTCCGCAGATAACTGTGCTTTGTGTCTACAAATGCTGCGCTCTTACATAATCACGGCATTAACAGCAACAACAACAACAACTATACCACAAACACTTTGCTTGTCCAAAGCCATAGCAAAGAAGCAGCAAAAGCAGCGCAAAATAAAATCGCATTAAAATCCAGCAATTACCTTTGGGTTGTGCCTCTCCGCCTGCCCCAACTACTTTTGGACTTCGTCTATGGTTGCTTTTGTTTTTGCATGGTTTTTGCTTTGTTTGCACAGTGTCTTTTGCACTGGCATTTTAATGCGCCATGAGAATGTGGGTCAATTGCTGCCACTCGAGAACCAATGCTCAGTGAGCCTTTGTGTGTGTGTGTGTGTGTAGTTGTTTGTACAGAAATGCCAAATAAATGCTTTGCAATTTGAATTATTTTATAGCTACTTGAATGATTTTATGCATAAGTTTTCATTTCTAAATTCAAAACAACTTCAGGCATGCATTGATTAATGATGTTTTCTTGTATTTCTTTGCAGATTTTCAATTATATAACGAAACGAAAACATCAAAAGGCAAACAATTCAACCAATGCAAGTAAGTAACAAGTGAAACTAATTGAATTCTAATGAATTTTAATCAAATGTAAAGTCATGAGCTGTCAAAGCAGTTCTATGGTAAATTTACCAATTATAAATTAAGTGCTTGGCACTTTTGTACAGTGTAGAAAGCCTCTGAGACTCGTACAACTAAATCTCAAGTAGTCAGAGTTCCAAACCGAAAACCATTTTCAATATTTATAAAGTCGTTTTTAGTCATCAGCTTAGTTCTGCTTCGTCTTCAACTGCTGAAAAAGAAACTCAAAACTTCCAAAAAAAATTTCCTATAAAAAGTTCGTTTCTTAAGTCTTTCGATCAAACAGAGTCGCTGTCCTAAACTGAAACCTATTTCAAGATTTGTAAAGTAGTTTTTAGTCACCAGCTTAGTTCTGCTTCGTCTTCAACTGCTGACAAAGCAACTCAGAACTTCCAAACAAAATTTCCTATAGGAAGTTTGTTTCTTAAGTCTTTCGATCAAGTAGAGTCACAGCCCTAAACCGAAACCTATTTTAGTATTTGTAGTAATTTTTAGTCATCAGCTTAGTTCGACTTCGTCTTCAACTGCTAAAAAGCAACTAACCAAACAAAATTTCCTATATCATATACGAATTGAAAGTGAAACTAAAAACCCATTCCAAGTTGTCGCTTTTCGCACCCATTAAAACAGAAAATAAATATGTCAAAACACAACCAGTAAGCCACAATCATCAATCAAGCATCAACACGTCCGTAACGTCCTTCAGTTAACAAATGAGCAAAAAAGTCATTGTGCCGCAAACCATTACAACAAAATTACAACAAAGGAGCCGCAGAGTTGCAACAAAGGCAGCCGAGCCGCACAGCTACTCGTATCGCCTCAACATGCCAAGCAGCGCCAAGGCAACTGGCACAGCACAGCCAACAACACGAAACAGTTGACTTTTTCCTTTTGACTTGTTCAAATTGTTGGCATTGTTGTTGCTACGTTATTGTTAACATTGCATTGCGTTGTGCGCAAAACGAAATCCTGTTCGGTTGCGCTTAATCAAAATTGCCAACAATGTGTGCAGCTGTAAAACCTTTTCAGGCTGAGATTGCCCGCACTACACTACGCCAGCATCAATCACTGCCCTCCACCTTCCTCTCAAAGTTGCTTTATTTATTTATTTGGAATTTTTATACATATTTTCGAACACCGATTTTTAAGCCATGCAACGCCTCACTTGCATACAGCGCACCGGCTGGCTGACTGCATCGCTGGCAAGTGCATGAGCACGTTGCTCTCATAATGGTGTCTGTGTGTGTGTGTGTGAGTGCGAGTGTGTTTGCAATTCACTTTTCTGCAGCCATTGTGTTTCCTTTTTTTTTGTATTTATATTTAAATTTTTTGCGCATTTTTATGCCATTCGCTTGGCTTTCACGCCGTTTGCCATTCGCCGCTGCAATGGCAGCAATTCGGTGAAATTCTTTATGTAATGCTACGCCTCATATGCAGTTTTGCTTGTTTGTGCGGCTGTGTGTGTGTGTGTGTGTGTGCACATGTGCAGCGTGTGGCACGTATTCATGCACGCTCGCAAAATGCCGCGGCACGGTTCATTTCGGCTTTGCAATTGTGGCTAATGCAAATTTTTTTTGTTATTTTAATGCTTTTTGTGTAACTTTCATTGATTTCGCGGTATTTTTTTCATTAGTGTTGCAGTGCAGGTGATTGCACACATTACACACCAAACTACCGCAACAATAACAAAAAAAAAACACGCATGCTGCAAATGTTTAGACATTTTGCAAGCATTTTTATGCATTTAGCTGCGCCTGCAGCAACTTCATTTCGCTTTTGTGAAAACTTTACTTTTCTGCTTGGCAGTTAATTTAATTAAACAAATGAAATTTGAGAAAGTACATTCGGCTGAATGGCCACGGTGCAATGTTCGTGGCACACACACTGCGACTTGTTTTGTGAATTATGCAGCAACTCATAATGTGGCAAAGTTAAAATTAACAAATACTTATGGAAATTATTAAATAATGGCTGCCATTTAGTAATTAGTTGTTAATTTATTGAATCAACAATAACAAAAAATATTAGTAAAATCACATAACTCGTTTTTCAGTGCATTGGCACTTCGACTTAATGGCCGCTGGAGTTCTTCATGGAAGCACATATATCTACTAAAGTTATCAGTTAATTCATTGCAATAAAAATCAACTCGCAGATTGCATTTTCACATTTCTTTCCAAAGAACCATGTAATGTAATGATTATGGGTTGGGCCAAGCCCTTGCGCACCGCAACCCGAGAGGTTTATTGTGCCCTTAGTTATTATTATTATTGTGAACTTAGTTATTTAAGCAACCTTCCGCAATTTCAGACAATATTTCTACATAGCTTTTGCTCATTAAAATTAGTTCAACGAAAGTTAAATTCTTCAGGAAGCAAAGATCACAGAAGGTTGCTGTAAAGGACGCTTTAGAAAGATAGAGCACACAGCTGCTAGTCGTTTGAGCATCTACAACAACAAAAACGTTCACTTTACTGATTCATTCCCTCTAAACGTGCATTGTCACTTAATTTGCCTGTGTAACCAGAGCCGAAAATTGGACAAAGCACTTCAAGTGTCAAGTGTCTGGTAGATAGTTGGGTGACTTCAATGAACTGTAATACTTCAGACTTCCGGATAACTAGCCACGAACTTCGTTGGGAAAAAACGGGTCCCACTATGTGTGGTGTTGTTGGTCAAAATTTCAACGGTAAGAATCAGTCTTTCAGTTGGTAAAAATCAGATAGGCTGGCAGATACGGGTCTACTATTTTCTATAAAGATTTTTCACCTCCTGCGCTAAAGTAGAAAATGTATTTGTTGTCTCGTATGTAAATACAACAACAATAAATTTTACGTTGTATGTAAGAGAAGGACAAAATAGAAAAAACTTTAAGCAATAAAACGCAGAGGAAAGTTTCACATCAAATATACTTATTGACTTAGGCATAAACTTACTCGACTCTAACTTTAACGGCTCTTCAATTTGTATATTTTTTAATTAAGGAAACAAATTCTGCAATAGTCCAAATTGCATGTAAGCTTCATCGCTGGTTTCTTTTAAGTCTGCTTAAAGTTGTATTGAGAAAACTCGGCACAAGTTTTGATAAAAATTGCCACTATAACATTACTGAACATTACAAAGTAAATTCTTGATCAAAATTATTTAAACTGGACATCTTTTCCAACCAACTCGCTTTCAACGCACTTTCGCGCACCCTGACGCATGCGCAACTTGCTACATACAAAGTAAAGGCGCCAATTGCATTTTGACTCGAACGACAACCACAACGGCTTTTGCCGTTGTAGCAACAAGTGCCGCCATGCGCAGCTGAAATAAGTCAAAGTCAACGCTGCTAAAGCACTTTCACCTTCATGTCAAGCGCAAATCAAGTCAATCAAGCTTATTTTTATTTGACGGCTTTATTTTTGTATGTGGATTTATATGCTGTGTGATATGTCGGCTGAGTGATTGTGTGCGCATGTATGGCGTATTTATTATCTTTAAGATTTAATGTTCTCTTTTGTTGCGGTCGCTGCCATTGAAAGTGAAATAACGAAAGCACCGCAAACAAAACGTAAAAGTCAAATAATTAAAAAAAAACCACAATACAGCAACAGTTTGAAAGGCAACGTACAACAATGCTTGCAACATTTTATGTAATTGACAAAAGCGCAAAAAGCAATTCCACTGAGCTGTCATCAACTGCCAGTTGGAGCATCCCCTGCGTGTTGATCGAAGTGAAACGAAATGCAATCGTGTGTAAAGTGGCAGACAATTTCTCTGAACAATTGAAATGCACTGATGATCGATTAGAAGAGAGGCTGATAACCTAAAAGTATGCTACAAAAATGTTATCAATCAAACAAAATTTCCCATGGCAAGTTCGTTTCTCAAGTCTTTTGATTTTTTCATTCTAACTAAAGCCCCATTCAGTTCAGTGTCAACTCAGTTAAAAATATGTCAACATTTTATATATTATACAAATTGAAAGTGAAGAGAAATTCAGTATTAGAAAAATATTATCAAGATTTCTGAATTATTTTCTAAGCGGATAAATGGGTTGAGACTTAATGTGAGCCAAAGTGCAAATATCACAACGACCCAAACTGGCGTAAGTCATGTCACGTTTTCAAGGTCTGAGAAGATAATATAGGGAATATTATATAAAAGTCATATAGGAAATATTTCAGTTGGGATTGGTTGAACTGGCATGCAACTTCTTTCTACAAAGTTTTAAAATTTATTGATGTAAGTAAACGTAAGTAGGCCCTCGCATCTTCAAGGACTGCAACATTTCTATATAGGAGATAGTTGAGTTGGGATTTCTTGGCTTTATATGCAATTTTTTTTACAGAATTTTTTTAATTACGAATTGAAACTAATTGCTAAAAGCTGGCATACATAATTGAACATCAGAAACTGGAAAATGGCTTTCAAAACTTTGCTGAACATGGCCGTAAATTATGCAACAATGCTTCAATGGTTTCAACCAATCAACATGGTATCAATACTTGAGATGTAAGTCTTCTAAAAAACTAATAATGAGCTATTCTCAGCCTAACCGCGCCCTCAATATCTTCAAAAGCCAAGTCATTCCAACCAGACATCGAATGTCTACAGCCTTAACAGACTCCAACGTATTCATACTGCACATGTCTCCCAGCTAATGAGCTGGCTAAGCGTCCAAAGATACAATAACAACATTTCTGCCAATTTAAACAAAAAAAGAGATAAGTGCTCAAGTGAAACGGCACTTTAATTAGGCGTTCCACGAACAGTGGAAACAAACAAACAAACAGAGCACAGCCGCAACAAAAAACACAAAATACAATTGTGAGAGTTTTTGCCGGTTAATGTGCACGCATGCACTTAACTCGAGCCAATACTTGTAGAAACAAAACAAGCTCGTCGCCACAATGAGCGCATATGACAAATAATCACAGCAATTGCAGTAAATGCCTACCAATGACAACAGTCACACAACAACAAACATAATGCATTACATTTAATCTCATAGTCTGATTTCAATTCATTTGAGGCCAACCAACAACAACCATTTCTTGTGCACTGTTTGAAGGTTAAATGCCTCTTCGACAAAAACCCAAACGTGGTTTTTATGTTCCAAAGCGGAAAGCAGCGCAGCACGTCTGTCCCTTTCACACAATTGCGCGAAATTGCACAATTGCCATATTTGACTTAATGCCTGTGGCCCTGCGACCATTTGCTGTGTGCCAGATAAATTTTTGACATTTTATTATTTGATTAAAGCCGCTGTGGCGCAGTGCACAGCCGCGTTTGCGTGTATTTTCCTTTCTGAAATGTTGACGTTTGTGCTACTTGACCATGTCTGCGTACCGTTGTCGTATTAACTTATGCCAGATGAGTCGTAAGTGACGCTTACAGCAATTCGTAAAGCCAACAAAGCAATAGTTTTTGGCACTAAAGAAATATTTAGGCATTGAATTTGCATTTTCATTTAGTATGCGTGTCGCCGGCGAGTTAAGTGCACTCTCCGAGTGGACAAATCGTGCGCCAGCATTAACAATGACCGCGAGCCAACTCGCCAAGTTGCACAAATGCTCAAATCGAAAGCAATTTGTGTGCTCGTCTAGCTGTCTGTGTGCAGTTGATTAGCGTATGCGTCGAACCGACAGCCAGTTGGCTTGGCCACAGCTACGAGTACGAGTACAGTGGCCTTGATATGATTTCGTAAAGCTTGCAGGAATATTAACTAAACATTTGCGTACAGTCGAACTGTCATTTCGTAAGCTGCGTGCTTGGCAGCTTAAAGTCCGTTAAGAAATTTAGAAATTATATTCAGCAGCTAACATGCTGCCAGAAAGCTATAAGTAGTAGAGTTAAGTGAATTGATATGCAGGGGAAAAGCTCGGACAGACATGCGCTGTTGTTAATGAGAGTTTAGTTGTAGAAAATCGGAAATATGAAATCCGAGTTATTGAAAGCATTTTTTCGGCAGTGAAGAAATTGTTTTATAAATTTTTATTTTCCTTATTAAATTTTACTTTTCTTCATGAATTTAATTAGGTTATGATAGGTAAAAGTGGCTGTCTGGGCCTGGGACGCACTTAGGGGCCTGTTGAGAGAGATATTTTTCTTACGGCAAACCTTCATAAGCCAATTTTAAACCCTAGCAAGTCTCTGATGTTGACTAGACAGAGGTTATCCAAGTTCGGTTATCGAAGAAGAGAAAGTCTATGAATTTCCATTCATCCATACATGATTTTAATTAATAACTTAATTTTTCAATGCAAATACTAAAAAAATCTTCGTTTTTCAATTCAAATAAAAATAATTATTTAATAATTTATGTTTTTTTATATTTTTTATTTAATTCATTTTTGATTTTATATTTTACAAATTTATTTCGTTAAAAGCTAATTATATTTCAAGTGTAAAATATAATTTTGTAACTTATTTCACATCATTCAAAGACTGCAGCGAAAAACTTTTTCATCCATCCATGACTTTATTTCATTAACTTAATTTTTCAATACAAATACTAAAAATTCAATTCAAATAAAAAAAATTTTTAATATTTAAAATTTTCTATTTTTTTTATTTTATTAAATTTGTGATTTTATATTTTACAAATGCATTTTGTTAAAAGTTAACGAGTATCAAGTATAAAATATTATTTTGTAACTTATTTCACATCATTCAAGTAATGCGAATTTTATTAGGCAATACAAAAGACTGCAGCGACAAACTTTTTCATACATCCATGACTTTTATTAATTAACTTAATTTTTCAATGCAAATACTAAAAAATTCTTAATTTTCAACTGAAATAAAAAAAATTTCATATTTAATTTTTCTAATATTTTTTTCCATTCAATTTTTCATTTTATATTTTACAAATTTATTTCGTTCAAAGTTAGTTATATTTCAAATATTATAAATTCTTGTAACTTTCACATCATTCAAGTAATGCGAATTTTACTAGGCAAAATAAAAGACTCAGCCACAAACTTTCTCATCCATCCATGACTTTAATTAATTAACTTAATTTTTCACTGCAAATACTAAATAATTCTTAATTTTTCAATGCAAATAAAAAAATTAAATATTAAAATATTAAAAAAAAATTAAATATTTAATTTTTATTTTTATTTCTTTTAATTCTATTTTCTATTTATTTCGTTAAAATTTCATTATATTTCAAATATAAAATATATTCTTGTAACTTTCACATCATTTTAGTAATGCGAATTTTACTAGGCAAAACAAAAGACTGCGGCGACAAACTTTTTCATCCATCCGTGATTTTAATTAATTAAGGTTTCAATGCAAATACTAAAAAATTTTTAATTTTTCCAATCAAATAAAAAAGTTGTCAGTATTTAATTTTTCTATATTATTTCTAAAATTTTTTTTATTTTTTCAATTTTTTATTTTATATTTTACAAATTTATTTCGTTAAGAGTTAATTATATAATATTTTAAATTACGGTACTTAAGTTAATTATATTTTTATATAATTTTACTAGGCAAAACAAAAGACTACAGCCACAAACTTGTTTTCCACTTGAGATACCGGGAAGTGCAGAATTTCACTACTTGGTCTATTTACAGTAAAACATATCAAAAACTGATTGCTCAAGTAGTTGCATTGAACATTCGTTGACCGGATTTTTTCGGCCCAGCACACAGACGTGAGTGTGTGCTACGTGTTGCGAACGTCGAGTGCCGCTGGACGAATGCTGCGTACATTAAAAGGCAATTCATATTTAATAGCGCATTTATAATCTTTTAAGTGAAAGTATTTATGCGCATTACTATGTGTAATTTTTTTTCGGCATCCCAAAATCCACTTTTATGGTTCGCCATGAGCAAACAAGCTGATGTGGTCAGCCTTTGGCGTTGATGGATTTGCGCTTCAATTGAATTGGGGAGCTATTAAAAATCACTTGGGCACACTCAATGCGTAAACTTGTTTATAATTTGCCGATTTGGAAAAAAGAAAACGTTTTTGTTGTTTTCTCAATTAACAAAAAAAAAAGAGAAAAACAAGGAATAGTTGAACAAGTGAGAGATTGCAAAAATTGTGTTATGTAAGAACCACGATTGGCATTTGTGTGGTGAATATTTGTAAATTGCTAGTTAACGAGTTGCCATCATAAATGCCATAAACTCGCTTTATGACAATTTGCCGGTAAAATTTCATTAATTGAAAAAAACCAAATTTACAAAAAAATTTAATTATGCAACTCTTTAATTTAAGACCGTAAAGTACGTTAAATGCACAGCAAGATATCAAAGAAGAGGGTAATAAAAAATTATTATTGTGTTTGTGCTTGCAAAACAACATTTTTTAGACTCAAATTAAGCGTAGTGGAGGCTTGTGATTTTCTTAAAATGTGTGTCATTTACATAAAATGTATAAAATTGACCATAACACAGCTCCTATTAACATTTATCTGCAATTAACGTTTAATTGTCTCAAGGTTGCTCCAACCAAGGCTGAGAAGCGCGCTCGAATGCTGTGTAACTAACGCACCGCATGAACAGCGAGTTTGTGGTTTGAGTCTTTCGCTTTGGCCGCATTCTAACGCAAATGCTTGGCTGCCGCTCGATAGCAAAAGGCCAATCAAAAATAAACGAATGAGCGCTGCTCTTTGTAGTTAATGAAAGCGAACGGAAGTTGCTTCAGAAATATTCCTAAAAACCTTAAGAAATCGAAAAAAATCTAGAAATGATTGAGAAACAGCCAATAGCTTAAACTACAATCAAGCACTTATTGAATGGTGTCTGTGCGAAAGAGATACAATGATTTACTGAAGTGGCTCATTTTTGTTGTTATTGCTTTGGTTCTTTATCTGCACGCTCCGTGGCAAAGGTAGATGTGTGTACACCTGTTGCTGGCTGTGCCGGCTGGCTTCAAGTGTTTTATTGCTGTAGCAGTGCTTTTGTTGCGCTGTGTCTGCCCGCTGGCAATGACTTCGTTTCATTTACAATTTTTACAGTTCGTTGCACAATTACCACGAAAATGTTCTGACTTTTAAAGTATTTTCTATGGTTTTCGCTGCCTTCTGTGGCAGTTAAAGAGTATTTTTGGCTTCAGAAAAAGAAAAAAACTTGGGGTATTCTTCCATTTTCATTTTGTATTTTTCTAATGTTTCGCTTTATGTTTTGAATAAAGTGCAAAACGCTCGAAAATCACTGCGAGACAAAGTGTCTGCTTCTATCTCGCTTAACTGTTCGGTTCAACAGCCATTTTGGTTTTTTTTAAATATTTTTTTGTGTATTTCGTTAGTAATATTGCCTGAAATATTCTTAACAGTTAACCTCAATTTAATGCTCAGAGTGCTTACAATGCTATAGTTGTTGCATTGTTGTTGTTGGTGTTGTTACCGCATTGCGCTACTTATTGGTGCCTTTAGACTGTGTTTCTGTTGTTGCACTACTTGCTGCTGTATGTTTGTTGGCGCGCAAGCCGATGTTGAAGGCTGTCAATTGGTGCTTGGCGTGCACATGCGACACAATCCAAATACAACAAGCGTGCGACAAATAGACTACAAAATATCACACTTTATTCGATTGCGCACATTTGGTGTATTTCACGGAGCTTTAGCTGAATGAAACGGCTTTTGCGCGCTTAGCACCAATTCGTGTTATTAAAATGTGCTACTTTAGTTATGATTGATGCTGCGTTTGTTGTTGACAGTGACAGCGCAAAATAATTCACAACACAATTTATTAAATCATATATCTTGAATGTTTCTTCGGTTTTTCATTTTTTTTTAAACACCAAAGATGCAGTAAATTAAAATCAATGCTTTAGATTCATTAAAATAAATTTGGATTTAATTTTTAAATATATTTAAAAATTAATTAAACAAAATTGTTGAATTTCAATAAAAATGTATATGATCAAAATAAATTATTCAATAATAGAAAGTAAAACAATACAAACAAATTTAATCTGAAAATTTAACTAAATAGTGAATTTTTAACACAGAAATGAAACCAACGACTTTTATGACAATAAATAATATTTTTACAACTATACTAGAAACTTTCAAAATGCGTAAAAAAATAATTAATTTAATTTTTTTTATTCACCTCTTTCCACGAATTGCGTACTTCTCCTCTTTTTCAATTCTTGGAATTCAATTAAAAATTTTTTGAAAATTATAAATTACTCAATGTAATATGAACAGTTAAGTGTTATTATAAATAATGGTATAAATAATAATAATATAAATAATAATAATATAAATAAATAGAAAGTCAAATACATACAAAAATAGTGAACCATGAAAATTTAACTATATAGTGAATTTTTGACACAAAAATAAAACCAACAACTTTTATGACAATAAATAAGATTTTTCTTATAACCAGGGAAAGGATTTTGAGGACCTAAAAACCTATAAAAAAGGCAAAATAAAATAGCAAAAAAGGCACGGAAAGGCACTAAAAACTGCCAAAAGGCAGAAAAAGGCACTAAAAACTGCATAAAAAGGCAAAAACAGGCATTTAAAAATAAGAACAAAATACTAGAAAATCTACAAAAAAGGGGAAACGGTAGGTATTTTTTAATAATTTTATTTCATCTGACGTATGCAACATACAATATTTATACCTCGTTTTTTGTAAAAGAAAAGGAGCATCAAGTTTTCAAACATAGTTTAAAAACTAAAACTAAGATATTTTAATTGAAATGTATTCACATATTTTAAATTCATATTTTAACTTCTCATATAAAGCATAAAAGCCGTACTTGTATCACAAAAAAATAAATAAAAGAAAGGATTTCAGCACCTCTCTCAGCACCACCAAACTCTGCTGTCAGCGCGGAAATTTTTGCGCTAACCGAACTTTTTGATTTTGGCATGTTAGGAATGATCAAATCAATGTAAAAACATCGATAAGTCAACGAAATTGAAATGTTGTCACTTAATTTTTTTTAGTTTCAAGGTATTTTTGCGAAACAAAAGGTGGAAAATATTAAAAACGAAAGAAAAATAAAAAGGCGCTCGACAAATCTTGAAAAAGGCATTTTGTGGCATTTATAGGTAAAATAGGCACTAAAAAAGGCATTTATGGGTGAAAAAGTCAAACTGCCTTTTTAAGGCAAAAAGAGGCAAAATAAAAGTGGTATATTTCTAATCAGGAGGACCTAATTCATGCTCATTTTCAATCGGAAATGCTCTATCTAGCAGCAAACAAAAAAAGCAATTTCCACAAAATCCTTTCCCTGCTTATAACTATACTAGAAACTTCCAAAATGCGCAAAAAAAATTAATTTATTTTTTTGCTTCATTTCATTCCACGAATTCTGTACTTTTCCTTCTTTTCAATTCTTGGATTTCAATTAAAATTTATTTGATTATAAATAATAATACATTATTATACTATTATAACTACTACTATACTATTATAAATAATAATATAAATAATTATAACATAAATATTTAAATACAGAAAAAAAATTAGTAAACCATGAAAATTTAACTAAATAGTGAAGTTTTGACACAGAAATGAAACCAACAACTTTTATGGCAATTAATAAGATTTTTCTTACAAATATACTTAAAGCTTCCAAATTGCGTACAGATATTAACTCAACATTTTGCTTCACCTCATTCCACGAATTCCGTACTCCGCCTTTCTTTTCAATTTCTTGCGTTTGAACAAATACCAAAAATCTTCTCGTCAACAGAAAAACTCAACAGTGTTGTTGTTAACAAGAAAAACACATTAGCCGTTATTTGCGATTTTTGTTGTTATGTCCAGCATTTTTGTCATGTCATTGAACTTGATTACGCGCGCACTGAACGCTAAAACCGCTAATGGCATCGCGCACTAACAGCGATTGTTGTCCACACTACATACGAGTATTTTATTCAAATTATAGAAAATTCACACAACTCTGAAAGTTTCAAGCTTCAGCACAACTAATCAACATGCAACACATTTGGCTGTTTCATGTTTGTAGTCTTTTGTTTTGAGCAAATTTTCACTCTATCAGCTGTCATTTTCTGCTTGATTTCACTCAACAGCGTGCAACGTTCAATTGATTAGCAAACATCAGCGCAACAACCACAGTTTTATTTTGCAAACAATTTGCTTGCGAAAGATTCATTGCAGCATAACCACACATATATAGTGAAACTCATAGTCCATCTTTGGCGAAGCACAGCCGCTGCATTGCCAGTGGGCAGCTGTGATGCGTGAAGCGGTGGTATGCATCAGCTGCTGCCGACCAGGAAGCAACAGCATCCAGCGAGTTGGCAATTCAGCCAAAAAAAAACTGCTTATATTATTTAGTGGTACAACAGCAACAAATAACTAACTGCGCTGCAATTAGCTGCAAAGTGCGATGCCATCAAATGCGTGCGGTGAGCACAGCAGTTGGCAGCAATAAAAATCCAATGTTGCAATAACAATTCGTACAATTCGCAGTCATGTAACGTTCGCCTTCATCGGTCCATTACACGAGAGATTTTCTAAAGTGGCCAACAAATGCAAAATGTATTACAAAAAGTGGCAGACTTGCAAGCAGCACTAACCACAATTAATGTTCGAGGCACAAATCGCTGACGTTCACTTGCCATGCATTGGTGCGATTAAGCTTGAGCGCAATTTTTTACTTTTGTTTTTAGTTTTACTATTTTGTTTAGAATGTTCTTGAATTACGAAACGCAACGATTTACCTCATTGCTAACTCAGACATGACAACAATGGCGGTGGCAATGCACCGTTAGCTGCATTTTTAATTGCTCGGGCTGCTCCACTGCTGCGCGGGTAATGACTGTTGTATTTGAAGTAATGGATATAAAATGACTTCATGTGCTGTCAACTGAATGCATTTTATGGCCACCAATGCTTGGCGACAAATAGCGACAGACGTTTCAAAGAGACACTAAACAAAGTGGGTTCACATACAAAATTCCAGCACGAAATGTCAAACTGTTACAAGCGACATAAATTACATGTAATTGCCGGATAAGAAATGAGTAAAAGCATTGATTTAAATTCTTGATTCATTTCAAAGGGTTCTCAAGGTTTGTGATACTCTTGAGACCGTAACAACAATTTGTTTCTTTAATTGTATTCATGCCTTTTAAAGTATAAAAAGTTGTAAGCGTATCAAACTTAACAGTACAGGCAAAATATTATGCAATAAGAATAATAAATGCATAGAATATATACTGAGATCGAGCTCAAGAATTGGAGTTTATTATAACAAAGTCATTCGTGCTATAAATCAATTAGAAAAGCATGCAAAATGTGTGTGTGTGTATGAACAGCGATTGCAGTGATTACCTGGTACAAAGTACAAGTGCACTCAATTATCTTCTCAGACTTTGCGCTCGAGATTGAACAAAGTTTGTATAAAGGGTGTTTTTTAGAGACGGAGAACTTTAAAGAGAACATACATGAAATTTATTTTACTTGACAGAGTTATTTTTATGGCATGAATATATATGGATTTAATTTTAATATTTGGACATAATCTGGAGATCGAATTGACGCACATAGTTTCCGAATAAATGTAAACAATTGGCACACGTTGGTCATGAATTACTAAACCAAACTAACCTCAAACGAACCGAGATCTGTCCAATCGAAAAATCCGATGTCCGAGGAGATCCTTGAATTGAACCCTTTTTTCGAAATAAATTTAAATATTTTACAAACGGTGCTTCGGCCGAAGTCTATTCATGAGTTAGCAAACCAAACTAACCTCAAAACAACCGAAAACTGTCAAATCCACCTTTTCCTACTAAAAAAGCACTCAATACAATATTCATTGAGGTTAGGTTAGGTTAATGGTGGTTGCCTCTGTAAGAGACAGACACGAAAAAAAAAAATGAAAATGTGTAGGAAACACTATCTTTTCCAACATGGGGGGAGGTGGCCTACGGTTTAACGCCGAATCCGAACGGTCGTTTTTGCAATTTTCCCTTCACACTTGGATGTTTTGCCAGTGCCTGCTAAGATCTTGATTGTTGTAATTCTCATCTGCTTCATGTGGATAGCGATAGAAGTAGATGAGCGTTTCGCCAGCCCTAACTGGGAATCGAACCTAGGGCCCCTGGTATGAGAAACCAGCGTGCTACACACTGGACTATCGAAGCCGGCAATATTTTTGCACATAACTCGTTAGAAAATTAACTTATCGCTTGGATATATCGCTAATATATCCAAGGAAACACCTCATTTGAATTTTTCGTAAATACTAATTTTACAGCGACTTCCCCAAAGTGTTAAAAATCGACAACCTAAAATTTTTTAAGGTAAAGTGCCACCCCCTAAAAAAAAATCGCGAAAAACGTAGAAATCTCAAGTACAAATGCATGATTTAGAAAATGTATGAAAGATTATTGAATTTAATTTGAATTTAATAGAAAAGTTTACTAAGAACCCTTTAAATTCATCATGATTTCGAGCAATAAAAAGTCATTTTACCGATATAGGACCATAAAACAATGAAAAAAGGGGGGTGGCACTTTACAAAAAACAAAAGGTGGCACTTTACATTTTCAGACCATTTTGGAAATCATTGAATAAATTTTCTCCTTTTACGATACGCTCGGATATCATTTCGGATTATGAAAAAGCATTAAAAAATAAGTCCAACGCTGATATTTACCTTAGTTCTTTACACCTATTTGATGTCTTTTTCACCGCAAGAAAAACCTTCAGTTTTTATTTTTAAGTTTTTCTTAACCAAATTTTACACTTTTTTTTACCCAGACTGTGTTATTGTGTCTGTTCCCTCAAAAACCACATTAAAATTGATGTTGTCATATATACCTTAAATGACGGTAGGAATTTTGTTTCTTGGATTGCTGGAACGTCAAAATCGAGCAGGGGTGACACATTACAAAGAGTGGTACCTTACAAAGAATTCCCCTACATTTATTCCAAAATGTTTATCTCCAAGTTTCTCCCATTAAAAGATTAATACATTTTAACAAACTTCCATCTAATTCATATAAATTAATGCCATATAAAATATTTCCATGTAAAATTACCTAACTGGCTTCAAACACTTATTGAACTATCAACAACTTCCTTCGCTAAATAAAAGAATCAACTAATTTCGCACAATTAACAAATTTAACAATTCCCAAATAATGCACATCCGCTCCAAATTTCGCTTTAATTTATATCCATGCGGCATAGACTCTAAATTTTTGCGAAAGTTTGCTGCTATTTTCTTTCCGACAGCACAGCAACAATTCGCTCATATGTAGAGGTAAAATTTTTACAATTTTAAATTTTTGGTTTGTTTTCGACACCAAAAGAAAGCTAAAGCAAATTAAAAAATTCTGCTAAATTTCTAGGCAACCTACACATACGCACACACGCACGCACTCAAATAACCCCATTAATTATTCAAGTTGAACTTAAGCTACCGTGAAGATTGTCCAATTTGATTTGAGCTCACTTGGCAGGCATTCATTACAATGTCATTTAATGCACGCACGCGCAACTCAACAAACACACAAGCTCACACTTGAGTTCCTATAGTAGACCCACTTGCATACATATGTACATAGCGTACAATTAATGTAAACGCCTTAATTCTGTTTAATGCACTCGAAGCAAATGTTCATAGGCCGGCAATTGCAATTCATTAACATTTCTGCTGCACACTTCACAAAGTGCTAATAAAACAATTTTCTCCACTCTGCACTAAATGCACAACAATCGGTACGCAACGCAACTAGTTTGCAGTATTTATAATGAAAGTATCAGTGACAGCGTCAAATATGGCGTAGTCCAGAATTGCTTGATGTGGTGCTGAATAGTGCTGAATCGCGCTGAATTGATTTGAACTGAGTTGGTCTGGCCGACAGAGCAGTGCTTGGCGGCTTAGTGAGTTGATTGGCGCTGACAGCTGTGTCGGCCGTAGTGTTTTGTCAACTTTCTACAAGACGCGCAAGACTGCCGCCTGAATGAATTTCCAACGCGTCTTTATCAATGAAATTCTATATGGCGTGGCGCAGCAGCCGGTAGTTGGTAGTTTTTAGTCGGTTGGCCATTGGCCTAGTAGACAACTTTCATTTCTCACTGCGCAGCTGTGCGCGCCCAACTCATCCATTCTCAGCGACAGCTCATCAGTCAGATAGTTGGACAAATGGCCGCTTGGACATATGTAATTTTTTTTATTTTGTGCTTTGTTTGTTTTATTTTTCAGAGATCTCGCAGCTTCAGGGCAAACGTTTAATCGATTTTCTATTATAAAGTGGCATCACTTGGAAATTTCTGGTGCTGGGAGTTGATTAAAAAATACTTTTGAAAATTATTATTTGCCGCTTATAGCCATTAGTAAGTTTTGTGCTTCTCTTTGCTATGAACAAGAAACAATTTTTTTCTTTCATGACTGCCGCATCGTTAGAATTTCGCTTTACCCACAAGCAATGAAACTTGTGGATTAAAAAACACAAAAAATATAGCGGCGGTGGGTCAAAGTCTCACCCATTTCATGTTGGCATCCTTTGGAGCACTGCTGACCTGCTGGCATGGAATTTAATTTCTCTTTTCATTCACAGTTTTCCGTTTTCTTTTCCTGCAATTTAATTATCGATACCTCCAGCTGATAATAAGCCAAGTACACGACAAATACAACTTTTGCTACTACGAAAGCAACAAAAATATGCATTTACAAGCTTCCTTGCATTCGGTATTTCTTGTGTTTGTTTTTTTTTAAAGTGAAATTTCGTGGAAAATTTTAATTTTGGCCAACTTACCGGTGCAAACAACCACAGCAATTGCAACCGCTTCAGCAACATTCAACAGATTGCAATCGCACAGGTAAACAAGTTGCCCCCAGCAACAACAACTGCGACAACATCAACAATCCGCCCGGCCAGCAGGCAACAGTGTGCGAATCTCCACGGCTGCTGCGTCTTTACAAGCGGCAAAGCGCCTTGAGGCTCTACAATGCAAACCGCAACAGCAACACTAACAAAAACAAAAGCAACTACAGAAACCGAAAGATGTGGCAAAAGCGCCAAAGCCGCTTTTCGCAGCTCCACTAACTTATTTGTAGTGATTTAATTGCATTCGCAACATTGGCGCAACAACAACCACAACAGCCAGCAGCAGCAGCAGCAACAATATCGGTCGCGCAAAAACATGTGCGACCTAAAACTTTAAGCATCTGAAAACAGCAGCCGAGCCGCCAGAGCAACAAGTGCATCACTGAAATTTCAATTCCAATTTTCATTTTTATTTCATGCGGCTTTGTGGCTTTCGCGCAAGTTTTTTCGCTTTAATTTCAATGGCTCACTTTGAGTGCATACATTTTTTTGGGTTTTCTGGGTGGGTTTGGGTGCCGCTGTCAGCGTATAAGCGCGTCTGTCATGGCGCTGTGGCTGAACGAAAAAAAAAATCGTAAATAAACGCAGCGGCAATAAAATAAGAAGCAACAACAACAGCTCAAACGCGTTTTGCCGCTTTTGATTTTCAGCGCTTGACGTATGGGTAAAAGTGGGTAATGAACGCATTAAGATCACATGTACACATACACAGATGCACTACACCCCAGCGCCAATCACTGCGCCAGCGATGGTAATGATCACATTTGGAAACTAAATGAGAAATGCACTAGAAATCAGCAGCAAAGAATCAGCGAGCTGAAATTAAAATGAAATAATCAAATTCGTAGTAAAAGTTGGGTTTTTCTGCAGCGGCAGACATCATCAAAGCTGTTTGACGCAGTAATACGAATGAGTTGTCGGAGGCGCTGTGACAGCAGGTGAAACTTAAACTGCGATTTTGGTTGATTTTTTGCTGCTTTGAAGAGCTTAAGAAGTAAAAATAATTTAAAATAATATTCAACTGTCAATGGATGATAATATGAACGCGTTTGTGCTTTAAGTCTTTCGTTTGCAAAAGTTAAAATTTTCAAAAGTAGTGAAGAATTTAAATTGTTTCAAGATCCTCGCTTACAGATGCACAGAATAAAAAAAATTATATTAAAAGTGAAAATAATATAATTACAGCACGTTCGTATCTTAAGTCTTTCGTTTGGAAAAGTTAACGAGATTGTTCGTTTCGTTGGACTGAAAGTTATCAATTTTCCAAAACAAAACTTTCAGTGCCATAAATCACAGTCAATCAATTTCAAACAAGCTTTTTACCATATCAAACAAAAGACTTAAGACACAAACGCGTTCTTATTATATTCTCATTTTTAATATTATTTGTCTGCAGACTTGGAGTGAATGACGCTATGATTGATTTTAACTAAAAAATAATTTTTTTGATGAATTGCTTAGTTAAAAAATAATTTGTTGCTATTTTAGTAAAATTCATTTGTACGATTGTACCTTTCGTTGGACTGAAAGATCTCAATTTTCCAAAACAAAACTTTCAGTGCCATAAATCTCAGTCAATCAATTTCAAACAAGCTTTTTACCATATCAAACAAAAGACTTAGGACACAAACGCGTTCTTATTATATTCTCATTTTTAATATTATTTGTCTGCAGACTTGGAGTGAATGACGCTGATGATTTGATTTTAATTAAAAAATAATTTTCTTTGTGGTTTAATTTTAATAATAAATAATGTTACTTATTTTAGTAAAAATTCTATTTTTAATTTTTTTTTTTGTAAAAATTCAATTTTTCGTATTTTTTTTACTATAATCTACATTATTCAGAAAACTATTATCATTCGATTATACATCAACATTTTAATCACCAACACCGTCAGCTGCTCTCCAGTGCATCGGTTGCCAAAGCACATCATCTCCCGCACCAAAACAAAACAACTTGCGCTCACTGCAGACATTAACACCAACAAATGCATTCACCTGTCTCGCTAGCTGCGGCTCGACCCACACGCGTCGCAACGGCCAGCCGTGGCGGTCGCCGCAACCAGCGCAACTTTTCATTTCAGCAAATTCCACAAATTAAATAAAAACAACAAATTCAAAAATTCCACTTTCAGCTTTCTTCGGCTCATGGCTTTACGTAGCCAAACACGCACAGTCACACACACACACACGCACATACACACAGATACGCATTTAGCTGACCATTGCTTTTGGTTTTGTTGTTGTTATTTTTGATTTTATTTTTTGTTGGTGTTTTAATCGCTTAGTCGTTCGCGAGCGCCAGCAGCCAGCACCTTTTGATCATTCGGCCGGTGCAGCCAGAAAGCCAACGAAATTTATTAAAATCGCCTCAGTTAAAGACGTTGCGTTGTGCGAGCGAGACGTTTGCGTGGTTGGTGCGCTTCACTACTTCAACATGTGCCAGCGCACTTTTTAGTGATTCGAGCATTTTTTCATTGCTGTTGATTGAAATTCGTTGCGATTCTTTTCGATACGCTTAACCCATATTGGCCGCGACACTCGTAATTTGAAATTGTAACAAATAGCATGACGCGGACTGTCGCATGTGTACGTTGCTTGTGTTTGTTTTTGTTGTAATTATAGTACAAAGTGCAGTTAAAATGAGTAACGAAATGCTGTCCATAGTTGCCCTCAGTGTGTGTGAATATCAGAAAAAAGTGTGTTGTTTTTGTACCATGACGGGCATATCGAAAGCCGCTTATCACCTGCAACAGCTAACAGTCAACAACAGCGGAAAGTACTAAACTCTTACGGGTAGGCAGCTCAACGGTACTGCGTCACCATTTTTGGGCTACGGCTACTGTTGCTACTGCTCTGCCTCGAGCTGACACACTGACGTGACAGCCGTTCGTGCTGTTATTTATGTAACTGTCATTGTTGTTTTGATCAATGTTATTGTTGGTGTAAATGTAAATTCTGTCACATTTTTCGAACAACGTTCAAAAATTCTAGCCATGTCTGTGAGTCGCCTTTGGCACGCTTGTTTACGTATTTAATGATTTTTGTTGAATTATGCTAATTTTTGTGCTATTTAGCCGAAATCAGAAACGTGAAAATATTGAAAACGTGTAGCGCAATGCAATGCAGCGCAACTTTAATGCAGCAAATCAATCAAACATAGGAAACATTTAAACGTGAATATCCGTTGACACAAATTTCACCTCTTTTCTTTTATTCTTTGAGTTTTTTTTCGCTTTCCGAATGAACTTCAACAAAAAACAATGCAATAAAAGGAAGTTTATGCGCAGAGTCGTTTGTTTGCATTAGTGGCCAACTACAATAATTGTTGTTGTTGTATTGGGAACGAGGCAACTCAGCAAAATGCATAAAATCTCTCGTTTGCATTTGTTCAATGCACAGTTGCCACAGGAACAAAAATAGAAGAATTGAATTATTGGCATTGCGTGTGTGTGTGTGTGTGTGTAGAATGCTGTTGATATTAGTGAGAAACTGGTTGCAGCTGAAAGCAACCTCGAGTTATAAAATACGAAAACGAAGCTACCGGCCAGGTTGGCCGGCCATAATCTGTCGTTTGCTATGTGGTCTGTGTTGAACCTACAGCGGCTTCAAAATAAAATAAACGAAATATTGGCATTGTTTGGGTGTGTGTGTGTGTATGAGTGTAGGGTCAAGAGCTCAAATATTTTTCAATGGTTTTGCACTATGCTAAACGAGAACAACAAACATAGCCTGTCTTTCTTAGCTTAGCTTTTGTTTGCTTGGAGAATGGTTGGTTATCCAAAAGCAATCAAGAAATGTCAACAATTGGTACAAACTTTATTTCAACCCAAACAAAGGTGTTTGGAACTTAACCCTTTACACGGCAACAGCGAATTTTTTCATCAAATGTTGTTTTTTAGATATAAACCCAAATTTAAGAAAACACGTATTTTTTTATTTTTTAATATACTTTAATTTTGTAAGGTTTTTTTGTAAACAACATTTGGTTGCATATCTGCAACAAAGCATTAAAACTTGTTTTTTTATTTTAATATGTTGAATTTTAAATTAAAATTTTTAAAGCAATCAATGCGTTTGTTGTAACATAGTTCTACTCCGCATTTTTCGCAAAGTGAAACCAGTGTATTTTGGAACATTGCATTTTATTCTTTTATCGCACCCATCCAAAATTTGGATTTCTCTTTCTCCAAGTGAGTTTGATTTTGTCCTTTGCCTTCGAGTTATTACCGATTTTGGGTGATATTCCAAAGCTTACTTCCTTTTCAATTTGGTCAATTTCTGATAAACTTTCAGACACCCCAGGATTGGGGTCAAATATTGGATCATGTTCATAGTCATTGCTTGAAAAGTTCAAATTATCTTCACTTTCCAATAAAAATTTACGATTTCATCTCCTGACAAAAACTTTGAAGCCATATTGGCGAAAATGTGTTGCCGCCGAGGCGCTTTGTTGCACTTCTCCAACCAGATGAATTATAATTTTTTTGTTCTAAAGGAACTTTGTTGCACTTCTGCAAATGAAAAATCGCAGATTATTTACAATTTAATTACAATTTTCTTTGATTACATAAATTAAGAATATAAGATAATGTACTTACCTAGTATAATATCGTAATTAGAAAGTGTTTCAAGTTTTTTATTAATAATTGTTGATCACTTTTGTTTCACTAAAATAAATGCGTGCAACTTTTCGCAAAAACGGTGGAGTAAGTGCTGTCAAGTAAAATTTAGCTACCTTTCCCCACTATTAATGCCAGTATTTCAAAAAAAGGAACGTAGCATATTTGTAAAATAGCAAAAGAGAGTCGTTTTGATAATTACTTCTAAAATTACGGGAATTTTTTCGGTTGGTTGCAGATATGCAACTGTACCGAACCCTGTAAAGGGTTAAAATTGTAGTATTGGAAAAAAAATCGAGTCCCAATTTCCTGCAAACATTTGACTTATTAGTGCGAGAACACATTAGAGAGAAGACATCAAAGTTTCATTTCGATTCTAAGCAACAGGCTGAGCACTTTTCATAGGTAATTTCAGAGGTTTCCATTGCCAAAGTGCAGCTGAAGAAAGATGGTTTATTTAGTAGCGGTTCGAACCCAGGGCCCTCAGGCTTATGGTTCAAAATGTCCGCTGTATAACAAATATATTATTTTTAAAACTTTTCATTATATGATTCCAAACGTTAACTTGACTCTCTTTGTCCTCATGTGTTCTTGCTGAATACGTAAACTACTAACAGACCACCGCTGAAAAAACCCCTTCGATTCCAATAGTAGTTTATCAACACTTTAGTGCACCTGACTACATAGAAACAAGTGTGTAAACAAACTCTATGTGTAACTTTTCCAAAACACTGGCAATAGACAGCTTAAAAGGAAAATTTATATTTTCTTTGCAACACCACATAAAACGGCCCGCATGCTGCAGCGAAGCGTAAATGAGTGCAGTGGCCGTTTATGAGCACTTTAAGACGGCAGTTAAAAGCGCTTCGACCCCAAAATTATCAAAGTCAGTAACACTGTGTACTGCTTTATATATAAATACTAGTAAATATATACAAGTAAATAAATTAATATAGCTATACTAATAAATCCTCTACTTTCTAGACTTTGCTAAACTCTTCTCTTTCTCTCATTTTCTATCTCTACTCGACATATTGCAGCTGCACGTGTGTTGAGCAGCAAGTGTGGCCATTGAACAGAGCACTGTCTTCACAACAGGCCGTCTACAACAAAACTATCCACTGTCCACTATTGGCATAAGACACAAGCATCAGCAGACGAAGCAGCGGCTGGAAGCTGAAGATGGCGCTACGGCTGCGTCGCGATGTGCAGAAGGCCTCGTACTATGTTTGGTTTTTGGGCGCCGAGGAGGCCAAAGGGCTGCGCGGTGCACGTGTCATCAATTCAGTGTTGCCGTATCTGATCGATAGGTCACGCGGTCAGGAGCCGCTGAAAGTGACGCTACAGGTCTCGCACAAGGGTATCAAAATACTGCAGGTAAGTGCGCCGTCACAACAACAAACACACTCTCTCTCTCGATTTCGAAGACACAAGTTTAACAAAACAATGCAATGTTTTTGTTTGTTGTTTTTTGTTTTCTTTCAGGGCTCCTCCAAACATTTCATACCACACAGTGCCATAACCAGCTCCGTGCAGACAGACGATATTGTCGCCTGCGTTTTGTTGTTGTACAATCCGGCCACAAAATGTCCACTGCACGTGCACGCCTACCGCTGCGATTCCGAATCAACGGCGGAGGCGCTGCAGCAACAGCTGCAAATACTAATCAATCGTGCAGAGAATCAGAAGCGCTTCGAGGAGCTCGAATCACGGTAAGTGAACTCTGCGCCCCGGTCAGCTTTCTTTGCGTATTGCACCAAAAAGCCAAATTGGAGTTTGAGAGAAAGTGTTGAATACTTGCTTGCAATTCAACTATTGCCATCTCGCTCTTGCAAGTTTTACTTAGTCGAAAAATTAAAATCTGATAATTACGGAAAAATTATCTAATTATTGATGACAATTTGCTGCGATTGTTAATCGGCATATTTTTATGGCGGCTTTGAAAAACAACAACAACTGATGCTGAAGCAGCGACTCCAAGGAGCCAACACACACATTTTCATCAGCCAATTCGGTCAGAGGCCAACGCTTATTGACGCATGCAAGTTGTTGGTCGGCAGATGCGCAAATACTGCTGTCGTATGGTCGCATGCGGCAAATTTCACAAAACATCAGCCGAAAATATACGAACAAGAAAACATTTATTGTCTGCGCTTTAGCTGCTTGCACCTATGTATGATGCAACACTTAATTTTAGTTGTTTTTATTTTGAATGTTGTTATTGTTTGTTGCTTCCTTGCGCGGCGCATGGCCGATGGCTGCAAATGTCACTGACAGCGTGTGCGATTCGCTTAAGTGTGCATGCACCGCTTCATCATCAATTCCGACAGGCACGCTGCCCGTCCGTCTGTTCATTCAACTTTCCGTCTAGCTGTTTGTCTGCTAGAGATAAATCGTGATTTTCAGCTATATTTTTGCGCAATTTTTTTTATTTCTTCTTTTTATTGTTGTTGTTGCTGTGCAGCGAGCTAGTCAACAGTTTTCTTGATAAATGCACCGCAATTGTTAATTAATTATGCCAGCGCTGGGAAGTAGGAAGTGCCCGTCAGCCATCACTGCAAATGCGACACAATTGCAGGCTGCCAAAATGTTTAAGACGGGCGCGAAAATTTGCCATTTTCAAATAAATTCGTTTGTCTTTTGGGCAAATTTCCAATATTCATTGCAGCTCCATGCTCCCACGCTTACTTGCCATACGGCTGGAAAATCTGCAACCTGACACTTAAAGTATGCGATAGATGCACACTGACAAGCGTATTCCAGCCCGTTTTCTCTTTGATTGGGCTCGAGAGACGAGAAACGCGCGGTGCAGCACCTAATGACACACTAACCTTTGACATTTGCGCCGAGCTTCTGCATTCGATACGGTGGCTCTAAGCAGCCAAAGTGTTGAAATGAAGCAAAAGCTAAGTATTGTAAGTAGTGTCCGACCGAAACATCTTTTTTGGGCCGAAACCGAAACCGAATTTCGGTTTTTTTTAATATTCGGCCGAAACCGAAACTTTCTAGTTGAAATAAAAAGCATTTTTTTTCAACAGACGAATTTTACATTAAGTAAATAAAGAACAAACAAACATAACATAAATAAATAAATACTTATTATTAAAAACAATTTATTCATTTTTTAAAAACGTAAACATGAAAAAATCACCCTTTCGTACCTTACTCGCTAATATTCAAAATGAAATAATTTAATATTATATGCTAAAAAAATAAGTTTATTTACGTTGGTGGCATCTAAATTACTCCTCCTTTCACTATATATCTGCTACACAATAAAATGTAAAAAATATTCTAGAAAGTTTCGGTTTCGGCCGTTTTTTGGCCGAAACTGAAACCACTTATTTGGGCTGAAACGGAAACCGAATATTCGGTCGGACACTAATTGTAAGGCAATATTATCAGTTTTTCTTCTTCTTTATTTACCAAATCAATTTTGAATAGCTCAATAGTCAAGTCAACTTCCCTAAGTAAACAGCCAAATCGATCTGAGTTCCATAAATTGAACAAGTTGTATTCAGTTAACAACTAGCAGCCAAAATATGTTAGTTTTAAAAACTAAAGCAAACTTTATTATAACCCAGATTCCATAACACTTTCCCAAAATAAAAAATGTTAACTACGTTAAAGCCATATACGCTTCAAATCTTGTAGGATCAGCAACTTATCAAAAGCTAAAAATTGAAACACATAACATAAACATTTTTCCAAACGCATTCGCGCCAACGAATATAAAAATGCCAAATATGCACGCTCCATATTGGAAACGGTCGTCTACGCCATCTACAATGTTGTGTTATATAAAATTTGTCATATAATTTTCAATCAAATTAGCTGTAACCCACATTTGGCAGTTGGCTGTTGGAAATGTCAACAACAGTCGACAAGAAAATCACGCCGACCTGCTCTGAACGCCAAAATTCCGCGCGGTGATGTAATCGAGACAAATTGAAAAAATATTTGAGGTGCAGTAGCGCGTACGATCCGTCTGACTGAAGTTTGCAAAACGACCAAAAAAAAACATAACCTTAATCCGCTCACGCGCACCGAAGAGCAATCACTGAAATGTCAGCAGAATTCTACTTTTGCTTCAACAATTTTAGCATTTAGGCAAACACCAGCTGCAGTGACTGTTTGGCGTATGGTGTCACGCTGCTAAAACGCCTGCAGCCAATTTACATTTGCCCACCCATACTTGAAAATCTTGTGCCACTTAACATTCTTCAAGCCATATCTCGCATCTTAACGCCCTTTGGCCATTTTCGAAGCGCACAAAATACACTGAAATCAAACTGCCGGAAATGTCAGCGATCACACGTCGAATTGCTCCATTCGCCGCCGCACTCGCAACACTTCGAAGCTTTGGCCGCCCGTGGGCATTTCTATTGAACTCATTTCTTCTCGCCATTTATTCATGTTATTTTTTTGTGCTCTACTCTGCTCTCTTTCTGCCTGACAGCTTGGGCATCCTGCCACCACTGCCCACGTCCAGCAATAAGTCAACGTCCCACAGCGGCAGCACCGAACACAGCCAGAAGCAACATTTTCAGTCACAACAGCAACAACAAAAACCGCCACACCAGTCACACAAACAGCCGCCGCAGCAGCAGCGCCGGCACGAAACATCGCCCAAGCGATTCAGCTCGTCGCTGGGCAGTGACACCGGCAACAGCACACGCGAGTCCGAGTGCAGCGAGGAGCACAGTGGCGGTTCGCCCATCTCGCGATCGCCGCCCATTGCCGGCAAACCGCTGCCACTATCGCTGCCGCTGCCACAGCCCACCAACGAGCTGTTCGACTCACTCGCCGCCGAGCTGCGCGCCAAACTGAACGGCAACGGGCCGCCGCTGCTGCTGCCGCCGCGCGACTACGACACCGTACATCGCTCCAAGGGCAATCTGACCGCCATCGAGCTACGTCGCTGTCGCAATGCACTGATTGTGGGCGGCACCACACCGCCTGGCCAGACGGTGACACCGACCGGTAAGCAAGTATCGTCGCGTGGCTCATCGGGCATTGGCTCGGATCTGGCGCCCAGTCCGGAGCGGCAGGACTTGAACAGTTCTAGTGGTAAGTGGAGCTCGCTGATAGCGCTGATGCATTTATATTAATTGTACATTCTCTGATTCTCTCGCACAGACGACGAACAGTGGTCAAACGAAGCCGACAACTCCGTAATCGCCCTCAAGCCATCACAGATACCAATCGAGCGCTCCGCACCCATTATACCGCATCATGCGCAGCTGAATCGCAAGAGTGCTGTGCAGCCGCCTGACGACAGCTACTTGCGTGATCTGCCAGCCAAGCCGTACATACCGCGGCAGAACCTGCAGAATGGTGCCGCACGCGACAAGATAGCGGCGCCTATGCGCGAACGCGATCCCCGCTCGAAAACACCGGCTTCGTCGGCCTCCTGGTCCAGGGAGGATGAGATAAAGCCAATTATCATGCGTCCGGCGGACTACGACGCCAAGTTCAGCCGTTTGCTCCAGGCCGAGCAGAAGCAGGAGCACCATCGGCGTGCAGGTGACGGTGGCGGCCGTGAGAGGGATCGTGCCAGAGAGGAACGAGAACGGGTGCCCGAACACGCCAAATTGCGCGACACCGACAAATACAACGAAATCAATCGCTTGCTAAGCAAGAAACTCTCTCTCGAGCGAACGTCGCCCGAGCAGCGTTACAAACACAAAGCGGACGATGTGGAGGACTTTGATGATTCCGATCCGACCACCGATCATGTGCCGGTGCACACGTCCTCCAGCTACCGCAAGGAGAATCTGACCGACAAGCAAAAGTTCATGGAATACTCCAGCAAGAAGCAGCCCTCAAAACAACCGTACGCCGTCGACGATGCGCAGCGCTATGGTGGACGCCATCGCTACGCCGACCCCGCTGATCTACCCTTCGAGCAGCCACCCACACACAAGAAATATGCAGCCGTACATCGCCATTCGCCGGATCGTTCCGATTTGGGCCACCAACGGCTGCCGGAACGCGAGCGTGAACGTGAACGGGACCGCGATCGTGACCGTGAGCGCGACAGAGATCGGGAACACGCACGCGACCGCAAGCAGTACTCACACAGCAATGAGCGCAATCCGTACCGCGAACCCGAAAGCATTCCGTACATTCAGAGCATGGAGAAAATGATGAAGTCATCGGCCATGCGCTACAAGTCATTTGATGGCGCTCCTGACATGCCAGCGACGGTCATGCTCAAGGAGGACGCACATCCGAAAGTCAGTCAACGCAGCAAGTCATACCCGAAGCACGACGAGGAGCTGAAGATGGAGTACGCACCGTCGACCAGCAACAGTCACACGCCGAAAGACCGCTTTAAGGATGCAAAGGACAAATTTCGCGCCATGGAGCGCACCGGCAGTCGATACAATCTGGCCGATGAGCGAGACGCAGCGGATTACAAGGCACGTCGCCGAGGTTCTGTTGAACCGGCCGACAACGGTCGTGCCTACGAGGACTGGAGTGACGAAGAGCGCCTCGACGAATCGCCAACACCGGTGATGAGTAGATCGCGCTCGCGTTCCCGAGATCATCTTTGGCAACAGGCCACCGACATGCATGAGCGCGATGTGTTGGGCCCCCGAGAACGCGATGTGCTGCCGTCCAGAGAGCGCGACGTACTTCCGCCCAGAGAGCACGCCGTGCGGGACAGAGAGCCGCGTCAATATCGCGAGTATGCCGCAGAGACGCGCCCAAATCGAGAGCAGTCGGGCAAACGGTTGGAGCACCGCGCCGTACGTGAGCGCTCGCGTGATCTGACCGACGGACGCGATGCCTATCGCGATTATCGCTACGACGCACGCCCTCACTCCCGCGATGGACCGCGCGAAGTGCTCGTGCCGCCACCAATGCGGGACGAACGTGAACGCGAGCGCCACAGAGAAGTGGCCAGACACGACTACTCACCTGAAGCACGCGCACCACCAGCAGAACACCGATCCGGACGCCGTCCGACGGAAAAGCATACGGACTACTATCCAACGCCGACACCGCCGCCCAACGGCGCGCCCATTCCGAACGCCAAAAGCATATCCAACCTGACGGCGAAGGGATACCGACACAGCTACGCGGAGCCGGTATTCGCACGCGCGGCCGGTCGCGTAGGATTGGCGGCCGTCAATCCTTATTAGCAGGGCATGAGGTGCAGCCTAATCGCTGGCTCAAGCGCTAGACACTAATTGTCTAACACACAGTCTATATACTCGTACTCACAAAATCGACACTTTTTAAATGTTATATGTTACAATAAACAGCAATCAACACGTATGAAAGTATTTTGTAAATTTTTTGTAATGCTGCATAAGTAAAAACATTTCTTATCTATTTCAAAATTAACTAGAGATTTTCCCGCTGCTATTTATTTAGGGATCTGCCCGCATATACCTGAATATATATTTTAAAGATTTCAGCAGCTTCTGCAACGAATGAACGCCTATGAATTGTGCTCGTACTGTATGTAGCGAATGTCTGTACCATTATGTGCCTTTTTATTATCAAACTAGTTAAATTTATCAACGAAATGTTTACCACTATATGTACATTTTACTATATGTTATGCTAAATAAATAAATAAATATATATGATTATATGTTTAATACCTACATACATATATGCAATATTATGTAGCACCTGCATTGACCGATAACGCGTTTTACAAACATTAACGGTAAAGTCTGTTTTTATCTTTTTTATCAGTTGCTTGGTTGATTGTTTACTTATTTTATATATCTTGCTGATTTAATCGTATTTCGTTCTCCTTCCCCCTTCAAAATATCAAAATGTAAAACTGAGAGTTCAATAAATAAATCTAGTTAATATTATTAAACAGCATTAAATAGAGTTTTTATGCCATAGCGCCAAAGGTATAAGTGAGGTTAGATCGGACCGTGACGTACAATCAGAAGGCCGTAACATTCAATTCCGAGATCGATGATTATGGTACGTTTTTGTTTCGTAAATAGTAAGAATTAGTATTGAAAAATAGAGATATAAAATCTCGTACGTAAGTATATAAAAATTTTTGTTTTTGAATATCGATAGCACCAAGGTTATAGTGCTTCGATGACAAGGAACCTATATGGGTCCTTATAACGCCAGGTTGTCTTTCAAATAGTCAAATAGTTCCGAACACTTCAATATAACTTGTATACTTTGCTATATATAATTTTTAGAGCGCCGTCTTTACGTAGGCATATTTCAAGCCCATGTTTAGGAGCCTTCCCTAAGTGCTGGTCTTAATAAAAAATAAAAAACCAAGATTGCACTTATTTCCATCAAATGTTGGTAATAGGTAGTAATGAAAGGTAGTATTGTGGGTCATATAAAAAAATTTCGAGAAATATGAAATAGATTTTCCATAACCATTTTATAAATCAAAATTTCTATTTTGTCCCTGGATTTTGAGGAACTGACAAAACACATTAGTTCAACTAACCAAGAGAATTTTTAGGGAAGGCTGTGAATCAGATAAGATTGAAAAGGCAAACGGATCCTTCTGGCATTCACTTGGTTGAAAGCAATCATAGGCTTTATTTTATTTTGGCGCTTCCTCCCTTCCGAAATATCGGTTTAACCGCTAATTTACTATCGCAGATTTACCGCAGATTGAAAACTGTGGCGAAATTTCAAGGAACGCATATTCATTCCTTGATTCTAGGGATTTTCTATATATCTAAGTCCGACGGCCAAGTGTGTATTTCCACCTGTCGCTTTCTCTTCGACTTTGAAGAATTTCATCAGGAAAACGAAAAGCCACACTCGCTAGCTGACTTGTTGAAATTCCGCTGTTTATACTTCAATTTTTGTCAAAGCAATCTTTTTTTTAACAAATTCATTTCGCAATTGAATTCCATGTTGGCCACATTTTCGTTCAACTGATTAACTTGGCAGCACTTTTTTTGACATTTCATGGGTGCACCGCCGGCAATTGTTGTTTTCATTGCTTGTTGTCTGCCCGCTGATTTGCTAACAATAATACAAATTTTTTAGTGGTATCTATAAAGAAAATGGCTACGAATGGTAATTGTGCTATTATTTTGTGCTGCAAGTACATTCAAGTTCCTCACACATGTTTTCTTACACAGATGCAGCACCGGTTGCAAAGCGTATTAAAGTGGAGCAAAAGTCTGTGGCCAATGGCAAAATAGCGCAGAACACCGATGAATATGGTAATCCTAATTTGATTACTGAAAGAAAACCAACTGATAACACATAAAATTACAGAGTTGGAGCCATCCGCCTTTAATCCCAAATACCGAGTGTGTCCCTATTTGGACACCATCAATCGGCACTTGCTGGACTTTGACTTCGAGAAATTGTGCTCCATATCGCTGACGCGCATCAATGTCTACGCGTGCTTGGTGTGTGGCAAGTACTTCCAAGGACGCGGCACTAATACGCATGCGTACACACACTCCGTGTCCGAGGCGCATCATGTGTTCCTTAATCTGCAAACGTTGCGTTTCTACTGCCTGCCCGACAACTACGAGATCATCGACTCGTCGCTGGACGATATTAAGTACGTGCTGAATCCCACGTTCGACGCCAAAGACATACGCAGCCTCGACCGCGCCGAGCCAAAGTACTCGCGTACCGTGGACGGCACACTGTACCTGCCCGGCGTGGTGGGCTTGAACAACATCAAGGCCAACGACTACTGCAACGTGGTGCTGCACGCGCTGTCGCATGTGGGTCCACTGCGCGACTACTTTCTGCGCGAGCAAAATTATGCGCGCATAAAGCGACCGCCCGGCGATTCCATTTTCAATTTAGTGCAGCGCTTCGGCGAGCTGATGCGCAAGATATGGAATCCACGTAACTTTAAGGCGCACGTGTCGCCACACGAGATGCTGCAAGCCGTAGTTCTTTGGTCCAGCAAACGTTTTCAAATTACCGAACAAGGCGATCCAATCGATTTTCTGTCATGGTTTCTGCACACGCTGCACAGGGCAATGAAGGGCACCAAAAAGCCGGACTCATCCATAATCTACAAAATCTTCTTGGGCGAAATGAAGATCTACACACGGAAAATTCCGCCAGTAGAGTTGGACGACACACAAAAGACGCTGCTGCTCGCCACCGAAGAGTACCAGGAAAAGGGTGAACAATCAAATTTCCTCTACCTGACCTGTGATCTGCCACCGCCACCACTGTTCACCGATGAGTTTCGCGAGAACATCATACCGCAGGTTAATCTGTACCAGCTGCTGGGAAAATTCAACGGCACCACCGAGAAGGAGTACAACACCTACAAAGACAACTTTCTGAAACGCTTCGAAATCACACGACTGCCCCAGTACATCATACTGTACATCAAACGCTTTACGAAGAACACGTTTTTCCTGGAGAAGAACCCCACCATTGTCAACTTTCCCATCAAGTGAGCAACAGAAGATGCCGGTGAAAATTTATTAATTACCATTTATGCTTTCAGAAATGTGGATTTTGGCGACATACTATCAATGAAGAACCGCGACCAGCTGAAGGACACCAAGTACAATCTGGTAGCGAATATAGTGCACGATGGCGAGCCCAAGAAGGGCACCTACCGCGCGCACATCCTGCACAAGGCAAACGGACAGTGGTATGAAATGCAGGATTTGCATGTTACCGAGATACTACCACAAATGATTACACTAACCGAGTCGTACATACAGATTTATGAGCGCAGCAGTGAGCAGTGAATGTGATGGCAATTTAATGTGTAATTTAGTCGAAAGAGAGCGTTTTTAATTAATTATTAAAAAACTTTAATTAAGACTATCAAATACTGCGATAGTGTGAACATTTCTATGGTATAATCATAGGGTAAGGAATAACAAAAAAGGTTCACATTTGAAGGATAAGGATGGGCCTTACGATTCGATGACAAACCTGGCGAATTTTAAGTAATCAAAAGAACATTTCATAGTTGCGTAGTAGTAGCGACCATACAGAACTTCAGATACAACTTATGTCGATTTTAAAATCCTTCCACAATGCCTAACCGATGACTGCTTCGAATTATCCTCCGTCTGCGCATGCCTCAAGTTCGAGTCTCGAAAGAGGGCAAATGACAGTTGGAGCCTTCAAATGTTTAACCCAGTTAGTTGCCAGCTGTGGTGAGGTGCATGCGTAGCGCTGAAAAATCGATGCCTAGCCACAAAGGTGTGAGCAACACAACGCAATTATTGTACCAACAATAAATTTCAAACCACTTGAGACACACGCATTGAAACGATTTGCAAGCAAAAATGGCTGAGGGCACTTACGAGTACGAATGCATGCGGGCTGAGCTGCTGGGCATCGGCAAGCCGGACAAGGAGCAGTTCGAGAAAGAACGCGAATTACGACTGCAACAGGAACGGGAAGAGCTGGAGGCAGCCGAAGCTGCCGTAAGTCACCTTTCAGCAACAACACTTGGGTTTTTTGCATTTAATTAATGGTATTTTACAGCTATTGGAGACGCAGAAGGATCAGGCGCAAAACATGGGCGGAAAGCTGGACGAATTGAACAGCATTCTGTCGTCTACGCAGCAGAAATTGAACCGCTTCAAGCAAACTGCCTGCGGCAGTCTGTCGAACATCTTCAGTCGCGGCTCGATGGATACTGCAGATGGCACGCCGTCCACATCGGCGACAGCCAGTCGACGCAATACCACCGCCACAGGCGGCGACACCAACGCAAAACCCAGCGACATCAACAGCGCTTTGGATGATCTGGACGAGATGCAGAGGGACGATCGCAACGCAGACATAGAGCCAGTCATACCAATGGAGCGGATTCGCGAAGCTAAGTTGGATATACAACATAAGATGACTTCGCACTTGGACAAACTGGACTCGCTACTAAATAAGGCCGAGAACGCCGACGTATCAATGTCCGAACAGACGAAGCAAATGCGCAAGATGGCCAAGTAAAACGTGGTCAAGAATGGGGAACGTGTGGTTGGGAATGGTCGTTACGAAGAATAGTTGAATGGGAGTGATAGAGTGGTTGAGATGTGCCATGAATCAGATTTGAAAAATCACAAACCTAAAACCAATGAAATGGTTACCGCTACGTCTGAGCAGTGGGATCTACATATTACAAGCCCTCAAATACCAATAAAAAAAAAACACTGTAATCAAAAATATACACAGCAACATCAAAGCAAAGAAATCAAATTCATTGTCAACACTGACAACCGATCGAAGAGTTTGTTCGCTTCCGTTTTGCCTTGGCCGACAATTTCGTAGACTAGCACCAAGTCACGCGTTCTATTTGCCGTCCTTCCGCGCACCAGTCGTTTTGGTGCTATCAAGCTCGCTTCTTGCAAAAGGCTGTAATAACGTTGCGCAAACTGCGCTACTTTTGCCGGAGAAGGTACTCCTCGCTGCTGTCGCTCGTGCAGAAACGCGATAGCCGCATCATGGACAACCTGGCACTATTCAAATCGGCTATTATCAACGAGGTAGACGGCGTGCGCAACCAGTACGGAAGTGCGACCGACATGAAGCAGACGCCAGCTACTTCCAGCGCCTGTCAGCTACGTAAGCAAAACCACACAAACAGTTTGTCTTCAATGTGCTGGCGCTTACCGCCCTGTCTCGCTCTCTTTATTTACAATGTACACGGGCAACTTGCACGTGCAGTTATGCAAAATTAAACTAATTTAACATTTACTTTTACATTAAGTCAAATGAACACATTTCCTGCTCGCTCTGGCGCGTCGCGGTATCCCTACCATACACGTAAATTATATATTCAAATGTGTGTACCTTAAGCTGTTGCAACTCACTATTTCGATTGTACTCGAAATATACTTTTGAAGCATTCCATTTCGATTGAGATTTAGAATTAGACAAATCGTACAATGTGTTAATTACAATCCTAGCTACTTAAGCGTATACAAGAATTAGCAATAAATACAAGAACCTATACCCAAAACAGCAAATACTAATGGCATGAAGTGCGCTCTCGATAAGCTAGTCTTGAAAATCATACAAACGAGTATTGTAAAATATGGAAGGAGTAGGCTTTGAACCCGAAAATCGTGCGCACCACTCAAACCAGCGCCTCCTGCCACCGGTTTGCGAGAGTGCAGCATCGATTAATTGCTCCAGACAATCGAACTAGTCTTGGTAAAAGACATAACTAAGCTGGAAGTGATCGTGCGTGTAGCGGTACAACTCGGGCAACAACATGGAGTTGTCTTCCAGCTCGGCCAGCAGCCCGCTGAACAATGTCGGCGACACTTTCAACGCATGTATGGACATGTCGTGCTTCCAGCTGCTAAGTAAGGCTTCACAAGATTTGCCGCCTTCATCTGCCGCTTCGTGCACCACGCCTCCCTCATCCTCGGTCTGCCCCAACGCAGTGGTGGCTTCGTCCATCAGCCGGTACAGTAGCTTGAAGCACTTGTAACGATCGAGCTGCACCTGCAGCACATTATTGTTGTTGTGGCTGCCATGTGCCAACGGCTTCACATTGCGCAGCACCTGCAGCTGCTTTTCAAGTATATGCAGCAGCAAAAACTTGCGCTGGCGACTAGGGAATGTCGTCTCCAGCAACACTTTCGAAAAGTGCATCTGCTGCAACAACGACTCGCCCGCATCCAAAGTGGTCTCATATATGATCTTCTGCAGCAGCTGACAGGTCGGCGTCACACGGCCACTATTAAAAATGTCACACTGTTCACCGCCCGGATCGTCTGGTGTTGGCTGCCGCTGCAGCGACAGCACATCGGCCCACAGCTTTACTGCTTTATTCCCGAAAAGCGTTTCTCCCAAATATTGTAGGCAACGACCGCAATACACGTGCGCCTCCTTCACCTTCACCCGTCGCTGCAGCACATCCGCATTGAGCACAATGAATTGAAAACCGTAGAACAGATCGCTTGCCTGCGGCAGCAGCAACTCGCTGTACTTTGGTGCGCCGTGATGTTGATGACAGAAGAATTCGCTGACGTCAATCGAGCCTGACGGAAACTCACGTATTCTTTGGTATGATACTGCACCAGTCAAATCACAGTCGCAGTTGCCGCAATGCACCGCCACCGGTTCACGCTCCTCCACTTGCGGCAGCAGCACCACGCCTTTGGCCGACTGCTGTGATCCACCGTCCGCCGATGCAGATGTAGACACATCCTCCGCTATGTTGTCTATGGTCAGCCGAAAGCTGGCGTTGCACTCCTCCACGGTCAGGTTGCTTATGGTGCGTGCCTCGATTGAGAAGTGCTGCGCCACCGACACACGCGTTGCTGTCGAGTATTCGCGCAGCGTCAGCGCATCCTCGTCCACGTTTATCTTTAGGAACTCGGTTTCCGTCAGGCTGTGGTCGAACTGCAGGAACACGTTGGCGCAGCGCAGGTTCTTGCGCACCTCAATGCAGACGAAGCGCAGCGACATGCTCACATTCGCTGCGCTTGCTGCTTCGCGTACGGCCTGTTCACCAACTTTGCGTTTTTTCGTAACTTAGGTAAACGGCATTTTACCAGTGACAAACAACAAACAAATTTACACTCGCGCTTTCTTTTTTGCCTCAATGAATTTGTCTTGCTTGGTGTTCATTTGCTTTGACAGTTGAATGGCGAAACGGGTGAAAGTAAAATAGAAAATGGCGCAGATTGGGTCGCACTGTTCACAGTGGCAACAAATGGTGCTTCTAGACCATTTGAACCATGTAGAACGAGGCTTTTTCACACGTAAATTGAAAATGTGTCGCAAAATGTGAACGTAGTATAAGAGGTACGTGTTAAGCCAAGTCTACCTGTACATCATAAATAATTATTTTGAATATATTTATATTGAGCATCGCCCTACCGAAAGTTTATAGATTAAAGTCAGCTTAGTATTCCATTGATTTCTATCAAAGTAATGCAGTTAGACTAAATCAATAGTTAAACTTTCGCATTTATCTGTTCCCAGATATTACAGTTTTCACATTTATGACTATTTGTTATATAGGTGTTGAAAACCAAAACATAAAAAAAATTGTCAGTCGGACCCCTACAAACAATTTCTCGATATAAATTTTTAGCGACAAATTCTCGATAATGCTTGAATTTTTTGCCTTGAAGATTTTGAATTTTTTCAAGTCAAATTAAATATTTTTTTGTTAAACGAAAAATGTTCATTACGTGAACGTGCGCGCATTTAACCCATTTTCGGCCGCTACCAGAAATAGCCAATATTTTTTTAATTCCTTTTAAGGACTTACATTTAGGACCTTAATCAAGAATATTTTTGGATTTTTTTTGTGTTTTTTTTTTTAAATTATTTTTTTTATAAATTAATAAAAATTTAATTTCAAATAAAAACAAATATATATGTATATAATTTTAAGGACTTACATTTAGGACCTTAATCAAGAATATTTTTGGATTTTTTTTGTGTTTTTTTTTTAAATTATTTTTTTTATAAATTAATAAAAATTTAATTTCAAATAAAAACAAATATATATGTATATAATTTTGGTCAAATAATAGCCAAGCATGAAAACAAACAATTGTTGGCTTACATATGTACATACATGGCGACTTCTGGCCAATGGTCGATTTTTCGACCACTGAAAAGTACGCGGTGCTGAGAGGTAAAGATATTTTCATAATCTTATGGATATCAATTGATTGTGGTAATTTGGTCTTTAGGCTTCGTAAATAATCAATAATAAATCAATCATTTGAAAAGGTTATATATTTTTCAGAATATTCAAAATATGACTAAAAACATGCTTTTTTCGTGCCTTCGCCAACATCTCTAAATTTATCTTTTTTAAAAAAAATTATTATTTCGAGGGGTTACCAAAAGACCAAAGCTATTTTATGCATCAAAAGTTCACAGATATAATGTCTAAGTGCAGAGCTACTCTCCTTCAAAGTGGCTGGTCGAAAAATCGACCAGCGGCCGAAAATGGGTTAAAACCGCGTCTACGTGTACTTATAATCGGTATTTGATTTTAATAATGGACTGGGCATGCGACAGAACTGTAAAATATGCGTTTTATTTCAATTTTCAGAAAGAAAATAAGTTTTCGTAATGGTATCCAAAATCCTATTGAGAACAAGAAAAATGGCGCTGTCGAAATGATATCGTAATTTTCAAAATTTTCGACATCGTTACGATATCTTGAAGCCGCCCTGAAGCTGATCAACGAGCGCAGTATCTCAGTACGAGATGTTAGCATACTCTCTGATAGCCAAGCGGCTATCAGAGCCCTAGGGTCTCATGTCTTAACATCAAAAATAGTGATCAGCTGCCGCAGATCTCTCGACGAGATGGCTGAGCAGCTTAACATACACCTATTATGGGTCCCAGGTCACAGAGACATCCTGGGGAACTGTAGGGCGGACAGAATTTGCTGGCTTGGGTGCTCCGCTAAGTACTTGCAAGCTGGTGCTAGAGGAGGCCGTGACTAAAGCCGCCAACATCGCTTGGGCGGCCTCTGAGACAGGCAAGACAGCGCAACAAATCTGGCCAAAGCTGGACTGAACGCGCACCAGAAGTCTGCTAAACCTCAAAAGAGGCGCGCTCAGGGCTGTTGTCGGGGTAATCACTGGGCACTGCATCCTCGGTAGCCACGCAAGACTAGGGCTGGGTCATCTAGCCAACGATTTCTGCCGTAGCTGCAGAGACATAGAAGAGGAAGAAACCACCCTACACTTCCTTTGCACCTGCCCTGCTCTTTGTAGGACTCGCAAAAAACACTTAGGTTTTTACCACACCGACAACCTCGCCGATATATCAAACGTCGACACCAAAGGCCTAATACGCTTCATTAATTGTTCAGGTTGGTTTGAGACCTACTAATATGAAGGGGATAACGATCCAGTGGCATCACAATGGGCCTTATTTTGGCCTACGTGCGCTCTCGTGAGGGCCGCCACATCTACCTACCTACCTACAATATCTTGGATAAGATAATTTCAATATCGCAACGATATCGAGATTTTCGAATTTCTCGACATCGTTACGATAGTGTAATTTTTCTCGTTCTCGATATCATTTTAGACACTTTAGCAATACTCGAAAACGAGAAAAATTCTCGCTTTGACGATATCGTTTCTATATCGTTTCGATATCGTTTTGTTTGCTGGGACAATAGTTTAAATGAAATTCGGTTCGCAACAGTATCTATATAAACACACATTTTCAGCTTTTCCCAGCACCTATAACCTTGCAGGTTCGAGGCAAGTGTCTAACTTCTTCATTCCACACGAGCGAACAAAATGCCTCGTATTAACAAAAAAAAACAAAACAATTAGTAGTATAGTAGTAAACATACTGCACCACTTCTTTCATCGACACTTTAATATCTCAGTCAATCAAGACTAATAGCAAAGTGATTGTTGTTAGGTGCAACTTACAACCAAAATCTATAATTACAGCTAGTAAACTTCAACAAAGTTGGATCATTGATTGGCAAATCGACATATTTTTTTAACCAATATTTGGTGCGATATCAAAAACTCAATACAGTTACACTATATACTCGAACTTTACTAAAAATCGTTTCTATTGGCTAGCACATCCCTAATTCACATTCGCTTCGAGAACCGGTTTGAGCCGCTCACAAATTTCATTTCATCTGGCAACAATGAACAGTGCCGCCAAACTTGCGACCGTTTCCACAGCTTCATTTCAGCACAATCTGTGTGCACTGTTCGTCAGCCGTACCGTGTTGTCGTTGCTGCCGTGCGTGAGAGAACGCCTTAAGTACATTACGTCCTTAATTTTTACTATTGCAAATTTTCACAATTAGCCCAAACGTCTAAAGTGCATTTAAGTGAAACTTCAGCTCAATTGTATTAAGTGAACATTTTCATATACAAAAACAATGTGTAAGTATCTAATTTTGTGTTAAGGAAATTTGTGTTTGTGAAATTATGAAACCATAGTCATGGTTGAGAGCAAATTTGACAATATTTCATATATTGTATCTATTACTTCAACTATTTGTGTATTAACGCCAGCGAGTGTAAAGAGAGTTACTTGTTTTTGGCAGTGAAATGAAAGTAAAATTTCACCCAATTTCGTGAATTGGCGTTTTTCAGCTCCCCCTTTACTGCTGCCATAAACGACACCGTGCTGCCATTTTTCAATGGTGTTGGTGAGCCACTTCCCAGTGGCCGCCTTTGGATGGCTGTGCTGCCGGCAGCTGCTGCCAGCCGCACACACATCATTCGTGGCTTCGTAACCCTTTTATTGTTTACTCAAATTGTTCGTTGTTGTTATTGTTGTTGCTGGGGGCTTGATTTCTCAATTCATTATTATCGATGTTATCCGTTGTTGCTGTTTAGTGCCATATCCCACGACGTGTAAATTGTGGACAGAAACCGGTTTTGTGTGTTTTTAACGGTTGCATTCAGCGCGGCGCTACGTCTCGATCGTGCGGTGCATATAGACACGAAGATAAATCACACCAGATGCATTTTCGCTGCAATAAAATACAGGTAGTGGAATAGAAATAAATGGCCTTATCTTTCTCAGAAAATAGGTTACGCCTCTGACGATGCGACAAGTTCGTGTTCTCTTCAAGATTTCAGGATATAAACATTTCAATGGTTACCTGTCAAATATTTTCTGCCATTTCATTATTCTCATATAACGTATTCTAACTTCTATTACAGTGAATACAGCTCGCAAAATAATGAATTATTATATATATAATGAATATAGCAACGATTGGCGGAACTATTTGGAACAATAACAACGAAAGTATTTATTTTTATTGCCCATTCTAGCACATTCAGGTGGTGACGATATTTTGCCTTAACCGGTTATTCAATACAAAGTAATAAAAAGTGTGAATAATTTAAAATTTTGTTTTTAAACAGCAATTGACATTACTCAGTTGTAAATATTTAGCGGCTTCTCAGAATTGATGACTGTTATCAGTTCGGGTGGTGTAATAGTGAAGCCACAAATACCAAAGAAGATAATTTCTGATTAATTGGGGGGCGTGAAATTTACATCGTTTGCACAGAAGGGCGTGTTGGGCGCGTCAGTTAAATAGCTCCGCTATTTGCATGGCCACGTAATAGAGAAAAGCAAACTAAACAAGTGAAATAAAGGGTGATACTTGCAGCTTAACCCTTTGGGGACGAAGTTTAATTTCGAAAACCTAAATACTCTTAATAGAAATGTTCCCATGCTATGAAAGTTGGAAAGTTTTGAAATCATCCTTTTAGCCGGAGTCATATGCAGTCTGTCCAGTAGAAGCGTGATCGACCAAATTTTCATTTAGAGTACCGTTATCAGAAAAATTTGAATGCACCTAAGTAGACTCATCATCTTTGTAATACGCACTGCAAAAATTGTCAGTCTCGTGAAACAATTACAAAGTACACGGTGTTTTAACAAGATGAGTTCCGCGTGAGAGAAGCGACTTAAAGCCGTATTCCTTTGTCTACACCCTAGAGGGCCGTAAATGTCACGTTTAGCTGCAGCAAAATATATGAAGAAGTCGAAGTCATTCGTAACGAGGTGGACGAATCGGTACATGGAAGCAAAAACTCCGACGATTTGGCTGGGCGGGGCCTTTGAAAAAAAGACCTCCCCAAAACAGAACAAGAAAATCATTGATTTGTTTGCGACGAAGCCGGGCTTATCGTTGCGTAAAGCTAAAGCAGTTTTAGAGAAAAGTGGTGTTCAAATATCAAAAGAGACGATTCGAGGACGTTTAAGATCTAACGACGTTAAATACCGGAGCTCTTTGAAAAATCTGTTGCTCTCATCATCACACGCTCAAAAACGGCTTGCCAATTCAGATCGGAATTGGAATAATGTAATATTCACGGATGAATCCTAATTTTGGGCAAATAGTAGCATAAATCGATCTTGGTGCACCGCTAACAACCGATTGCTCCAACGAACTGTTAAATACCCAGTAAAGGTCCATGTTTGGGGTTGTTTCTCAGAAAAAGGATTTGGGAGACTTTTCGTTATTACCACCAACTTGAAAGCGGTTTTGATGAACAAAATTTATGAAAAAGCTTTATTACCATCAGCTGCGAAGATGTTCGGGAGAAGAGGACTCTCTTGGATTATACAAGAAGACAACGACCCCAAACATCGCAGCCGAATGTGTGCTGAGTGGAAACAGCAAAATGGGGTAGAAGTGTTAGATTGGCCCTCACAGTCGGCTGATGCCAACCCGATAGAAAATGTGGGCAATAGTAAAGCAGAAACTCAGAGGAAAAACTATATGGACAGCAAAACAGTTATCGAGACAAATTCGGCTGATTTGGAGTCGATTGCCTCGGCAACTTGCTCAGAACTTGGCGCAAAGTATGGGTCGGAGGTTTGAGGCCATAATAGCGAATGGCGGCGACTATACCTGTTATTAAAAATATTGCGTGCAATAAATATTATAAGCGCATAAAATGCAGTTTGTTTGAAACGAATCGGACAAATAGTTTCCAAGTTACGACGATCACGCTTCTACTGGACAGACTGTAATTCGAGTAAATATTTTGCGTGGGTCATAAGATTGTTTTGAAGGGCATTAAAAACTTGGGGACACGTATTATCCCAGTAATCCCGAATGGTTTAAAGCAAAGCGAAAACCAGAACAACAACAACAAACCATACATTTTTGAAGTAGCACTGCAGTTAGTCAATTGAAAGCCCTACTTAGATTAAATGCTTAATACTTTTACTAGATACAAGGCTGTCAGATAATTTTGTAACACTACTGCGTTATTATTTTCCCCAAATTATTCTTTGTTAACAGTAAAATTTGTTTTCCGAAATAATCATTCAAACAGTGAACAATGAAGACGTTTCTATAGTGTTGGGTGTGATAAAAAACACCACAAATTTTGGCATTTGTGGTATGATAACTACTGATATATAGTCAACATACCACATAATGACACCATTTTCAATGGATCTATGAGAAACACATGTAGAATAAGTTTTTCTATGAGGTTCTGTTAGTGATAACCAGAAGTGAACTGTAATTTTGAATATTTTTCAACACATAAAATTAGTATGGTTTGGTAAATCGTTGTGTATAAACACTCGTACTGAAAGTCATAGTTTTGAAAATCGTATATTTGTGCAACCTAGTGCATTGTTTTAAAATAAAATGTGGTTTTTATTCGAAGGTTTGTTGCTTTTTAAACTGAAAACTATATCCTTTCACTCTGCTCCAGTGAACTAAGCGAGTAGCAGTTATGTCGCACTTAGTAAGAAATCGAGTGCAAACATTCCAAAATATTGGGGATTGTTAATAATTAGGCCAAGTAAAGCCACTTAACAATAAATTTAAAAGCCCTTTACTTAAGGCTTATCAGCTACAAATGTGTTCTAGTTAATTTATCATTAAAACCGACTGAAAGCTGTGCAATTCATATCGTTCAATTACTTTACTGGCCCTTTGTTGGAAAATATCGGACCTTATGTAATGCATAACTCAAATCATTACTAAGCAATCAACTCACAGCACTTGCAAATTCCTTTCCCCCTTATGACCGCCCACTCGTCCGCTCGCTGACTCGTTTCTCGTTTCTTGCTTCAAAGTATTTTAATTTGTGGATTTGTTGCCGCAATTAAATTGTGCTCATTGTTTAGTTGAGTTGAGTTGAGTTTTGCAAAAGCCATTTCAGATAAGATTACAGGCGAAAAGCTGTCAGTCGCAGCGTGGCACATCGGTTGCTTGGCGCTGTTGCAGCTGCTGTTTGTTATTCTTCGTGCATTTTAGTTGCAGTCATAATTTCAAATTATTTTTATCTATCCACACCACAAATGCGACGATTCATTTGAGGCGGCGGTACCCTCCCACACAGCGCCGCGCGCGCTGCAGCTGCATGCATGCTCCCTCGGTGGCACCGCCACTACTCGCAGCGGCCGTGGAGCTATCTGTGTGCACTCTGCGGTAAATAACAAAAACGAGTACGACAAATAAACAACAATGATTTGCCGCTTTTCAGTCTTTCAGAAATGGTTTTAGCAATGCAGTTGCTTGCCATAGTTTTTTGTCTCGCCTCTTTTTTTGTCACTTTCCTCTTGTTGTTATTCGCAATTGTGCTGTGCAACAAGCGTCAGCAAACCGCAGGCAAATTATAATTCCGTGTCATTTGCATTGAGCTTTGAAAGATGTGTGTCACTTGCATTGCTCGTACAGTTGCCGCATCCGTCTCGCTAGTGGTGCCAGGCATTTTGTAAAGTATTCATATTATACACCGAAATGGAAACAGGTTCCTCAGATTAACAAAAAAGCAGCCTAGAAGCATGCGTCATAAATTGCACATCTGCAAGCGAGTGCAATAACTTCACAGCTGGTTGCAGTTCCTTGTGCGCATATTTTTTTAGGCTGCCGTTTTATTTTGTTATAGTCGCTGTCCTCCTCGCTTCCTCTTTTTTTGGTGTTTCACTTTCAAAATTTTTCACTATAGTTTTTTATTTTAAATTGTTTTTCTTTTTCGTTTTTATGCCTGAAATTGTGCCTACAATCGAAAACTGTCGGTCCCATAATTGTACGCTGCCCACCTCGGTGGCACCCAGTTGCGATCTCTCTTTCGGCCACAACCAGCGCGTGCTTGGCACGCCAGCGTCTGCCGAAGCTTTTTCGCTACACTGCTGGCCGTTGCAAATTGCTCGCGCCCCAATCTTTTCACTCAACCGGCTCAACTCTATTTCCAGCCATCCCAGCCGCAATCACGCCCGAGAAATTGGACGAATGGCGCAAGAATTTCTACAGCGAACCAAAGAATCTGCTCGCGCAGAATGTCTGCTCGCGCGTGGACCCTTTCGATGTGTGCCTGTCGCGCAAGTCACTCGAGCTGACCAACCACGTATTCACGTACAAGGTGCGTAGACGGTCGCTCGTTCGGTGTGATCGTGCTCATGCTTTGCTTCTTTGCCTTTTCTGCAGGTGGAACTGGAGGGCAAGCCAATCACCAACCAGAAAAGTTCCGGCAGATGCTGGCTATTTGCTGCGCTGAACTGCATACGTCTGCCCTTCATGAAGGAGCACAACATTGACGAGTTTGAGTTCTCGCAAGGATACCTATTCTACTGGGATAAAATTGAGCGCTGCAACTACTTCCTCAATAACATTGTGAAGACGGCGAAGCGCGGCGAGGCAATCGATGGTCGCCTGGTGTCGTTCTTGTTGAATGTAAGTGCTATATAAAAGCATTTGATTGTCCAATTGACGAGTGCATTAATGCCAAGTCCATTTGCAGGACCCCACATCCGATGGCGGTCAGTGGGATATGTTAGTCAATTTGATTACCAAACATGGTCTGATGCCAAAGAAGTGTTTCCCGGAGAGCTACAGCTGTGAGGCCAGCTTGCGCATGAACGCCATACTGAAAAGCAAGGTAAGCAGCAGCGACAGCACCTCGTTGCATACACCTACGAGTGCATAATGTATCGTTTCTGTGTGTTGGCAGCTGCGCGAATATGCCAAAGTGTTGCGTGACCTTATGCAAGCGAATGTCAGCGATGTGGAGGTAAACAAACATATCGATCAGATGATGGGCGCAATCTATAAGGTGGTGGGCATCTGCCTGGGCATTCCGTCGGAGACGTTCACCTGGGAGTATTATGACAAATCCAAAGCTTACAATTCGGTTGGGCCAGTGACGCCACTGGAGTTCTACGAGCAACACGTCAAAAAGGTCTTCGATGTGGCAGATAAGGTAATCATCAAGCGACAACTGAACGAAAATTAATTCTCTTGAAATATCGAAATAAATGTTTTAAAATGTCTGCGCTTTACAGGTCTGCTTAGTAACAGATCCGCGTCCCACCAGCATGTACAATCAGGCTTATACCGTCGATTGCCTCGGCAATGTGGTCGGCGGGCGTCCAGTGCTTTACAATAATCAGCCCGTCGAGTTGCTATTACAGGTGGTGACGGAGAGCTTGAAGGCTGGCGAACCGGTGTGGTTCGGCTGTGAGGTCAGCAAGCGTTTCGCATCGAAACAAGGCATCGAGGACTTGGAGGTGTACGTAATAATAATCTAAGCCGCATTTTTGTGTTTATAAGGAGTGCGTCGTTAAAAATTGTGACATCGAAAAATTAAAACAGCTCAGCAACCACTAGTCCAATTTTTGAAAAGTTTGGTTTTATATAGCATGTCTTTTATGTAGATTTTATAATTTATTAGAAACAAAATTATAATACATTTTCAAGGGTAAAGTTTCTAACTTTTTCTGGAATACCCCTCATGCGGGCTTTCATTGTTCCTTGTTAATTTTATCATTTATCATCATTTTATCATTAAATACTCAATCAATGCTCTAAATGGGCATAAACTATTCAATCACAGAGTTTTCATGGCTCACCTGATCAAAGAAAGTTTGATTTGAATTTGTATTAACGAAGTTATTAGCAAAATTGCATGTCACAATTTTGAACGACGCACTCCTTAAGTGGGCTGCATTATTTCAATTATTTTGTTTTGCTTCTCTTGCAGCCATGATTTTAAACTGGTTTTCGACATCGACATACAAACCACACTTTCGAAGGCGAATCGCTTAATCTTTGGTGAATCGGCCATGACGCACGCTATGGTCTTCACGGCAGTGTCGGTTGATGTAAGTAGATTTTAAGTGATGAGTAAAGATGAAAAAGGAGAGAGGTACATAGCCAGACAACTGAAAGTGGTTTAACTATTTCAACACCACTTAGAGACACAAATTTTCTAGTTTTCCAACTTTTCAAAGAATATTGGGAAAAGAAAGCGAAGCATTGTTTTAGGAAAAAAATATTTGTTTACAAACGAAGTGCCCTGAAAGCAGAATTATATTGGCATTAAAGCTATTGATCTCATTCCAGTGTACTCGCAGAATTGTGATACGTTACTTGTTACTGTCATGATGCGAAAATCAGCATGTGACATTTAATAAATTCTTTAGAAAATGCAGCTTTCCGAATTGAAATGCGTCTGAGCTACAATAAACCTCGCCTTTTCTTCTCGTTATCATATCATGTGAATGTGAAAATCATTTGAGTTAATGTTTGATGTAATTGCAGGATACCGGCATCGCCAAAAAACTGCGCGTCGAAAATTCTTGGGGTGAAGATCGTGGCGAGAAGGGCTACCTTGTCATGTCTGCCGACTGGTTCAAGGAGTTCGGCTTCGAAGTGGTGGTGGACAAACGATTTGTACCGGCCGAAATTCTGCAAGTTTTCGATATGGATCCAATAGTACTTCCAGCCTGGGACCCGATGGGCACTCTGGCCCAAAGCAAGATTCAATAATATCAATTAATGCTAAAACTACTAACGTAAAGCAAAAATTACTAGTGTACAGCACTCCGCTACGCAGGCTTCATTTCTATTATGATGTATAAATAATAAAAGGGCGGAACCGTTACCAACAACCAAATCTACTTTCGATACCTTTTCGTTCAATCCACACTAAACACATGATTGATTTGTTGTTTGCCTTTGCAAGCGCATGGAGTGTCTTTAAAGATACGCCCTTAATATATACATCCCCCATTCTAACGACTACATGTTCAATTTATGTACGTATGTATATTGGAAGCGCAACAGCTGCAGTGACTTTCATAGAGCAATTGAAATTGTAAATGCATTTTTTTGTTTGTAATTTTATTTTTGAATATTTTACAAATACAATGTACAACTTTATTATTGCCACATCCATTGTGTTCATTCATTTTGTTTCTATTCCTCATTCAGCAGACAGTCTCACTGCAAAGAGCTAAGTCTCAGCGTTCAACAAATTAGTCAAGTGCACGAAACTAACTTGTTGCCTGTGCCCTGCAACGGCAATTGCACGCCGTTCAACCGCCTGCGCCGCTGTCCGTACTCGTACTGCAGCCGCAACCAGATGCCCTCGCACATGTTCACCAGCCGACCGTCGATCTTCTGCTTGATGGCAAATTTGTACTGTTCGCGTACAATGTATTTCGCTTGTCTCAGCCGACCCATCTGTATAAGCGATATGCCGTAGTACAGCTTGCAGCGCGCTTGCAGAAACGGATCACCCAGACGCAGTCCAATGGATAACTGTTTCAGCGATATCTTGCCCGCTGTCTGCGCCTGTACAACAACAACAACATTAACGAAAGGTGCATTCAGCACGGCGCAGTAGTAAACCTACGCATTCGGTGAATTGCTCGCCCAGCGCCGAATAGCCACCGCCCAGCGTTGACAGCCACGACATCAGATACTCCACCTCAATCTTCTCCCACAAAGCGTGCGCCAACATGCGATTCCTGCGTGCATTGTCGAAAAGCATAAATAAAGGCACGCAGCCGGCCACTCAGCCTCCTTACCACTTGTAGTCTATGATTTCCTTTGCCGGCGGCAGCAGCTGCAGCCAGAGCACGTCCACATCGCGCAGCGCCGGGTTCGCGCACATTAGCAACCGAAATTTTGTAAACTGTTGTATTTCGCGCAGCAAATAGAACGCACCGACGCCTTCAATGTGCAGCAGCAGTCGCTTCAATGTCCGTCTGCGCTCACCTTTGACCGATGGCTGCTCGCCGGCATAACCGCCCGTCAATCGCGTCCAGCTCAACGGTGTTCCGTTTGGCAGTGTTTTTAAATTGTTGTTGTTGTCGATTTGCAGATACTCTTGTTGGCATTGCAGATCACAAATGCAAATTAAAATTGTCATTCTCGACTGAATGCGGAATGCAAAAAGCTTATTATTTAAAATTTTTACAATACAGCAAAAACAATTTGCACACAGCTGATGCAGGTGATGCGAAATTGATGCGGAAAAGAAAATGTCAGATACAGGTCACACACAACAGACAAACAGCTGTGGGAGAAAATTTGTTCAAGGAACAGCTGACAATGACAGATGTGTTTTGTGGATAGTAAATAAATAAATGAATTGTGGAATCCACACACGTAGTTTCATTCTCAGTATAAACGATAACATCCATTTCTGTGAAGGAATTATTTTATTTTGAATGCATGTTCCCAACACAAAAGTTGCAACCACAAAAGTCCAATTCAACACATGAAAAATGTTTACTTTTCAGCAAATCACTACCACAGATCAAAAAATTCATTTGAAAATGAAAAAAAATTAAGATTTAAATCTGAAGCCTTCAATTTACTTTCAGTTATTCACGTGATCATTTTAATATCGAAAAAAAATCGGTTGAAAATTTTTAAACGTCTGTAATTTCTAATTTAGAAGAAATAGAGACACAAACTATAACCCATTTGCGAATAGAACTATGCAGGAAGTAGGAGGTAGGGTAAGATGGGGTTATTCCCCGCATGTAAGCATAAATCCGAATATCTCGCGACTCGGATTGAGTTTCGAGACAAGAGTGGTATCGTTGGAAAGCTGGACCCAACGCGCAACTTTTGTTACTACATTACTTATAGTGTGTGATTTACCCGTAACGAGCTGCAGCCATTGTCCCAAAATCGAAAATTGTGGGGCTATTCCCCGCTGGTGGGGTAATTCCCCGCACCCCATGGGGCTATTCCCCGCACCCCCGATTTTGCCGTTTTCAAAGCAAATTAACTCGAAAATAAGTATCCAAACTTGTTTTTTTTAAATATTTTTTGTGTTTTTTTATTCATAATCTTACACAAGTTCAAAAGTTGACATGGAAAAAATGCATTTTGTCAGAAAAATATGAAAAATTCAATGAGAACGAGGGAAATTAAAACTATTTAATCTTCTTCGGAGTTTGATTCATCGACATATTCCACGGTGGTCTTACGCCGCTTGCTCACACGTCCTGGTGTCGATGGGGTTGTGTCGATAGACCTTTTTGTGGCTGCTTTTTTTGCTTCAGCAGTTAATTTCTTCAATACAGCGGCTTTTTTCTTCGCAGCAGTAGCTGCTTTTCGATTTTGGCTGGCCGTTTGTTTAGCATCATGTGCTTCTTTTTCAGCTCGAATCTCTTGAATCGACTCGTCGATGAAGAACAAACTAAAAACATCTCAATTGTCAAGCATAATGACAACTAAATGACGCTGTATGCATAGAACTAAAAATGGAGGTGCGGGGAATAGCCCCATACCAAAGTGCGGGGAATAGCCCCATGGTATGCCTCTGTCTATTCGATGATGCCAAACTAATTTCACAAAACAAAACCAAAAACGCTCTATATTCACTCGAAAGTACTCGCCTTCTAGTTTAAAAAACACTCACCTTTAAATGAAAATATAAAACATTATATAGAAAAAGTTCAAATTCTGTGGACCGAAAAAATTGCAGCGAGGAGTACAAAAAAACGTTAGGCTTGCTCGACGATCTGTCACTGGAAGGGAAAAAAAACTTTCACCAACCAAACATGTCTCATAGTATGACACATACAATGAGACTGCACATTTGAGATTTAGTGTTACCGTTTCTGAGAAAATAGTGGTGCGGGGAATAGCCCCACGCGGGGAATAGCCCCATCTTACCCTATAGAGTCCTAGTTGTCGCATCGAAAAACCGAGAAAATTTATTTATTTAAAACGTCCATAGAACTTTCAGAAATTTTAATTAGGAATCTTTAGACGCCTGTAACTCTTCAACAAGAAAAGCTAGAGGCCTGAAACGTTGTGAGTCTGCAGCTAAACAAAATACAAAGTTATAAATAACTTGCTGAAAACACTAAAAATCAGTGCAAATTAATTATACTACAACTTTAAACATCTATAACTAGTTAACTAGAATAGCTAGAGGCCTCGGATACAATGCATTTGACAGTAGAGATCTGCAGTTATTTAAGGAAAGATAGAAAGTTCTGGGTGTTGCACTGGAAAGGCAATAAAGAAACTAATTTTTCCAAAAATTGTAACTACAAATCTTAAAACGTCTGTAACTCTGAAACTGGGTAATGCTGTTAGAAAGTTGATAGCATATGATAGCAGAACTCGGCAGTTATTCATAAAGGAGTAGGAGGTCCTTGGTATTTCAACGATTGGTTTCTTATAAGTTTTATGTTCTAATTCTAGTATTCGTTTTATAGTTAATTTTTATAATATGATACACCATACCATTAACCACTATGTTTTAGTCTTGGGATGGCATTGAGGGCCCCTCTTGGATGAAAACATCAAGTGGAGGCAGATTGACGGGCCAGAAATAGTCGGGAAAGCTCCCGTACAACATATGGCCACAGTACGCTGCAGTTTGGACAAGGTTCTTCTGACACCTGCTAGAGAGAGTCTGCTCATCCAGACCACCGATGCGCAGATGATGCGTCTTATCATAGCCGTATAGATCCAGAGGACCTTTCTAGGGGAAAGACCCCACATTTTTTCAAAGACACCTTTGCATTGCCAGAAAGTGGACAGTGCTTTTGATGTTTTTGCTTCCACTTGCGATTTCCAAAGAAGTTTGTCATCTAGAATAACTCCCAGATGTTTGACCTCTTTGGATAGTTGGATAGTGACTCCCTGAAGTGTAGGCAAGATGAATCTATCAAGCTTTCCCCTTCTTGTTAAGAGAACCTTACCAGTTTTAGCGGGATTAGCGGATAACCGATTCGCACTACACCAGGTGTCAATCCTATCCAGAGTTCTCTACACCTTCCTGCAGAAATGCATAAGGAAAGCGCCAGTTATGAGACAGGCCGCATCATCCGCATATGCTTGAGCATGAACTCTCGAATTGTTTAGGGTGATAAGCAGGGGATCAATTACCCTGCACCAGAGCAATGGAGACAGCACCCCACCTTAAGGACAGCCCCTATTTACACCGCATGATTCTTTGGGCTAGCATTGAACGTATCCAATTTACTAGAACCCGGTCTACGCCGTGTCGGCTAGCAGAGTTACACATACTGTCAAAAGTTGCATTACCAAAATCAATCAATCATTGCCAATCAAAAAATTTATAGTCTCAGAATTTAACGATTTTTATGTCATTTGAAAGGTAAAACTCCAACTAAGAAAACCCAAAAAAAAATCTGTGCAAAAAATTAATTAGTGTCTGTGCAAAAGCAGCTCAAAGTTGAAATTGTTTTCACAAAAAAATGTAGCCACATATTTTCTGTTTTTTAGTCTATTGAGTAAAACACATTGTAAAAATACATGGTTACCAAGAAGTTGCTAAAACTTTCAATATTGATTAAACAATGATGTGGCCATTTTTGCATTTAATGTTTTCTCAAAATTTGAAAAGCTGAGGCTTTTACTTCACTTTTAATTTAAAATATTTTTCTAAATTAAAAATCTGAAAATTGGCAAAACTTAGAAGAAAATATCTAAAAAGTATACGAAAGTATGTTCCTGGATTTTTTTATATTTTAAGAAGCATTCTTCCTCTGTCGGAAAATGTAATTATGTTCTCCGATATCTTCCGATCTCAGAAAATAATTCAATTTCAAAAGTGGTCTAAACACCTATTTTTCAACCAAATTTATTTTATTCATCCTTAAAAGTATGCAATCAGCATGAAAAATTGAAAAACCTGCACAAATGCAAAACATACATCTATTATTATCATTTTTATTGCAAAACTAAAGGGTCCCAAGACATTTTCTGTTATTCTTTGGAATTATCAATGTTGACGTTACCGATTAAATGTAAAATCTGAAAAATCTAGCCAACACACTTGGTGCTACAGCTTTCCAAAAATGACGAAATTTGCAAAGCATTGCCAAACTACAAAAGTTTAAGAAAAACAAAATAGAGATTTCAATTCAGCAGACCATGATTAACTAATATACCAAATTTATGAAGAACGGACCACTGCTTCTAATTTTGTCCCGCGGTTGTATGGAGTCGAATCACTGTGCAGTCATTCGAGACTTTTTAGCATGAAGGAAGTCATGCTAAAAGGTCTAAAGTTTCTGGTACTAGTGTAGTTGTTCTTTCCAACCTTAGGAATGAAAGCGACTCTCTCCATCCTCCAAGAGCGAGTTCGATCTGCAGGGAATTGATACTCATTTGTATATTATTATTAATTGTATAATTCTAGAAGACCCTCGCAGTAGATTTGTCAACGCAAAGCTAAACAAAATGTAGGACCATCGAACGTCAAATTGAATTATTCCTTCAATCAATTAATCACAATCATTTCCTGGTATTGGCTGGTGAGGTATGCGACCCTAGTTTGACACTTGTTATGTTGCGTCGAATCAAGTGCTTGTGATTCACAAAAAGCTAACCCATAACTGATAAATAAATATTTGCTAGTTCAGTGATTATGAACCCGTGCATATGGTTTTCAAACAAACACACCTTTACTGATAAAATCGCTCTAGCATTGCACAGAATTCGATTGCGTGCAGGCGTAAATGTGCAATTGGCTCGGGCTCATACAGCCATAAATACATAACACACATACATGCAACTGCACATACCTAGATGCTTATCTTTCTATATTATATAAATACGGAGGTAAGCTTTAGCCAAAGCTCCGGCGCATCATATCTTCTTATCAGTGTGTTGTGATAAGATTGCGCAGGTTGGAGCTGGCATTTGAATTGTTTGGCTGAACACTGTCGAGACATTCAGTGCAGCTCTTGAATTGAATTCGTTAGGATATTAAGTGCTTGGTGGAAATTAGTGTAAACTAAGTGCAGTTTTAATTTCAATTTAAAACAACACAAACCAAAATAACAATGCGCTACTATTTTTTAGTGATCATAGCGTTGTGCTATGTGACATACGTTCATTCTGGTAAATAATTCAAACTTTTATAAAAAATTTAAGAAATAATTAATCATGTTGTGGAGTTGAAATGGTTTATGGTTTTTCTCTTGCAAAAGGAGTTAATTCTGCATTGAAAAGATCTTAAAGGATTAAATTATTCAACAGCAAATTATGTAACACACCCAAAAAACAAAAATATGAATCACTTCGCATAAGGCAAATAATCTTATCATGTCGATACTTCAATTGTGTGGCATATTGGATCGAGTGTACGCATCGTAAATCGGAAAATTTGACGGCTATACACTCACATGACAAACGTCGCTAGCGCCATATGCGAGTCTCTACGAAACTGACCGATGTTTATTGGGCTTGAAATTGGAAAATAAATAAACCAATTCTTTTATATGTAGATACCTCAAATATTTGTCATGCAGCCATTGCTTTAGTTGCTCATTCTTATTCTTATTTATGGCAATAAAGATAAGCTAACACATAGAAAGTTACGTGCAGTGGGTAACATATTTAAAGCTCGATATTTGGTAAACTACAAAAATCAGTTATTGTATTTAATAATGCAAAAACATCATGCAGGCACTTACCCCGTTCATACTAAAACTCTCCTCTAATCCTCTTTCTTCCCGTCTTATCTTTCCTGCATTATATTCACTAACTGAGCCAAATATCTATCAAGATTGATTAGAAAACGATGTTTGTAGCAAGTCGCGCGCACCGTTTCCCTTGATACTCACACAGTGAGCGCGCGCGATTTGCTGGGACCCGTCACGCTTGACTTGCAGTGGAAATTTTTTTCTATCTTATGATCTAATTAAGTCTCCACTTTTTTGAAATATGCGTTTTGTAGGTAATAACATTGCGAAAATAGCAGTATTTTTTTCAATCAAATTGATTTTGGGGAACATCATCAAAAAATTGTTTAAACAATCAAATTGTTAATATACTTTTTTTATTAAAAATAAAAAAAAATTTTAAAACATATTCCTCTAAAGTGCATACAATAAGCTAAAAAACGGTTTTGAAATTGTGTCGATAAGATAAGCCGAACCGGAGATATTGAATTTTAAACATGTTAGAATCTAGCAAAATACGCGTAACTTTCAAAATTTTAAATAATTATATAAAGAAAAAAAAATTTTTTTCGAATAAATTCTGATATACGTGTCGGTTAATTTTATGCCCAGAAGTGAAAAAAAAATTTTGGGATGAATATAAATTATGGGATCAAAAAAGTTGTTCGGTTTGTAAAAGAATGACCCATATGTAAGGGAAAGGGCTGGGTTGTGAACCATTACTGTTTTTTCTTTCCCTAATTGACATATCGCTAATCTTTCAAGAGTCAAGTTTGTCTTTTGATATGACTCTGCTTTTGTGGTTACACTGAAATGTAAACACGTATTTCTTGTGGCAGCTACAGACATCGTGTTTGAAAATCGACTGTGATACTGACTGACTAAATTTATTCCAAACATGTAAGTGTAATACATATTTATTGCGGGTTTTGATTCTATTATACGATCCAATATTTCTTTATGTTGAAATATGATTGGAAGTGTCTTTATCTTTAAAGTTTCCAAAATGGCATCGTGGTTGGGCTGTGAACCACTGTGGGGGCTGGGTTATGAACCACCTGTTTTTCGTACTACATTTGTACTAGCACGGTCAAATATGGCCGGATTTATTAAAATAAAGTAATTTTATGTAATTTCACTCGATTTCGGTGAGTTCACTTGAAGTGGGCCAATGCGATAACGCGTTCGTATTTCTCATGCAAACATTGCGACACCGATTAGGATGAAGATAAAGAAAATTGAACACTTGCATTCATTGCGATTTTTTAGCCTAAGTGGTGTCATTATAACTTTTTCCCCCTCTTGAGGCCTCCTGATTAAATAAATTCTCAATTTATTTAAAAGTTATGGGTGTTTTCTTCGTATTTTCCGACTTTAAATGGGATTTGACAGATGGTTCACAACCCAGCTACTTTTTTTGAAAAGCGCAAAATCACGTCCTTAGAAAATTGGACGTAAAGAGTTAAATTTTAATCAAAACGGTAATCTGTCTTCATAACAAATTTACGTTTTATGTTCACCTTTCTTATATCTTTATTCTGTGAAAAGTTAGAGCCAAAAAACAAAACCCGGCTCACAACCCAGCCCTCTCCCTTACGTGTAGTGGTTAGTTATAACCACTTTATTGAACAACAGCAGCGTGAAAAAAAGAAAACTTGCGACAAAACTTTTAGCCAAAATTTTGGATAAAATGGTCTACATTTGCAGTCAGTTACTTGTTTTATTATTAATAACTTTCAAGCTTCGATTAGCATTTAACCCTTTCGGCTCGAAGTACAACTTTATTTGTTTATCGCCTCATAGAAACAGCAACGACTGTCTTTGAAGTTATTTTAAATTGCTACAAATAATCAAAAAAAATAGTTTAATTTATATACAATTTAATACAATATAATTGATTTTTGCATTTGATCTTATATAAAAATCATTCAGGAAATAGTTTATTTAACTTTTATAATTCATAACTGAGAATAGCTTCGTTTCTTTATGCTAAAGTCGAAGGCATTTGCAATGACTAAAAAACCTGATAAGAGTTGAAAGCTATATTCCTAGTTTCTTATCTTTTTGCCGAACAAGTATAATTGGGCAAACAATGACAACTATTCAACAATCCGATGTCTACACATTTGCTATTGACTTAAACGGTTTTATTTATGAAGGGGTTAACATATGTTATCCCATACATTCAAATATTTACTTAATTTATGTATTGAAGGAATTTTTCACTTTTTGTTCCTGAAGACTTTTTTAAATTCGATTTCCACTTTTTTGACAAAGTCAGTAAAAGTAGAGGAGTGGACTCTGATCCACTTTCAACCAGAAGCACACAGAGCTTTTATAGTTTTGTATATACAAACCTTAGTCCCCATAAGTAGTCACTTTTACATTACCGGACCCTTTTTAGACGCAAATGGAACAGTCAGGCACTTCAGTTTTTGAACATCTACAGACGTAATCGAACTACAAAAAGATATATTTTTGTAGTTCGATTAAGAACATGATTTATGTTCATTTTTGCTTCACACTAGTTAGGTAGGCATGTAGTCGAGCCAGAGAGGTGTCATGTGATACCACAATTGGTTGGACACAAATCCTTCGCTAAAAGAACCAGTAAAGTTCAAAGGAAAGCTAAATCAACTAAAGTAGTCTTATCTGCTAAATCACCCAGATTGTCGGGAACGAGTTCACGGATGAGATATTCCTCTCATAGGAGTGCAGAACATAGAAGATGGAGTCCTTCTTTTCCTCATCCGCGCAACTCCTATGGAAGTCATTCACAGATAGCTCCAACCTTTCTGATGTGGGATTTTTCCTACTAATTTTTGCAAAATTCATTGGCAAACATTTGTGAAATGCAATTCTCCTCAACATACGTAAGAACGTGTTTTATAATCTTATAAGAAATAAATACGAATCTACTTTTATGTATATGTTGGTAAATAAAAACTGACGTCAGCTCGGTGACTTCACCACACCATGTTTGGCATAATTTGAGCAAATAGTTCCTATAAAATAAGATAAGGAATGTTTAGTTCGAAGTTCAGCTAACAAGCCAACTTAGTAACACCAGAAGCAGTGTTTTCATGAAAAACCATTTGAGGAATTATCTGTAAATTTGGCCAAGTTTGTATAGTTCAAGTTGACAAAATTTCCTGCAAATTTAGAGGTGAACTAAACATTATTAAGGAAAGTATTGGCATTGAGATTGTTCTGTATAGCTAAACAGCTGCAGAATACGTAGTCTCTTGACTTAAAGCCTTAAAACTGCTTACGGTATTGAGAGAAGCCTGAGAGGGTCCTGAGGGTAGAATACTGACCTTTTTATTATTTTATTCGTGTTTTATTGTGTAGTTTACATATCGATATGCATTCACTACTTTCTGCTAAGTACTCAATAAGTTCTCAGCCATCAGATTTCAGTGTTGTATTCACATAAAAAAGTTATAACCACTATACCATTCAGCTGTTGCAGCATTGAAATTCAATGTAATCCCAAAAATCTTAAATCAAATAATCAATACCAATAATCTTTATATACTTTTTCTTTAGATGCCTGCGTACAGTGCACCTCGGCCAGCGACCCCAGATGTGCCACAGATCCTGAAAACTTCTTGGCGAAACAGTGCCTAAACAGTTCGTCTGTCTGCTACACACGTGTCGACAGTGAGTGCCATATTTAAATTACTAAAAAACATTTATGCAACTCCCTTTCTCCCTCAGATGGCATCACCATACGCGGCTGCGCATCCGACTTGGACAACGTGACCGCCGCCAAGTGCAACAACGAGATGCAGTGCCTGATTTGTTCCTTTGCCGAGGGCTGTAATCGGCGCATCTTCCCCATACACCGCATGCAGTGCCTGCAGTGCGAGGGCAACAGTACCGGCTTATGCGCGACCGACGTTTTCGCAAAGCCCATCATCTGCCCCATCTACAGGCTGGGCGACAAATGCTTCATCCGCAACAATGGTATGTCATGCGCATTGCTCGAACTAGGTTTCCTGAACTAAACTATATGGAATTGTGTGCAATCTTGCTTTCAGGCCGAAACACCACCACCTCGTTCACGCGTGGCTGCCTCTCCACTGCGCAGAGCAATAAGCGCTGCGTTAAAGATGGCAACTGCTACACCTGCGAAGGCATCGGCTGCAACTATCTGGCCGTGAACAGCGATCAGATTCCGATAGCACGCGACAGCGCCTCTCTCATGGGTTACTCCCTCACCGTACTGTTTGCCGTCATTTGTGCAGCGCGCTTCGTCTAAGCTTTAGCACAAATATGAGTAATCATTTGTTCCAATTAACAAGTAGAAGTGTAATCGCGACGGGTGATTGCAAAAATTGTACAATTTTCTAATAAAACGAGTGGTTTTATGAACCACCCACTAAAAACGGGCAACCCGCAACTGACAGAAATGTTTTTTAAGTGCACTATTTAACTCTGAACGCAGGACGCGCAGGAAGTGGTAAATGCAATTGACTGCACAATCCTCGAAAACTGCGAGTACATCGGCACTTTTATTTTTATGAAGTGTGAGTGAAATCGACTCCAACGGACAGATGCTCGAGAAGTGGCACACAGCACTCGGCTCGCAGTCGATGGCACATTTTCTGTAGGAAATTACTTATGAGCACCGGAAGGGCGCCTTTATGCGTTACGCGTAAATATCTCAACACCATTCGAGTTGCTTGCATTTAATTGAACTTTCATTGGGGTTTATGAAAGCTGTGAGAAATATTTGCCGAAGCAATTTGCGCAAACAATTTCAATTTGATGTGAAGAAAAATTGTGTCTAAAAGTTGAGAATTTTGGGAAAATGCAATGAAATGCGGCATTAATGGGAATGCAATTAGTTCTATAGACTAAAGGAAGAAGCCGCCGTGGCTCAGTTGGTTAGTGCGTTGGACCGCGAGTCGAAGGCAGCGACCCAGGTTCAAATACTGCCTGTAATAACACCTAAAAAAAATAACGGGAAAACTCGTTTTCTCTTCGATTGCTGTCCTCTCAGCTGGAAATGGCAAACCTCTGAGAGTAAAAATTGCTTATGAAAGAGCTCCCAACCTGCCGTTCGGAACCGGCATAAAACTGTAGGTCCCTTCCACCCGCGTACAAATTCACACGCACAACACGGGTAGTTGCGGGAAGCTAGGCCTTAGTCTCGCGTAAGAAGGCTGTCGTGCCAGTCAATTATTAAAATTATTAAACGAAGAATCAACTGCTACCATGAAGTAGGCAGTTCAAAGGCAATTTCTCTAATATAGAGTAAATTTTGAGAATCATAAGCAGCACCAACTGTGGCTTAATTAAAGTTAAAGAGGATTTGAAGAACATTGTAATAAATTAATTTAAAATTACAAAAAACTTAGTGAAAAGAAGCAAAGAAAAATGTTTTCAAAACGCTACTGAAACTTGATGGCAATTTTAGGCTGCGAAAAAGGTTAGGTTGGGAAGAATTATTGTGAAGATAGTAGTACTTTCCCTTTGAAACCATCCCGGCTAAATATAGGTCCCTTCTGGAAAAGTTATAACTTCGAGCTTTTAAATCTATATCTTGATCTCTTTGTGAGGTTAAGTAAATCAGGTAATAGTACTTCCTTGGCCAAGCCAAACCCAGTAAGTTCTTTGAGCTCCATATCACAGTCGTCGTTCTAATATTCACCCTCCGGCAAATATCACAACACGAAAAATTATAGCGCTAATGAGCATTCAGAGATAATAAGCAACTTGTTTTCCTTCGTAAAAGCGAAAAAAGGGGATGCACCTCGCAAGACCCAATGTTGCCTGTTATCCCACAAACGAGTCTCCCCACATCCCAACACATGTTGGTGTAGGTATTACGGAATCGGCAGCTCTTGATGTTCTGGGCATGTTCATTAAGAACGATCTTCGTTGGAACGATCATATTTTTGGCGTGTCGAAAGAAGCAGCCAAGTGCCTCGGCTTCCTAAAGCGGTGCAAAAAATACTTCACTCCGTCTGATCTCCGCATTATTGATACCACCTATGTATATCCGACCTAAAATGGAGTTTAACTCGCACCTATGGGCGGGGGCTTCAAAAACCCATTTGGAGCTCCTGGACCGGGTGCAAAACCGTGCGATCAAGCTTATAGGGCATCCAGCTCTATTGACTCCTTGGAACATCGTCGAAACGTGGCATGTGTGGTGTTATTTTACCGATACTTTTTCGGTAATTGCTCAGTGGAGATGAGCAGCTTGCTGCCATCACTCTGGGTATTCCCCCGGGCAACCCGTTTGAACACTGGCGCCCATGCATTCCACGTTGAAACGATGTTCCAGCGCACTATACGCACTACAGAAAAAGTTCGTTTCTGGCCCGTACAGCGCGGTTGTGGAATGGTCTCCCTGCGGATATTTTCCCCAGCACTTATGATCTCGATGGGTTGAAGTCAAGAGTTCATAACCACTTCTCTCAAAACCCTATCTCCTAACCTTTATATCCTTCCTGAACCAACGCAATGCCTCGCATTAATAGGGGTCATCCCCTGCGCGTTTGTTCGAGTCAAAAAAAAAACCTCTGTGGACCCCTTATGAATAAAGCTATCTTTTCGAGCTCATGGTACAAATCCTCTTTATGAGCCCAACTCGATAAGATGCTTGAACTCCATACTACAGTCGTATTCATCCTTTAGCAAATAACACCAAACGAAAAGAGATATCTCTAATGAGCAATCAGAGATAATAAGTCACTTGTTTCCCTTCATAAAAGCGGGGAAAGGAGACGCACCTCTGTGGATCCCAAATGGATAAAGCTATCCTTTCGAGCTCAAGGTTCAAATTTTTTTATCCTTTCGCTATTTCCTGAGCTATCCTTTCGAGCTCAAGGTCCAAATCTTTTCGAGGTTTTTCAAGGTTCATGACCTCTTTATGAGGCTAGACAGATTTGGTAACCGTTTCTCCTTACACAAGCCAAGCTCGTTGAGATCCTTGAATTCGTGGTATGAACTCGTTGTTCTATTGTACATTCTGTCATTTGTAAAGCTCAGACTAATCACTAAACGAAAGGTGCTTCTACTAACAATAAATCTAATGAGCAATCGAAGACAATAAGTAACTTGTTTTGCTTTGAAAAGGCAAAGTAAACGGATGCATCACTGTATTCTCAACCACGACGATTTTGAAAATTCTTTATTTATTCTTCCAAATCGATTTCATCCCCTTCAAAGTAATCCCCTCCCGATGCAATGCACTTATGCCAACGGATTTTCCAATATTCGAAACACTGATTGTAGTCACTTTCCGGGATGGCCTTCAGTTCCGTCTTCGCTGCGACTTGAATCTCCTCTATCGTATCAAAACGGTGTCCCCGGAGCGATCTTTTGAGCTTGCTGAACAGTCAGAAGTCGCACGGCGCCAGATCAGGTGAATACGGTGGTTGCGGAACGATATGGGTTGAGTTTTTGGCGAAATGATCACGAATTACGAGTGCAGTATGGGATGGTGCATTATCGTGGTGTAAAAACCAAGAATTGTCTTTCCACAATTCCGGCCTTTTTAGGCGGATAGCGTTACGCAAACGACGCATAACGTTCAAATAATATTCCTTGTTGACTGTTGACTAAAAAAAATAATAATTCTCCAAATCCTTCGACGCGCGCAGTTTAAATTCAAATGTCACCTTATTTTTGGACACAGTAGTACATAGAGTAAATTGTTGTTGTAGTACAAAGTTATGTATCTCACTATCAGCCCTATGTAAGGATACACCTTTGACAAGTCTATCTTCAACTTGTAAAGATAAATGATATTTTTAAATGTTACCTACGACTTTCAATGATTGGACCTAAATAATTAAAATAAAATAACAGGTAATGTAATGTAATGATTATGGGTTGGGTCCAAGCCCTTGCGCACCGCAACCTGAGAGGTTTATTGTGCCCCCAGGTAACAGCAAATAATATAAATCTTAATAGTATAAATCCTGTGTTATGTAGTTTCCCAAAAAGAGTCAGCGTCAGACGCAGTGCAGCAATTAAATTCCATTTGGTGGAATTAATTAACAGCCATATTCATGAACATGCACATTTCTTGCTGTAATTTATGTGCACAAGAAATATCACATAAAATTAATAACTTGCGCATTCCAGCGGTTGTATCCACCATAAATACGATAATGATTTAAACAATCGCTACACCTCCCGGGTGCGTTTGGCTATTGATTTTTTGTCTGCTCAAATCTGCTCAAATATATCCATTAATTAAGTTTTCTTTGAAATCGCGCGCCAATAATCGAAATTCAAAGGAAGCTATAAACAGCAGAAAAATGTATCCTTATCGAGTGGGAATTGTTTTGGCGCGGTGTGCTCTGATTTGAAGATTTATCTGAACTACTAAAGTACACAATTTAAATTTTTATATAAACAAATAGTGCGCCCGTACAAACACACGCACGCCAGCATCAGCAAACCGGACTGTAGACCATAGCAGCGAGTAGCGCAATTGCACTCTGCTTTACCTGCCGGTACGCACACGGGCGATGCGTTCCAGGGCCAGGGATACGAAATTTTCAGCCGTTAGTGAAAAAGCAAGCGAACAACAACAACAAAATCAAGCGCGCATTATTTTGTCAATGACAGAAACCAGAACACTCGGCTGCCAGAGCAGCAGTCGAAAAAAGTAAGCGCACAGCAGCATTTGCATTAAATTTTAGCATCAGACTTTATGCCGCAACAAAATGAACGACCATCGAACGATCACGACCGTTGGCTGGCCAGCACTTCCAACGCACCAGCCGCCGAAGCACCACACGGCGCACACCGCAGCACGCGCGGCCAATTGCACCGCGTCTGTTGCTGCCGCTGCCGCTGCCACTGCCGGCACTCCATTTTATACCGACACCCGCAGTTCCGTTGTTTACTTTGCGCCTGCGAATGTTTACGGAATTGGGAACCTGTGGCACAGCAGCCACCACCACATTGTTTGCTCATTTGGGCGAGCACAGTCGAAGAGCAATCATCCAACTGGAGCGGCGATTCTGAACGCAAAATGCGCCATGCGATTATGAGCTAATTCAGTTTTATTATAGCAAGCACACGTACCATAATCGAATTAGAATTGGCATTAACAAACGACGGGGCCATCTGTGGCTGCTGTACTCGCATCGTTGGAAACCACCCACGCACGCACAGCACAGATGCGAGTGCGAACGGCATAGCGAGTGTTTGTTGGTGCGTCCATGCACCGCCCCAATATTCTGAGTAAATTTTGTGGCAGCTGATACAGTAAGACCTCATTGAAGTGTGACTTGAAATGGTATATAAAGTTAGATCAATTTTTAATATTTAATGAGATGAAAAGGAAAATGTTCTACCTCTTAAGGATTAACAACACGATCTCATAAAAATGTTTATTTCACATATTCAAATTATTCAATGCATGGATATAACACATGAGTTCTAAAATAATCGGGTAATCATATCTTTCATAAGAAATTCTTCTTAGATTGTAAACAAATCTCGACTTACAATTCAAAACAAACGATTTCATTCTATTTTGTAGCTACTGGAGGGCACTTTAATGCATTTAAGCTGGTTTTCTCTTAGAATAAAATATTATAAGATTAAAAAAAATTCGGCTTAATATACTTTTCGAACTATCAGAACTAAATCAGACTCATAGGCAGTAAACGGCCTAGCGCATGCTACAATTTGTATGTGCAATTTGTTAAGAGGTAAAAATTCCTCCCGTTGCATCATCACGGATTTATATTTTCAACATGTACCAACAATCCTAAAGTAAAGCATACTATAATAATTTTGAAACCTAACTGGTACATATAAAAATTTACATATAAGATTATCGACTACCTGATTTCAATCTGACTTCCCTTCCAACATTTTCACACAGTGCACAGTGATTCGACTCCATACAACCGCAGGAAAAAATTAGGAGTAGCCAGTTCACAATAAAATTTGGTATACTAGATAACCATGGTCTGCTAAATTGAAATCTCCATTTTGTTTTTCCTAATCTTTTATACTTTGGCAATGCCTGAGACTTAAATTTTAAATTTTAGTCATTTTTTGGAAATCTATAGCAACAAGTGTGTTGGCTAGATTTTTCAGACTAAATTTAATCACTTACGTCAACATTAATAATCGCAAAAAGTAACAGAAATTGTATTAAGACACTTTAGTTTTGCAATAAAAACGATAATAATAGATGTAACTATGTTTTGTATTTGTGCAGTTTTTTTCATTTTTCATGCTGATTGCATACTTTCATTGAATTCTTTTCTGAGATCGGAAGATATCGGAACATGTGTTTATATTATTCGATAAAGAAAGAATGCTTCTTGAAATGTAAAAAATCCAGGAACATACCTTCACATACTTTTTATATATTTTCCTGTAAGGTTTGCCGATTTTCAGGTTTTTAATTTTTAAAAATATTATGAATTAAAAATTAAGTAGAAGCCTCAACTTTGCAAATAAAATGAAAATATTAAAAGCGAAAATGCCCACATCAATTCTAAATACATATACAGTGCAAGCTCGGTATTCGCGACTACCCATTATCGCAACGGCCCGGTTATCGCGACGGCTTAATTTTTAACATTGCAGGTTCTATAATCGCGAAAGTTTACGAAAAACGAGGTTCTATTTTCGCGACTTTTATCTGTTTTTTTTTAATTTTATTACAATGTCTATAACCAAAAAAGGGAAATCGCCGCCTTTTGGTATATTAACCTTTTTGAATTTTTAAGCCGACACAACAGCACTATATGAACTACGTGATTCAGCTGTTATTTTAAAAAATTATTTGCCAAAAAAGCATTTCAAAATCTCCAACTTCTTTAAAAATGTTTAAAATGTAAATATATCAGTTAAAACAATTGTAATTTAAAAAATTACATACAATTTTTTAACAAAATTTTGGGTTCTGTTATCGCGAAAATTCGGTTTTCGCGACATGTCTGGTTTTTAATTAGTCGCGAAAATCGAGCTTGCACTGTATATTGAAGATTGTAGCAACTTTCTGCTTACCATGTATTTTGACGATTTTTTAAATGTTTTTTGTAAAACAAAGTTTCGACTTTGAGCAGATTTTGCACACACACTAATTAATTTTTGGCACAGAAATCGTTAAATTCTAAGACTAAATTTTGGAATTTTGTCTATGAAACGAATCCCTGTGCACTGGCCTAATATCGAATGATTCCTGTAGTATTTTTCATGGTGAGATTGTTACACTTCGCTCTTTCTAAAAATATCCCAAAAATTCACTCAATATCAACAAATTGAGAGTGTTGCATCCCACATGTTCATTCGCTTCTGTTTCTTATGTGCTGATTGGTTAAATGCCTTGAGCCAACAGCATCTTTCGGCACTGCTTCATTTAAAGAACTACACCCAACGATACCATTATGCGCAAACTGAGTTTCTCCAATAGCTCGCGTCGAATGCAAATGTATGTAAACAAAAATAGAAATGCCCTCCTCGCACTGAGAGTGTCGGCAGCATCGTGGCGAGCTGGGGCAATCATTGGTTTATTCAACTGAGAGGATCATTTCGTCGATTTAACGCCGCGGATCCGCTATCGCTAAACGGACGGAACGCTTTTTAACGGAAATCAAAGCATACGGTGCCGTTATTCTGATTTAACCCCTTACACGGAGCACTCGCAACACTCGTCGTTCGGATCGCGGAAGCACAAACGCGGCGCTAACATGTCTAAATCGGAAATATCGTTTCGCAAGGCTTCCAACGATCGCCAGCAGAATTGACATTGACAACGCAGCCCATCGCTTCGCACCCAGCGCTAATCGCGAGAAGATCGGGTAACGCGCTGATCAGCGCTGCTGATCCTACGCGCGGCGAAGACAATCGCATCAGTTCGCGCTGGCTGGTTGAAAGTTTAATTGATGTGCTAAAAAGGTGCTTGTGCTGAAAGCGAAAGTGTCAAGAAGGTATTCGCGAAACGGTAGCGCCACCCAACGCATTCGACGTAGACGTGTGGCTGTGGTCGTTGACGCTAAGGCGGGCGCTGCCATCAACGCCTTGAACGCCGCGCGAGTGATTCGCCACAAGGTGTTACCTGATTGATCGCATCGGATACGCGGCCAGCGGACTAATTGCGGGCTGTCCGATACACAGCGCATAAAAAATAATAATAATAAGAATCAGACGCAGCAGACGAGAGCAGGAATGCTCTGCGTAGTGTTGCAAGTCGGCTGCGATTGTGATCGAGTAGTAGTTATTTGATAAATTCCAACAAGTCGGCAGCTCGAACGCGCTCAGGTTTTCAACACTTGTCGACGTTTCGACTGCAGCGCCGTTTGCGGGATTCGACGTTTTTATCATGTCTTTTGTGTGAAGTGATTTGCCAAATGAGTTTGCGTTTTCGGCTGCCACTGTGTCGTGGGGTTAATTGAAATTCGGCAATAATTTGACAACAGCGCGAAAAACTGGTGCGAACAGTTTCAGACATTGAAGCCGAGCGCACGCAATTTGTTTGACTTTGTTTGATTGCACGTTGGTTGTTATGCATCAGGCGATCTATCGGCGCCCGGTGACGAATCTCATGGGTCCGACCGAGTGCGGCAGCGCCATGGTCTCCACCATGCCCTTTCTGGATAACAGTGGATTAAGTGCAAACATTGCAGACTACGGTTGTTACACAACCGACTACTGGGCCAGCTCGTACACGAGCGGATTGAGTCCAATGAAACAGATCGAAGGTAATGAGACGCAGCATCAATTCCAACTAAGGATAGATATATGAATAGGCGGTACTATGAATTACTTCATTGATTTTGTATCTTTTTATTATTTAAAATACTGATACTCAAATGAATTAGAAGTTTTGTACTTCATTAGAATTGCAGCTTCCGCCTTTTTTTAATTACTTTCGAACTAATAAGGTTAGAGTAATGAAATTTTGACACGTGATCTAGGAGATTTGGGGATTTAACATACTTATTTTCAGGAAAATTCTATATAAATTTTCAAGGATATAAAGAATTAAAATTTTCAAAAAACCTTTTTCATATCAATTTTTTACAAATAGATAAAAAATCAATTTTACTTAACTTCGTGAGCCTTTTATCTTTAATTTGATATACATATCGCCATATTTTAACGAGGTTAGGTATTTTGTATATTTTTTTTATTTTGTATCCCCTTCAAAATTTTGAAGTTTTAAAAGGACAAAGGATGTAGAAATGAAAAACTGAGTACGCAGTATTACTATGTTTGGTCTCTAGTTTCACGCACATATGGATTTTTCCCGGTGTGAAAAATGCTGTCGCACGGTGTAATAGAAATATATATAGAAAGTAGTTTATAAAAAAAATTGTATGTAAGTTCGTTCTTGGCTCAGCATCGAATGTGTCGAAAACAAAGGGTCAAGAGTTAAAATCCCAACTTTTATTTATTTCCATACGACTTCTTTTTCAGCACGAAATGACAGGCCTTATGAAAGTGAAATGATTGTCTCTGAATAGAGCTGACAAACCTAGTTTACAACATCGACACAAAGTCATAAGTACCTTCTAGGCATAGGTGGTTTTGAGCAGCTAACTTAAGTTCTTTATGCTTTATTCGAGCTAATCATAAAGTTGAAATATGAGACAATTTTACTCCAATGCTTTTGTTGTTTGTTAACCCATCGACTTGATCTTTTTTTTACCTGCAGTACAGACATATGTTCGCCGATTTTACCACAGATCCGTACACAGTTTCTATAAATGTTTTCATACTCAACATTCTCCCATTCACTTCTTAAAAATTGGACGCACGCATTGTCTTTGTGCCACACAACACCCATACAAAATTTTTTTGTAATTGCTCGCCATGGCAATGCATAGCAGATGTAAAAATCTGTTTCAGAAGCAACCAATTCCGCCGCAGCCCTTTTCCTCCAACAACATACAACGCACAGCGCAGAGCCTTACAATAAATCATTTTTTAAAAAACTTTTGCAATGTCTACATGCGAGAATCGCTGCCGCCTAGAATGTTTACGTTTGTACAACAATGATTTATTTCACTTTAAGCGGAGGAATAAAATCGCAACGTCAAAAGTCATCCAGCGTCAACGGCAAAGAAGATATCAAGTTGGGCGTCTGATTTGTCATCCATAAATACGACAAATTAAAGGCGAAGGTGTTGGCGGCAGACAGGCCAGGAACCGACGCTAACAACGCTTCGCTGTCCGCATGTTGCGCGATGATGGATCGCAGTGATTTTAGCAAATCTAATTACGATGCTCGCAAGTCGTTTGTATGGTTCCCACAGCAGCGCGGCCGAAAGTCGACACGCCGAAGGCGACGATTGACATACTTGTGCCACAGACAGACAGACAAACAGGCAGATATGCGCGCACTCGAAATCGCCGCAGCTTGTACTACCGCATGCGTGTAAGTGGCTGATATGACACAGATATACTTACACACACACACACACACACGCAAGTCTGCGCTGCGCTAAATCGAGTTGCATCGAATCGGCGGGCTGCTGTTGCCTGCACTTAAAAAGTGACTATTCTTAGTTGCGAATACGCGCGTATGCCACCTTTTGCTCGGCGAATTTTCGAATGAAAAACTAAAAAAACACACAGTAGCAGACATTGGATTTTCATTGAATTAAGTAGGATGCTCCTTGCAATAATTGCACATGCAACATGTGGAAGCATTTCATTAGACTGTGTGCTGTGTGCATACGAGCATCGCTGTGTTGCAAGCGTGAAGTGGCCCACGACCGTGCGACCCGACCGGCCATCAATTGCTGCAAACACGGCGTTGGAATTCGTTTGTTGCTCCGCTGGCGCAAACAAATTCCCTTTGTCAAGGAGTGTTTTCAAGGAGACTGCGCGCTTCGAGTGTAATGTTCACGTGATTCAATGTTCATGTGATTTGATTTTCCAATTTGTTGTTTCTTTGGCGGCATGTGTGAATGCGAAAATCAATTAGCGGTTGGCACGCTTAATTGTTTTCCTGTCAATTTCTGTATCTTTTAAGACCAGAAATTATACTAATTGCTCAAAATACTGACTGAGAAACCGAAATGTGGAAATTTGTAATTCCAAAAAATTATAGAAAGGTCAAAAAGGTCAGGAATACGAAAAGTCTATGTTCGCTGAATACACGCAAATCTATAAAGGGCCTATTTAACAATATATTAGTAAAATTAGCATTAGAATCGCAGTAAACGACTCTCTTAACCCTAGGAAGACCATGGCAGTAATTTTGACAATTTTTCATTTATAAATATCTGTATTTTCTTAGTGTTTCTATCAACTTTTGCTTTGATGATTTTTACTTTTTATCGGGTTCTACAATTAGTTCTACAATTAGGGTTCTACAATTACAATTAGCCAAATCCGGTGTGTACTTTTCAAGATATCAGCGGATATAATATGTAGTCTTTTTTTTGCTTTGTCGGAACGATCTAGCAAGCGCAGCACTCAGACAATTATACGTCCATTGTACTACGATTTGTTGTTCCCTGTTAATATACTTTAAATCTACCCGACTTCCGAAGAAACCTTGATACATCCTGGGGTGCCAAGGAGACAAGGTGGTCGCTTCTTAGCACATCAGTGCCAAACGTCTCAAAGCTGATACGAGCGATCGCGGGGCGGAGACACAAGGAGTGTTCCGCCGTCTCAACGTCCTCCCCACAGGCAGGACATAGGGCACTGTCAGATATGCCTACCATTTCCATGTGCTTTGCCCATAGAAAATGGCGCGTCATTAACCCGACCATCTGCCTGCAGTCCCCTCTGCCTAGTGACAGAAGAAACTGTGAGCATCTGTCGGATATGGCGGGAAGCATAAGTTTCGTCCACCTGCAGCCGCTCTCAGCCTACCATGCTCGTTCCTGGGTCATATTGACCCATTCGTTAACAGTGGCTTTGATGGCTGCAGATGGGAGTCGCAGAACAGGCTCAGGGCCGACAAAAGCAGCCTCAGAGCCCATTATAGCTAAGGAATCCGAGATCTCGTTACCCGCAATTCCTGCGTGTCCTGGGACCCAGGTGAGCATCAGGCTATTGTTTTTGCCGACATAATTAAGCCTGGATTTGCAGGACTTGACTAGCATAGAGGTGGTTAGAGGGCTGTCCAAGGCCATAAGCGCAGCTTGGCTGTCACTACAGACACAGATAGACCTGCTTTCCACCTATGCTCTATGACAAAGTTCATCGCCTCAAGTATCGCATGCACCTCTGCCTGAAACACAGATGCGCGCGAGCCTAGGGCAAAGAACCGTCCAGTCCCCGTGGATTCAACGAAGACCCCAGAGCCAGAACCTTCTTCCGTTCTGGAGCCGTCCGTGAATATACAGAAACAGTGTTTACCGGACTCATCCTCAGGATCTGACCAAGAGTGAGCCTCAGGCAGCAACACCATGTACCGCTTTTTTAGTATGACAGTTGAATTGTCCAGTGCCGGACAAGCGTCATACCACTGGCCACTGTGTTTTAGTCTTCGGATGGCCTTTAGGGCCTCTCCTTGGATGAAAACATCAAGTTGAGGAAGGTTCACCAGGGCATCCAGCGATGGGCCAGAAGTAGTCGGAAAGGCTCCCGTTCAACATATGGCCACAGTGCGCTGCAGTCTGAGAGTCTGCTCATCCAGACTACCGATGCGTAGGAGATGATGGGTCTTATCATAGCCTTGTAGATCCAGAGGATCTTGCTAGGGGAAAGACCCCGTTTTCCCAAATACACCTCTGCACCGCCAGAAAGCCGACAGTGCTTTCGATGTCTTTAGTTCTACATGAGATTTCCAAAGGAGTTTATCATCTAGGATAACTACCAGATATTTCACCTCTTTGGATAGCTGGATAGTGACCCCCTTGAGTGTGGGCAGAACGACGACTATGTAGTCTTACTAGGCATGGAAAACTTGCGGTCTTTCTAGTGTTAACAATGTTCAAATTTTTCCCCCACTCCACTTCACTTCTCGTGCGGAAAACTAAGCCTTAATCTCGTAATATATATTCAATCTCTACCTACTTTGTGTCTGTCTTTCTTATTATGTATATCCAGTATTTTAGATCTTTTTAAATGGCGGGGAATGTGTAATTACAACTCACAGAGGTTTGCTATTGTCTGCTGCGGAGACAACTGCATCATGACCCTTTCACCTGTGATACAATGCGCTAACCACTCACTATGCTACAGCGACGGTGCAAGTGAATTGTTTACGCTTTTTATAACTAATCAATTATACTTATTGATTTTCAATATTAGGTTAGGTTGAAAAAGCTCTTTTAATGACGAATAAATGGCTCATTGTGATAAATTTGTTTGTATCAACATTTTCAATGTCAACATCAACATTTTCAATGTTAATACAACGTATTTTTCTTTGGCGACATGTTGTATGTTTCCGGGTTATCGCTACCACTCGGTCAATTGCAAGACAAAACAATTTTGTGCATAATAACAGTCGAAGTCCTATGGTCCCTAGAGTCATGAGTAATAGCAAATTGTTTACTTTAACACGAAATACTCAATTGTTATTAAAAAAGTTAATGATAGTTAATGTTTAAAATTTTAGTTAATATCGCGCTGTGGCTTTCAATTAAGCAAGTAAAATCATCCAACCAAGTAACCCAATCATCCAACCTGTTAGTTTAGGTTCTTCTTTTTTAGGCGATAAGAATACATGCGGTTGGTGGACAAGGGGTTACAAACTGGTGTGAAGATTTTCTAACCCCTTTGCTAAAAAGCCGACTCTTTTTTCTTCGTCTTCCAATTTTCAAAACCCGTTCTACATACTGTTTCCTCTACTTAAACCTACAACCTAAACTTTTTACTTATTTATTTATTTAATTTTTCAGTCTTCGAATGCAATTCTTTCAAACTACTTAAATAACAATGTGTAAGACTTAAACTTAAACAGGGAACTGGGAGATAAGAAAGGAAATGAACATGGGTTTAAGAACAGATACATCAAACATTAAAGAGGTCGACAACGCGTTTAACTCAGCTAAGGCTCGAGGAATGGGTGCGTTACTACCACATCTCGTTCTAGAGAACTCAACTGACAGGCCTCCTCGTTTCAAGTGATTTTAGACTCAGCAATAAACATCGAGACCTATAAGAAACTGGGGCTGAAAAAAAATTAATAGAGCGAAGCGAAGCGAACAGACTTTAGAAATCTTCTCTGGATACGTTCTAAGCTATTTGAATGGGAAGTAATGATACTGTCATTGATTTCATATAGTAATTTTTAATCCGAATTTGTAATTACGATATATAACGCTAACTCGTATAAAACATCTCGAGTTATTGCGAGATCAGTTGTATATTGACTACGAAAATTTTTAATTGAAAACTATAAGTTATCGAACATTTGATATAAGTAGTACCATGATAGCTCTGCGTACAAAGGGCTGTTAATATAAAATTCAACGAAATTCTGTGATTCTCAAGGTGTGAAGTTACCAGCTAAAAAAATAATTGTCAACAATTTATAGAAAGCGTGTTTTGAATTGGTCAAATTTGGGCAAATATTTAATTAGACGAGAGTGTGACAACATGAAACAAACCCGTTTGCCCAACGGTTTTCCAAACATAAATTTTACAACTTTATATTAGCAATGAATACTTTCTTCTTAAGAAGCAAGTAAATTGCACTTTGACTGTTCTTTATTATACTTATGACATTTTGTTATATAAAACAAAGTACCCCTTTTTAATCAGATGCCAATTAAATATGCGAATCCTACGTTGTGTCATAAGTCATAAGAAAGTGTCGCAGGTTAAAGGCCACAGCTGATCAACACTCAGTAGCGTTCTCCTCCCATCAGCATTAAAATCGAGGATTATTCCATACAAAGATAAAACCAAAAAAAAGTGTGGTTGTGTTTTTTTATGACAACTTCTTGACAATTAAATATATACACAACCATAACTAAATAGTTAGGTCCAAATATGTATGTTTTTTCAGAATTATCTGTAATTTCCTTGTGCCTGAGCTTATCTTAGTCGACACAAAATATTCTTACCCTAGGAAGATGTAAGCTGTAGGCTGTAGAACTAGCCGCAAAAAAAATGAATACATTCAAAAACTGATTTAATTAATCCAATGTTTTTACATACAAATCGCTCGTTTTCGTTCAACGTTTTTTCTATGCACAATGTTTTCTATGCTCTAATCGCACACAGCCTGCATACAAACTGCCGGCAAGGATCGCAGCTCGTACAAGCCACTCGAGCACATCGATGCCAAGCTGTCGTCAGACATTGAGACGAACAGCAGCAGCAGCAGCAACAATAGCACCAACAGCAACAGCGGAAGCAGTTGTCAAGACAGCGCAAACATCAATGCCAACAACAACAACAACAACAATAGCAGTGCCTATAGTAACAATGAAACCAGTAATGGCAATAACAGCAACACCAGCAACAACGGGCAGCAAAAGAAATACAAAAACAAAAAGGATACAACAACAGCAAGCAACAATAGCAGCAGCAACAACAGCGCCAGCAACAAAAGTGTAAGTGCCAAAACCCAAAGGTGGAAGTGTTGGGAAAACATATTAACAGCCAAAACAAAAAACTCTACTTGGTACGCAGGAGGAACCTGTGCATCCCACCTTGGCGCAAGCGGTCGTCGTGCTGGAGACGAAAGCGCTGTGGGACAAGTTTCACGAGCAGGGCACAGAGATGATTGTCACGAAGACGGGACGCCGCATGTTTCCCACGTTTCAGGTGCGCATCGGTGGATTGGATCCGCAGGCGACCTACATCATGATGATGGACTTTGTGCCGGTCGACGACAAGCGCTATCGATATGCATTCCATAAGTAAGTCGAGCGGACGAATCGAATCAGATCGGCGTGCTCAAATGTGCTTCTCAATTGCAGTTCCAGCTGGGTGGTGGCCGGCAAAGCGGACCCCATATCGCCGCCACGCATACACGTCCACCCCGACTCGCCCGCACCCGGCGCCAACTGGATGAAGCAAATCATCTCGTTTGACAAACTCAAACTCACCAATAATCAACTGGACGAGAATGGACATGTAAGTTGGCTACCGACAATTGAAAGCGTCGCACTGACAAAAATATTTACGCGCCCGACACTAAACTATTCACCGTAATTTGTTATTTTCGAACAATTTCTGCTTTTCGTTGCTTTAATTTAAACATTTGGCGCAAATCTGCAATAATAAACAAACAAACGTGAGGAAAACCTAACCGAAGTGGAACGAAATCAAGACAGAATACAAGAAAAATGAATTGAATTTAATTGAAAAGTTTGCACAATCATCATTGGACTTGGCGAGTTGGTCAAACGTACCAAATGCGAATCGAGGTGTTGAAAACTTTAAAGTTTATTTGGTTTTGGTAGTTTGCTAAAATTTTAAATTAAATAAAATAAATTTATTTGCTGCTGTGTAGAAAGTAAACAAATTTAAAAATAGCACATACCAAAATTAAAAGTAATTTGTAGCTTAAGTTATTTTTAATTTTTTTAAGGAAAAAGCACACAAAAGTGGTGGAGAACTGGTTAAAGCATTACATTACAATGGTTTTCCAGGTCAAAAGGAAAAATAATTTCGTTTTATTAATTAAGGTTTTTAATATTTCATTTGTTTATTTGGTGTAAAAGTATTTTTTCAATTTCCTTTTGATCAACACGAATTCTACTTGTTTTACTTTGCATTTTTCCACGGCACTGTCTTGATACATTTCCACTTCGACATTACATCACCAAATGCTCGAATGCTCTTCATTGCTATTGCAGATCATTTTGAATTCCATGCACCGATATCAGCCTCGTTTTCACATTGTCTACCTGCCTCCCAAAAATACATCGCTGGACGAGAATGAGCACTCGAGTCACTTCCGCACGTTCATTTTTCCGGAAACGTCCTTTACAGCGGTGACTGCCTACCAAAATCAGCGTGTAAGTCTTTCTAGCCCCAACGAACAGCTCTTTGAATTTCAACACCAAATTATCATTAAGTTTTGGGAATTTATTAATTCTGACAGCAGCAAAAAATACCCAAAAACTTGAATACGAACGAATATTTATTGTATTTGACGAGGCAAACTTTCACAGCAACAGCCAACACTGCCACTGACAGTGGGCGCAAACTGCATCGCACGGTTCGAGTCTCGATATTTGTGTGTGTAGCTCAAATTATGACATTAATGAAGCATGTTATGGAGATAAATTGTGCATGTTCCACATGCTGAATTATGCGCCTTGGAAATGTTGGCGCTACTGGCTACAGTCAGTAATCGCATCAAATATTTTACCAAAAAGTATTACATTTTTGTTTATTTCGCTTGTCTAATATTTTTATATATTTTTTCGAAATTCATAAAATTCATATTTCAGCAGATTTAATAGCTGCGCTTTTTGTTGTTATGACTATGGTTGTTGTTGCTTTACTTTTTTATAAGTTATGCGCATGAAGCCAGTTGGCCGCCGAACATATGTTGAAGACATTTGGACGCTTTGGAGGCTTTTGCTTCTACAAACATATGAGCCAAATTTATGGGCGCATTCCCACAGCTACACACACACACTTGTGCGATTATTATTTAAGATATTTTTAATATCCGCACACATAGAATTATTAGAAATTTATTATTGACGGCACTTCGAAAGCATTTGAATTATTTATTTTGTCGTGGGTGTTAACACATAAACTTCAAATTTGGCTTCTAGTGGGGGGAAGGTCACGCGGAAAGGACTGGAGAATAGATATGGTTTCCTTCTGCTTTTCTTTCGATCTCTCGGATTGAGCCTATATCCGCAAATATCCGGAAATTTGTTACTGATTCATTTTACTTTATGTTTACAGGTCACGCAACTGAAAATTGTTAGTAATCCATTTGCCAAAGGCTTTCGCGACGATGGCACTAACGATGTGTAAGTACATTTCATGCAAATAACAATTAACTAATAAGAGGAATGCAATTAAAAATCTGAATAGGAATACTTAGAAACAGAGTTTCCCAGCCGAAATATGTAAAGCTTACTTTGTTAGCTTTGCAATGCATAGTCTCTGCCAGCGCAATGCTTGACTGTTCGTTGTTGATAGCATGACCCAATTACCGATTGGGCTCCACCAGACAACTTGTCAGACAGTGTAGCGACCAGCTCATACCAGAGGCAACCACCCCAGGCTGCACGCGCGCACTGGCTGCACTGCTCATTGGAAAAGTCAGGCGCCGAATCAAACAAATCACTGTAATACGCGCACGCATCATAATTTAAGCAACGCGCTCCTCCCGAATTCCCAGAAATGTGTAGCATTTTTCACAACTCGAACCGAAAATAAGCGAAAACACAATAATAAAAATAAGCCAACAAGCAGCGGCCAAAAAGTAACAATAACTCAAAAAGGCGCGTATTGTGTGCGCGAGTTGGTATCTTTTGTGGACAGAGATAAACAAATTTACAGTTCGGATCGGATCGCTGACGAAACGCAGTGAGGACGCCTCGAATTGAACGCAGAAAGGGCACTTTGCGCTGAAATAAACAAATCAGCGCATATTTCTTGACTTTTCTCCTCAAATGTAGCGCTGGCGAATGTTTTAATCGAGGAAAAAAAATCATTCAAATTGTTTATGATTTTTTTGTTTATGCATAAGTGCAGCGTTTCAAAGCTTTTAGTGCGCGCAAGCAGACAAATCATATTTTGCGCGCGCTCCTAATTAGGGCAATGCCATAACACACATATAACAATTTACAAATTGTACAGGAACTTAAACAAAAGTGGGAAAAATGTGTGAACATACCGAAAATAATGCGCGTTCATTTTCGATTTCAGCAGCCCGGGCGCGATGGGCATTTCGCAGATGAGCCACGAGAGTCAGGCCCGCATGAAACAGCACAGCAGCCAACACCAGCAGCAACAACAACAACACCAGCAGCAGCAACAACAACAACAACAACACCTCCAGCAGCAACAACTAAAAGCAAACAGCAAGGATGCAAATTTAGGTAAAAATAAATACAAGAAAATTGTGCCCAGCAATAAAGCACTCAGAGGCGCAATAAATCGCTCAGCAAGCGCATTTAACTGAATCTACAAATAATTCTATACTTACAACTTGCTTCCTTTCCCCACGCCAACCCCAACCCCTGCACGCTGCTCATGTGTCCAGTGGCTGAACTGGAGAACCATCAAAACGCACTGATCTCGCATGTGAGCGGCGGCCAGCTTGGCGCCCCCACTGCCACGTCCTCCGCCGGCGCATCGCCCGACTTGATCAACTACCAGCAATGCCTGGCCGCCGGTGGCAACGTGAGCGGTGGCGGCAGCACTAACAGTCTCATGCAACCGAACGGTCTGCACCAGCACAGCATCTCGCCGAAGATCGATCACACAGCCTCCGCCAATCCGTACGCACACGCCACACTGTCACATCACGGCGCCCTCGGCGCAAATGCGACCTCCAATTTGGGCGGGAGCGGCGCGGCCAGTGGCGCTGGCGCAGGCCTTATGCCGCCGCACTCGCACCACTCGCATCTCAATCTGAATCTCAATTCGCCAGTGATGCAGTCGCCGGCGCAATCGCACGCCCACTCGCAGGTAATGGCCGCCAACATCTACTCGACCATTGGACAGCCGTATGCGACGGACAACAGCAACTTCGGTGCCATCTACCATCACAATCACTACCACGGCGGCTACGGCAGTCCGTACGACAAGCTGAAGATGTCCGGCCACATGCGGCCGGGTGCGGCGAGTGCCACAGCGGCCAACGCCTCGGCGGCAAACCCCTACGGCATGAGCAGCTACCAGTCCTTCTACGGCACGCCGCACCAGATGATGCGCCCCAACGGCTACATCGACCTGGTGCCCAGGTAGAGGTAAGAGCGGCCGGCCCGCGGAGCACTTCAGTCCAGTGAGCTTTATGCGCAGACATTTTATTATTGTGGATTTGCGTTGTTTGTAACTTTAGTTGAATTCAAATTCTGAAAGTATTCGCAAATTAAAGTATTAATTAATTTATGAATTTGTTGCAATGCGAAATTTCGCATAATTAACTCGTCGTAATTTGTAATGTTAATTTCAGTGCGGATTTCATCCGACAACCCCAAAATAGTCAATTGTACCAAAAAAAAAAACTACTTGTACTTTACTGCAAAATCAATTAATTATACACAACTGAAACACCAAAGTTATTTCGCGTCGACAGCATTGTTAATTGATATTTTGTGGCCTTTTTTAGTGTAAGTGTATGTCAAAGGTATTATTTATGTCGCAATATGAACAATTTAAACTTTAACGTAGCATTACATAATATTGTTGGAATTGCAGCTTGTAAAATATTTACAAAACTAAGTATAAATAAAATATGCTTATATAAGAAAAACGAGCTTTACAAACTCTTTGTTGGCGGTATGCGGATAAATTGGACACATAGCTGATATCAACGACGAATATCAGCAATGTGTTAAAAATTAGTCATATACTACAGTGGGCCTAATTCCGTTTTAAAGTTTCTCACTGCAGTTACAAATTACAGCATTTCAGTGAGATAAAAAAAATAGACATACGAGTAAAAGACAGAAGTCATTTTTATCTCTCCGCACGCATGTCTGGTTGGCTAAACCAAAAAAATATTAAGGCTTTTGGACTGGACCAATCAAAGGAGAGGCAGGCTTACTCCTCGCCGTCAACCTCCAACTACCGCGTCTAACACCTTTATCGCCCGATTTGAAGAAAGTGGCATTTTTCTCAAAACTGTGTTTTTTTTAAATCGCCGAACACGACATCGACATATATTCCAGGCCGATTGGCTTTGGCATATATCTTTAGCTCCTGCCGGAATCATCTCGATGAAATTCTGAATGTGGGCCAAAAAAATTTGAAGTATCAAACATCAGAGAGTAGTAATTTCTGTTAATTTTAAAATGTTTTTTACAATTCAGCTACCAGCGACGGCCAAACCTATACGAATCATGAACAATTTTGATTCATTTGTTTTCCATAAAAACGTGGGCACTTCCGCGAGACTTTTTCACTGAGACGACACACATGGATTCAAATCAGTATTTTATTAATTTTTTAAAGCTTGAAGCATGCAAGAAAGACGGCATAAAAATATAATAGAAGTACTATAGTGGTTTCCCCATAAAAATTAACTTAAGAAATACAAATTCTTAAAAAACAAAAGCTGAAAATATACATTTCTAGATTAGAATACCCCATTGCCACACTGAGTCCATGTCATCGTGCGGCTTTTGAATCTTTTTCTCTTTAAAATAACCATAGTGAAATAATTCAAGTGAATCTTTTTTGTATGAGAAAAAGAGAGAAATTTAAAAGAAGTTAGTGTCCGACCGAAACATATTTTTTGGGCCGGAACCGAAAACGAATGTCGGTTTTTTTAAATATTCGGCCGAAACCAAAACATTCTAGTTGAAATAAAAATCCCCATATCAAATATTTTTTTAACAAACGAATTTTACATTAAGTAAATAAAGAACAAACAAACAAACATAACATAAATAAATAAATACTTATTAATAAAAACAATTTATTTATTTTTTAAAAACATAAACATGAAAAAATCACCCTTTCGTACCTTACTCGCTAATATTCAAAATTAAATAATTTAATATTATATGCTAAAAAAAGTTTATTTACATTGGTGGCATCTAAATGACTCTTCCTTTCACTTTATATCTGCTACACAATAAAATGTAAAAAAATATTCTAGAAAGTTTCGGTTTCGGCCGAAACTGAAACCAATTATTTGGGCCGAAACCGAAACCGAATATTCGGTCGGACACTAAAATAAATGCCCAAAATGCTAAAAAAAATTAACCCCTGATTTCAAGCGAAATTTAAAAATATAAAAAAAATTCCAGAAAGTGTGAGGCGGAAGCACATCTAACATGACACTTTTTGTAGTGTCCAGCGTAGTAACTAATCGCAAAAAAGTGATCGAGAGCATGGGCTGCACTTCAATGAATTAGACAACGATTTGAGAGGTGTTGGTTGAATGTTATAGAAAAACTCTTTGATAAAATAGTTTTCATGTTTTTTTTAATTTATGAATTATGTGTCAAAATCTGGTCTACTGTACACTGTGATAAAAAATAAAATTTTTTTTGTTTAAATGGTTACCTAACAACAAAATATTAAATTTTAAAAATTTACTGAAAACAATAAAAATTATAAGTATGATGAAAATGGAGAAAGTTTTCCATAATGTACATGGCACACCGTATTTGTGTCTCTTTTATTTGCTGTAGCATCGGGTAAAGTTAACGTCAAGTTACATTGGCGCACGCAGGGGGAAATTTTTGGAGGTTCAAACCCCCTAAACAAAAAATTAGCTAGTACAAAATATGGCTTCGAATGGTAATCGGCTCAAAATTTGTACGCAAAACCCCCGCAAAAAGAAATCCTGTGTGCGCCACTGTCAATTTATCAATGGAAATCAAAGTTATCAGATGTTTGCTTTCACTTCATATTTGGCGAGTCCTACTGTCTGCTCTTCTCAGATAGCTATGACTAAATCAATTTTGTGTTGATATGTATTTCCCTTGCTTTGTAGTTGCAGCTCTTGTACTAAAATGGTGGCAGCCACAATCGCCATTGGTGCATGCACCAAAACATAGATACAACTTCCTTTGAGTGGAGTAATTTTTTCTTTTTGTAAAACTTAGTTTTGCTTTTGTTTGTAATTAAATTTCGAATTGTATTGTAATTGGCGGCATGTGCGCCAACAACAATGGAGCACAGCTACCAACAGCGCACCGTTATTTACCAACTAAGAGCAGCACACCTTCAGCATGGCGCTGGAAGCAATTTAAATCGACGCTGGCCCAATTTTAATATAAACAAATAGTTTAAGTGCTCAAAATAGTCGGTTCCCTCCATGCTGCAAGTATTTCAAAAGTTTGTATGCCGCAGCTACGGCGCACAGTGTACGCTGAAGGCGTGGTTAATGCAGTTTTGCAGCACCTCTGAACGCCACTACCATTTATCATGCAAACAACACAACTCAATGTAGAAAAAACACAAGCATTTCTAAATGATTGACAGCTGTAGGAAAATTCATTGAAGGTGAAGCGGAGATTGTGTCCAAATCGTAAATCGAAAGTGTGTTCTTGCGTAGGGCAAACACGAGGTCTAGCACTGCTGATGTGCAAGTCGAGCCATGTGGCATGTGGATCATTAGTGCTGGCAGCGCTGTGCCGTTAGCTGATCGTATAACGTCAAAACTGAAATGTCAAGCAATGTTTTCGAAATGCTTAGGGTGCGCTGTATTTTGGGTCCCTCAGCTGCATTTGCAGGTAAGAAATGAATTTTTAGATGAACTTACGAACAAAGACAAATTTATTATTTGTTGCAAATTAATGCACACAACAAAAATAATAAATGTTAAGTACTTAAATTTTACAAAAAATACGAATAAAAATAAAAAGTATTGCAAGTAATTCACTTCTAAAGAAATTGCGGAATTGCGTGATTTTTCTATTGGGGCACTGTCATTCTTCAAAACACTAAAATTATAAGAGAGTTGAAAAAACAAACGAAATTATTTATTGCGCTCATTTCCTTCTGTTTTCGTTGGCACATACTTTCAGATTAAATAAAAATTTGTCCGCATATCCGCCCACTGCTTGCACAAAACCAAACAATCAACACACACACACACCCACACACTAACGAGGAAGATCCATAAATCGCAATTCGAGTATAAACAGATTTGTTTGTTTTGCCGCATCTCATTTGTCACGCAGAAATCGTTCAAGTGTCAATTTTGTATCCGACTCCAATGCACCGACGCACACGATCCGCTGTCACTGTAGTTCGGCCACTTGAAAAGTGCATTGTGTCGGTGTGGCGTTGTTGTCGCCGGCGCAGTCACCCTGCCGTTGCGCGCCGCTGCACCGTCAAAGTCGCTGCGTGCCACCGCGCCGCAAACAGTGCGGTAGGTCGGCTCCGACATGAGCGTCGTTAAAAATCTCGCTTTCGCTGCCACTGAGATTTATAGCCAACTACGAGCAAGCAGCACAAGCCTTATCGCCCAAATGTTGAGCGTGAGGTGTCACATTGCAGCAAACGTTAGCGTCCTGCACACATACATACATAACGCTATGAGTGTTCGTGTGGTGAGTATAAAAGTCACTTGAATGAAGGTGTAGTTGCATTTAAATAATAATTGTGCTAAAGTTAAAACCAGTAATTAAGGAACTCGTACACGGAACGAAAAACGTTCAAACAATTTGTGCATAAACTGTATGCACATATTCATAATTTTTGAACCAGTGAACGCGTTCATAAAAAGTTTAAAGTTTATTCAGAAACCTTCGGGTTTACCGAACGCTCATGAATGCGTTCATAAATTCTATGAACGCATTGATAAGCCTTGTTCATAAACCCGAACGTTTATGAACGAGATTCATAAAATATTTGATTTTATTCATAAAAAATTCCTGAAATTCAAAATCCCTAAAAAATTTAAAACATTGGTATATTTTTGAATTTTTAGTTTATTTGAAAAATTCTAATACTTTTTATGGAAACTTACAAAATATGAAAGTGAGTTATAGTAAACATGTTAAGTAATTCTGAATAATATTTCTACAAATGCATATTTTGTTTATTAATTATAAATATGAATAATTAATTTTTTAATAATGATATAAAAATTCAATAAATGTTCGTTTTATAATAAACAGCATATGGCCGCCACCCGCATCTTTGACTGCTAAAAAGAAATTGACAATTAATAGCAATTATTTCATTTCATAAAAATAAATAAAAAAGTAATATAAAGAATTTATTTAATTGAATTCGACTTACCTGTCTCGCTGGCTGGTAAAAACGCTCATCTACTTCTATCGCTAACCACATGAAGCAGATGAGAATTACAAGAATCGCACAAGTGCTCTCTTGGCAGGCAATGGCAAAACCTACAAGTGTGAAAGAAAAAACTTCCAATCGCCGGTTGGATTCGGCGTGGCCAAACGAATGGTTTAGGAACGAATTTCAGAAACTTTATGAACGTGTTCAAAAACTGATTCATAAAGTTTATGAAAAAATCAAAAAAATTTATGAATGTTTCATAAAAAGTTCAAAATAAAGGTGGCCTGTCCGCTCGGCTCGTACCCGAACCAAAAATGTGAGATTCGGCTTTTATGAAATGGTTTATGAACGAAGTTTCACAAGTTTTATGAACGCGTTCATAAACATGAACTGTTTCATAAATTATATGAAAAAAATCAAAACATTTATGCATTTTTAATAAAAAGTTCAAAATAAAGGTTTATGAACGCCGTTCATAAGATTTTTATGAATTATTTTTACCCGTGTAGCTGAAAATGCTTTATGCCGAATGGTTTTATCCAAAGATTGTCTGCAATTTTAAAAAGTCGTCTTCATACATCCAGTGCGCAATATTTTGAGAGCTCTTGTCGAACCCCCCACAAATCTGCGCCAAACGTCGCCCCTGCTTGCGGCTGAACTCTGCAATGAGCCGCAGTGGTATCGCATCATCACTTGACACTTAAAGCGCCCGTGTCGGCAGTTATGCATTCGATAGTATTTGCTGTGTCTTGGGGCAGGGCGCAACATTTGTTCGACAGTGCGTAGCACGATCGTTGTTGTTTCAAGTTCAAGTGGTTGAGCGATCTTTGGTGTTATCGTGTCGAACGTGGCACCCCTTTCCGACGTACGTTTTTCACTCTGCTGCCGATGCTGTGGTTTTATGGTTCACACAGTGTGCGTTTGCATGTGTGTGTGTGTTTTTTTTGTAGCAACATTGGGCTGTGGAAGGGAAAAGATTACCTTGTTGTCAATTGGCGTCTACAGGGCACAACTCAAGTGGATGAGTGTACGACACGCCTTCAAATACTTCTTTCGTTTTGCTTTGCTTTGCTTTGCTTAATTTTGTTTACTCGATACCGGCACGTGAATTTGGATTTTTATGGTTTTTTTTTTACTCATTTGCTTTTGTTTATACTAAAATCGTTTCAAAATGATAATTTCCATATCTGAAGTTAACTAAATATTTAAGAGATAGCATTGCTTACGCTCCAATAATAGCCAAGCACTGACAATCTATATGTGAAATTCCTCATAACCGGACACTCACGGTCGCAGTGTTTTTGTCCGGCTATATGAGATGTCCTCTTATGGGGAAGGAGTTTGAATTGTATCCAAGTATTTCTATTTTGTACGAATTTATGAATATTGAATATTTATTTAAAATTTATTACATGTAGGTATATGTAAAGTAAATTTGTTTCCCCCCTCTTGTCGGAACGATCTAGCAAGCGCAGCACTCAGACAATTATACGTCCATTGTACTACGACTTGTTGTTCCCTGTTAATATGCTTTAAATCTACCCGACTTCCGAAAAAACCTTGATAGGTCCTGGGGTGCCAAGGAGCCAAGGTGGTCGCTTTTTAGCACATCAGTGCCAAACGTCTCAAACCTGATACGAGCGAACCCGGGGCAGGGACACAGGAAGTGTTCCGCCGTCTCAACGTCCTCCCGACAGGACATAGGGCACTGTCAGATATGCCTACCATTTCCATGTGCTTTGCCCATAGAAAATGGCCCGTCATTAACCCGACCATCTGCCTGCAGTCCCCTCTGCATAGTGACAGAAGAAACTGTGAGCTATTGTCAGAGATGACCGGAAGCATAAGTTTTGTCCACCTGCAGCCGCTCTCAGCCTGCCATGCTCGCTCCTGGGTCATAGTGACCCATTCGTTAACAGTGGCTTTGATGGCCGCAGATGGGAGTGGCAGAACAGGCTCAGGGCCGACAAAAGCAGCCTCAGAGCCCATTCTAGCTAAGGAATCCGGGGTCTCGTTACCCGCAATTCCTGCGTGTCCCGGGACCCAGGTGAGCATCAGGCTATTGTATTTGCCGACATAATTAAGCCTGGATTTGCAGGACTTGACTAGCATAGAGGTGGTTAGAGGGCTGTCCAAGGCCATAAGCGCAGCTTGGCTGTCACTACAGATACAGATAGACCTGCTTTCCACCTATTCTCTATGACAAAGTTCATCGCCACAAGTATCGCATGCACCTCTGCCTGAAACACAGATGCGCGCGAGCCTAGGGCAAGGAACCGTCCAGTCCCCGTGGATTCAACGAAGACCCCAGAGCCAGAACCTTCTTCCGTTCTGGAGCCGTCTGTGAATATACGGAAACAGTGTTTACCGGGCTCATCCTCAGAAGTACACACATTTTGCAAGTCTTTAAATTTTAATACTGCTTTGGTTGAAAAAAATGTGTAATGGCATAATTGATTCCCAAAACATTGATTGTTTTTATTTAAAATGTTATTTTCAAATACGAGTGCGATTTTTATTATAGGGTAGTACAAATTTAAAAAAAAAACTGGTTGACATATTTTTTAATTTTGACCGTTTATAAGAGGTTTTCTAATCAAAATGGTTGGAAATATAGTGTCCGCGTCCAGCTATTAGAGCGTCCAGTTATTAGAGCGTCCAGTTATTAGAGCGTCCAGTTATTGGAATGATATTCGTATGGAAAACTTAATGAAATTGCTGTGTCTGCGAAATTTGTCCGGTTATAAGCATTGTCCGTAATGAGGAATTTCACTGTATATAAAAAACAAAAACACTGATAGAGTAGATGCTCACAAATTCGAACCACTTTGTACAAGGGGTAGTTCGAATTGCCGAAACGTTCGAATTTCTGAATGTTCATGTTAAAAGTCCAAAAAATATTGTAACTACATGTTATAACTTGAATGTGATGCAATTCTTTTTTTTCTTTATATTAAAAAATGTAAAAATTTTTATTCGCATACAAATCTCTTTTTTAGTCGCTTAAAATTTGCATATTATCCATAAATCTGAACAACTTCATCAAACTTTTTTAAGATTTTAATTATAACGTCCAAAGCCAAACAGTTTTTTTTTACATTTATTCGAAATTTCTAATTCTGTGAGAAAAAGATAAAGAAGAAAAATATGGCGACAATTGCCAATTTGGTGATTCCCCTTTTTTATTTAATAAAATAAAATTGAAAACAATAAAAAAATTAAATTAAATTAAAAAATAAAAACCAAAAAACAGGGAGAAAAAGAAAGGTTTGCAAATTCAAACCGCCCCAAAGTGATTCGACTCCATACAACCGCGAGACAAAATTAGGAGTGGTCCGGTCTTCATAAAATTTGGTACACTAGTTAATTCTGGTCTGCTGAATTGAAATCTCTATTTTGTTTGTCTTAAACTTTTGTAGTTTGGCAATGCCTGAGACTTAAATTTGCAAATTTCGTAATTTTTGGAGAGCTATAGCACCAAGTGTGTTGGCTAGATTTTTCAGATTTTACATTTAATCGTTAACGTCAACATTGATAATTGCAAAGAGTAACAGAAATTGTCTTAGGACCCTTTAGTTTTGCAATAAAAATGATAATAATAGATGTATATTTTGCATTTGTGCAGTTTTGTAAATTTTTTATGCTGATTGCATACTTTTAGGGATGAATTAAATAAATTTCGTCGAAAAATAGGTGTTTAGGCCACTTTTCAAATTGAATTTTAAATTAAAGGTGAAGTAAAAGCCTCAGCTCTGCAAATTTTGGGAAAACATTAAAAGCGAAAATGGCCACATCATTTTTTAATCTATATTGAAAGTTTAAGCAACTTCTTGGCAACCATGTATTTTTACAATTTTTTTTACTCAATAGACTAAAAAACAGAAAATATGTGTTTTTATTTTTTTGTGAAAAAAGTTTCAACTTTGAGCTGCTTTTGCACAGACACTAATTAATTTTTTGCACAGATTTTTTGGAATTTTTTTTTTTTGGAGTTTTACCTTTCAAATGACATCAAAATCGTTAAATTCTGAGATTATAAATTTTTTTAATTTTGTCTATGGGACGAATGACTGTGCGCCAGTTCGAATTTTAGAGAATTCAATACTGTAAAATATGAGATTCGAATTTCTGGAATATTCGAATTTGTGAGAGTTCGAACTTGTGAGCGCCTACTGCACGGATTAGGCTGTATTTTTTAATACAAGAAACGAAAGTCATATGCGTAGGCAACGACTATTATTAAATTACTAAATTATTCAATGGGCTTCGAGCTGTGTGAGCATCGACATGGCAAAACTTGTCTTAATCGAAAAAACCAAGTCGAAGGAGCCGACAGGCCCACTCCAGACAGACAGACGGAAGCCATAAGACAGACTAAAATAAGGTAACACATGGTTATGGCCACTTAAATTGGTAAACGACACATTATTTTTATTTATTTATTTATTTATTTATTTATTTATTTATTTAAATTCATGAACAATTATGCTCTGAAAGACCTCCTTTTCAAAAACTTGTTTCCAAATTAAACTCTTTGCTAATTCTAACCTAACCTAACAATACTTCCAGTTTTATTAACAAAATTATTTTAAAATGGTTGCCATGCCATTAGACAGTGGCCCAAGTGTATACATTTTGAAAGTGCCAAACTCTCATCAAATCCTTCCGGCACATCCATTCGATTCACTCCCCCTTCAACTGCTTTCCACCTTCTTCCCACCGCTCTGCATCCGCTCTTCGGCATTTTTGAAACATTTTGCGCATTTTGCCAAGTTGCGCCCATTTCTCACATTGCCAGCAGCCGCTGAAGTGTAGACCGGCGGTTAACCGTCAATAACAACATGTTGCACTGTCCCAGTGCATGCAACAGTTGCTGGCAGCCACTTACAACAAAGTCAAATGACATTTTTTACGAGGCGTGAACAGCAAATTACGAAATTTATGTATTTTTATAGCAAAAAAATTGCCATAGTTAAGTGCGTGGATGGCATGTGAGGGGTTCGCTGTAAAGGGCCACTGACAGTTTCAGCAACATTTATAAAAACTTTGTAATTTTTTACAATTTATTTGTGCGTTTTTTTCTTAGCCTTTCTTCTGTAAATTTCTTTTGAGCGAGCTCATTAAAGATTTGTGCCACAAAAACTCAAAATTTCAGCAGCAGCAGCACAAACAAATTGCTTTTCTGTTCATTTACTTTGGCTCATCAATTAACACAAAACATCAACATGCGCCAACGCCGCCGCCGCCACCGCCAGTCAGCCCGTCGCAGCGGGCCAGCCAGCAGCCAAGCGCATCGACGACGCCGTTCAGTCTTGATTCATCGGAAATTGAGCGCGTAATTCAAATTCAAGTAGAACCGAAATTTATTATTTCTGAGGGGCCACTCGCACACACACACACACAACAAGCCATCACGCAAGAATGCTACATAGGAAGTTGAAAGCCATAAAAATCGGTGGCACTGTTGCTGCAAATGTTTGTGCGACTGCCGCCCCTCGCAGCCCCATTCGGTGGCCAGCATGCGTGCAACCGCTCAGTGCCATTACCTTTGCTGCGTCACCGAACATCCCATCACAACGCAACGCCATTGCATCGCGTCGTCCTGCAGCACAAGTGATGAAATGCTGGATATTAATGCCTTCGATGACATCGCCGCAATGTTTCGCGCAGCGTATGAAAACAATAAAAGCAGCGACGAGGCAGTCACAATTCGAAGAGAGCGCCTAAGGGAGCGCGCGTTCGTGGCGTATGCTTAAAATAGCAAAAAACACAAAAGGGCGAACACAAAAAGCCGTTCCGTGCACATAAAAGGGACACCAGAAATTATGAGAATATTATTGCCAACTGTTAACAGATTTGTGATTGCCGCTGGCTGCTGCCGCCGCTGCAGTGTTGTATGTGCAGCATGCTGCAATCACATTTGTCGATCGTAAGTGCAACGGCAAATGCAGTGGCTGATGTTATTGTTGGTGCTATTATGTTTGCGTTATTGAGTCATTGAAAGTTATATGGAGAATAAGTTTAGCCCCACCAGCTCCTCTCGTCCAGCCAGTGCGAAACGAAATTCAGTTCTGCGAAAAATATCAATGAAATTCGCTCCATGCTTGAGCGCATAGTAAACAAAAAGATGAGGGATTGCATTTAGAGATACGAATGGTAAATACAAATTGGTGTGTTTCTAATTTCAAGTGTTTAAAATACGTAGAGGAAATCTTTCTCTGTCCTTTCAATTTTATGCAAAGCACCAAACAGGCATATCATGACTATGACTACAATCTTTAATCAGAAAACAAGAAGAAAAACTGAGACATTTTGAACAAACTTTACCCATTTCATATTGAAAATAATTTGAACATACAGTGGACGTCCAATATAACGAATCTTATGTTGTACCCTAGAGCTGTGAAACTATCGATGGCACTATCGATAGTATCGATAGTTTATTTTTTTTTTATCAGGTGTACAACTTTGCTTCCGCCGTTTTTTTTCCAAAATTAAAAGCTTTATTGCGAAAAAGTGCTTACAGATGTATTATTCAAAGTATTGTCCGTCGCTAGCGACAACTTTCTCCCATCTTTCCGGCAATTTTCGGATCCCGGCTCGAAAAAAGGAGTCCTCTTTTGACGCTATCCATGAAGCAATCCATTTTTCCAATTCTTCGAAGGATTGAAAATGTTGATCTGCCAGGCCGTGTGCCATCGAACGGAATAGGTGGAAGTCAGAAGGGGCGACATCTGGGGAATACGGCGGGTGGGGCAAGACTTCCCATTTCAGCGTTTCCAGGTACTTTTTGACCACTTTTGCGACGTGAGGCCGAGCATTGTCGTGTTGGAGGATGACTTTGTCATGTCGCTCTTGATATTGTGGCCGCTTTTCTTTTAGCGCGCGACTAAGGCGCATCAGTTGCGTTCGGTAGCGATCTCCTGTGATGGTTTCACCCGGTTTTAAGAGCTCGTAGTAAATCACACCGAGCTGATCCCACCAAATACAAATCATAACCTTGGCGCCGTGAAACGACGAAATCGACATCGAAATCACCATTTTTAAAACGTTGAAACCACTCCCGACACGTTCTTTCACTCAGAGCAGCATCACCGTAAGTTTCTGAGAGCATTCGATGCGCTTCAGCTGCATTTTTTTGCGAATTGTAACAGAAAAGTAAAACTTCCCGCAAATGGCGAGAATTGGGCACATAAACGGACATTTTCGAGCGTGAATAATACGAAAACAAGAACAACTGTCACTGAAACGGCGATGACAATTCGTTAGGCACTGTCCACACTCACTTTAAAGGCATTACCATCTATGTATTTCAACCAGCCTCAGCCGGTACAGCCACCTATCGGAAAACGGCGGAAGCAAAGTTGTACACCTGATACTATCGATAGATAGATCTCGTGAGACTATCGACTATCTATTTGTGTGCCGCTTGCTCATCACTAATTTGCTGACGAAATTGTAAAGTCGAGTAAGTAAAATAAATTTTTGTTTTTTTCGTAACTAAACGTTATTTTTTGATATTTTTAGGCCTGTATAGGTGGTGTTGGTGTTGATGGTTCTGCAGCAATGGAGAAATACTTGGAAATGTTCAATGGTAAGTAACAGTTACCAAATAAAGTGAAACATGCTCATTAAACTTTTTGCACAAATTTTTGTGTACATGGCAATAGGAGATGTGCACTGCAACTAAAACATGTGGAAATGATTCTAAAATATAAGTGATCTCAAAGTTTATTCTTAAAAAAAAATTTTCGTTATTTTTTTATTTTAAATACATAACATATATGAATTGGTTAAAATAAAATTATCTCAATTTTAATTTTACAATTAAAATGTATGTTATCAATATTTTTTATGATTACAAATGTATAAAATTTATGAATACAAATTATCGTTTTTGATTTTATGAATAATTCGTATTAGAAGAGAGGTATGGGTACTGGCCAATATAAATTTTAATGGATCCGTATGAACTTCGATACTATCGTCGATGTATCGATAGTTTAAACTATCCTATCGAAACTATCGATGGTGCCGACTATCGATAGTTTCACAGCTCTATTGTATCCCCAATTTGTTAAATCGAAAAATTCGTTTAATCGATCGAAATTTTTTGTTTTGTTTTAAACCATCCTTCTTAAAGAAATAAGTCTCACATATTCAGTTTTTGACCTTCTGCCTGTCCCTAGGGGTCTATTTGACCCCAGGCGGAATTAAAAAAACGGTTGAGCGGTTTTGTGCACTCGTCTACTTGAGTTATTTAGTGTTAATCGCGCTTACAACCAAATAACAAATCGAGAAAAACACTTTTCGGGGCTTTCCCCTTTTCTTTTGTGATTTATGTGTAACATTTCTTCATGTTTTGTCAGTAAATTATATAACCGTTTGATTGGGGTCATCCTGACCCCAAAAGACAGCAAACGTAATTTTGAGCAAAGGACAGACAGACCTCCTATCTCCCAACCTTTATATCCTTCCTGAACCAACGCAATGCTTCGCATTAATAGGGGTCACCCCCTGTGCGCTTGTTAGTGTTTAAAAAAAAAAGAAGGTTAAACAAATATTTTGTTTTATTCCAGCATTTTCAAAATACAAATATGGCTATGTGTGTACAGTGAAAAAGTCTTCGATGCGCGATTGCCTCTTTACCGCAAATAAACTTTTCTGTATGGCAATTTCTCTTGATTGATAATTGAAATTTTAATTTTTAAAAGAAAAAAGCCGACCGAACGCAAAACAAATCCTGTGAAAATGATCACCAATGCATACAAACAGAATTTGAAAATGTTGGTAACTTGACGTAAATTTGAAAGTTTCAGCGTAACAAAAACAAAAACAATTGAGGTACCGTTCACTTGACGAAACCAAACATTCATAGTTATTGTAAAGAATGTGAATGCTCAAATAAAAACAATTCGAAGGGTAAAAAACAACATAAATATTCGTTATATCGAATAGAAAATTTCACTTTTGTTCGTAATATAAAACCATCAATGGAAAAAATTTGGCTGTACGTTAAATCGAAAATTCGTTAAATGGGAAGTTCGTTATACTGGACGTCAACTGTACTAGAATTTTTAATTAAGTTAAGGGTATACGGTTAAGAGTTGGTTCGGGGGCTAGTAAGATAAACAATAATTTTTTTTATAAACAATAAGGGCTACGTTACATCAATTGATCTAATGAGAAATTATATTTTTCGACACGCTTATAGTGGCACTTATTAGAACTGCATCTAATAAAGTCCATAAAGAATGTAAATAAGACAAGAAATAAACAACCAAATAAAAAACAATGCAAAGCTAAAAGAACTATCTAAGACAACATCAGGCACAACGTCTTAACCTCAAACTTTTACTATACAAACCAATTTACAAAACTTTTACAATTCATTCTCAGTTGTATCCAAGGTGTATTAATAATTAATTAATTAATGTGCCTTGGTTGTATCCTTAAAATTTACTTCCTCATTTCTCAATTTTCATTCAATTCATTCCCTAACCAAAAACAAAAACCAATAGGCAACAAATGTGGAACGTAATAGCAGCGACAGCCGACAACTTGGCAGCACTCGTCACTATCATTCACAGCTGTTTACGAATAAGTTTTGTGAAATTGTTTGGCCATAGAGGACACGCAAAAACGTTTTAAAATCACTCGAATTTCATCCTACAACACATCAAAAATATGAGCAGCTCACCCGCACCCAGTACACCAGGCAGCCAGGCGGTCGAGAATTTCAAGAGTCGCGAGAAAGCAATGACGCAGTTCAAGGTGCCCGCATCAGCGTCTATTCGCAGAAAGCCAAAGCCCAAAATTCTCACCGAAGAAAAATACATTGAGGAACTCTCCAAAATCATACAGCGCGACTTTTTCCCGCACTTGGACAAACTGCGCGCACAAAACGAATACTTGGATGCGATGGAGCGCAAAGATTATGCTCAGATGGCTGTGCTACGTGCCAAGTTCAGCGGGCGCCGACCTACAGATCGGGGATGTGAGTAGTGCTTGGAACGGCAATTTAACAAATTTAACTAATATGTTACTTATTACAATAGCGGTCACACCCTCCACGTTCGAGACACCAGCCACCACCGGCAGCATCACTCCGCGTCACAACACACCGTTAGACGTTACCGATACACCCCAATCCACCATCACAACCGCTTCGAGAGGGTCGACAGCGGATGGTAGTCATGCATCATTTTCGAGTAAACACTCACTCGACTCGTTTCTACAGCATTACACCAGCGAAGACAATTACAGCTTCCAGGAGATTATTGACACGGCCGATCAGAAGTTGAGGCAAAAATTTGCAGTGCTATACAATGAAGAGAAATTGTCAGCAGATAAACTGGCGCGTGCGCTCACACTCCCCACCATAGAACAGCAATTCGAAGAACCCGATCCTCTGCGAAAGGTGAGCGTCAGTATTGCATTACCGGCATTAATTTTAATATCGTGGTTGTATTTCAGATTGAAACGTGGACGTATACGAATATGAACAGCATAATGTACATTCCTGATGGTGTTGAGCTTACGGAGAATGAGCGTGTGGAGGCAGTAAATAAACGGGAAATCATACAGCACAGCGCCACGCGACTGCATGCCAATCCCTTCGATGAGTCATTCAATCAGAAAGCTGTGTCCGAGATAGCCAAAACTCAGTCTGAAGCACTGAAAAACAGGGTCGGATTGGACGGCAATCTGCTGCTGCAAGACAAGGATGCGCCTCCACAAATTCGCGGTTTCAACTTGGTAAAAACGCCCTCGCCACGACCGGGTGAGGCGTTCTCGCCGCTCATGACGTGGGGTGAAATCGAGGGCACACCCTTCCGGCTGGATGGATCCGACACGCCCATCCGCTCAAACGCCGGCCCATCCTTCAAGATCAACGAAAATTCGCGGCGTGAGAATATCGGGCTAGCACTGGCCGAGAAAGTAGGCGAAAAGATGCGTGCCCAGAAACAGCGCGCAGCTGATACGGCACGGAAAAATATCGGTTCACCATTCATACGCTCCAACATGGAGCGATTAGCTTCAATGTCACCGGCAGCGCGTCGCCTGGCAAGCGCCAAGCTGGGGCTGCGCACGCCAGTTATGCCGACACCATCGCCAGTACGTACACCCCTTTCTGCAGCGAGGAAAAGGCCGTCGATTAAAGAAACAAGAACTGATGCTGTAACCAGAAAGACGCCGAAAAACACTACACCCAACACACCTAAACAGATCAGCAGCGGCAAGTCCACACTGACCGATGACCTCCTAAAGATTCCAACGAAACGGCTAAAGGCCTCCGATTTCTTCTAACTCATTAGCATAAGTGATGTTGAGTATTGTACTAAGTTGCGGAGTTATAGGAATTGCAGTTGGCTTTTTATAAAAGTGAAATATAAAAAGCTTAATCGAATGTGTAAAATTATGTGGAAATTTTCTTATGAGAACTGTTTCCACGCTCCTTCCTCAACTTTCAGTAAAAAATTCCTATATGGTGACATACCGAGTATTTGTGGGTTTATTTTGGTATCCCAAAAGTTTCTTTAAATAGAATACAAAATGAAAAAATGTAACAACAAAAGTTAAGCACCATTACAGCGATCGCCAATTTGTGAGAAAAGTTCCAGCCCCTTACTCATCCCAGTAGTCCACATGGTCACCCGATTTGAATTTCTGTTCTTCGAGAATCTGTAGAAAACGCTTAGCGGTCTGTTCGGTGGTCAACATTGTCTTGGTGTCGCGCTGCTCCTTGAAAAACTTCATCAGCTCCTTGTTAATGGTGTTTTCCTGCACCGTCATCGTCATATTCGTGTCGATGGCGCCGGGCGAATAATTCAAGACCAAGGCATCCTCCTCTACCTGCTCGGACGCCAGCACACGAAAATACATCTCACGTGCCGCCCGGCTCGAGCAGTAGAACGCCATCGAGCCAAATGGTTCAATGGAACATTTCGAGGTGATGTTCACCACCAACTTGGGAACGCTGGCGAACACACGACAAAACTCAACGTTCAGCGAAATAACAGAGAACACGTTCAACTGGTAATGTTCCTTCCACGCAGCCTCATCGGAGGCGTCTATGGCACGTGTGGCGACGTCACCCACTGTGCCCACATTGTGCACAATAAAAGCACGCTCGAAGTCCGTCGCCTGCAGGCCGGCGCCGCTGAGCGAATTGCTGAGCAGCTCTTGAAACTGTTGCGCGCTGGCCGTCGCCAGGTCAATGGAGACGGTGCGCACCTGCAGCGCTGTGCCCAAGGCCTCGATGCTCGCTTTGGTCTGGGCGAGACCCTGCTCGCTGCGTGCCAGCAACACCACCAACGAGCCCGCCTTCAGCTTGGCGGCCACCTGCACGGCCATGGTCTGGCCAATGCCGCGCGAGGCGCCCGTAATTAGAAAGTACGTCTTCTGCGCCAAATCCATAACCATTTTCGTACAGCTTTTTACAGTTTTGCGGAGGAAATTCGCGCTGATTACACTCGCACGTGACCACTTGTTGCACTTATTAGCCGCCTCGTCTGCGCCAAATGCACATCGAACCGTTGAAGTTTTCAGTTGTCCAGCTGCTCGCCGACCTTCGCGGTGTCTAACTGTGCGCTCAGCCAGTCGAATTTCTCTTCGGCACCGCTTCAAAGCGCAGCTGCGGCGAGCGTTGAGCTGCTGACTCACGCAAACGGTGAGCAACGGCGCGACTACGACGCTCTCTGCGTGTCAACAGCAGCCGATTCTGAATGGCAAATCACAGTGCTGGGGCCTGGTAAGAGGTTATCACCAGTGGCCGGTGTCGGAGACGCGCAACGTCGCTCCCCTGGAAACAAATGTTGCGGTTTTTCGCGGTACCTCACCAGTGGCGATTTCAAGTGGAAACGACCTTAGCTATGAGCACACATACAAATGTACATAACATACGTAGCAATATTTTTGAGTTTAAAACCTTTGGTTATTCGACTTGTGATCCTCCCTAGAAGACTGCGTTTCTATATGTTATGCCTGTGGAGCATTACTCAGTATAAACTAGAAATGAGTAAACTAATCTCTTGCACGATTTGCTAAATTTTGATTATAAACAATACATTTTAATAAAATGTATGTCAAGGTTTTGAAAATCACTGTTAGTCACACAACTGTCTGCTGTGTATATTCAATAAGCAGTCAAAACATGGCGAATTTTTGTGTTAATTGCGAATTAAACAAACACTGCGTGACACAAAAAACTGAGAAGAGCCAAGGCTTAGCTTCCAACGGCAAATTACTTTCTGCGAACGACAAATTAAATTTGATTATAAATCGCTAAAATAGGGCAACTTTTCAATATTTTTTAAAGCGACTAATGCGATGTGGCTGACTGTAGAAACATTTAATATTATGCTCAATGAGAGGTGGAGGTGAGGTGGAACGAGAAATATTAAAAACCAGAACATTCTGATTAGATTTCTTACAGTAATTTGTTTCCTGTAAAAAAAAATTTCAGATAATTCATGAAAACAAAAAAATTACCCGAAAATATTAAAATTACACTGTAACGTAGTTTTGTAATTATTATTAAGTACAGAAGGCAAACTTATAGGCAACTGGATGCTAAAAACAAAATACATACTGATATTTATAGAAAAGAAAAATTGGAAAACGGACATCAGGTATTAACTTCGCTAATGTGCTATAATGATCCATGTGTTCAAGCTAGCTGAAGTCTCGAACAAATTTGTTAGCATCTAAAAATCTACCCCAACGCACATAATGGCTTAAAAACATTACATCATAATGAAAAGTAAAAATTAATAGCCTCAAATCTTGTTTAAATGAAAATATTAACATAGCTAATTTGCAAATAGGTCGGAACGATGATTGAAGGGAAGGCTGACCGCTCAACTCGCCGATTAGCGGATGCTTGTGTTTGAACATTAAAATACAAAAAATTAAATTAGTTATTTAACTATGCGCTAAGCAGAATTATTCAGAAAAAGCGATAACAGACTTTCCAACTGCTAATTTCCAAGTAGATGACCATCATGTGCATAAATAAGGCGGAAAATGCATGGCAACAGACAAATGCTATATGACAGTGCTGGAGTTATCAGCTCTGAATGTAATGAGTCCGCTTGGAACTGTCTCAGCTACAGTATATAGGCTACTATATATAGGCCTTTCGATGTTATAAACGCCGACTAAGTAAAACCCATTTAAGTCAATGACTACTCACTGGTACAGTACTTTTTCTTAATTTCCACCATTATCATTTTTCGCAATACACAGTTGTGTGTGAAATATTAGAAGAGGTGCAAAATTTCTTTAGTTGTATGACTAAGCGTTCGCCAAAAGAAAAATTAAGAAGAAATTGGCGTTTGCCCATAAAACCTTTTAATATTTTACTGATTACATATTTACTGATTACATATAGAAAATAAATACAGGACAAATATTTTTAATTATGAAAATGGCTATTAGGTACTTTCTTCTTTAGAATTGGAAACATCCGCTGAAGCCTTCAAAATTTACTCCGAATTGGAAAGCGGAGCCGTTTACACAGCTCATGGCCCTTCGAGATGAAATGATATTTTTATTTTCCCCACAGCTGTACTTAATATTTCTGAATCTGAATGAGACTGACGTCAGTTGTACTTAATGCGCTACCAAAAGTTCAAGTAATGCCATAACAGAGTCTAGCTACATCTAAAAGTATATACATTTGTATATGCAAGTATTCAGTTCGAGCTTTCTTAGTGACAGTTAAGTAGAGACATATAGTATATTACATATACAGATACATATACCCCTTTATTCTATTCCCTAACATTATAGCTCTACTAACTACGTAAAAGTTTCAGGCTTTTCGTCATAACGGTAACCCCTTATACCACAGCCTTATATACAAGGTCTGTTCAAAAAGTATCGCGTATTATATTCGATTTTCGACCATCACTTATGCCGACAAGTTCGGCCGTTTTGAATGTTCAATTAATTTTTAACAGCTGTTTTGCTTGTATGTTTTGTGGCTCGTCTTCGATTTTGTGTAAGGTTTTGCTTGCAGTTTTCTTCGATTGCAGGGGCGTGGTGCATCATAAGTTCTTGCCACATTACCTGCAAGTAATGCGCAATAAGCGCGAAGCAATCCGCCAGAAACGCCCGAATTGTGGGAGTACAAAAATAGGCTTTTGCACCCTGCGCACACATCGTTGCGATTGAGTAGATAAAGACGGCATCGAAGGAGGAGCTGAACAAGATCACAGAAAATTATTTTTTTGAAATTTGGAAAAAACGTTGGCCCAAGTGTATAATATTTGATGTAATCCCCATTTGAAGGGGACAAAATAGTATACATGAATAAATAAATAATTTTTTCAAACGCACAAAATTTGCGTTACTTTTTGAACAGACCTCGTACATCATTTACATATATGACTCGACTCTTGTGCATGCCTCTATGTACAGCGACATTGCCTCTCTTAAAGCCGGGCCCGTTATCAGTTGTACAGAGACGCATGTAACATCCTCATCGCTCTTATCAGCTGCCATTCAAAGTGCGCTGACACAGAATTGCCACACATGCCGTCTGTCTGCTCTGCTCTGCTGTCTGCTTTCACAACCGAGCGCAAGTTGACTTGTGCGAAAAATCCAATTCGACGGGATCAGTACAGTTGTACAGCCCAAAAGTGAAAGAACTTCTGCAGCGTTTAAAGCTCAACCCAAAGTTTTTAAACAAAAGTGTGAAATTATTTGTACAAGTCCTTTAAAAAACATACGAAAAATATTCTGTGAATTATTAAACCAACCCAGTATGGCTTCAAAAAGAATGGATTTAAGTAAGCGCACCTTTTTCGTCCTGAGCGGCGTGTCCAATGCGCTGGGCAAAACGTTGGCCATCGAAATGTGCCGCCGCTTCAAGAGCGGCTCCGTGGCCATCCTAATTGACACTTCTGAGAATGATCTACAAGAGATCAAGAAGGAGATTCATTTCCTCGAGCGGGACATCGATGTTGTCTGCTGCGCCATCGGCAACTGGCAGCGTGCGAATGCTGCACTGTTCCAACCGCTGCTCGCAACGGTGCTGAATAAGTACGCCGCGGCTTACTTCGATTTGGCTTTCGTGCTGCACAATGAGGGACCTGGTGCCACGCGGCAGCTCATGGAGCCGCAGGCCGAACAGTTGTGGTTGGCTTACGTGCAGCAACACCTCTATGCGGCGGTGGCGCTCAATCAGGCGTTCCTGCGCGCCTTCCAGCACGCCGTCAACGTGGACAAGTTGGTGGTGAATATCACGTCCAGCCTGATGGTGCGGCCGTTCGTCTACAATGCGCTGATGTGCTCGTCCATGAAGGCACGCGACATGTACTTCCGTGCCATGGCCAATGAGGAGGGACGCAACGGCGTTGCGGTCATCAGCTACTCGCCGGGCATACTAGACTCACACAAGCCGCAACTGGATCTGAACAACAACGTGGTGGATCTGCTAGACCTGGAGGTGGACGAACAGTGGCTCAAGCTGCCACGCGTCAATGCCACGCAAACCACACTCAAGCTGATCAACATTCTGCAGGAGATGTCTTTTATCTCGGGTCACGATGTCGACTACTATGACACATTCGTCTTATGAGTAGTACTGAAATATTGCCACGTGCCGGTCGGTCGACTGGTGTGTGGTGATATTTTTATATTTTGCTGTGGCATTTTGGTTGCTGACCGGGGCGCTGAGTTTGCAGAAAATGATTACGTTGATTTTGAAAATAAAATGCTGACCATTATTGCGACGAACACGGATGGCGATGATGAAAATCAAGAAACGGAAAATTTTGTAGTTTCATTCTGAATAGAAGTTTCAGTGGGCTTAATGGGTCAACGGGCTGGAGAGATGGCAAACTGGCTCATTGCAAAAATGATTCTAGCAATTCATATTTACTCGTTTCAATCTAAACTTTTGATCGAATAAGAGTTTAGGAAGGGATTGAAATAATAATACAAAGAATAAGCATTAATGGAAAATTAGTTCCATGAGAACAGGTTCAAAAAACTTGGACGAATTGAATCATGTTTGAAGTCAACAGAAAAATATCATGAAAATAAATTTTGGTTTTTTCAGACAATACTGACTGCAATTATTTGCATTCTTCATGTAAATGACACAGAACAATACAACCCAGTGTTGTTTATATTTACATAAAACACGCGTACAAAATAGCGAATTGTGGTGTTTTGGATTTCATTGTAGAAAGTATTCAAGCGTGCCGCATGGTGTGAATGTACATAAAATTATAATTACTGTGTACATTCAAATATTTATAAGAACAATGAAATATGTAAGCAACTTACAATCGCTTTTTGCTAAGCCGACAACTTCATGCTAGCACCAATTCACGCGGCGTTCTCGATTTATTGGTGCCACCTTCACTAGACTGACCGCAATTAAATTATTTGCTGAGTGCGGGCAAATTTTAGCAAATTGTTCAAGTGATCATACTTTAATATTATGTAATAAAAGTGGTACTTAAATAAATCATGCTTACATTAACCCTTTCGCTATTTTGTTGCCATATGGCACATGCTACTTTGTGGACGTCTGAACCCTCTATGGTTCCAGGAATACATTTTTTTATTGGTCCTTAGAATAGTTTGAAGTTTTAGGAAAAATACGAAATTAATAAACTGAATATTAAAGTTTAAAGAAGAGAAGTATACATGTTTTTTTAATGGTATATCTTGACATAGTAAAGGAAGAAGAAGCAGACAATTCGAGATAACTTTTTAATTTGACGTTTTCTTTCAATTTAGATACTTTTTTTTTTAATTTTGGCTGAAGTAAATGAAGAAATATTCAAGTTTTCGTTATGCGTAAAAAGTTGTATGTTTAAGTAATTATTACAGCCACAACGATGTGGTTGCTCTCACAGGGTCCGAGTATAAAAATTTAAAAAATGTCTTATGGAATGTTGCTAATATAACCACATAGAAGCCTAAAATGTAAAATTTAAAATTTTAACTTTCCCCAATAAAAACCTGTAGCGAAAGGGTTGACATAACATAATCCACAGATTCGAGCCACTGGCAGCCGATTTGTAAGAAATTCAAAACAATTGGCAATGGCCAGTGTCAGTTGCAAATAGTAAACAAATGTTATCTAAGCACTCAGCGCACTCCATTTCTCTGAAAAGAAAATTCGTTTTCCCACTAACGAGACACATTCTGTCGTCAGCCACTCACCTTCGAGTTACTTGACCGAAAAGTCACATAGTGGCTCGCGTGTTTTCTCTTTTCGCAACGCTCACCAATCGAGCCATTGTCGCCCCCGTGCAGCGTTTTATCTAACTCGATCATTTTGCGACAATGCGCAGCACGCTTGGCGCTTCAGCTGCTGCTCAGCATCAGATCGGGCATGGCCAGATATAAAATGCACAAGTCTTTGTTCTTCGATTGCAAACTCTGCGCTTTAGCGGTTGAAGATAGACGTTCAACGAGCAGCGTCCAACGCGAATACTACCCGAATACTTCCGAAATTATAGCAATCGCTAGTGCGGCGTTATCTGTGTCTAATCGGAAGCAGACATTCAAAATTTGTGCATAGTGGTTACCAGGCATTAGATGCTTGAAAATGCTATCAAGCCGATCGCTTGTACGGTGGCTGTTGGTTTTAAGTTTCGTCTTTGTTTTGCAGTGGTCGCAAGAGGTGAGTTATATGAGCAAAGTTCAAGAAACACCCTAAAAGTGTTGACAATCGAAAGCAGCCAGTGTACCTTCAATAAAGGCGTCTACTGAAAGTGATTATTTTCTTCAAAATTTTCTTTGTAAGGTTAAGGCGAATTGCCTGTGCAACGAGCAGGGCACCGACTACTGCCAGAAATGCAACAACAAACCGACCATAGTGCGCCCCAAGCCGCGCTACTACAAGCCCAATCCCGATCTCGACCTAGCGCCCATCGGCGATAGCTGCTCGTGCAACAAGCTGCTAATCGAGCCAGCCGTGCTGCCCAAGACGTGCAAAGTACGTGAGACCCTTCACTGGTTTTTAGCCCTTAACAATCTACTAAAACGCAAAGCGCTCGAGGCGGCCATATCGGCCAAGCATCACTGCATCCATCGTCTAAACAGGCGCTTGAATAGCCTAGAGAGCGCCGAGTCAAAGTTCCTACCTGTCAACACGTAGAGCAGCTCATTATTTCATCATAATTTCATTATTACTTTGTAAAAATGAGATAACAATCGCATCAAGTATTTCGCTCAAACATTCCTCAACACACCGCAACATTAATCATTCATCATCACGCCAGTGCGCATCAACAACGTTGTAACAAACATCATTTGCCGCTTTCGCACCATCAAAACCATCGCTACCATCGTCACCGACAAGTACGTGCGCTTTGCGTCAACAACTGTCGCGCTGTCTCTGCTTTTGTTGTGCTCACATTTCTGACACGCTTTTGCCATACCACTCCATTTATTTCCGCCCAGCAGAAGAAACCACCGGCGTATCCGCCTTGCAAGTGTAAGCCGCCGAGCTACTATCCACCTCTGCCACTGCCAGCACCACTACCCCCAGCACCGTATGCTCCAGCTCCGCTACCACCACCCGCACCATATCCGCCGGCACCTTATCCTGCACCAGTACCGCCCCCATATGGCTACCCTCTGCCCCCAGCTCCATGTGGCGCGCCACTGCCATCCCATCCCTATGCTCAGCCAGAGTAAGCACTCGCTCAACAAGCCCACTTAACAGCCATCAGCCAAATCCACTAACGATTCTTTACACTCCCACAGCCCGGACTATGCCTTACCGAAACCTATGCCCGGCTCTCCGCCCGCTGATCCAATAAGCATCGCACTCGCTCTACAGGCCAGCAAAGCGGTACAGGTGCCCGAAGCCAAACTCGCCTACGGCTTCATGCAACGTCCCATCGACGGAATCAAGAAAATCTACTTCTCCAATGTGCCCGAAGAGAACCTCTTCAAGTTGAACAGCGAGGTGATCACGCTCAAGAAGCGACCGCCGCTCCCTCCCCCGGAGGAGGAACTACCACCCGAAGAGGAGACGGCCGAATTGGTTGACGCGCCCGCACCGCCACTCTTGACGTACCAACAGCTCGGCTACGTGCCAGAACAATTCAAAAATCCAAAGTTCCGCAAAGTGCCCCCGATTCATGTGGCCGCGGGCGCAGCTAAACCGTTACCATGCAAAGTTGCGGTCGATTGTGGTTTTCGGCCGGGCCGCATCACAGCGTACACAGTTCCCAAATACCCCACAGAATACGCCTACTAAACTGTAAATTTCTCCCAAACTAAATTATTTTACTTGTAAGTTATATGAGTTGCTTCTGTTGTTGTAGAAATTAATTTACCGAATAATGTTTTGTAAATAAAATAACAAAAGTATTAAATATGGCCAACATTTAGCGAGGTTTTAAGCGAACAAGTTGTAAGCTTAGCACAAAAAGTTACGGCTATTTTCTGCATACTTTTTGGCTACAAATTTAATGCCAGAATAGCTACTAACCTATGTTACGTATTGGAATAGCAACCATAAAATTGGTAACAAAATGCCATCACTTGCTCTGTGTTAACCCCTTAGAGTTTAATTTTGCTATAAGGTGATTTTCGGGTCCTCAATAAACCTGGTTTTCGGTTTTGGTTGCTTGAGGATTCAAATGCCGGATGAGTATTTAAATGCAGCGTTGAACAGTTTTATGCAGAACACCGGAAATGGCTGTCAACCACCCGACTTTCAGGAATTCTGGAATCAGGTATTTAAATACCCAAACGCCAGAATTGGCTCAAGAAATTGTTTATATGATATAATTGTTTGATAAAAGTTTTAAAAAAGTATGTACTTATATTGGAAATGTGTGTGTCCGTCTGTCCATCTGTCCCTGATTTGTGATCCGGATACTCTGAAGAACCGGTATAACTATATTCCTCCATCTGACAACCGGGTGCGTTCGCTTGAAAATTTGTGGAGAAGTTTAAATAAAGATATTGGAAATATATAGTAGAGGTATATACTGTTTCAGACCGTTTATGCATAATTATAAGTGTTTTTAACACTTGAAAACCTTCAATAGCATATTGGAGTAAAATATATATAGTGAACTGGAGTAATCGCAATTTTACTTTAAAACTTATTAGAAAACTTTTATAAAAAATTTTCAAAACAATAATTCCAAAATTGGTATTAAAATAATTTAATTAATAATTTAATAATTTAAAATAATGAGATTTTTGCGATTGTTAATCACTTAGACTTATGTAACTTACTTATGAAAGAGTTACAAAAGCGTTAAAACTAGGAATTTTCTGCACACACATAAATTCACACGTACAACAAATGGTTCCGGGAGTAAACCTTAGTTTGCAACTAGAAATTTGTTTGTTTCGCCTTTAGTGAAAAAGAATTCGACGTGTTTTTCATTTTTTTTTAAAGCCGAAATCTACCGGGGTCAACAATGGGTTAAACGTTTGTATGAAGAAACGTGATTTTTCACGCCTTTTGACTTCAAACTTAGTGAAAGTACTTAACCCTTTCGCTATTTTGTTGCCATATGGCAACATGGTTGAAAGAATACATTTTTTTGTTGGTCTTTAGAATAGTTTGAAGTTTTAGGAAAAATACGAAATTAATAAACTGAATATTTATGTTTAAAGAAGAGAAGTATACACGTTTTTAATGGTATATCTTGACATAGTAAAGGAAGAAGAAGCAGAAAAAATTAGAGAACTTTATAATTTGACGTTTTCTTTAAATTTAGATACTTTTTTTTTAATTTTGGCTGAAGTAAATGAAGAAATATTCAAATTTTCGTTATGCGTAAGAAGTTTTATGTTTAAGTAATTATTACAGCCACAACGATGTGGTTGCTCTCATAGAAAAACACTCTAAAATACAGGGTGCGAGTATAAAAATTTAAATATTTCTTATGGAATGTTGCTAATATAACCACATAGAAGCCTAGACGTAAAATTAAAAATGTTAACTTTCCCCAGTAAAAACCTGTAGCGAAAGGGTTAACATGTGGAATAATTCGATACGTGTTTTTTATTTTTTCGAAAATAAAAAGCTGGCGGGTTAAGAGTTTGTTCCATGACTTAATGCGCTAATTGACTTCAAATGTGGTGAAAGTACTTCAAATGAGAAATAATTAGATACGTTTTTTTTTTTAATCTGACGGGATCAACAAAGGGTTAAGAAGAACTTTTTTTAAATTTATTTTTTGGCCCCATTGACTTCAAACTTGAGTGCAAAGCCGCGGGGCTTTGCTAGTATTTCATAAAGTATTTAATGTTAGTTTAACCATAGAAAGTATATCTTCTAGTTACAAACCTAAAATGTTGAATTGTAACTTATATCTTAGATAAAACCAAAAAGAATCTCGTAAAGCGGGATCCATGAATCAGCACTCAAGGTTTAAAGTCATTAATACTGGAAAGACCGCAAGTTTCCATACCTACAAACACAATATCCGCTGATATCTCGAAAAGTACACACCGGATTTGGCTAATTGTAACTGTAGAACCCTAATTGTAGAACTAAATGTAGAAACCGATTAAAAAATAAAGGTCATCAGGCCAAAAGTTGATGGAAACACTAAAGAAAATACAGACATTTAAAAATGAAAAACCCTCAACATGACTGCAATGGTCTTTCTAGTGTTAAAGATAAACAACAAACTAACTGTGAAGCATATACTAGCTGCTAAAATTTACGATCTCCAAATTGCATTCGGATGACACCACTTCAATATATTCGAAAGCTTTCGTAAGCAACTTTTGCAATGGAATCTGAAACAATTGTCAGTGCAAGCAACAAACCACATTTCCTCATCTGCACAACCTGGCCTTCCCACAACGTTACTTCCTGTCTCCAATTATTCTGTTTTTATTACGAATATGCAAGTTATGCGAAATGTGAAAAACATGTTTGTAAAAAATGTTGAAACCACAACAAACAACAAAACATGACAACATGACAATTTCCAAATAATGACCGCGCCAAAACTGACCAACAGCCAACATTTACTATAAAATTGCTAAACGCTCTTCGGGTGCAACATACCTACACAATTCTGTCTGTGTGTATGTGAATTGTGCACTCAGGTGTTTAGACGTCTTTTCAGCACAGCCCACAACGTGTGAATTGCGAAAACTTCATCTGCATTGGAAGTTCTGTGCACAAACATTTTGAAAGGTCAGCGAAATGAAAACATTCGCACGCACCACAACCGCCGCGACTATAAGATGAACGTTGCGCGCTCCGAGCACTCAAGTTCAAGATCAAAGAAATGCCAAGTACAGAGCACATTTCAACTAAAAAAGCCGCACATTAGAATCGAATCGCCATTTCATATAAAATGAAAACGCCAGACGGCCAGCAGTTAGTTTGCGCTATCAACGAACAGCCGCAGGGCCAAAATCGAAAAATGGATTCGCACGCTAAGCTGGCGTGGTTTGCGGTGATATGTTTGGGTTTGGTAAGCTGGCAACGTGCGTGCACGCACCTCGGCCCCACCACTTAATGGGTGTGTTTAAATCTTAGATTGCTTTGGCCCGCTGCGTGCCGGTCGAAGTTTTGTACACCGGCGAGGGCTGCGACTGTCCCTCGAAACTGGACTACTTGGTCAACGTGCCCAAGGTGCCGAAGCCAAAGAAATACGCGCCCGCAGAGTACGGCTACAAAGTCGACGTGCCCGTGCCAGTCCAAGCCAAAGCCAAGGTTTCCTACACCTTCGACTTTACGGTCGAGGAGCCGCGCGCGCCCAAGCCCGTCAGGCCGGCGCCCAAGTGGAATCTCTACGCCAAGGTGGACCGCGTTGCCGTCAACAAGGGCGGTAAGTTCGCAGCCTTACAGCCCACATGCCTTCGAAATCGACTCTTTACAATCCGCATGAATGGTTTCGAACTAACGCAACTCAAATTTTTCGTTAAAGATTGCGAAGACAGCTATGCTGCGCCGTCAGCGCCGGCCCCATGCCAGTGTGCTCAGTGCGCCATCAGCCAGCCGCCCTATAGGTATGTATACAAGAAAGTAGCGCCTTGTAAGTGCCAGCGGCCGAACTGTAAATGCAACATCGGCCGCAGCTACGCGTACTCGCCGAATGCCATTGCCCCAACGAGAGTACTCAGGCCAGCAGCGGTTGTACTGCCGCAACCGCTGGACCCAGCTGAGCCATTCGAGGCTGGCGCCGGCAGCAACATACGTCGCAAGCGTGATCTGCATCGCGCCTTCTTTCGGCCGCGCCAATCGCCAAAAGAACGGCCCGGACGCTTCGTCAAACTGTATCACAAGAACCTGCCCGAGGGCAAGCAGGCGTTGTTCGGGCTCGACGGTCTCGTAAATTCCAATTCCACGCCGAGGAAACCCAAACGCAAGCCCAAGAAGGCGCTCTTTACCCATCAGCGCTCGCGTCTCGTCAAGCGTGACATCAAGGGTGAGTACGAACTGCTAGAAAAGGAACGCGAGCAGATGGATCTGACATTGCCTGAAATCATACAATTCATGCCCGAAACATTGCAGCCCGATTTTAAGAGGGGTCAATGTTATTTCGGCTGCTCTACTCAACGCAACGCACCTCCGCCCCCGCAGCAAAGTTCCACCGAATTCAGTAGTAGCAAGGAAACGTCCGTCGTCAGTTCGGCCGCATTCACCAGCGATTTTCACAACTACAGCGACAGCAAAAGCAACCGCAATAATAACGACAACAACAATGCAAACATCGAGGAAATCACCGCCGAAAACGCCAATGAGCCGCGCCCTCCAAAGCAGCCAAAGCCACAACGCTTTCTCAAAGAAACAAATGCTTCCCCCAAAAACGTCGTCAGCACTTCGTACACGAAACGCAACGCGGCCAACTATAATTACGGCGCGCCAATTACGCCGCCGGCGTACGGCAAACGGCCCCCATTCGCAAGCATTAAGAAAAGAGCTTACCGTGCACAATCGCCGGCACACATTTCCACTAACCCACTTTACGGCGACGCAGCGCCGTCACTGTCGCCGCCACCTGGAAGTGCCTACTCAGCGCGATCACCACAACAGCCGGCGTCACCGCCGCCGCGCTACGTCTACGACCACATGGGCCGCAAGTACTTGGAGAGCAATGGCCGGCTGAGCTTGACGGTCACATCGTCAACGATAGCCGATCCCATGGACCGGAGCGGAGCGCCACTCCAGTACGCTGGCGATCTGGAAGCGCCGCCAGCTGGCTACAGCGAACTGCTCAACGACGACACAATTCTGAGCGCACCCAACTATCCAGTGCAACACATATCCAATGAGCAGTTGGATCGCATTATCTCCGAAATCATCTACAGACATCCGGAATTCATTGACGCTTCCTCGCACTACCATGGCGCTCTCGTGGATCCCGAGCCATGGCAGGAGCAGGAAACAAAGGAATTCCTCAAGAAACTAATCGACGGTCGCCTGAATCTCTGGTTCGGCGACCACGACGACTACATTCCCCACTACAGCTCCACCTACAGCAACCCGTACAACGAGTACAACGCGCCGCCGATGTACAGCTACCTGCCCCCGCTACTTTAGACTTACGCCCCGTAAACTTAGTGCAGCCATTGGTGCATATTGCACCTGCGGCTGCGACCATTAGTCTTATTTAAGCGAATCTAGCAAACATGTAAATTAATTTACGATTAGTTTTAATAAACTCTCACTTCCGTTGTTATTCTTGCACTTATTGATGGCTCTTTCGTTTCTTTCTTCTCATCTTTTTGCAGCTACAACTACGGTGCTTACGCATATTAAATGAGATTTTCAAGCTCAGTCCACGCTCAGTGCTTAAGTACGTCTATGTGCAGTTGCAATTACGTTTTTTCCAAACTTTGTTTACTCCAATGAACGCAAGTTGTTATAACAAATATAATAAACTAATTTTTTACAAAGAAATATATAAATCGAGTCTACAGTTTCCTTTAACAACTCTTAGGACAGACAAGAGACAAAACGTAATTGCGACTGGTTGTTTAGTTCAACTTCCACTTGGCAAGTTTTTATTAGCTTCAGGTGCCGTCGTTGTCACTGTTCCGTTGAGGTTTTGCACAGCTGCTATCACAGTGAGCTTAACTTATGATTTACAGAAATGAATTACAGAATTTTTCAATCAACATCACAACTTCTCCACACACTTTTCCAAACGGGAGTTGGTACTAATAGTACGGTTAGTAAATATTCTTGTCGATGCTTTTCTAGTAAAGGTTTTTTGTATGGCCCATTTATTTCACAAATTGTTCCCCTAAACAAATCTCAACTTGTCACAAGTTTAAACGAATTCGTTTACCCAGTCAATTACTGGTGACGACCGATTGCAATTATATAAATTGAATTCAATACGGTAAATATTTCTTTCTTTTTTCTTTTCCTCATAACAATTGGGTTATGTTAATGTCTCAGCTAATTATTTTTCTCATTCAAATTCAAATGAGTAACATAGTTGACTCAAATCAATATCAGCAATGACTGCGTGTTGAAAAGTTTCATGAAAATTATTGATTTCCATATTACATGGTTTTAACGAATTTACTCCGTTTAAAAATAAGTCTATCAACACCAATTCCCATTGAAATAAAATGATGAAAATTTATTTTTTTATTTTAAAAAATTATTATGAGAAAAAGGGTAGGGGTACGAATTAATAGTGGTTAGGGCTTGTATACCCAATGTTCAATGTATTGATCATATTGACATAAAAATGTGATCTACATATAAACAACAACACAACAAGTGTGATCTAAAACATAAACAAGTTTACCAAACCTAATATTTCTAGTTTTATAGACTAGAACTTATGTATACTTAGATGTCTAAGTACACAAGAGTTGAATACGTAACAAAAGATTTTTAGGTATTTAGTACTTAGATTATAAGTACTTAATACTGTTTGCAACTTGACAATTTCATGAAAGTAAACCAAATCAGCAAAGATTTAACCGATTTAAATCAAAGTGTAGCACATGAGTTACACTTGAGGCAATGCAAACTATAAGTACGAACGTAAGCAATTTTACTGAGATTGAATTTGTGACTTTGTAATGAAAGCGTATTGTAAACAGTTCAAAGATGTTGTTTCCATAAAAGCCATAATTTTTAGTCTTAAAAAATGTTTCTGTAAATGTTTGCGAATGTTTTGATAAATATATCAAACTTCGCTTCCAAAAAATACTTGCTTATGAACATAAGTAAAAAATTACGAGTTATGCAAGTTTTTCAAATCAAACAAGCAGACCCTACAATAATTGTAATCTACATAACCATAACTATAATACATACATACGCATACAAATACATGCATATGTGGTGTGGCCTTATTCGAACGAACATGGTGTAAAATATTAGCGGAGTTCACTCTTCATAGCATTTTAGGTGCAATTTTTGAATATTCGCAATGTTTTCGAAAGCAGTTGTAGCGACAGATTGCTACGATAGCAACTTTACACCTAAAATGCTATGAAGAGTGAACTCCGCTAGTGTGTTTCTATGTGTACCAGGACTTGATTACTCGTCTGTTAAAATTTACAATGTTCTGTATGTATGACTGGTTCGAAAGAAAACTAAGCATTGCTAGTAAGCCAAATCAGATTACAAGATTGTCTGTGCGTCAATAATGAGCTTTAGCACAAAAATACATAGATATTCAAATTATAAGTCAATTATATCAATAACACTACTCGACAAAAAATGGGTTCATCGAGTGCTCCTAAAAACAAAAGTATTTTTTAGACTAATCTTCGGCTGCTGAACACGAAACTGAAAATCAAAAAATTTTCTTAAGAAGCGTTTTCGAAAAATCTTCGAAAAACACGTTTTTCCCCTCTTATTTCAGTTATGAAATGTTGAATGTCTGAAAGTTCAAAATAGAAAATTTAGTTAAAAGGAGACAATTTTCCTCTTTCATTGATACCCATATCTTCATCATTGCACAACCGTAAATATTTAAAAATATATTTGAAATGTGTATGTCCTTAAAATTTTAAAGTCCTTTAAGAAGGTTTTTGGGTTAGAAAATGAAAAACTGACTATGCCAAGATACTATAAATTATCTCTAGTTTCACGTCTATATCAACATTTGGATGGGTCTCGGAAAAATAAAAAAATTGTTTCGCACGGTGTAATAAATGAAAAGTTGGTGTTTTCACTCCGTGCATCATAACTTTGTTATTTTTCTTTCAATTCTATTGATGTTAGGCTTAATATTTGATTAAATAATATATCTTTCATCTTAGATTTTAAAACCAGAGGAGATCATTTATTTTATCTATAAAAAAGTATTCGAAAATTTATGATTTTTGAAATTGGTCGAAAAATTCACTTTTTTACAACTTTCATCAACAGTAACTTCCCCAAATCCAAATCTGATTTGGACAATCTATATATTGTTGGAAAGGTTAGTTAAAGTTAATTACCTTTCGAACGACGGGCCACTTGTGTTAGTTGGATGGTTGGTTTACGAGATATGTGCTCATAACTGAAATAAGAGGGGAAAAACGTGTTTTTCGAAGATTTTTCGAAAACGCTTCTTAAGAAAATTTTTTGATTTTCAGTTTCGTGTTCAGCAGCCTAAGATTAGTCTAAAAAATACTTTTATTTTTAGGAGCATTTTTCGTGTCGAGTAGTGTAATAAATATATTCCTATTTGAAACACTGATGGTAGAATTTCTAATAGAAAGAGAATAAGGTTTTTAGGATGTGCTTTGACATATCCCCTAAATCAGCAATAAGCAAGCAGTGAGCTTCAAATTGTTACGCCAGAAACATGGAAAATAGAAACATCCAGAAGAAGAAGAATCAACTTAAAGAAACCTCAAAGAGACTTACTATTTTTAGAGTCGGTTTAATTTCAAGTTCTGAAGGTCTTTATGTAAACTATTGCGGAACAGTTAACACTTTCGCATGCACCAACACAAGCGATGCAATTTAATTGAATGTTGATCACGTCTGTTTAGAAACACAACAATTGTGCACAAATAAGAATGCGTTTTGAAAAAAATTGTTTATACTCGGATTTTGTGACGGTGTCGGCGGCATATTTAAGACAAAATTTCATGCTAATTCGAATCAGTTAAAAAGATGAGACCGCACTGAGTAAAAAGCTTTGCTTGTTTTTCTTCGAAAGAGAAAGCTGACCACCGCTATGCCGATGCCGCAACGCGTTTGTGGGCTGAGCATAGTTTTGACCTTTCTTTTGGTGCGCCACGTAAGTGTGAATACCAACTGCCAAGCTTTCGCCAATACCTACCACTGACTTCCATTCAACTGCAGTCCTGCGCGGCAGCGGTCAGCACCGAGGAGCCGTTCACGCAGTACAAAAGCAACGACGACAAGTACGATCTGGTTGATGTGGCGGAGCAGCATGGCAATACAGGTAGCACAAGCATCACGGGACAGACGTCGCGCTTCTACACCAACGGCGACGTGGATGACGACTTTTGGCTGAAGCAACTGGGCGAGGATTTCAAGCGTGCCATCCATCTACAAGTGGACGGCAACGAACAGTACAATGGCGTCTACAACATGAGCGAAGACGGCTCCGCCTACAAAGTACAACACGAATTTATACAAAAACAAAACCCAGTGCAAGCGAATTACGAATCGCAGCAATCGACAGCCGCCTACAACTACACCACCGAGCCGCAGCCCACCAGTACTACCAACAGAGCCTCTACTTCGGACGACAACAATCAGCCAAGCGATAATTCCTACCGAGCGCGGAACACTAAGCAAACATCATCCAATTCATACTCGAAAAACACCACCAACGACTTCGATAACAACGAAGAATCATACGAACGATTACTCGCCCATGACGATGCCAACTCGATATACAGTGGCAAGGGCCAACAAAACCACAAATACGCCAAAATTCAACTCGTCAACATAAAATACACTCCGAAACCATCATACACGCACAAAGATCCAGCAGCCAAAAATGCCAAAGGCAACCACAAAAGTTCGAACAATAAATCACTCAATACACCTGTAGTGGTGGATTTGCCCGACAACAGCAAAACGGTGGTGCATCTGAGTGAAAATGACACGCCAGTAGTGGTGAAAATGCCACCGGTGATCTACCACCGTAATCCCAGTTATGAGGCGGATGATACTCCAACACCAACACAACCACATTCAGACACATACCAACACCCAGAGCCACAGGCCAGCAGCACACATTACACTGAATATCCACAATACCCACACGAACAGTTTCAACAATTCCAATTACAACAACATCAACACCAACACGCACACCCATTCCCAGTACAACAGCACGAACAACACACACACTATCAACAATACGCAGCACAAAACATTTACAGTCCTACGCCCTACGGGGCCGCATCGCCGCCCAACAGCCCACAAACCGCCTATCAGGCCGGCGACATCAGCGCCGACAACTCGACGCATGGCCTGCGCTATATACTCTCCAAGCACTCGTCTACCTACGAGGAAAACAAGCAACAGCAATCGGAATCGAACTACCCGGACTACAATCGCATCAGCCGTTCCAGTCAGGATTTGTTCGAGCAGGGCCTGTAGAGCGATTAGCGTTTAAGTTAGACACCTTTATAAGACTTTGACTGATAACAATAAATTAATGAGTTGAAAATATGCAAAGTGTATTTATTTGATAAATATTTATCAGGATTCAAAGCCGGAAACGATGACGAAGCGTAACATAAAAATCATCTTTAAATTTGTTTTAAATATTGCAGATGCGGCAGGTCAATACGCCCAACATTTTAAAAACACAATTTTGTTCTCATAAGCAAATATTAAAACTATAAATATAATATAATAATAAATTGTTGAGATGATTATTGTGCTTCTGTATTTGCAAATGAGTTTTTAAAGACTTATTCCACATGTTTTAATCCATGAATTTAAATCGTTGTGATTGATGAAATTGAGTTATAATAAAATTAAATTATTAATGGAATTAAATTGTTGTAATTGATGAAATTGATTAATAAAATTTTATTATTCATGAAATCAACTGTGCACAACTTACCGCTTGGGCGCTACTTGGGCTGTGTGTTTCTTTCAATTCTTCACATAAACATCGGATTGAAGTATAAAAGTCTGTATGTGACTTCACCTCTGCAACGTTCTGCATGTCAATACAATCTGCAGAATACGTTCTGAGAACGTTCTTCCGTCTTCTGTAAGAAGGAAAAAATCATTTCAAGCACCAGAAGTTAAATTTGCAAAATAACCAAAAATATTTAAAAAAATATTGCATACTTTGACTTCTTTTATATTTTATTAAAGAGCATTACTTGCATAAAAATATCATAAAAATAAAAAATAATTAATTTTTATTTTTTTTAATTATAATTAATGCAACAATAGCCAACAAATAATTTAGTTTTTTTAAGAGCTATTGCGCAGAGGATTAATTTTATTAATTTTGCACAGATACAGTCTGCAATCAAAATTTAATTTCAATCCCATTTTAGAAAACATAAAATAGATTTTCTAAGAATTTAATGTTTTTGATATTCTTCTTGACTTGGCTTTACAAAAATAATCAACTAATCTTTTGCTGTCACTATGGGATGAAAAGCCAACTCTAAAAAACGACTCTCTTAAACTTTGAATCGTCAAAATAGCAAACAATTAATACTTAAGCCGATTTATTGCTGCTGATGATTTATGGCTACTAATGTCCAAAACTCCTTCCCAACCATAAATAACTTCATAGTGAGTTATCCCGCTTAGGACTTCATCATTTTTTAATCAAGTTCCCCCTCCTACACCTACACGCAAATTACTTTCTCTATATTTCTCGCACGCCCCGAAAATTTGATCACCCACTAAAGCGGCTCAGAACTTTCGTAGCAATTTCGTAAAGATTTCGGAGAACGCTGCCGGAAGCAATGCCGCTGCCACTTCGTGTGCTGCCATCAGCTTTGTTGATTCTTATCTAATGGCAACAAAACCGACTGCCACAAACAATACCGCCCAACTGCGAGCTACCGCGTGCACGAACAGATAATCTCCGATAAACTCGCCGCATTTCAATCGAGTGCGAATTCGCTGGGAAATCACGTACAGAACCGCACGCTGGTCGCCTCATATATAAAAGCATCAATATCATCTGGGGCACTAGTAGTAGATTTGCGAACTGCAGTGAATAGTTAAACGAAAACAACACCAAACAATGAACCGTTTCTTGTTCGCACTCTTGGCCGTCGCCGTGCCGGTAGGTGTCCAGCTCAGCGTGCAGGAAATCACTTGACCACACCACTGCATTTTTATTGCCTTTGTAACACGATTTCGTATATTTTTCTCAATTCGTAAAGCTCGCGGCTGGTTATGGTTCTGCTCCCAGCAATTACGGCCACGCTGCAAGCAGCGGTGTTTCCTATCTACCGTCGTCATCGTCGAATGGACTCGATGAACTGGTGCAGGCGGCCGCCGGTGGCGCTCAGCAGGGCCCCAATTCCATCGCACCCAACGCCGAAATCCAGCCTTCTCCCGCTGAAGTGGCGCGCCTCAGCCAGGTACAGGCACAGCTGCACGCCCTCAACTCCAATCCCACCTATCGTAACCTGAAGAACTCCGACGCCATTGCCGAATCGTTGGCCGAGTCCAATTTGGCTTCCAACATTCGTCAGGGCAACATCAATGTGGTCGCTCCCAATGTGGTCGATCAGGGTGTCTACCGTTCGCTGCTGGTGCCATCCGGCCAGAACAATCACCAAGTCATTGCCACCCAACCCCTGCCACCAATCATTGTCAACCAGCCACCACAGCCACCCACCCAGATTGGCGGTGGACCAGCTTCAGTCGTCAAGGCCGCTCCCGTCATCTACAAGATCAAACCATCCGTTATCTACCAACAAGAAGTGATCAACAAGGTGCCCACCCCACTCAGTCTCAACCCAGTTTACGTTAAGGTGTACAAACCAGGCAAGAAGGTCGACGCTCCGCTTGCACCGGCCGTGCAGCAAAACTACCAGCAGCCCTCATACGGTGGCTCCTCCTACGGTTCCGCCCCCTCTGCCCCAGCTCACAGCGATAACTACGGCAGCGCCCCTTCGCCATACGGCGGTGGCAACCACGCCAACTACTAAGTTCGCTCTTCAATTGCGTTGCGTGAGAAACACGTTCACTTTTCTCTTTGAAATCATTCAATTTTTATATTGCATGTTCCATTTTATACGAAATAAAACTTTTTTATAATACAAAACAAATACATAATGCGCAGTTTTAACTAAAACGTTTGTGTATTCATACGCTAGAGAGAAAGTTAACTCTGAGTTGAGTATTATTGAGCAGCAACAATAAACCAAAAAGCGAAATGTTTTTTTAGTACTTTTTTAAAGAAACAAATCAGACGAAAGCGTAATGATATGTTACCTACAACAAATTGCGTTTTCTTCAAGAAATCAGACTGACAGTTCCATAATTTTCTATTCTATTTCTTAGGAAAATATAAACTTTGGTGACATAAGAAACTATTATCGGATCAGATAATTTTGAATCAATAACATGGACCAGCAGCGATAACTCAGGATAATACAATAGGATAGAAATATAAAAAGAAAATAAAATAAATAATAATAATAAATAAGCTCGGTTGTAGTTTAAGAGCACAACCCAAAAACAATTCAACAAAAAATGTAATAGGTGATGAAATTTTCAAGGATTTGTACAACTTATTTCCAAGCTGTATAGTAAAAATACAAAAAACATAAATAATATTATCCATTATTTAGAGTGAAATATTTCTCTCTCAAAAAAACAGAAAAGCTACATACATCTGCGGTCAAAATAATAGTACGCATACTACGAAAAGAAAATTAAGAAAAATAATCTGATTTTCTTTACAAATATTTACTTTGTATTTTTTTACCAAGTTATACGTGTTAACAATAAAATCATAAAAGAAAACTTAAGAATTAAATTCAGTTTAACTCGATTTAAATTAAATGCGCCAAAAGCTCCAAAATATGGACGGTCAAAAAAATCGTAGTACGCTATGCTTTGATAAAAATAAAACAAAAATTGTGTTACATTATAAAAGATTTAGTGATTAAATATTAATAACATAATTTTTCTTCAAATTAGTATTTAGTTGCGTGACTGTTGTTCGCTATTACTGCAGCACAGAGCCGATGCATTGAATTAACCAAATTTTCATATCTTTCTGTAGGTATTAACTTCTATGTGTGGTCTACTGCTTCTCAAAGTTGATTAGTATTTGTTAGATTATAGTGAGCAACCGCTCTTTTCACGTCGCACCACAAATTTTCAATTGTATTGAAGTCTGGTGATTGTGCGGGCCATTCCATAACCCTAATCCTGTTCTTGCGAAGCCCCTTTCGCGCGACCTTGCTTGTATGCTTTAGGTCATAATCCTGTTGAAAGACCCAAAGCAGTGGCGTTTTTTCACGGGCATACGGTAGCAAGATTTCCTGCAAGATTCATACATATACGCATCGATCCATTGACCAGGTCCATAAAACGTAAAACATGCCCAGTAAATCCAAGTAAATCTAACCCAAATTTTAACATCAGATATAAACACATGCAATTATAACAATGCTTTTTTCTTGTGTTCTGTCTATATAAAAATATCCTACGGTTAACGCAGACAAAAAAGGCGAAGCAAATTCAACATGTCACACTATATTTAGTAGCAGCACTACTATTATTTTGACCGCAACTGTATATAAAAAATTAGTTGTTTCGTGGGAATATTTTCTATAATTCAAATAAACAATAAAATCTCACGAACACGATTGCACTGACTATAATGACTGTAACTCGTGCCGGAGCACAACACTTTCCCCAACTTTTTTTGTATATTCTCAAGTTTCAATTAACGACGCGTTATTTGGTTTATTGGTATTATCTATGCTCTTAATTTTGTGTGTATATTCTTTAACCTTTTCGCGATGGAATTGCATCTCGTGAATGGCTTGTTTTTTTTTTAACTGCAAGAAAATTTGGAAACAGAATTTAAAAATTAATGTGTTTGGGATCTAAGCAAAGTCGTTGATCCTTGATCGTTATCCTGGGAGCTTATAGTTTTCACCAGATGAATGGACATGAAAAATCTGTAAAATATAAAATCCACATTAATGCAATAATAGTGGAAGCTATTTATGTTTGTTTTATGTTATGTTATGTCGCTTTCATCAATCAAAGTTATGCGAGTTTCAAATTTACTGGGACATATTGTCCCAGTAAATTTTATTATAGTGAAAAGTAGTACAATTTTTAAAAAACCGCAACAATGTTTACCTCTTCATAAAGCAAAACAATACGATGTTCGAATCAAGAGCTATAATACTACAGCAACTGATGGCGACATACAATCTGAAAAAATCTTGCCTCCTATGAAAGTTTCAAATTGCTGTCATAATAACATTAATAATGTTGTTCAGGATTTATTGCGTAGATCATTGCGTAGTTTAAGGTGCATTTCTTTCAATAAGCAACTTTAGTTTTTCATAATTATTTATTAGAAATTAAAATGATCGTTCCTTTCAAGATTCAAAACTGACTTTACTGGGAGAGAGAGAATAATTATTTTGTATCTGAATTCGAACTCGAAACAATTACAATTTATTGCTCTTAACGATAATTTGAACCAATTCACTACATTGCCCAATGCACTGAAAATTGTTGTTAGCAAAGAGTGTCATATTCTTTCACTAAAACTAAACAAATTAGAAAAGACATTTATTTTTAACTGCATAGGCACATTAAACCTTACTTGATTTTTTTAATTATTTATTTGTTTGGAATTAATAAGCCTAATACTACAATAAACAATAGTTTTATGATAGGTACGAATATATCACGTACGTCTCTGGTAGAGCTCTCAAGTACCTAACAAACTATTATCGAGTAATATTTTCTTAATTGTTGGAGTAATTTATGCCCTAACTTAGAGGCTCGTATAATTTATATTTAGGTTGCAGGGAAAAAGTGTTGTTCACAATGCATAAATTATTGTATAAGATAACAGATTTAAAAGAAGTTACACGCATAAGCCGATATACTATATGAGTTAATATTCCTGTTTCTCTGATATTTGATCTCTCTCCATTATGAAATTTAAACGTACACTTATTTTTTAGAAAACTTCATAGCACTCATTTGAAACTTTCGTCGCAATAGTCCGACTTTGAAGCTGAGACAACGCGATAGGACAATATTTTCCCCGGCAGGAAAAAGATTTCGTGTGTGAAGAAATTCAAAATCTTGTACAAATATCTGCATCCTCTATAGCAACGCAATCTGCTATACCTACAGTAAATGCGCGCAGACGGAAATGCAACGGCAATCAGTTTTATCTAGTGGCAGCTGTCGTCTTGAAGAGAGCGCCACCAGCGTCGGTGAAAATCACCAGCCCAAGCAGCACACTCCAATAATAACAGAAAGTGATTTTCACGCGATAAACATGCATCGGATATCAACAACTTGTATCGCGACAAAAATTTCAGAAGAAACAAATTCAACCGGTAAAAGTGACAAAGCGACGCAAATGTCACGTAGTGGGAAAACGTACTGGCCGCTACATGTGCCCGCCGGGGCGCACATTGTGGCCGAATCATATTTAAACAAATGATGCTGGCCAAGAGACATCAGTCAGCAAACGCTTGTCTTGCCTTGAGAACACACACGCACCAGCAACAACAGCGGCCCACACACAACCAATAGCGCCAACATCACGCAAGGCACGCGAACCGAACTCACCACTCAAATCGGCGTCGAATCGCAGCCAAAATGAATCGCTTCAATTGCCTGATCTACGTGTGCTCCGTAGCACTGATTGTACGTATTCGATTGCATCGGATTCTGCGCTCGGCGCATGCTCAGACTACTTCCTAGTTCGCTCCAAAACACTTTCCACTGTTCTACAACTATTTTTCTTCCTCACTTCAGGCCAGTGCCCCCGTTTTCGGCTACTCTACTCAAGGTGGTAGCGGCTATGGCGACGCCGGGGCTGGTGCTGGCGCTGATGCCATCAGCGGCATCATCCAAGGCATCGGTGCTGGCGGTTCGGGCAACGAAGGCGATGGCAATGGCGTGCCCAGCTGCGGCCAGGTGCACAACCCCAGCCAGAGCATCCCGTATGCCATCGGTCAGCGCGCCAACACGCTCAGCTCATCCATCACCTACCCGCAGAACAAGGGTGAGATTCTCATCCATCGCCCGGCAGCCATCATCGTCAAGCGCCCGCCCACCAAAGTCCTCGTCAACCACCCCCCACTAGTGGTCAAGCCCGCGCCCGTCGTCCTACACAAGCCCCCAGCAGTGGTGCTGCGCAAGGTCTTTGTCAAGCACCACCCACGCCCCGTCAAGGTTGAGCCCGTCTACGTGAACGTCGTGAAGCCGCCAGCAGAGAAGTACTTCGTCAACGAGAAACAACAACAGCTTGCCGCACAACTGGGTGCTGCTGCTGCTTCCGGTGCTGGTGCTGGAGGTGCGGGCGGTCTGGGCGCTGGAGGTGCTGGTGGTCTGGGCGCTGACTTGAGCGCCAGTCTGGCTGGTCTGCAGGGTCTTGGCGGTGCTGGTGCCGGTCAGTCGTCGCCCGCTTTTGCCACAGCTGGTGCTGACAGTGCCGCAGCCAATGCCGGATACCAACTGTTGCAGGGCAATCAAGGTTTGGCCGCGCTCGCCGGTCTTTCCGGACAGGGCTCCTACGGCGGCGGAGCGCCTTCTGGTTACGGAGGCAGCGCACCCCATGCTTATGGCGGCAGCCAACCCGGTTACTGAATTCATCAGCCGACTGACTGATCCAGCGACAGTCTGTAACTGCACATTGTGGCAATCTGTGCTATGAACCAAAGACAACCAGCCCAACGTTCCGCTAGCACGTTAAACGTTTTATTTAAGATTTTTTATACCACACTCAAAAGTGTAAATAAAAGCATTTTGAAAATTTATAAAAACAAAAGTTCATAGCTAATTTTCAGTCGTAAATGTTGAAGTCAACTTAGTAGAGAATTTTTGGACTCATTAATGAAATGTGTAAAAAGTACAAATATTCAGATGATTACATCGTGTAGATCATAATTATTAGTTGACTTTTAGTTTTGATTGGCGGAAATTTGTTAAAAGTCATCATTATTGTCTAAAAGCTCTTCGAGTTAATTTTTTTTTAAAGCAACCTGCAACCTACCCTAACATTATCGAAAACCTATGCGAGAGGCTTTCCCGGGAAATGTGCAACGAAAGGTCGTCATCGTTATAAACGATTACTAGTCTATAACCTTTAAGTTACTGGGCAAAAAAAAGCGCAAGCGCAGCAGCGGCGAACGTGCAACAGCTGGCACGCAACTTCCAACTTCTCGAATAAAACATACTCAACGTATGTAGGTCAAACGCGTTTGCATACAATCGACACATTAAACTCTCAATCGCCACGTATAAATGTGTCTATGGCACTAGACAAGTGACTAGTTGCGCGCTGAAAATTCATTAAATTTAAATTTCATTTTTGCACGACAAAAATTTCAAGCAAACAGCCCACAAGCGCAAAAATCGCTTTTACTAACGTTAACAAAAAACCAACAAAGTGTTACAAGTTCAAAACCACTGCGCCAACAAAGAAATACAATCAGTAAGCGATACAGTTAATACAGTAAAAAGCGCTGCATTTCACTTAAAATGAAAAATATTGCAACATTCGCAATTTGCAGTTTAATTGTGCTAAATGCAGTTTTCAAGGTGAGCCGACAACATGCAACACTTCTGCAAATGTGACATACATTTTTGGCACTTTGATTGGCCATAAATCGACAGCAAATCGGGGTCGGCGCGTGAAGAGTGTGAACTAAAATCGTTATCGAAAGCGGGCATACATTTCGACACCTTTTGAAGATTGAACGAACGTCAGCACGTGACGGCCAACTGCAGACAAAGTTTTAGCTATTGGCCATGCCATAAGTTTGTAAAAGTGGAAAAAATTCTAAACACATTGCATTTAATTTTCGGAGAAAACACCTATATTTTCAGCATTCAGAAACTCAACTCTGGGTCAATTAGATTCTTTTTACCTGACCTTTGATTTAAAAAATAAAAAATCCCAAAAATTCTGGGACGTACTTGTTTTGACAATTTATAAGTATTATAGTTATTTCTTAAGTATGTTACTACATACTTAACCCTTTCGGGACTACTGGAATAATACCTCTCAATACGTTTTTAAAACCTCTCAAAACAATTATTCAGATCTTATGACCCATACAAAATATTTAATCGAATTACATGTCCCCGGATAAAAGGATGATTTCAGAATTTGTGAGTATGCGAAATAATTTTCTAGCCCCAACTTTCAAAGCGTGAGAACATTTACTACTAGTACTAAGTCCGTATCAGCGTCGGCATAATATTTTGCGAAATAGCACTTTTCACATGCCCTTATATAGTATTTGGTGCATGTCGGAGTAAGGCAATGGTCACAAACTGTTGTTGTTTTGTTGTAGGTTTTAGCAATTTTGCAGATTTCGCACCGCCGTTTCAAAGTGTTGATCTGAGGCAAGAAACGAAAATTGAAAATATATTTTAAAACTGAACTTGAGCTTATTTTTAAATAAAATGAATTACGAAAGCCTACCTGTACTGCGATCTCGGTACTGCAGGAAACCATTTGAAATCTATCAAATTCATTGCAATTTTTGTTGTTGCATCGGTTGTGCAATTGTTTCTGTACTAACTCCATAGAGAGCTCTTTCAAAAATATTTTGCCTTTTTCAAAAAGCCTGAACGCTCCATGTCCAGCAACATCCAGCATATTATATAATAATGCCAAGGGCCAGCGGTTTGTTTTTGTTTTGCCAGTGAATCCACGTAGCATTTTTTCACAAGTATCGACACCACCTTTATGCTCATTAAAGTCATGTATGACTTGTGGTTTTTTGTTACAGGATTCACTTCTTCGCTGGCATGGGCAGTTGATATCCAATATCCACCATACAGTTTGACCATACCATAGTTTGGTCGTTCTTTCCTTGACCAAAATATTTTTCTCCACGATTGGCCTCAATAACCGAAGTTAACAAAACAAGCCCGTTTTCATCAGGATCCATGTCTACTGCAGCTTCCTCGTGGACATATTCTGCGAAACGTGGATCTGGAATGGGCTGAGCATTATCTTCTCCGAAGTCAGACTGGTCACTGGGTATCAGTTCGTGGTCGCCATCAAATGTAGGTTCATTTCCGCCATCATCATCATCGCTTTCATGAGCATTGAAATAATTTGGATCGTTTTCATCTTCTTCTTCGGTCAATTCACGGCATAGGCTAGCCAAATAAACCGCCAATTCCTCACTCATTTCCAAAAAAAATATAATTATCACTACTAAAAATGAACTCTTAACTTGAAATTTGTGCGTGAAACTGATAAGAAATCCACAATAACCACCGAAAACCGTTAGCAAATTACCATTATCCATACAAAATATATGAGGAAATATTATGGGCACTGAGTGCCCAAGTCACGTATAGCGTCTCATCTTATAAAATGACATTACTTTCTTATTATAAGAGGTATACACCTGTAATTTTGGCAACATATAAACAAAGGTACAATCTATCTGCCTACAAAAAAAATTGGACTTCCCAAATCCCCGAAATTGAACATAGAAAATTAATATGGGCACTGAGTGACCCAACTCACGGTTCTAAGGTTAAACTCCGTCCCGGAAGGGTTAGAAGCATTCCTGGGAGAAACGGATTTTGGAACAAGTATTGCTTCTTACAGTAGAAGTATGGGTCTAAATGACCCAATGTGTTCTCCGAAGGTAAAACCAACTGCACGATAGGAAGTTGAAGACTGCTGTTGCCAGCGTTTTAAGACATGAAAAATAAGATACAGATAATAAATATTATAAAAACCAAAATAGTTAAGTGCTCAATTTTTGAAGCCAACTCTAAGCCTACATTACGTGAATTATAAAATTTAAATTTAATACATGTATCTACCTTACAGTTAGCAGCCACTGCATCGATTGATATCGACAGCGCTTCCGGCACAACACGCGTTAAACGCCAAGAAATGTTCAAGGCGCAGAGCTTCATCGATCTGATACTGAGTTTAATGGACTCACTGCAGTTCATAAAACAGAAGACCGCACCAGGGGCACGAGGTGCCACCTCCTCCCTCTAAAAATTACGTACGCTGCTCGTTTTCGTTTGCCTACTTACTAGGTTTTTATTTTTTATTTTTTTTTATGGTTTTTTTTCATTTTTTTTCTTTTTATAATTGTACAAAATGCTAAAAACTAACAATAAAAAACTATATCTAACATAATAAGAGTAAGCCGTATGGTGGTGAATTGAATATTGAAGTGATTCGAGTAAAAATATTAATGAAGCTGCTTGTATGTGTGCGTGCACAGGTCGGCAAAATACTATGTAGTATAGAATAAAGTGTTAAAAATGCTTACATATAAATTAAATATGATGAAAAATGCGCTTAAAATCTAGCAAGTAAAAATTGAACGATTTTTTGGGGGCGTGTTAAAAATGAAGGTCACGACATATGGAACGCGAGCCTAGCTTTGCAGCGAAAGTTTGAATTGGAAGCCGCCATCGATTGATTTTGCCAGCTTTTATGCATTATATAATAAATTATTAAAGGAATATTGTATACTATTATGTTTTTAACAATGTAATAGGAGTTTTTGTTAAGCGAAATTTTTTTTCGATTTATGAAACACCGACCAAGTCAGGGTGTGAGCAGAAGATTTTTACCGGAAAGATCTTCAAACAAGTTCGAACTTGTTTAACAAAATACGAATAATAAGAGCACTTGTAGTGATTACTTGAAACAATATTTTGTTTTATAAAAAAATATGATACTTTATATTGAATATTGAATGTTCAACGTTTCTAAATTTTTCAAATTTTAAACCAGCGAAGTCGTTCGCAGTGGCAGACTGTAAATGCACAAACTCGACTTTTGTACATTTTCGATTATGGTATGTGTCATCGAGTCAGCATAGATACTCATCCAATTCGTTCGTACTGCAACATTTCTCGTCTCCTACACTTCGAAATCTACCATTATTTATTGTTAGTCCGCGTTGTTCAATGATGGCGATTGCTTGCGCTCACGTGGTCGTTTATTCGCTCCGGTTGTGGAAGGAGTGGTGGTGCTGAGACCAGCATTGCCACCTGTTGTGTTTTGTGGCGTCGACGCGGCAAGGGTAGGCAGCAAGCCATTGGGTGACTGGCACCAGAAACCCTACGGGGTGAGAATACTTTTTACTACTTGCAATAAAGCAATCATCTACACCAAACTTTTCTAATCAAACATACATTAAGATAACCAAACAGATGCTCTGAGACAAGCTGTTTTGGCATATTTACAGAAACTATGACCGTTACGCCGAGAAACTAACTAAATCAATTGGGCACAATAGCCTAAAAAGCAGACAGTGAATTATGAGCAAGAATGCATAAGTTGAGATCGTCTACGGTTGACAACAATCAAGTAAACGACAAGCACAACACCCATTAAACTTTCAAAAATTAACATTTTACAGTGAATCGATCTCTTAATGTCGCACAACGAGCATTACCTGTGGCGCCAAATGCGGTGGGAGCACGCTACCACCGGTGCCGATTCCGCCACTTCCACCTGTACTACTGCCCCCAGCAGCAGCAGCAGCAGCGGCAGCGGCAGCTTGTGATGCCCCTGAGGACGGTGTTGTCAACGGTGGCGGCACACCATTCATTCCTGCCGCATAGTAGAACATGGGCGGCGGCGGGTACGACATGCACGGCAATTGCAGTCCCTCTCCACTCTCAGACATTTCCGAAGTGATGCCGGCCGGTGTAGCGTAGAATCCATTCGCCATTGTGGGCAGCGGTGCGCCATGCATAGCCATATTTGCGGCCACTGCTGACGGTGGCGGCGATGGGCCCAAGTAAGTCGGTGGCGGTGGTGGCGGTGGTGGATGATGCATTCCCACCGCCTGGTGCGATGGTGGAGCAGCGTAAATTCCGTAAGGGGTGGGCGGCATGTGCATTGGTATGTAAACACCCCCCGCAGCAGCAGTGGCTGCACTTATCGCATGCCCCAGCATGTTAGGTGCGTTCGGTTCGGAACAGTAGTCATAGGAGCCATATGCGAAATTCTGAGTCTGAGTTTGATTATAAACAGTTGGAGGAGTCTAAACGGCGAATGATGAGGCAACAGTGGGAAGGTGGGAAAGATATATTTATGTAGATATGTAGAACATAAGAACGGAAGTATATTGTAACCCTTAATTACCAAATGCATATATAAAACGCCCATGGAATTCAATAATTATTGTACTTGGAATTCTCAAGACAAGGCGAAGATGGTCACAGCCCGACAGCTTGTACAAGCATATAATTCACCAAAAGCAAATAACGTAAACCACTGCTTTGATTAAAGACTTACAAAATACCTAAATACACATTTTTGTACTTTAATTTCGAAATGTGTTCTCTAGCATGAAAAAGTTCTACAAATTTACATATTTATGAATATTTTTACGATATTTTTTTCAACTACAGAACAGTAGTTTATTGCTTTGCTTTTAATTACTTCTCAAAATGTGATTTAACTATTTCTACAGGTAATTAAGGGTTAACGCAAATTGAAATTCCCCAGTTTCCTTGCCTGCACTCACCTGCGATGCATCTCGACCGCTCATCTGCCCGGCACTGTTTCCACCGCCATTTTCAAAACCCACTATGGGCGAAGCCTGCATTGCCTGCTCCGACTGTGATGCCACCAAATTGCTGGCACTGCCGTGGCTGCCTCCGCTGCCAGCAGCATTCATGTTTTGTACGCCGTGTTGGCGCGTCGAATTCGGTGTCCCTTGTGCATTGCCGCTCTTTGCGCTATGCATGTGTCTGTTGTGGCCACTATTGTTATTGTACTCATTCTGGATGCGGTTCTGAGCAGCGACGGCAGCTAGTGAACCAACGCCGCCACCGCTGCTGCCCTGTTGATTGCGCTGGAAGGACTGTCGATCTTTGTTGTTGTTGAAGTAGCGTGACGGAAAGCGGCGATTTTGGTGGTTGGATTTATTGCTGTTGCCGCCACCCGAGTACTGCGACATTTGACTCTGCGTGGAGTTAGCACTGTGCGCACTACCATTGGAGTTCGATGTTTGGGTATTCAGATTTGTTATCGGCATACAGTTGTTGTTAGAATCGGATTTACTCTGTGGAAAATCAATCGCCTTTATTGGTGGTCAAATTTTACCTAAAGATGACAAAAGCTTATTGGTACTGTTACCTCATGTATATTCACATTTTCATCCACTTTCTGGAGTTGGCTATCAGCACCCAATTTCCCGACATGCGCATTCTCTTTGCCTCCATTCGCAGCAACTTTTGACTCTGAAAATTCATTTGCAGTTATTTTAAATCTTAATTCTACTGAGCGTGCTTCTCTCACCTTCATTGCGCTTCAAGTGCATGTGGTGGCATTCCAGACCCAGATTGTAAAAGTGTCTTAGTGTGGCCACATCCCCAGGCAAATCCATCCCATTCGATTCCACTGATCTTCTGGCTTCCCAGTTTATGCGCCCACCCAATGGGCCACTCGCTGCATGCCATCGATTTCGCGCTGTAGGCGTGGCATTGTATGCCGCTACGTTTGCCTGCCCGCCGGTTGCAACGCCAGCACCATTTCCCGCTCTTGCAACACCACTCGCTGAACCAGATCCAGCGCCGAAACCGGCGCTATAACACGGACTCTGGTAATAAGCAGCGCCCTGTGCACTATGCGGGATAGCAGCTGTGAGCAACGCATGTGGAGGATGCATTGGCGGCGGTGCCTGCATGTATAAATTGTTCGCCGCCGGAGCATAGGGCGGTGCTGCGGGGTTGCACATGTAATAAATTGCACCGCCATTGGCAGCAGGCATAAGCGCGGCCGCTTGCGGCTGCATGGCACTCTCGTAGCCGTAGTACTCCTCAGGCACGCCTGCATACTGAGGCACCGGATAAAAGCAATGGAAATCGGGCAACAGAAACGTGCCGCCCATACCCGTCTGTTCCATGCCATCGAAATGGCCCAACTCCTCTACCGTGGAGTTATTTCCGTTCACTGTGCCGCTGCCCGTACCGGCTTCCACCTTGATGCGAGTCTCTGCGACAGCGTTGTTGGTACTCGAGCGCGACGGCGCACGAGAGCCATTCTCCGCATTGACGGGCGTACAGTTGCCACCAGCCAGGCCAGCAGACTTGTCATGTTCTACGGTCAACGGCATTGTGCAGTACTCTACGGTGTGAGCCCGAAAGTTTTCAAAATGTGTGTACTGCTTCAACTTGTAGTAGCAACCGTTACGATGATGGGCAGCAGCAGCAGCCGCGGCCGCTGCAGTGGCATAGTGCTCCTTACCCTCCTTGTCGGCCACATCCAGGCCCACGTAGTCCTGAGCCTTCACATTCGGGGTAAGCGGGGTGCAATATTCGTGTGAGGCGAATTGGCCGTTCAGCTTAAAGCGGTAGTTATAATGGCGTGTGAAGCGCACAGAGCTGTACTTCTGCATGTGACGTTGAAAGCGATATGGCAGCGACCACGGCTTGAACTGATCTGGCGGCAGCGGCGTTAGCGAATCGTACGGCACCTGCATAATAAATCAAACGGACAACGGAACGTATGTGTTATGCGGCAGCAAAAAGTATTTTAGTAGCCAACCACTTACCAAACGCTTCTCGCCGAGCTGCTCGATGAACACAATGCAGTAGCCCTTGTCCACCGCAATCTCCTGAATGTGACAAGTGTATAAGTCGTTTTCCGACTTACACAACTTTACGTGGCATTTCGCGCCCACCTGGAAGATTTTATGAACGCGTGTTTGCTGACAGCGTATCAACTTCAAATTTCACAAATACACACGGACAAGCACATGCGTGGCGGGAGGCGACGTGAAGTAGTTTAGTACATGGAACGGGAGAGGCAGACGGCACAATGACACAAGCACAAACAAGTCCACATTTTGTTAAGAAAATAAAATTGGCGGTTAGTAAAACGCAACGCAACACAACGGAAACAGTGCAAAATTCAGCAACGCAAGCGCAGCCGTTCAGTTTACCTTAAAGTTTGAGTCACCATTGTACCAATTCTGGAGCTTCTGCTCCTTGCGTTGCTCATTCCAAGCGTCGAACTCAATGTTTCGATACATGTCGGGGTCTAGGGCCTTCGCAACTTTGTACGGAAACGGGGTAATACCTGCAAGGAACATGCATGACTATAAGTAAGGTAATGTAATACTTTACAGCGACCAAGGCATATTTCACGTTCAAGTGTTATTTGCACTCAAATTATTTCATGCTAATTACACATACCCTCCTGCAGCAGCTGACGCACACATGACACGTACTTATTCGGCAACAAGGACTCAGCTGTCTTGCACAAAGCATTCTTTTCGTAGTCGTCACGATTGGTGTAGATCTTCATTTCGCGCTGCAAATCGTCAGAGAGCCGTGGGAAGTTCGTGTAGTGGAAATGGCACAGCTTGTAGTTCTCCAATATGCAGTTTGTCTGCTGTGGCAAATCAAAGTCAAAAGTGCGGCCGTCGGCCAGGTGAATGCGTGTGCAGTAGCCGTCCTCGTTATACTCGTTGGTAAAGTCGCCGGCCTCCAATAAGGGCGAGTGCAACATATGCTCAACAGCAAAGTTCACGTCAGGTAGTTTATACAGGTCTTTGTATAGAATTTCATAACAAATTGCTATGCATTTAGAGAAAAATCATGTTCAAATAAGCAGATCGAGGAGTAGTAGAAATGTGAGCTTTGGAACCTACATTGGCATATTGCCGCATCCTTGATGTAATCGCAGGTAAAGACCGAGTCAAAGTGACGTTCGGGAGTGTAGAAGACACGAAAAACGTTGTTGAAGTACGAACGGCTGCTGTAGAAGTTGCCCAAGTTGAACGGCTCAAACAACAACACATTCCGCCTAAAAATCGAAGACAATTAGATAACTTAAGCGCGCGATCTATATTTGCACCATACACTTACTGAAACATATAGCCAACTGCCTGCAGTTCGACGAGGGTCCCGTACGTTTTCGGCTTGGACATATCATCAAGATACTCATCCAAATCTCGATCAACGAGCTGTAAGATGGAAATTTGTCTTTAAGGTTCCATCAACTTCAGCGTTTGCACGCCGGTCCAAACTTACCGGTTGAAAGAAATCGCGATGCTTTCGCATATATCGTACGCACTTTTTGCGTATCGCCAGGTGATGCAGCTGCGTGTCGTACATCTGCTCCGAGATGACGCGAAACAGGCAGGAAGCATCGCGCGCCGTGTGCTTGCGATAGAAATTATGCTCCTCTAGAAACTGATCGAATGGGTCAGGTGCCTGACGGCTCCCCGAAGTGAAGCTGCGTTGCATATTGCTGATGATGAGCAAAGTGGGCGATAAAACTGAAAACAAATCAGAAATACATTTCGGACAAGAGTATGTTTAATTGGAATCCAACTGGAAACAAGTTTCTATGGGCAAACATAACCACATTTTTTGGCTTTAAATTTTCCTTGTTTTGACGGCCGATTCCGTTGTAAGAATCTGCTGGTTTTTATAAGCTGCTTTCAAACCTCTCATCCATAAAGTTTGCACCAAAAGGCAAATGAAAAGCGCAGTCAAAGTTCAATGCACGCAACTGTACAATTTCGCCGCTCAACGATTTCAACGCTGTCAAGGTCGACTTTTACAGTTATTTCTGTAGCACAGAAATCAAATCGGATCGGTACAGTTGCAATGGCGGAATACCGAGCGAAAAAAATCTTAGGAATGCAAACAGCGCAGACTGCTCACCTTGCCGTTTTCTCCTAAAACGTTGTTTAAAATTCACTTTACACTGCTTTTCACTTTCTTCCTTTATGAAGAAGTTTTGTAAAAATTAGCAACTAATTGCAGTCATCAAAACACGATTAATAGGGACTGATACCAATTGCCAGGAAACACAATTCTCGATCTTTGATGCGCAACTCTAAAAACTTCTTTGGTTTTTTTTGTTAAGTGATTATTTATATTTATTGTTAATAATGCTTGTAAAATTCTAACTTTTCAAATATTTTTATAAATAACGAAAGCTTGTGGCTTATTTGAAAATTGAAACGCACTAAATGGAAACCGCAAGCAGTGATGCCAGACGTACAATTGCAACATGCAGAGAAAAATGATAGACTTGAACGCGTGTTGTTGCCAATTTGATGTATTTGTGATGAAACTTTTCTAATAAAAATTCTCGACCTAAGGCAAAATTGATTATGAGAAGACTCAACCATGCAGATTTTCTTCTGAATCGACAACTTGTTGTGTTGGTGTAAAATATTGAAAATCATTCATCTCAAAATAAACACATAAATTGCTTGGTTTGTTTAACAGTGTATGTACTTGTATTATGGATTTAGTTAATGGATGAATTTAAATTGTAAATCAACAAACGAGAATTTATTTTCTTTCACGCTCAGAACTTTATTGAAATATTGCGTAGTCTTAGGGAACAAATTTTTCCCACTCACACCATATAGAAAACAATTTTACAGCAAAATATCTGCTTAAAACGCTCATGGAAAAGCTTTTCTTTTCACTTTTCTAAGGCTTTTTTATAGTAAAATTCGTATTACAAAATAGTAATCACTAGGGATCGGAATTATATGCAAGTGCATATTTTTTTGGAGAGTCCGATTTGAACGGGACCAAGGCGGAAACTATTTTTATTGCAAAATATTAAGAATGAGCTAACATATGCACTGCATATTTGCATATGTTTGCATATTTTTGCATTTTTTGCATAATTTTTTCATATAAATCCGATACCTAGTAATCACATTAGCAATATTGTTGAGAAATGCTTTCATTAATTCTGGCAACTCTTTATGCATTTCGCAATTGTTATATAAACATGAATAACGGCAATTCTTTAAATAATGGCGCCCAATACAGTTGCTGGCTACATTTCTCGCATGCAATAATCATTGCGAGAATACCGGTGAAGCTGGTATTCACATATAGATGTCGCTTCAAACACAACCAATCTTAACAATTTGGGAAGCTTATGTCAGAACATTTGAATTTTGCATTAAATATGCGCAATCATTAGGAATTCAGCTAGTTCAGCTAATGAAGCTTGAATTTTTTTATATTTATATATGTATTTTGAGAATATATGCTCTGTATGCCGTGTAACCAACACTTTCGAGTGATCTTAATTATGTGTAAAAGCTTCACATACTTTTTGGCGAAAATATTTAATTTCTCGTAGACGTTAACTTTGAAACTGAACCACCAGCTAGCAATTAATTCTGTTGTCCAAAAACTATAATTGTACAGATTACAAATTTAACGGTATTGTTTTCTAAATTCGAATATGTGAAGTGTTTGTTAATTGCACATACATATTTTCTCGTTCTTCTGGAAATGCTCTCGAATGCTCAAGAATGTGACGTCAAATTGTGACGTCTACCCGCCGCACTATGCCGCACGCTGCACTTTACTTGTCGAACGAGGTGCTGCAGTTCTACGCATGACAGCAAATGTCACATGGCATTGTAGTTTATTTCTTTTGTTTTACTCCCTTCATTCACATTTTCCTCTGCTCGTTGTTGCTCGCCTATCGCCTGAAATCAGTTTCCCCCATATCCAAGCAGTTTTATCAGCATACTCACACACAAACATGTAAAAATGCCCATGTGCTGTGCCGCTCTGGCGCTCTCACAATCCGCCGTCACCTCTCTATGCACTCTCCGTTGTCCAAGTCCAAAATGACGTTTGTTGCGCAGCTTACATGCGCATTGGCCGCAGCTTTCGCTTCCTTCCACATGGCTGGCGCTTCGTACGTCCCCGTGAGCCAGCGCTTGTTGTCTGTCAAGTCCACCACCACAACCACCACATCCACCCTCACCGCTCCACGGCTCCCCTCGCGCTCGAAGCGTCGCGCCGCGTCGCCGAAGGCATTGTCGTCTGCTAGTGGGGCCGCTGCCGCTTTCCACCTCCTGGTGGGTAAGCCCGACCGGACCTGGCCGACTGCTCCGGCACTCGCCAACGCTCAGTCACAAATCTCAAGTCAATGAAGTCTGGAGTAAACTTCAAGTTCGCGCTGTTACCGCGACTAAAGTTGTCTGGAAGAGATGTGAGTCTGAAAGTGCACACTTGACAAATAACCAAATAATCCTTCCTTAGACATAATCCATCGTGTTCATTCTTCACGTTTCGGTTCGTTAGTTTCGATGTTTATCAAGTCATTTGTTTTGTAAAATTACACTTTAGCAATGTTCATTGCATTTCACATTCGTTCATCTAACAAGCCAACCCAGTGTGCGCCCCGCATTCCTTCTTATCATTGCGTGTTGTTCAGTGGTTTTTGAAGAAGTTGCAATGAAAACTTGACCAAAAAAACAGCAACCGAAGACGAAAAGAGTTCTTTCTCTATTCGCCCACAAAGTGAAACAGTCAAAGATTCCGTCAAAATTACGCAAAGATGCGCTGCAGTGTGCGCCAGCCAGTTGAGTTGCGAGCAGTGTTGTTGTGGCCATAGTTTTTGCACAGCAGAGGGTTTTCTGCAAAGTCAGGTACGTTGTGGTGAAAATTCGATTATGAAATCGCGTTGATTGCCAGCACGCGACCAGCCTTCGCCAGCGTGCTCCGCCATGCTCGGCCCCACTGGCCATTCTCCGCCTGCGCGCACCTTTTGGCAAAATCAATAAAAACACAGCGCTGCAGCGGAAAAGTGGCAGCGTACGCCGAACCGTAGCCATGCTGAGGCTGAGAAAAGTGGCAGTGTACGCAGAACCGCAGCAACAACCAGCGCCCACCCAACGTGCTCGACGCTCGTCCGTTCGTCCGTCGCGCTTCGGTGTGTTTCTCCTGGCGCTGCGAGTCCACATCCGTGCACTCTCGCCGCCGCTGCTGCTGCTGCATTTTGATTGTTTACTGTGGCTGTCGCTCGATTCGCCTGTGTGCACCATTTTTTGTTTTTGTTGTAAACAATAAGTCCAATGTGTGGCGAACGGGTGGGCGGAATGAAATTCCTTTGGGCGACGGGCTCGGAATTTCACGTTCTGTTGAAATTCTGAGCCCGACTTCTGCTGATTGGCGATTCGTAAACATTTACGTTTCGTTCAGGGTCAGAGTGCGGCAAAAAAGGCGATGAAGTTGGTTTCGGTGGAAAACAACCATAATGACAATAATAAATTTGTTGCCTTGTATAACTTCAAGTACAATTTCGAATGCTTTTGAAAGATGTAATTGGTGCTAGAAGAATATTTAACCCTGATTCCCAGAATTTTAAAAGTAACGTAAACCAAGAAGTGAGACTGTCAGACTTATAACTATGAGCTAAATTACTGAAAACATTTGTTTAAAAAGTACAAAAAGTGTCTAAAATGTTAAATTCATAAATGCATTATAATTCTAACCTCCCATTAGAGGATTACATAAAATAATGGAATCGGAAATCTTTTGGATTATCACCATTTGAAATCTTTAGTGAGACTGTGAGGCTCACTTCTGGGAATTAGGGTTAATTAAAATGTGAATGCAGGTTAATTCAACAAAACCAAAAGAAAAACCTAAACTAAATACTGGCTAATCTTCCAATTTGGCTTGTGATGGTTTTGTAAGAGTTTTAATATTTTTTTGCAAAAAAATTGGGTATTTCACTCTGTTGTATAACTGTTTCATGCATACAATTAAATTAAATTTTGTGACTCTGTTACACTTTCTTCATCTTTTTTCTCCGCTTGCGGATCGTGGGGTCTCGACTAGGTGTTTCCATCTGAGTCGATTGGAGGCTGTTGTTTTGGCGCTGTCCCATGCAAGAATCACCGCAGATGGTTGGCGTAGAATCGACCTCCTCCAAGTATATTTTGGTCATCCCTGAAAGCCCCAAAGAAGCAGACGTCATGCTTCTTTGGGGCTTCCAGTCAGGCGTCATTCTCTTAATGCTGAATGATAATTTTCTTAACATGTTACCTATCCTTTGCCATTTTGTCGCTTTATTTGCTTCATTAGGGGTTCTTCACTCGTCAGTTTCCAGAGCTCATCGATTGGGTTTGGCTAAAATATTTTTCTAATGATCCGTCAACACTTGTTGACAAAGACTTGTAGCCTCTTACACTTACCTGAATAATTTTGCAATTATGTTGAATAATTTTGCAACAGTTTTGTAAAAAGTTAAGTATTTTCTTAAGTCGTAGAAGTGTTTTTCTAGAGCAAATGTTCTTTTATGTACAGGAAAATATGAGAGTACTACTGTGTCCAAAAAATAAGGACAAATAATTTTATCGTGGTGTTGTTCATTATGAATTCCTTCCGTCGGGCCAAACAGTCAACAAGGAATATTACACTACTCGACACGAAAAATGCTCCTAAAAATAAAAGTATTTTTTAGACTAATCTTCGGCTGCTGAACACGAAACTGAAAATCAAAAAATTTTCTTAAGAAGCGTTTTCGAAAAATCTTCGAAAAACACGTTTTTCCCCTCTTATTTCAGTTATGAGCACATATCTCGTAAACCAACCATCTGACTAACACAAGTGGGCCGTCGTTCAGAAGGCAATTAACCTTTACCTTAACCTAACCAATTACCTTTCCAACGATATATCGATTGTCCAAATCAGATGAGATTTGGGGAAGTTACTGACGATGAAAGTTGTAAAAAAGTGAATTTTTCCACCATTTTCAAAAATTATACATTTTCGAATCGTTTTTTTATAGATAAAATAAATGATCTCCTCTGGTTTTAAAATCTAAGATGAAAGATATATTATTTGAGCAAATATTAAGCCTAACATCAATAGAATTGAAAGAAAAATAACATAGTTATGATGCACGGAGTGAAAACACCAACTTTTCATTTATTACACCGTGCGAAAAAAATTTTTCATTTTTCCGAGACCCATCCAAATGTTGATATAGACGTAAAACTAGAAGTCATTTATAATATCCTGGCATAGTCAATTCTTCATTTTTTGACCCAAAAACCTTCTTAAAGGACTTTAAAATTTTAAGGATATACACATTTAAAAAATTTTTTTAAATATTTGCGATTGTGCAATGATGAAGATATGGGTATCAAATGACAGAGGATAATTGTCTCCTCTTAACTAAATTTTCTATTTTGAACTTTCAGAACTTTGAAATAGAAAAAAATTTAGATGTATGGATCTACAGACTGAGATCCAAAACATTTATGTTTTGCATACCTGACATATTTTGGTCCTGAAAGTTAAAAATAGAAAATTTATTTACAAGGAGATAATTTTTCTCTTTCATTTGATTCCCATATCTTCATCATTGCACAACCGCAAATATATTAAAAAATATTTGAAATGTGTATGTCCTTAAAATTGTAAAGTCCTTTAAAAAGGTTTTTGGGTCAGAAAATGAAAAACTGACTATGCCAGGATACTACAAATGACCTCTAGTTTTACGTCTATATTAACATTTGGATGGGTCTCGGAAAAATTAAAAAAAATTTTCGCACGGTGTAATAAATGAAAAGTTGGTGTTTTCACTCCGTGCATCATAACTTTGTCATTTTTCTTTCAATTCTATTGATGTTAGGCTTAATATTTGCTCAAATAATATATCTTTCATCTTAGATTTTGAAACCAGATCATTCATTTGATCTATAAAAAAACGATTCGAACATGTATAATTTTTGAAAATGGTGGAAAAATTCACTTTTTTACAACTTTCATCGTCAGTAACTTCCCCAAATCTCATCTGATTTGGACAATCGATATATCGTTGGAAAGGTTAGTTAATTGCCTTCTGAACGACGGCCCACTTGTGTTAGTCGGATGGTTGGTTTACGAGATATGTGCTCATGACTGAAATAAGAGGGAAAAAACGTGTTTTTCGAAGATTTTTCGAAAACGCTTCTTAACAAAATTTTTTGATTTTCAGTTTCGTGTTCAGCAGTCGAAGATTAGTCTAAAAAATACTTTTGTTTTTAGGAGCACGCGATGAACCCATTTTTTGTCGAGTAGTGTTATTTAAACGTTATGCGTCGTTTGCGTAACGCTATCCGCCTAAAAAGGCCGGAATTGTGGAAAGGCAATTCTTGGTTTTTACACCACGATAATGCACCATCCCATACTGCGCCAAAAACTCAACCCATATCGTTCCGCAACCACCGTATTCACCTGATCTGGCGCCGTGCGACTTCTGGCTGTTCAGCAAGCTCAAAAGACCGCTCCGGGGACACCGTTTTGATACGATAGAGGAGATTCAAGCCGCAGCGAAGACGGAACTGAAGGCCATCCCGGAAAGTGACTACAATCAGTGTTTCGAAGATTGGAAAATCCGTTGGCATAAGTGCATTGCATCGGGAGGGGATTACTTTGAAGGGGATGAAATTGATTTGAAAGAATAAATAAAGAATTTTCAAAATAAATACAATGTTACCTTATTTTTTGGACACATTAGTATTTCACTCTAAGCGGTTTAAATGCAAATTCTAACATACAGTATGTATTGAGGGCTTGAAAGCCTTGTTAACTGGCCATTGTCTTTACCTTTCTAAGCTTGTATTCTCGAGATCTTTCACTCAAGTCTTTTACGTCCTTAAAGTTTTCTTTTCAAGAGCAAACCTCCTTCTCCTATAAAAGTGTACTCGAAGAAACGAATTTTACAAACAAAATATTTTTATAAATAGTTTCAAAGAAATGCGTTGGTTCAGAAAAATATAAAGTTTAGGCGATTTTTATAAGAATTTTAGGACATTTGAGCTAATACGAATAAGAAGAAATTAAGAAGAAAAGATAAAAGAAGGCTATAGGAATGAAAAATGCACTTATTGGATAGAAGAGGGTTATACAACTATATACGATCGATTCTGTAATACTTATTAAAATGTTTGGCATAGACATTGAAAAATTGTGTATTAAATATGTTGATAAAAATTTGTTTATACTAATGTTAGCAGTGACTAAAAATTCGATTATTTTTTACGATAAAACAGTTTATCATAGTTTTCTTCAACACTGCATAGTTGTAAGAAAACCGTTGCCACAGGAATGTTGTCCCAGTGCAATGCATACCACATGTGTGCTTTTGCCGTAATTTCATTTTGTGCTACAACAACTAACTTGACACACAAATGCGCCCAAAATGCTTTTGGGGCCAAAAGCACAACCAAAAAAACAATCAGGTCAAGAACCCCAACTGACAAACCAGCGGACACATACGCACACGACACGCAATTTGAGCTCGACGAACGTGCCACTTGACCGCACCGAACTGAGTTGCGTTGAGCTGTTGTGGTGCCTGCCTGATTGGGTGGGTGGCTGGCAGACTGGGTGCTGCTGATATCTCAATTGTTGACAGTCATAGGATGAGTAGACTAATGCGACAGTAGCCGCAGTAGTCGCAGCAAATGTAAATGTCAATGTTCCTTTAGTTGTTCCCAGTGGGCTTGATGATGGTTTTATTTGTTTGTGATTTAAATAATTGAGTCAACATTTGCATTCAATTTGGAGGCCGTCGTTAGCTCGATTAATAGTGCATTAAGCTGCGAATCTAAGTATCGGGGTTGTATTCTCGATATGTCGAACATTAATTAGTTAAGGATATTAACTATTCTCATGGTTACTAAACCATAGAAAACTCCAATCCGCTAAAAACAAACTTTTATAAAAACTTTCAATTTATTGATAAAGGTGTCGGTGTCAGGTGTCTTTGTGTTTACTGGTGCTACCAGAAATTATGGTTATTCTTCCATGCATGCCTCACGGTCGCAGTCTGTGGATAACAGCTATCCACATACTTATAAAGGCATATTTTAACCTTCGCGCCTTGCCAAAGATTTTTGTATATTGTATAGTTTTAAGTCTTAGCTTAAGTTTGTTATTCATCCCTTTAGTCTATAAATATACGCTTGTTATTCATTCACTTAGTCTGTAAGAACCTTTTGTTATTGACTGAATTTAGTGAGGAATAAAGAAAGAATACGTCGTTTACCAATAGCCACTCGGAGAATTCTGAATTAATGATATAAAATCTTCCGCATCTCAGTATGTGTTCAATATATCCTCTGGAAAGAAATCTTCTAATATTTTTCAATGTCACAAAATAAATCGTTAAAGATAGGCCTTTTTTGGCCACTAGTTAGAGTTGTATCCCTTAATTGAGGCTAATTCCGAATGTGAATGAAAGAAGATTGACGGCGATGAGGATTATTTGCCAATTGAGGCAAATGATGTGGAATTAGAGGTAAACGACAAAAATGAATTGGTCGAGGATTCTTTAGTAACTTCCTCTGGTAATAGTCGAAAAAAAGCCTAACTTAAACGATTTTTTTTGCGACTATGGAAAAATTCGAAATTTTTTTCTAGAGAATTTATTGAACACATCTTTTATTGTAAGTTTTATTCAAAATGGCAACGGAAGCGCCTGGGGTCACCCGGTGGATATTTAGTAAACGACGTATACAAAATTACAAAATTTTGGATTCGTATTAAGTCAGTTCAGGTTCGTGCGAAAAGAAAATTTCGGAAAATCTATTGGAAAAGTCGGAAAATCCCTGTAATTTTTGACCGTGAATTCTGAACATTTTCAGACGATAACTTTCGAACCATAAGTCACACATCAATTAAATTCACTACGAACTTACTATTTAGTCATGTCCTTGGACAGAGAGAATGGGGCGATTATTTAACGAGGGGGCGTGGCACCACCCATACAAGCCAAATCTTAATAATGGAATATCTTCGAAATTGTAAAGTGCACAGCATTAAAATTTAGTATGGCGTCGTCCCATAGATGTATCATTCTACTGGTAAGATTTAATGGGCGTTGGGCAAGGGGCGTGGCACATTTTTGTGACCCAAATATTCCGCTGAACTATAAGTTGCTCAGCAATGAAATTAAGTACGAACCTATTATTTATTTATATCTTTCGACAGAGGGGATGATGACGGTATTGAACAAGGGGCGTGGCACTGCCCATACATGCCAAATCTTTCATATAGAATATCTTCGAAATTGTAAGTTTTAAAACACTGAAATTTAGTACCCCGTCGTCCCACAGATGAGTCATTCTACTGGTAAGATTTAATGGGCGTTGGACAAGGGGCGTGGCACATTTTTTGTGACCCAAACATTTTGCTGCACTATAAGTCGCACAGCAATAAAACTTAGTATGAACCTATCATGTACTCATATCTTTCCACAGACGGAATGAGGCGGATATTGGACAAGGGGCGTGGCACTGCCCATACAAGGCAAATCTTAATAATGGAATATCTTCGAAATTGTAAGGTGCACAGCATTGAAATTTAGTATAGCGTCGTCCCATAGATGTGTCATTCTACTGGGAAGATTTTATGGGAGTTGGACAAGGGGCGTGGCACATTTTTTGTGACCCAAATATTTTGTTGAACTATAAGTCGCACAGCAATGAAACTTAGTACGAACCTACCATTTTTTGTGGACCTCAATTCCGTTAATCAGTCGCTCCTCCTCTTCCTTTATTATTTTCATCGCCAGAGATTCGCCATCTCGCGTATTTCATTATAAAAAAACAACAAATGTCGTGCGAGACGAAGTTCGCTGGGTCAGCTAGTTAAATATAAAAACAATTTTCAAATAAATATTTGTGTATGCTATTGAAAACTACTTAAGATTTTGTTCAGTGAGTCGAAATCATGACTAGATTGGATAAACATTCTGGTAAATATTAAGGAATAAATATCATAAATACCACCCGGGTGGGTAGAAGTAAAGCGAAACTTAAATTGCTATCTTATAGCTCGCTCTCTGCACTGTTTATATTTCCAATTATTTGTGCGCGCATGTGTTGTATGTAAACAACTTTTGCGCTTATGCAAATTTTCCCTTAACGTCATACTGTGGGTTTCTGTGCTCCAACGCCACCACTGCCACAATTCCTGCAGCGTCGATAAAATCTCGTTAAGGATTTCGCCCACACAGTGCCGCTGGTTGCGATATCAACCATTCGCTTACATTGTGAGCAACTTTCACTCGATGTGGAAGGAATTGACTTGTGGCACAATAACCACTTGTAGCCATATTAAGATATTTAAAATCAAGCAAGTGACGCAAATTAACACAACGCGCGCTCATGCACACAACCCAAGCCTACACCTGTAAAAGTGGCAAACAAAATTCCAAACCAGCAAATCCCACACTGTTTTTATATTTCTCCGCCCCCCCCCCCCCTCCCTACTGGTCGCGACGTAGAATCCCTGCTCATGCCCCACCCTCACTGAAGCGCGCTCGCCCACTGTGCTGTCGTAACCACAACCACAACAAGCAACGACGCGAGGATATTCCACCTCTGTGCTGAGTTACTGCCTGCGCATATTTTTCTGCTCATAGCAAAACCTGCACTTGCCTTTTGATTTTTCAGCTTTGCTTTTCGCCAGACGGCAAATGTTGCGATTTGTCGGCTTCACGACATGATTCACGCTTGCGGTATCAGCTTCAAGGTGCACGCAGTGCCCCTTTCACCAGTTGCACGCGTGGATTGCAATACGCCCGACCGATAAGCGGTCGTGTGCGTGTGCCATGTTGCATAGTGTAGAGTAATGGTGGGGTACGGTGGCTGTCTGAGGCGCTCAATAGCTCAAGACACGGTCAACGACGCACTTCTTGCCGCTCTTACTTACACTGGACACCTGCGCTTGTTGACGCAAGAAAAATCGCATGCAACTTTTGCTTTACGTAAACCACACAATATGTCACTTCCGAGTGCGCTCACATTGAATAACAAAGAGAAACGTTATGAGCAGACCACATATCAGCAGCAGACAGCCGAGCGTGTTCGGTTCAATTGAAAGTGCAATAAGGTAAACACAAAGTTGCAGCACGCGCCACTCACAGTATGAGCGACAAAAAGTGGCAAATGTTGACAAAATTGTTGAGTTATGTTGCACAAGTTTGAGTACATTCCAACTATTCCATACTATTCTTGCAATATCCTAAAAAATGTATTCAACAAACAAGTACTCAATTAAACATTATTTGATCTTCCATTATATTATTTGTGTATTTGTATTTTGGTTAAATCACCTTGACAAAGTGCTGACAATCTCTCTGATGTGAGCTGATTGACAATTCAACACTCCAAGACTGAAATGATAATAAGAACGTGTCGTGGTTTCTCAATAACGTAGGAAGCGCATCTGAGCATGGGAAATCACACTAGGTTTTTTTTTAAGTTGTTTCATACTTTAAAACGTGCCATGCACGCATAGCAGTGCCTCTTAAAAATCGTATATATCATCAAATATAGATATATAGTATGTATACGAATTTCTTCTTTCTCACTTTATATCACTTAAAGTTGAAGGCGATAAAAACTTTGACAATTCATAATTTGTTTATTTATTTATTTAGTGAATAAGCAATTTATTCAATAAGGAAATAAGCAAAATTATTATACGAATGACAAAAAATTACTCAAAACGTTTAACAACCATCCCTTCTGAAGTAACAAATCTAGATTTGCATCATTGTTTAACTCCGAAAGAATCCTCGATAAAGGTGCATTTCTAACATAATTTGTTCTAAGAAGCCCTTACTAAAAGATATCTACACGCCGCAGGCTCCGTTTAGGAACATTAAAAAGCGATCCCTACTAAGAGATCAGGACAATCAAGAGACCCACTTATTAGATTGACTTCAAAGGAAGGAATTCAAGAAATGAACACCTGGCATGTAGTGACTTTAAGTTCACTTTTGTACTGCATGTGCGAGTGCCCTAAATTGACCAAACTTATGGCGATGAAGTATTTAAATATCAAATATGTGTGCAATACAAAATTCTAAATACAGTATAATCTCGATAATTCGGACACTCGCTAATACGGACAACGCGGTAATCCGGACACTCAATTTCTATTATAGACTCTGTAATCCGGACACCAGTGTTTGGTTTTTAATTGTCCGGATTATCGAGATTATACTGTATAATATAGATACAAAAATCAATATGTCTGCAAGTCTGAAGCAATGTTCAACCCCAGGTTCGAATCTTTTTCGCAGCCAGCACCTAATTATAGAAAACACAGGGCAGCTGCTTTTTTAGCAGAAATGTTTTTTATATTTTATTCAACACTACTTCAACTAGTTCATTAACAAATATTACAAGTACATAACTAACAAGTAGTTGATTTTCGAAAAATTGAAAAATACGTGCCAAATCAGTTTTAATATCGAGTATTTTCACCAAGTTTGAAATCAACAGACCCATTAAATTACGTTTCTTCATACCACACCTAAACCCATATTTTGCACTTTTAAACCCCGAATTTCATTCATTCAAGATTCATTTTTCAAGATCTACTTACAATTTAAATTTCATGTTTGTAGCTTCAGCGGCTTAAGCTCGGCGATGATGAATCAGTCAGTCAGTTAGTCAGGATAAACAATTATATGTATATAGATTACAAGATATAGTTTATAAAATAAAAGAAAATTGATTAGAATAAAATAAAAAATATAAATTCTTAGCTATGCTTACGTTCACATGTACGAGTATGTAATCTAATTAATGGTTTAATTGTTCAGCAAATATTATTGTTAATACCAAGAAATGCTTTTTCATCACAAATCAGTTTCCCAGTTTGATTTTAATATTTGTCACTATCTCTCGGTATGGCACACACTCTACTTCTAGACCTACTTAGAACTGACTGACCTCTTTCCCTCTGCACAATAGTTCCGCAAGTTTTATTTACTTACACAGTAGCGTATTTATGTGCTTAGATGCTTAGCTCATGTATTAAGAACAAAGATTAAGTACTTTTATACTTTTGATGCGTAAAACAAATAAACTAATTTAAGCCCAGTCAGCAGTTGTCTCGAAAAGTCACACACCTTGTCTTAAAAAAGCCTAAAAGCAAATAATTTGCACAGCATTATTATTTGGCGAAAACTTGGCCTAGAAACATCTCATCAGAAAAGGTCCGCTCCTGGCATACTCATTCAAACAAGTGTTGTAGATAAATGAAGTCAAATAAATACCTTTAATGTCGACCGACTGATGTCGTACACTCTCATAAGATTTGGTCAGTAAACGTTTCGGTGGGTTCTAAATTCGCCCATGAATTTAGTCGATAATTGCAAAGCGTAGTTGAGGGCAGTAACAACCAAGCTAACTAATTACATTTCTTAATCAATAAATAATAAGCATTATGACAACATTTGTTTTGAAATATTATTTGCAATAAGCCGATAGCAGCGCAAACCGACCTGATCAAGCTGACAAGGCGATGAAAAATATATTCTATACTTTTCACGCTATTCATTTCTTATCGGCGACAGTTTGGCCACTGCAACGAACTCAATTGGCTTATTTCCGGTTCCGTAGATTGCTTGGAATCGCATCATCAGATTTACAGCCAATATGGACACATTTCTTTGTAAATTATTTATCGAGCTTGCATTTCTTATCTTATCACGTTGCTGGCAGACCTCACCATGTCACCGGGAATTTTCGTGTTGCCCTGGCCAACAAATGCGTCCGTGCTTGAACACCAGTTGCCAACAATTCGATCTATTCTATGCTGCATTCAGTTATTTATTATGTCATTGTGTTTTGTTTTGTTTTTAATTATTCGCTCTTTGCTTTGTACGTTTCTCTCTTTTGCTCGCTGCCGCTATTGTTCCGCAGTAGTTTGAAGGTATCGACGAATACCGCTGCAACAGTGGCCCTCGTTCTTGCGCTTCGACCAAGTGGTTTTCATTCAAAGAGATTCGTTTTTGTGGACTGCACTTAAATTTCATTTAAAAAAAAACAAAAATCAACGCCTTGGAAGGCTCTTTTTGCTAAAGCGCCGAGTTGTATAATTTCTAATTTGACAGTATTTGTTTCAAGTATGGAATAGTGCCTTATTTTTTCCCCCAAGTGTAAATGTGAATTTATGTGCTCTCAATAAAACCCGTATCGGAGTTTCAACCAGCCGAATGCAGTTACTCGCCAAGAGCGCGTCCGCACTCCACATAGTCGCGTGCACTGACACAGCATAATGGGCTCTCTTTACCACCGCTGAGTCAACTTTCTGCCAGAACCGGTTCATCGTGAGATAACCCCAAACCCTGACATGGTCGCCAACGAGAAACGTGCGGAGAAAACATCTCACAACGTGTGCCACGACCGCCGCAGACGGCTGAGATAATCTTGACAACAGTTCGTGGAGTTCAAGTCCGGCCTTGTGCTCGCTGAATCGCTCATTCGGAAAATTTTTCACAAACTCTTAAATATTTCAGCATAATTTTCTTGTGAAAATTCAAGTTCTGCAACTGAAAGGCTGCACAAAACTGTGCGCCAAACATCCGCGAATAAAACCTGAAACTGATTTGACTTGGTGCCAAATATTTGCAAACATTGCTTTGCTCTTATCGGGCGCGACGGTACTGTCGGTGAAATTGTTTTGCTTTGTCGCCTACATTGCGAATTTATAGCTGCCAGATATTTGAATTGCGATTGCATTGCGCGGATTTATTTAAATACAATGGCCAGCATGCGACGCCGAATAAAGCGTAAGCAACATTTTTATATTTCTTTACATTTTATTGTAATGCGTAGCTAAGGCGAGCGGCTAGCAGTCGCTAATAGCCTAACAAATATTTTGCATGCACTACAAATTTACAAGTTAATCGGTTATAGAATAGATATAGTACTTCATTTGACTAATTATTAATTAATTATTAATTATTGACCAGTTATACTATATAAATATTTTTTATTCTTATAGAAGTGAGTAGTTATATTGTCTTAATATATTTCTGCACGTGGTAACATAATGGGCCACTTGGCCTAAATAATGTCCTTGAGTCGACCGACCACATTATTAACCTACCTAAAAATTTACTGAATGTTTTTTAAATTTTTGTTCTTATTTAATGATTTTAATGTAGGTTAAGATAGGTTAAGAGGGCTGACTCTATTCGAGGTAGTTCAAACGATTTCGGCGTACAGATGGTTGGAGTTTAAAAGACAAACTAATGAAAATATTTTGCATTTTTTAATTTTATCATACATTTAAAATAATTTGGTATTAAATAAATCAAAATGAGGCCTGTGTGTGCCTTCTAAGGTCATCCTCCTACACTTACTACAACCCGTCACCGGGTTACGGCCTGCCATTCTTTCCAAGTGTTCTTGCTTTTCGCGCGTCTTCGCCAGTTGGTCACACCACAGATAACTAGTATCCGACCGAAACATCTTTTTTAGGCCGAGTTTCGGTTTTTTTAATATTCGGCCGAAACCGAAACTTTCTAGTTGAAATAAAAATCACCATATCAAGCATTTTTTTCAACAAACGAATTTTACATTAAGTAAATAAAGAACAAATAAGCAAACATAACATAAATAAATAAATACTTATTAATAAAAACAATTTATTCATTTTTAAAAACGTAAACATGAAAAAATCACCCTTTCGTACCTTACTCGCTTATATTCAAAATTAAATAATTTAATATTATATGCTAAAAAAATAGTTTATTTGCATTGGTGGCATCTAAATTACTCCTCCTTTCACTATATATCTGCTACACAATAAAATGTAAAAAATATTCTAGATGTTCTGGCTGTTCTGCCATTTTTTGGCCGAAACTGAAACCGAAACCGAATATTCGGTCGGACACTACAGATAACTCATCAAGAAATTTTAGTGCCGTTTTCATTATATGAAAATAGACATCTACTTGAGATGATGATAGGGCGTACTCCACTTGTGCCGGAGTCACAGTCTTTCTTTTCGCCGTGGACCTCCAACTACCGCATCGAACACGTTTTTCGCCGGAGCTTCATCGTCCAGCGAAGCCAGCATAGCCACTAGTAGTGATGGGACGATTAATCATTTGATACACAATAATCGATTTTTTTTCTTTCAATTCACGATTTAATTGTATCGAAAAATGGGTTTCGATTAATCGAAACGTTAATCGATTAGATGCTAAAATAATCGAAAGAAAACGTATCACTACATTTTTTTCGCTTAAAATAAAAGCTTGAGACGGACACTTTGATGCGATGTTGAATTTAATTTATGGGCCCACCACAAGTGGCTGGCTCACAAATGTCGCAAAAAAGACAACGACCTGACCCAAGCTCAGGACGAGCTTAGCTTTTTTTTTAATGCCCCCGTTTTTAGAAATGCCAACGGTGCACCCTAAGCTTTTAGGAACTCCGGTACCAGCAGAGCGCCTCTTTTCAAAGGCAGGTGCAACTGCCACTGAAAAGAGGAACAGGTTCACGATCTCGCGCCTGTCCAAACTATTATATCAAAACTCTGCAATGAACAAATAAAATACAAATACATATATATTTTTTCCTTTGATATGTACTTACTTTCATTTATTAATTCATTGTTATTGTTTTTATAAGGCAATTGGTAAAAATTTTCATACTAACATACTTTAAAATTACACGGTTAAGTTAAAATATTAAAAAAAACATTCGATTATTCGATTATTTTCCATTTCTTTCGATTAATTGCAATTAATAATTGCTCTGTTTCAATTAATCGATTCATTAATCGATTAATGAATTTTTTCCCATCACTAGCCACTAGGTGTTGATTCGATTCGCTACGTCAGTGTCAACTCATACCGCTCGTTTTTGCTTCGTATTCGATAGTCCTTTTTGCGAAGCACCTTCCTTTTGAACACCCCTTCTCCTATAAAGTATTAAAAAATTCCTTCAAATTATATACTAAGCCATAAAAATTCTGGGTCCAGGTATCCTCATCCGCATACTCCACATTATTGAAGTTTCATTTAAAATTTGGCATATTTTGCTTATTTCAAAGAGTACTTTTCACAAAAATGCGTTTGAGAAAATGAGAATCTGAAAATAGACAAACAAAAGATGCGATAAATATAGTATATATGTATGCATGTCTAAATTGGTTGGCTTCCAGTCTTTTAATTATATTCCAAACCAAGACTTGAAAGAAAGAAGATAATTACTATTAGCATATCAATTAATAATTAGCATATACATTTACAGTTAATAGTCAATACTTAGTGCATGGAACTGTATAATTAAGTAATAGCCAACAATTAGTAAAATTTTAGCAAAAGTGGAGTCTAATAGCTAATAGAAGAATAAGAGTGGGAGGCTACGAGGAAAACACTAAATTTCCCTAGACGTACCAACTGAAAACGTCCTCGTCCGTCACATTTCGTATTAAATACACAAATAACCCTTTGACATGCTTTACACACGAACGTGTGAAATCAAATCGGATTTGTATAATGTATAAGCACAAAGAGGTTAACGACTCTAACCAGGGTAATACGCTAACCTGTAGTCAATCCAATGGAAACCAACCAACGCTTATCTGAACAATGTAGACACGTTTCTCACTATTAATAAAACATATTTTATTAACACGCAAAGTGTTGTTGCTCGCAATTCAAGCGCCCCCCATTTTAACTCTCACATTGACATCATTATTTATTTCATAAATTAGAATCGAATTAATTGTCAAACGCAAATGGTATTAAAACTTGTTTAAGTACCGTTTGAATGGTGTCTCAGCCATGGTTGAGTCGTCGATATGCATAAACCATAAGTTCGTAATGGGTACAAAAGGTTGTTAAAGTTAATTGGTTCAAAGGCCAACAGGTGTTGCTGGAAATGCATTCTTGGCAAACCTCAATGAGTATCGTAATTCACCAAGTTAACTGTAAGTTGACAAATAATGCGAGTTTAATCGTCGCTACAAATCAAACGTTGCCGCCCATCACAATGGGCTTTTTTTTATTAAGTACTACTTAGAAATTAAATCAAAGTTCCCACGTCAACAAGTGCTGAAATTATTTCATTCGTAATCCTTAATAATAGTTTAAGTGCCACAATTATTGTAGAATTAACGACTAATCACAAAATCACCTACCTAACTTGCTTAAATTAGTGTCTGAAAAGTGCAACAATTAGTGTTCATTTTACAATTGAAAAGAGTTACAAAAGGGAAATAATTTGTGCGTTGCGAAACCTTAAACTAGCTTTCGACCATATGGAGCCTGTTGCAAGTTTTGGTATTTTGTGATAATACGTTTTAGTTTTTTTTAAATTATTTTACAGTTAAATAAAAAACACTTAAGCCATAGTGAAATTAAAAAAAAGTAATCCTAAATAATATACAAACGACAATTTTTTAAAAAATAAATCTAATCTAATCTCATCTCTCTCACATCTAACATTAACATGTGGGATGCATTTCATTGAATGAGAAAGCGACTTTATTGGTGCTGGGTTAATACAATAGATAAACTTTTTGACACAATATGTGTCATGTTTTTTTTCTAGTTACGAAGCGATATGGAAATCCGATCTACTGTAGGCTGTCGCTTAAGCCTGAGACGTGATGCTCTCACTCCAAAGGTCTCGGCTTTATTGGGTCATCTTTAATAAAGATGCCCAGAGACTCGGTCTACTCTCTAACTTTTTAACAAACATGTGTTCCATATGAAAGTTTTACTTTTGTTCGATCAAATAATGAAACTAAGACAGTAAAAGCGTCATATGGGACACAGGTGTTCTATTAGTCGTTAAATCGTTAATGACTACGGTTGGCGCTGCTGTTTGACTGCTGGCTGTGTTAAAAGAGCCGCCGTTTTTAAGCGCGCTATGACCTAAAAATCTACAAGTATTGTGCTCTTCTTGAGGCGGCTGAAAGCTTGAAGCCATTGCAGTAATTTTTGCAAAATTATTTAGTTTAAAATCTACATATGTGATAATGTTTGAGTTCGCAGGTAATGTTTGAGTTCCATGATAATGTTTTGTCCGAAGAATTGTCTTCTCTCGTGTAGAAGAATTGCTTAACTAACAGTAAAATGACTTAGAGTTTACCACTGTTAATCACAAAATCTACAGTGATTGTTTAGACTAGTCATGAATTAAAGAGTATAGCTTAGATAAAATGAAATCAACTTTTTCAAACTAATTTTATATGTAACTACATTTTATACTACACGAGGTATATTTGTCCAGTGTGAACCGAACCACCTCGACATTTCTTCAACGATACGTCCATGTACACTAAATCTTTACTAAATATTTACAAATAGATTTGTGTTTTTTGTACTCATATTTTTATTTGCTGTCATTCAATTCGCTGCACTGCAAATTCATAAAAGTAAACAAGCAAAGTGCTGTCTCTGCGCATTGGTATAAGCGCAAGACGAAATTTCCACACGCGCCTTGCTTCACATGACATCAACGAACGAACGATTTGTTATGAAAACGCTTCAACGCCGATTGAGTTTCAATTACTTAAGCCGACTTGTTGAATTGTCTCAATCGCACACTGAACAATGCCCGCGCAATGCTTGGTCCTTCAGCGTGATTCGTGACTGCAGTCCAGTGTCTTTTGTAATTTAAGCCGTTGGCTCTTCAGCAAAACTAACACAAAATCTTGCTTATTTTGCTATCATCCATTGGACTCGAGACTGAGCTTTGTCTTTAGTGGCACGTGCGCTGACCAATAGAAAATAAATAACAGTCAGTTTGAGTGTTCCAGTGGATCCTAATCGACTTGCTGACGCACTACGATATACTTACGTGAAATTTGTCCGTTGATTTTTTATAGTTTCCCATTTCCAATGTTTCACATTATTTAATTAGTCGTAACTGAACAATTAAACGAAGCACAAAATGGAAGTTATAATCAGTTATTTGTTATTCGGCAGATCATATTGACTACATTGAATAACTATTCTCGCAAATGACAAATTTGTCTAAAAGCTGTTTATATTTTTAGAGGTTCGAAGTTAGATGTCAAGTACAATCCACACCAAATTTAGTTTTCATATTGCGACCCCTTCGATAGTTATTTGGGTTAAAAGGTTAATTGACTGTCGAACGAAAATATTTCCATAGCTATGGCATCTTTTTGTGATTCTGAAAACAAATGTATATCTTTTTTACATTAGCCATGTCTCCCTCGTCCTAAGGAACCCTATATCAAGTGGATAATAAACATTTAGCAGATCTGCAATATTTGTGCAAGGGAAATGTAATACTTTTAGATGGTCCATGAAAATTACAACACTTTTGCAGATGTTGCAAAAACATTGCTTCCAACTGAACGCTGAGTGATTGCCAAGAATGACACAGTTTGTATTTAACAATTTGGAAAGAAGGCAATTCAGCGTAGTTGTCACATGCATAATTAGACGTCTTTAATAGTAGTAGAAATTCATTTTGATCACGCATATGTACAATAATAACTACATATTAGATATATGTATAAACATCTCTAGAAACATACGCGCTCGGGTGCTGAAAGGCAATGTGCAATTCTGAAATTTCATAACCCATAACGCGCCTGAGCACATTTCAGTGCATGCTTTTGTGCTGTAGCCACATACAAATCTTATTCAATAATGAATGTAACAATTAAGGGTGCATAATAATTAAAATTACAACAATTAAATATCTACAATGAACAAATACTTTTATTGGCAATGATTGCAATTGTGTCGTTGCGATAATTTTTGCGAGCGCTGCCATTGTCTCCATTTTGAATGCAATAAAAAATTGTAATGGATTCTGCAAAAGTCTAAAAATAGCCAAAGCTCTTTTATTTATTTAAATAATCGTGAATTCGCATACGTAGAGGTTGTGTGAAAATCAGAGAGGATGATTACCTTCACACTGACAAAGGCTTTGCTTTAGTCTCCAAACAGGGAATTTTTAAGAACGTGAGACGAAAAATGTATACTTATACCTATGAAGATTTTTAGCTTACTACATATTACACCATTCACCACTCGTACACCTATAGCTGGTGTCAAAACTAATTTTTGTCAAAATGTATTTTTAATTACGCGAACGGTAATCAATCGCGGCGAAAAGTTAATAACCACAGACAAACTATAGTTACAATGGTTACTAAAATTATTATTTGTAAACTAAATGTTTACATTATTACCCAGTTTTCAATTAGTTGCTGTAACTATAAATAGTATTAAATTTTACTACGTGGGTATATACAACAATAAAAATAAGACTGCGGTCTGAGGTTCTTCTGTGAAGCACTTTTGTAGCTGCGGCTTTCAGTCATATACGAGAACTACTGAAAATCATGTGGGTACAGTGTTGTGCTTATTACTATCTTAATATATAATTTTATGTACATATGCAGGGGCGGATTCAGAAAAATATTTGGGGGGAGGGAGGTTTCAAAAAGTAATTCTTTAATATTCATAAAATGCCTTTTAATTTGTATGTAATTTTAAAGTCGATCCTAATATTTCGGGAGGGGGAGGTTCAACCACCAAAACCACCTGAAGCTACAATAGGCAATTTAAATGTGAAATCTGTTCAAGCTAGAATGCGTTATTAAGGCTACTGCACATATATATAATAGCAGTCCTTTTAAGGACTTTCATAATTAACTGATTATGCCTACTGCCTCTCCCTACAACACTACGTGTCCGCCTCAACATTTGTCAACGATTGCCGCAATCTTCTAAATGAACTGGGGTTCATAAGGTTATGGCCACCTTATTAAGTTACACTGGATCACAAGACGCAAGGGTCATGAAGGCAACGAACACACCGACCACCTTACCAAAAGAGGTGCAATGCGCCCACTGTTGGCCCTGAACCATTATGTGGATTTCCTAGAGAGAACATACAAGAGTGGCTAAGGGAAGTAATGGACCAAAAGTTCGGGTCAACACCAGGCAAAACGGTTCTTAACCCCAGGCAGAAAACTCCTCGTTCTAAAGAAGGTCCTTCGCATTCTCACTCGATACCTAACTGATCACTGTTCACTAAGGTATCATCTCAATAAATAGGTTATTTTCTCTTTCGATGTCTGCAGGAAATGTAATCAAGAACCAGAAACTTATACGAGTATATGTAGAAGTTCTCAGTGACTGCCCAACACTCAGCAGATTTGGAATCCATGAGAGTGCTAATATTAATTAAAAAAAACCTCTTCCTAAAGGGTTAAAATAAGGTTTGCACAAAAGATCAGCACTGGTCGCGGTGCATAACACTAGAAAGACCATTGCGGTAATTTTAACGGTTTTTTATTATGAAATATCTGTTTTTTCTTTAGTATTTCTATCAACTTCTGCTTTGGTGGCTTTAGCCAAATCCGATGTGTACTTTTCAATATATAAGCGGATATAATATGTAGTCTTTGTTGGTATGGAAAACTTGCGGTCCTTCTAGTGTTAATAGCCTGACCCAATACTATAATAATGCCGGCAGTAGGGTGAAAAAAAATCATCTTTACTTGTTCTCCAAACTCCATTACTGTTTCAATGACTAGATTCTTCATATTCTCTGCAAATGTTCTGCACTCAGCAGAAAAATATTTGTTCAGTTTGGCAGCGTGACAAAATCATTGTCTTGTATCTGAAATCTAAAACCTGATATCTAAGACAAGTTTTAAAAAAATAGCTGAACTATTCTTAATTGAATTTTTTTTATACATTCACAAGACGGTTTAACTTTACAAAGTCATTCTGAGCTTATCACGTGCAGCTAAGATGTCATTAAATACAGACAGGGGCGGATTCAGAAAAATATTTTGCGGGCGGGGTTTCAAGAAGTAATTCTTTAATATTCATAAATGTGTATGTATATGCCTTTTCATTTGTATGTAGTTTTAAAGTCGACCCTAATATTTCGGGGGTTTCCTTGAATCCGCCACTGAATACAGACAAGTACGTGTGTACTAACAAAATTCGTGATTATCATTTGCCCAACACTGTTGGACGGGGCAAGTTCACTGTCACGGTTGTCACACAATCAGTTGGCGGCTGGCACACACTCGCTTCATAATGCCGGTTAAATTGCAAGCATAATATAGTCAGACCGACGATACAGCGTGCCAGTGTGGCAGTGCGGTAAACAATCGGCCGTGCCCACTAAAATTAGTTTCGGTTGCTGGCGTAAAAGTGCACATTGTTTGCAATGCATGCAGTCAAGTCTGGCGGCTGTAGTGGTTGCTTTATTACGCTATCTGCGTATTTATAGGCTACGATCATTGTTCTTGTTGTTATTGTTGTTATTGTTATTGTTGTTGTCGGTTTCGGTATTTTATTTATGATCGCCATCCGCTGTAAAGATACGCTTAGCGATCGCTTGTGTTACACATACACAAGTTGTATGGCTTTATCAATCGCTCGATCTGTGTGGGTTTATGAGGTTCACGTTTGAGTATTTAGTAGTATTTAAGTAGCGCTAATTGTTGCTTTGTGTTGTTATTGGCCAGAGTATGCGTCTTTCTGAACGGTACATTACGTTACAGAGTAGTTTAGGGTTAAACGCACTTTTAGTTGATGAATAATATTTGAATAAGAAATATCATTCGGATATGTGTTTAAAATAATCGTTTCTACTATGTATCATCTTCAACTCAAAATTAAAAAAATATTTATTTACAAAAAAGTCACCAACAAAAGCCATCTTCTGTATAAAATAACGAATAATAAAAATAAATACCAACCTTTAATTTCATTTGCTGCAAAATTTATTTAAAATAATGATATTTTATACATAACAATTAACATATATTTTATTTTGTTTTTTATTGTCTTTGGTTTGAGACTTGGATATTCACAATGTTCTTTTGACCAACTATGGGCCTTGTTTGCTTTCCTTCATGCCGTAAACCTTTTTATTAAAATTCAAGTTATTACTAAAAGCGGATCCAAAGTTCAATATGGCCAGAACCGGGCGCCCATAGAAGGTTTAAAATAACGACATTTTATACATAAGTATTAATATATCTTTTATTTTATATCAAGGCATATTGTCTTTGGTTTGAGACTTGGATATTCACAACGTTCTTTTGCCCAGCCATGGGCCATGTTTGCTTACCTTCGAGCCGTAAACCTTTTTATTATAATTAAAATTATTAGCGAATTTTACGTTGGGTATAAAATCGAGAGAGTGCTAACTAGTGCACAGCATAAACGAGTCGGTCGAAACCAGCTAAAACAGTTATGTTACTGAATATTTTCGTCGTCTTGCCGTTGCGTAAATGCAACGTTGATAAGATATGGGTTAATTGAGTTCACTTTAATGAACATCTCGCATGACTCGCTTGACATGTGGCAGCGGCTACACTTGCAATGGTTGTCACACTTGTGGGCGCAAAGTGATGCGATGCCGGCGACTCAATTTGCAAATTGTAGACAAACTTGTGGATACGTCTGTGACGTAACACAAAGTATGTACTGCATGTGTTGCATACATACAAACATATGTATGTACATTCCCATTATATGACACCGAATGTGTTGCGGCTTGAGCAATATTATTGGGAGCGTCTGCCGACGAAATGCGTGTAGTCGCCCCTTGGCGTGCAGTCCAAACATTGACTCAATCGGTGGTCGTTCCGTCCAAAATACGCACACGCTCAGAACAAACGCAAAACAGACGAGCAAAATGTGTCGCATGAAAGCAGAAACAGAATTAGGTTAAGTCGTTGGTGGTAACGTTGAAGAACCCTAAAAAGCTGTCTCTCAGTCGCTTCCGTGTCTCTGCTGTGTCCGTCCGCAAGTGTAGCTACCTATCACGGCAGTCGGCTCGAACTTCAATGCGCCCAAGCAACGTACTTTCAATTAAACAAATAGAAAAAACCTGTCAAAATTCAAATTCCCAGCGACATGTATGACTTCGTCTTGTTTTTCGCGTTTCTTTCGATGCCATTTCGGAACAAAATTGTGAATTCGGTTCTTCTTCGCCAGCTGTGCACGCCGCAGTCAAATCGCGAAGTAAGGTGGCGGCTGCTGCACGCTTGTACGTCGGTCGGCTTCAAAGCGGCCCAGCAATTTGGCTAACGCGCTCCAAACAACACGCGTCACCACAGCTACCGTGATTACTGCCGCTGCACTTTCGACACTCGTTCGTTGTTCGATTTGCAAAATTCATACACACACACACACACACAACGTCGTACACCACATGCACAAAGCGAAGAGTGCGCACCGTAATTGTAATAGAAAAGTAATAACACGAAAAAACTAATTTGCCTTAAAGTAAACTACACGTTAATATTGAAAGTAAAAACAATGCGGCTATTGGCAACATTTCTAAGGAATTAGCGAACATACCGAAACGAGTGGTTGGCGAAAAAAGAACGCCCGTCAACGTGTGCGCGCCGCTGCAAGCCGAACTTCCAGCGCTTCTGATTAAAATCGGTCGGCTCGCAAATCTGATATCGGAGCCATAAAATCGGTCATAAAATCGCAACGACAATAATCAGCTGCTTTTTGAAAATGTAGTCGCGTTTTCCCCGGCCAGACAAAGCAAAACACAAAAACAATTGCCAAACCGCGTTGAAGTAGTTCACTGGGGCCGGCACGGCTAGTACCGCGGCGAAAACGTTACGTGTGCTCACCTGGGTCGCCACACAAGCAGGGAAGCAACAAAGCAAAGGCCAAGATGAGTGCGCTCGGCGAATACTTTTGTTTGGGTGCGCGCTCGACCCGAGGCTACTCGGCGCTGCGGTCCAGCGATGAAGGTAACTAACTACTCGTGCATTCATAGCTGCTTTAGTGCGCGCGCGCAGGCGGCCACAAAACCAAGCCGAATTTGGCATTTGATCTTTGAATTGCCAAAATCGAAGCGTAGTGGTGCATAGAACCGAATACTCACACAGCAGTGGCTACTTCGAAAAGCGACAGCGCACAGTGATTCGACTCCATACAAACGCGGGACAAAATTAGAAGGAGTGGTCCGTTCTTCATAAAATTTGGTATACTAGTTAATCATGCTCTGCTGAATTGAAATCTCCATTTTGTTTTTCTTAAACTGTTGTAGTTTGGCCAATGCCTGAGACTTAAATTTTCATCATTTTTGGTGTGCTATAGCAACGAGTGTGTTGGCTAGATTTTTCAGATTTTACATTTAATCGGTAACGTCAACATTGATAATTGCAAAGAGTAACAGAAATTGTCTTAGGACCCTTTAGTTTTGTAATAAAAATGATAAAAATAGATGTATGTTTTGCATTTGTGCAGGTTTTTAAATGTTTCATGCTGATTGCATACTTTTAGGGATGAATAAAATAAATTTGGTCGAAAAATAGGTGTTTAGACCACTTTTGAAATTGAATTATTTTCTGAGATCGGAAGATATTGGAGGACATAATTACATATTCCGACAGAGGAAGAATGCTTCTTAAATATAAAAAAATCCAGGAACATACTTTCGTATACTTTTTAGATATTTTCTTCTAAGTTTTGCCAATTTTCAGATTTTTAATTTAGAAAAATATTTTAAATTAAAAGTGAAGTAAAAGCCTCAGCTTTGCAAATTTTGAGAAAACATTAAAAGCGAAAATGGCCACATCATTTTTTAATCTATATTGAAAGTGTTAGTAACTTCTTGGTAACCATGTATTTTAACAATTTTTTTTACTCAATAGACTAAAAAACAGAAAATATATGTTTCAATTTTTTGTGAAAAAAGTTTTAACTTTGAGCCGCTTTTGGACAGACACTAATTAATTTGTTACACAGATTTTTTGGGGTTTTCTTAGTTGGAGTTTTACTTTTCAAATGACATCAAAATCGTTAAATTCTGAGACTATAAATTTTTTAAATTTTGTCTATGGAACGAATCACTGTGCAGCGGCGTGAGTTATTGCATCGCTAAGTTCTCAAGAGAGAGCGTTTTGTAATGACTTAAACGTGCAAAAGGTGTGTTTTCGTTGTGGAAAATTTGGTTTTCTCATTAAATTACATTTTCGCATTTAGTACAAGTGGCATGTCGTAGTATGTACCTACTAATTTTCAGATCTGACAGAAAAGCAGTTAGGCAGTGTAACAATTGGTGTTACTCACAAATTTGTCAGCTGCAAACGGTTTCTAATGGTATTGCAGCAAATTTTGTTAAGTGACCTATAAAGCCGTCAAGATGCACCATACTCCAACCCTTCCTTTGTGCACAATCTATGCCTTCATTATCGATCTCCGCAATAATTCCCCACAAACAACAACCATTGCATATCTGTTTTGTTTATCAGCCGTCGACGCGCTGGTCAACGCACCGAAACCGTATTAATCAATTTCATTATCAATGGACATGACATATTACGCGCTTAACATAATAAAAATACTGACTTGTATGTACACAAACATGGTGGAACCATAGCCAACAACCAATATTAATATTATTATTATTTCATATCGACTTCCTGAACATTGAATGTCGAATTTTTAACGTGAGTGCCGCCACAGTGTGGCCTAACCCCACGGTGCTCAAAAGCACAGCGTATCAAAATTAAGCATTGATAAGCGCCCCGAGAGCAAGCTCCCGGTACCAATTGGGTTAATGTAAATGGACATTACCCCTCCTTGGTAGGGATCGAGGCCTATCTAAACCTCTGCCGTGCTATGGGTCCGGCACCCGGTTGTAAACGCAACTCCACGCCGAGACGAAACTCTACCCGCATTTGGGTGTTAAACCACGCCACCACGAAACTCCCCGAGGGGGCCATTCCCATGATCAGGCTGAAGCACAAGGCTCCAGGGGCACCCTGATTCCCGTGGTCGACTTCCTGAACAATCGAAAGTGTGACATTTGCCACTACTTTAAGCCCAATTAAGATCCATTGGCCCAAAGAAAACACACAACAAATAGTTGTATGCGCTGTTGTTCGGCCTTCAGTAAAGTGTAAACAAACACTTTATTAAAGTAATAACTCTAATCAGTCGGTGTGTCCGGAGCCTCCGCTCGCCGGCTGCAATCTTTCGTCTGGAAGTAAGCATGCGAGCATTATTCATCGACAAACAGCACAATTGTTTTTAGAAAAAAAATTCAACCGAATTGCTTTGTTTATGATTGTAAAACGCCAGACAACTTCTTCAAAAAATCGACATTTACGAGCTTATAAAATCATAATTGTTCGGCGGTTACAGGGGAAAAGCTTACCTACTCTTCGTTAACCATGCAAACAATTAAGACCATACAATTGAAATATTTTCAAACTTTTCCATGTCGCGGCATATAATCATTAGGTTTTAATGGGTTTAATTGAACTGAGACCAAAAATGATCTATTGTGCTCCTATATATAATCATACATACGATACACTTTTACTCATTGCTACCTTAGTGTAAAAGAGGCTTAGGAGGTAGAGCTGGAAAAACATCGATGTTTGCCTACATCGATGTTTCGATGTTTTTGGGAAACGAACATCGATGTATCGATCTTTTTCCAATGGGGACTTTTTTGAAATAGATTAAAACTTAAAATGTATTTAAAAATTTTACCAATTTATTTGCCACTGTATTTAAGAAGTTTGTGTTAAAAATCAAAATCCATTAAAAGGAACGACAAAAAATTATAATTAAACATATTAATGAACATTAATAACAAAATAAACATTTCTGTGCCACCCAGTAGCAAAATTTTATATGACTATGGTCGAGATCCATTCACTGCGGTTTATAAATACCAGCATGTCCAAATTTGTTTTATACGCTTTATATGAATTTTTGTCGTTTTTTTTTTAGCTTCTCGCGCTACTTTTAATAGTAATGGGAAAGTAAAGAAAAACATCGAACATCGGAAACATCGGAAAAAAAACATCGGTGTTTGAAATAGATTTGAAAACATTGATGTATCGATGTTACATCGATGTTGGTTCCAGCACTATTAGGAGGTTCTCAAAAGAGCGAAAAAGTTGTAGATACTGAAACACTTGGATTGATGTTTTGATTGCATATTTTATCCTCTGATGTAAAAAAAAATGAACTCTTTAATTTGATCTACTCTTAACACGCTATACAATTTCATTACATCACATCACATCACAATCATCATATATTTTTATATATATATTTTTTAATTTCTTCAATGCTCTTCAAGAACATAGGAAAACGTTAAAATGTAAAACTTTTACCTTCTTTTATACATTTGGGGCACATTTGACTATGGCCGTTTTGAAATCAAATCGGTGCAAGTAATGAAATTTCTCTATTGGGAACAATAAAATACGTGATTTCATAAAGCGTAATGAAGTTTGACAGTTTGTGCGCAAATTTTGGCGAAGCTGCACGTGCTTTTCTTTTTTACGGAAATTTCTGTTATTTTGTGACAGTGATACGTAAGGAATCTCAAAGTGGTAAACTAATTTTACTTACATTATTTTCTATTATTTCGAAAAATGATGCTAATAAAAGGTCATTAAAGTATTTAAGGTAAGACAAATAAATAAAGTAAAATAGAGCATATGGGATACATTTGACATTTTTGAATGGGACACATTATGCGTAGAAAATCGAGTTAAAACTGCCAATTCCAGAAAATCTGGCTTCAACTTCACGTTGTCGTACAAAAGATATTTTTAAGATTAACTTGTCCAAATGTTTTGTAAAATAAGTTCATTTTTATCCAAATTATTATTTTTTTTGTGTTCAATTTTTGTTAACTAGAGGCTTATAAATGAAATATCTATTATTTATTTGTACCTTCGCGTAAAATGAAATATTAAAAAATATACATATAACGAAATTTTGATTATTTTTAATCAGAAGCAATTTTATTTTCTTTCACAAATATAGATGTCAAATGTTCCCTCCCAAAGTCAAATGTGCCCCTTGACTGGGGTATATTTGACAAAATGACTTTTTTCAAAAAATATGAAATTATAACGAGCAAAATCTTCGGTTTAAAACAATAACTTTAAATTTAATAATCACTTTCAAGAAAGTAGCATTGATTTTTAAAATTCATCAATCACATTTCGAGAAATATAGGTTAAAAAAAAGGTGTCAAATGTACCCCAGTTTCCAAAAAATTAGATTATTCCTACTTGATCAATAAGTTTCCAATTCCTAGTTGTTCAATAAGATGCAAATTTATTCTTCCAAATTGATTTTGTCCCATCGAAGCTAGCAGTGCTTGATCCAGTTCTCAAAACATTTGTGTTACTCAAGCCGCTTTTGATTTTTTTTATTATCTCCTCTCAGCTGCTAAAACGTGTTTCCCATAATGTTCCTTGGGTAGGTAAAACAGGGAAAAGGCGCAGGGAACTAAATTAAATGATTTTGGTGGCTCTGGAATGGTTTTTGATGAGTAACCGCGGGTAATGTTTGAAGGGTGGTCAATTGGGTGACCGAAAACGCCACAAGGTGGTGATTCTCAAAACTTTTCAGTCCAGGGTAGCAAACAACTTGATTCAGAAACATATGTTACAGGCCCCGAGGCGTTGCAATCTGATCGTGCAATGGTCGAAAATTGAAAATATGTTTTGATGTTTTATATCGATTTCCATATAGTTCAACCCATTCATTTCGCACGTTGCAATTTTTTTTTACATCTAGATGAGTTGTGCAATAAATTGCATCGGCTGAAGCCAGGTTTGGGACCTGTTGAGGTGACGATGTACAAAATACAAAATGTGCGACCGACTTAACTGCAAACCACGATTTTTGTAAACAATGTGCACGATACGACGACATTTCAAACCAAATATATTATCTCTGATAAGGCTGCTTTTCTCGTTAATTGCTAATTTAGTGACTTAGTGGTAACTGGGCAATATAAAGCAGTGTGTCAATAAAATGCCGCAATAACTCAATTTGAGAGATGTTGCTGAATGCGTACGAAATGATAACTTTACAGCCGTGGTTCATGAGGGGGTTCACTCTTTTGCTGCTTTCAGCGAAAACAATTGTGCGCTTGCGCTCGCATGCAAATAGTTCGGGCAATTTGTCGAAAAAGTGAAATTTCATAGAGATTCGTTTCAACGGAACTTCTGACTTTACGGCGAAGCACTAAAGCCAGGAAAGCTGTTGCCAACAATTGCAATGAACGCAATAAATTTAATAGCAGCTGTGAAACTAGACGGCGTAACATGAGTATTCGAGTACTCGTACACTCGTCTGCGTTATAAATAGAAGAGTATCCACAATTTTATTGCTAAAAATCTACAACCGCTGGCGTGCACAATCAGAAATTGTTTATGGCAACTCGATTGCTGATTTTGTAGTTTAGGTGGAACAATAGACTCGACTTGTTTACGGCTACGAGCTGTGGAAGAAGCAAATGGTTATAACCAGAAACCGATATATATTGGTGAGGAACTAGTTTCGTGGGGTTTGGCAATTTCTGTGAATGCTTAAGTCTGTTGAAATGTGTGCAGTTTCGAGTGGTTTCGAGTGTGAATGGTAGCGACTGGAATGAGACTTGTCACCAGCTGACTGAAAGAAAGTATTTCAAATAAGTCGATTAGTCAATTTATAAATAATACAGGAAACAACTTGAAATAATAGAAAGTGTTACATTTTTTGCTGATGAAGACTAAGGTTTTGGAAAATACTTCCTATGGTTATACAAATGGTACTTTTTAACTCTTAACTATAGTTGTTTTTGGCTTTTTAATTAAAATACTTTAAAAGACCTTTAAAATCATAGCTGCTGAAAATTATACGTGCTAGTCTCTAAAAAAAAATAAACCAAAATTATTGGTCTTCTTAAAACATTGCTATGGATAGAAACTTTAATAGATAGTTTTCAAGCAACATGAGTCTTTAAGCTTAACCCCATAACCGTTGTTTTACTTCCTTAGTTTTTGAGACAATTTTTGTTTTATATGGGAAACTAGCTGTTCAATAACTATAAATGTACATACCAAAGAATTGAGTTAGTTTTATTCTGTGCAATGTTTTCATGCCGATGTCTTATATCCGTAAAATTTCTTTCCCGGTAGTAAGACTCGACTAAGTAACGATCAAGTTGTGTAATTTACAATTCTAAAAATATATCAATGATAACAGTTTTAGTTATTTTAAAGTTCCGCGCCGCCTTGTCGAACACTCGTCACATTTTTTAGTAAAAGGGAAGTACTCATTGGTAAATTTATACCACTTGAAACATCGATACCGATTATAATGTACGGCTGGTTTCCCAAAACTTCTTAGATGTTGTAGACATTTCAAGAAGATTGGTTCAATACTATACATAGTGACAGGTGAGTATGATCAACCTTATAATTTAATACGACGATAGTGACTATAGTGGACGTTTTAGGTAGGCGTAACCAACCACAGAGTCTATGTTTTTCTCAATAAAATACAGAGACACTTGGTGTGACCAGCTTCACTTTGTAGCCCAATAAAACCCAGAAGCATTAAATATTTCTCTCGACTTATATTTTAGAATTATGTTTTTTTAGATTTATGTTTTTTAAATTTTTTAGAAATATTGTATAGCTAATTGTTGTCACTACAGTGGACGTGCCAGGTAGGCATGAGCAATGTCTTATTGCTTAAGCTTATCTTATTAAAACGCTGAATTGTTTGATACCCATATCCCATAAGTATACCCTGATAGATTTCAGTCACTATGGTAGGCGTGACAGGAAGGCGAATTAGGTGGGCGAAGCCGATTTTGTACGGCTTATGTTTTCCCCCAATGAAGAATCATTTATCAATAATGCATTAAATACATAGTTTAATGGGCGCCTAAATTGGGCGTGCCCAATCTGCAATGACACACTGAATCGCTTAATACCCATATTGCCGTACACAGGTATACTATAGCTGATTTCTGTCATCATAGTGGGCGTTTAAGGTTGGCGTGATCAATTTTATATATATAGCCTTTGTTTATCTCAATGAAACATAAAATCATTTGATAGCAATATTGATTCACAGACACGCACTGTAGCTTAGTTTTGCTAGTGGAAAGTGGGCGTGGCCAATTCTATATAACCTCTATTTGCCACAACGACATGCTGAATCGTTTGATATTTATATCGCTTCCTGAAAGTATACCATAGATGAATTTTATTACCATAGCGGGCGTGGTCAGTCTCATATAGCTTATGCACTATTTTCTTGCATAAGAAATCGTTTGGTCTGATTTAATTTAAACCGGTTCGGTGGTTTTTGCCCGATTGTGGCTAAAAAAAACAACGTCACACTGATTTTTATTTATGTTAATTACTTTGAAATGTAAGAAAATTTGTTCAAGCTGTGGTCGGTTTTATCTAACACATCTGAAGATATAATTTCATAATTGCATTGGTATACAATTAAGTTTCAAGTCAACACATAATGCACTCTCAAGCAAATCACTCTTATTGCCATCATCCAGAACTGTAAATCTAATAAGTACATGAGTACTCATTACCTTCCAATAACTTTCATTCCATTTTGATTTCATATCACCTGACCTCACACAACAACTCTTCATTTTATACACACGCACCTTTTTACTTCACAACATAGCTCAATCTATTCAACAGTGCGTATATATGTACATACATATGTACTAGGAATTGCAATCCCGGGATCCCGGACAATTGCAGTCCCGAAAAATCCCGTGATTGACAAAATCCGATCCCGGGATCGAAGCATACAAATAACTTCAGTTTTTGCTTTTTTCACCTTTATTTCGAAAAAGACAAACATTCTTATTAAATACAAAAAATAAATTTCTCACTGCCTGTGACGTTTGAATAAGTTGCAATGCAACAATAGCTCTTTTTGTGTACGGATACTTTGTACTAGCAGCGTTTGTGTACTTTTCCAGTAAAAGATTGCCATTAGCTAAAATCAGGATTACGTTCACCAAAATGAATACATCCAAAAAAGTAAAGAAGCAGAAATTTCTAAAAACTTGCAAGTTTAACTCTTGTTTACATCAATGTGAGTTGTCACATTTACATTTCACAGAGAAATAAGAAGGTTAAAGAAAGAAACAGCTGATAGAAAAGTTTCGTTTGAGGTTTAAAGCAAAAGGCGAAGCTTAAATAATTGATATTACTTACACCGAATTTGAATTTTCTTTTGAATTTACATACGATTTCACTTACTAGTATTGAACCAGAGATATGATCTTTCCAGCAGGTTAGCCAGGTGTCATGAATATTTTGTTCTTAGCTTTTAAGTAAGAACACTTGTATTTAATACGAAAATAAAATATATTTGATTGGAAAAAAGACCTCTGATTTAGTTCTTTCAAATAATATATTCAATCCCGAAAAAAATCCCGAGATCCCAGGATTGCGATTTTCAGTTCCGAATATCCCGGGATTGTAAAACTGGTCGGGGATTGCAATCCCTAATATGTACATTTGTCTCACGATATCTGACACTCAAATTACAGCAAATGAATGACAGACGGTCTCTTGTATTGACACATTGTTTACAGTCCTGTTTTTGTGGTTAGCCGTGTCACGGTTAGCAACTCTTTTCCGAGTTATTTTCCTATATTTTTAATATTGAATTGTTGAAAAACACTCGACACGTTTCGGCCACGATCCTGATACGCTATCAAATCCTCGATAGATTTTTATCAGTAAAGGCATTCGCGCATATTTATTAATCTATTAGACATGCTATCTCGGCCAATGGCCACACACTAATTATATTTCACACCCACTTGACTGACACTAATACAATAGCAATTATCAGCGATTTTAAGAGCTTCCGCCTTTCCGACTTTTCCCGGTGAGAAATTCAATTTCGCTTGTATTTTCCAGCAAATGATTGCCGTACAGATTGTTGCACAGAAAAATTACACATGCCCACACATTCACACGAATAGGACAGCGATAAGATAAGTGGAGCAATGCAATTACAGATTGATTTGCTGTTGTAATTAGAAGTGGTGGCATTGCCGTGAGTGTTGGGCCAGCCCTTGCGTGTCAGACATGTGTTTCCCTACGCGCCTCGATTTGTGTCGATGTGTCTTCTCCATTTCCTATAGCAGCTAATTGCCGATTTTACTCATAATTGCAGCCAATATTCTATGTGGAGACAAAGAGAACACGTCTGTGCTTAAAATTGTCACATGCTTTTCTGCTTGATTTATTTTCCACGTGATTTTTTACAAAAAATTCGAAATTAGCTATAAATTTTGTGTTGTCACACACGAAGTTTATGTCGAACGCTGTGTACGTTTGAATGTCTGTGCACGTTCTCTGTTGTTTATTGTGTGTACACAACAATTGGCTTAGATCATTTCTAGTCATTAGTGGGGTTTCGACTAAACGCTCTTAATTTTTGCTCTCATTCTCTAGAATTAAAAAAAACAACAACAAAATGTTTCACAAACAGAGTTAGAGTGTCTTGAAGGATTTATGAAGGTCTTCTTCATAAAACTTAAATTTTCTCCTCTTTTAGATTTACATTACTTTTCGCTCCATACTTTTGAATGTAAAGTTTTGCGAGTCATTTTTTGCAATATGTTGTTTTTATGGCTATTACTATAGATTACTTGTCGTGCTGTTTCAAACTGGATGTTTCGTTTTATAAAATATATTAATTTTATGAAAGTATTTATATAGGTATTGTTTATCCATAAGTCTTCTTCAAGTTTATTCTTGAAACAAATATCCCGATTGTTCAATGTAAACATTGGGTTAGGTTGGAGTGGCAGCCTTCTACATGAAAAGCTCACTTAAGCACACATTATGGCTCATTGTGGTACCACAGTGGATGGCGCCGCTCCCCCTTACAGCGCTTAGAACCAACTGGATTAAACATTAAACATTAGTGCCTTAGCTCACGGATTGGTGCCTTAGACTAGGAAGATATACGAGGGTTTTGGGTTCAAAGAAACTAAACCGCTTTAAGTAGGAAACTAACTTCAAAAATATAACAACCCTCTGAGAGCAAAATAATTACTTATGAAGCATTCATGAGCATTTATTTAAACTCTAAAACCACATTTCATCAAGTATAACACTTTGTATTATACTAACAGTGCAGATAATCTTCGATTAGTATACACCCATTGTTCGTAACTCATGAATTTAGTCGAACCAAGTACCTGTCTAACATAAAAGAATGTGATTACACTACACTGTGTGTTCGAGAGCAATCACTTGAAAGTGTCAACGGATGTGCCTTGTTGTGGCTGTCAACTCCGACAAAAGTAATGACGTCAGTTGTATTGCCAACAATACGCAACAATACATGCGACTTTGGGAGTCTTCAGTTCCTTGATTCGGCCTTTTATCTGGCGTACGTAGCAATGAGTTGTCGATTGAGACAGCATGCTTCAAATCAATTCGATTTGAAAGCGTGATTCCTGCAGCAATTCAACTGCCACCCGATTTCAACTCACGAGTTATAATAACAATTTGCGTCAGAGAGCACAAAGTGCCAGAACAACGACACTGTCCAGTCTTATCTCTGTAAACATGGACAAGTCCACTAAATCGAATGTCTGCAGTAACCACTTGAATTGCAATCGCTACCAATAATCAGCTGGCAGTGAACACTGACACTATCACAACCTCTGAAGTATAAATGTTTGTTTTATATCTGGAATTCTCACGTGTTTCAATGGAAATGTTTAAAAACGAAATTATTCGTATTAGTCGAACACTTTTACTAGATTGAGCAGACAACGGCAGTTATTGCTATTAATGTATGTTACATTAAGTTACAAATTTACTGAAATTAATACATTTTCAAAAATTTACCACCTTTTATCTGGAGGCGAAAATGGTCCTAGTTGTCTGTCTGAAAAGCATTTTTTTACTTTTAAAGTTAGTAATTGAAATAAAAGTTCATTTCAAATGTGAATTCACTTAATTATTTCTTAACTCTGATATAAAAATTGTTGTCCTAAATTCTTTGAATAGAAATTTCTAATTATTTATGATGTAAAAATTGTTGTCCTAAATTCTTTGAATACAAATTTCTAATTATGTAAAGTCCCTTGCTAAAAATTACCCTATACCCGTGGATCAAATGCAGATCATCAATGAATATAGAGACAAATTTCCCAATTTCTCACTGAAACTACCAACCAAACGTGCAAGTATCGATATTTAAATTTTGTATTTGGCCGAAAGACCCCGTTGTGTGTCTCTGTTCGAGCCATATGTAAATTTGCCAAACTAACGCGCCGCGTATGTCGGAGACAACGTTTCCATCATAATGAGCTGCTACCAAGTAATTCCCAGTAAATCAGCTGTGATAGCTTCGATTAATATCGCTGTCACTGACGCCAACGCCAACGCTGGTGCATCGGCCCCAACCGTGTCGCTGTATGTCAAACTAATTGATAACTGATTGATATGCGCACACTGTTACATGATATATCAGATACGTATAGTATTTATATTGCAGTTACATACTCCAGTTCATTCGCGCAACGAATGGAAGTGGAAGTCACATTTTAACCCTTTCAGGGACTAGCTGACATTTATGGATATATGTGTTCAATCCCATTTGCACTGCGATATTTTAACTATTTTAAGAAAATAAATACATATAATTGTGTGCATACGTTTGACGTACCACTATTTGAGACTATTGAAGTTTACAATTGCACGTAACGCCACAATCACTCAGTCCCCGTAAAATTATTGCAAATTAAAGAAAACATGTAGCAGAGTGAAGCAACTTAATTGTGGCTTATCACTCTGTTCGACAGCCAATCGAGTGTGAATCCCCTCGTGCTGCAACACAACGAGCCGTGCAAAAACATTGAAAAGCGCGCAAACAAAAGTGAAATACAATTATTTTGTCGCGAGAAAACGAATTTCCGCTAAAGTTTGTTTCTCTGTGCCAAGTGGCAGACAAACAGATCCGAACAAAAGATATCGTGGTAAATCCCGCATTGTTTAAGGAAGCGAAAAATGTTCTTTGTCTCTGCATAGAGATCTATTACACATATCGAAGTGTCTTGGGATTTTTTGTGTTTTATCTTTTCGGGTGCAGGGATATTCCACAAGTGATAGCACTTCAGGTAAAAAATTTATTTGATTAAAAATTGTCATTTTGACAAGCTTCACTTGTGTTTTAGATGAATTCGATGAGTAGACTTTGTCGCTTTCCTAATTAGCTAAAAGTCTTGTCATGTTCAATGACTACTTCAAAAATTAATTACATACGCGATCCGCAGCTTTACTTACACTCACTCACCGCTGAATACCGATGGGTAGCGTGGAGGGCATCAGCGAGTTATTGAAGTAATGACATTGATGAATGCTTTAGGCAGAAAACGTTTTACAGCAACTCTATACATCACAATCGTAACTAAAAGCAGTCGAAATTGAGAAATTTTAAAAGTATTTATAGAAAATGCTTCTGCTTGAAGTTGGATTAAAGATGTGACTTGGTTGTAGATCTAATAATGCATACAGAAATAAAGTCCTGAAAGAGCCGAGAACTAGAAATTAAACCAAAAAAAATTTAATTAAAAACTTTTTTTAGTTAAGTATTGTGTCGTCATATTTCACTTAATTGATATGTAACTTCAAAAGCGTTTTTCTTCACTTTTATGATTTTTGAGTTTTGACACTATTTAGGAAAACGAGCCTTATGTCAACATTCAATTCAACGTTCAATCAACACAGTTGTCTGGTGATGAAATCATACGATCGTCACTAATAAAGTCACACAATGTCACCACTTCACAATTGCACACTTTTGTTCAAATTTGGTCAGCCAGTATGTATTGTTTTCCAGCAAATATGGATAATGAATTTAAGCTAAAAATTCAAAATTGTTGGAAAATGTATTAAAAATTAAGAAAAGTTAAACTCAAGCTTTACCTACTCTAAAAAAATTGACAACACAAAACGTGCTCTAGACGTCATGAAATTTTCAACTTAGCAACTGCTCATTGTAGGGTAATTCCTCAAAGTTGAAATATCGATAAGACTGTTGACAGCTTGTAGCTTTCCACTACTTGAAGCTGTTCAAATTTCTGACAAGCGTTTCTACAATTTTTCACACAAATTAATATTTAATTAATAGTGTTACCCATATCAGCAACACGTCTGCACAATCGTTTCAAACAATAAATATCTCGACACAACAAAAAGCAAAGATTTGCAGTGCTACTTTCAATAAATTTGTAAAATACACTGTTTGAAGCAAGAGCTTTAAAACGTTCACAATAGGTTATAGAACTATTGATTTGTGTTAAACAAATTCAAAACTACATATTTCACATTTGAACTTGTATTCATTCAGGCAGACATACAGATAATGACTTTTCACTAATTAATGAAGTGCCAAAGCGGCGAATGATTGTTTTTGCCTTGAAAATAACATAATACATGCACATATATTGTTCACTATTGCCCATATTTGTAAACATTCGCCTTAATGATCTCAGCTAACATGGAAATCACTCCAAGATAGCAGCCGATTTTGTTGGTTCAAATTCTTCCTTGAAAGTATTTTGAACCACAATCCAAAAATAAATTATATATTTTATGCACACTTTACATGCCAAAAGTACGGATGTAAATAAATAAATGCGGCAAGTAGAAACAGTTTTGAAGAACTTGAACTTTAGGAACAGAAAATATGTAGGTACAACAGTACATATACACACAATAAAAATAGACAGCATCAGCGCTGAAATCATCACCTGTTATCAGGCGGCGTCAAGAGCTGCCCTTGAAATTGCATGCCACAAGGAAATCGAGCACTTTACATTAAGATAAATAATTAAATATTACGCAATGTGTGCGACCATAAAAAGGTATTTGCACGCGGACTTTACTATTCATTTGATTTTTATCAACTTGCACTTTTGTTCATGTTCGAGTACTTACATGCGTGATAGATGATAGTGTGGCCATAAGAAAGTCTGTTTTAGTGCGTTTGCATTCGCAAGAACACTTATATAAACTTTTCTGAAAAATACAAGCATTTGCTTTCATTATAAAAGTCTAGAAGCGCATAATTTCAGTCCATATTGTGGGCGTAAGACATAAAAACAGACATTTGCTTTTGTTGTGAACGTCCATTGCGAACGCCAATCCAACTTGGGGAGTATACGATTTTCAAATCAGAATTATTTCCAACTGTTTGGATTAACTTTCCAGCGCAGAACTTACACTTCCATGTCAAGCGAACAATACACCTGACATATGTTAGCATCCTTTGACGAAAATTCAAAACATTTACAGCTAAACTGTGCTTTCGTTCTGCTAACGTTTAAAAGCGCTGCAGTCGCCTGCACAGCAAAATATCAGCAGCGAAAATCACGCTGCGAGCCCACAAACGAACGAGCAGCACGATCACTGCAGGAAAGCAGCGCAACTGTAAAAGCTATCGGAAATGACTCGAGCGGATACGAGTGCGAGTGTCCGTTCTTAGCCGAGCACGTGAGCGAAAGGTGGCACGGAGAGCGCAGCTATTCCAGCTGCAGGTGTTGTTCGTGGTCAATGTGTTGCTGCCGTCGATCGGGAGCGATGAGCCGGACTGTAATGTTGTGATTTCTTCCAGCCGATTCATTCATAATTTTTATCAGCGAACGCACGAAGCGAAAGTCGCTGAAAGCTACAGGTACTACAGCAACAACAAACATGACAACAAAAAGAACATACAAATCCGTCGGCACAGCGGGCGATATGCGGGAGCACGCGCCCATACCCAGTCTTGCGCATAGTGGCGCAGTGCAGCGGCAATCAGTCGCTGCCGCCACCGCTTGCGCTCGTCAAGCTTCGAACTTTTATCGTGCGCCGTGTTTTATGGGGTTCGAGTTTGTGTTTCTGGCTCGCAGCGCGGCGTTTCGTTGTGTGTTTTTTGTGGATTTGGAACGTTTTTCGTTCGACGTTTGCGTTTGCGTTCGTCGCCGCTGCCGGTGTGCGCCGCTGGAGAGGCGACCGCTGGCTCGTCGGCGCTTCATTATAATACCGAGCGCTCACGGTTTGCGACCACTCAGTGTACGTTATCCCGGCGTACGGTTAAGACGGTTGCGATTTGAATTTGAAACTTCGAATCAGCATAGCAGCGCGCAAAGACGGCAGCACGCCACACGTTGTATCGTGCGATCTTGCAATTGTCTTCAATTGTGCATCGTGACGAAAGTTCAAAAATCGTTCATACCTTTCGGGAATATCCAAAACAAAAAAAGTGGCTGAAGAAGTCCGAGTATTTGCAAACGTGTCGCTGTGAAAACTCCCAAAACGTACGCGCGCCTCTTGTCGAACAGCGTCGGTGTAAACTGAAGCTGCAGCTTTTGTATTTGTGCCCACAGTGATGAAAAGTAAGAGCCGAGAATGCCGAGAGTTGCCACGTGCACGATTTGCATATTTCTGCAATAAAATCAAAAACGGTTGTAATTTGAGCTGAAACTCGACTCGAGTGTGTGTTTATTTGTGTGCAGCGAATGCGGCGCTGAAAATATGAATATCCAAATTAAGCAGGCGCGACACATGAAAAATTAAATGCCACAAAATCATTGTGCAATCGACCAATCAAGCAACCAATCAACACACCAATCGAAGGGCAAACGAAGCGCGACGACCAGCGTGGCAGGCGGCAACGGCCACGCTGCTAACCTTAGCGCCTCGTACCCTTTAAAAGCCGACGAGTGGTGCTTAATTTATGCGTTGAAAAAGTCGTTTCTTCATGGGCATTCTGCCATACAAGTTTTAATTACATTTAAAATTAAAGTCGCTTATGAACGCCGCAAAAGAAGAGAAAAAAAACGAAAAAACAAATTATGAATTATTGTAAGTCAATGGCGGGTGTTCTTATGCATTTAACGCGGTGCGGTATGGGGCGGCGCTTTTGTGGCTAATTGCACACTTGCTGCTGTTGTGCTGCTTTGGCGACTGCGCTGTGGTGCGCACGCGCGCGCACCATTTCAAGTCGCACCCGCTGACACAAACACAAACTGCAACTAATTGTGGGAATATTTGAATTTGATGGCCCCTTTGGTATTTCACCTTACAAATAGTTGGTTGGGAAAAAAATTGTGCAAATATTTGCAAAAACAGAGTATCATTAAAAAATGCAAATCTTGCACAGAATCAAATATCAAATGACGATTTTGCGCATGCACAGCACACACAACGCGCCGTCAGTCATTTAACAACGCAGTCACGCAGTTGCACACTTTGCACGCCAGCAACAGCCAGACACATTGGCGCGTGTATTGCCACACTTGCAACGTCATCATTAGCGCCGCCGCACGCAAGTAAAAAAAAATGCAATGTGCAAGATTCTAGAATGTAATGCAATATTGCCGGCGGCTATCAGCTGGTTAGCTCGTTAGCTGATGGCGCTGCAGCTGGTTGTTGTAGGTGCCAAGACTGAGCTCAACGGCGACACATGAGAGCTGTGATTGTTTGGCGCATAAAAGTGCAGCCTTGCTATTTTTCTGCTCAACGCTGCCATCAAAGTTTAATATCTCCATGCGGCAGAGTTGCCTTGTATTTACATGGAAAATGCGAACAAATTTCGACTGGCAATGAAGAATGTAAATGATTTGGCCATTGTGAAGATATAAGGTCCACCATTTGCTAATTCTGCTTTCTATAATTTACGTTGTTCTGATTTGATGAATATTCCAAAGGTGTTTTTTAATTGATGTTTCAATATATTGACTGCTCTCCTGAACATTGGCTTCAATGCATTTAAGCCATTTTTCACAGCAGATCAAAAATAGAAATCTGCAGCAAAAACCAAAAGTTCCGCTGACACTAATAGTAGCACTGAAACATCGTCACTTGACATCCACTTTTTTCTCTCCTAACGCAATGAACCAGTGAGCTGCTAAATAAACCGACAAACCACCTTCCCGCTTGTTGTCGCTGTATCCAAATCAATTGTCAAAGTGATTTGCTTTGCATATTCGTTGTGCGAAATCAATTGCTTACATAATGACGCAAATTATTTGTAATTGAAAGCCAACATGAGTCAATACTACGCAAATCGACAGTGTATCTGCAAATACCTAAAATTGAATGTATGTATTTTTTCGAAATGAAAATTTCGAATCTGTAATTTTTATTACAACAACAATCAATTGATGAGCTTCGCTGTGCGCATAATGTTGTGACTTCATTTTGGTGTCAATAAGTCTTGTCTTGTTTCTTTGTTTTGTGTTGACAACTTCTCAATGACAACAGCTGCCTTTCTTTAGTCGGTGCGAACGACGTCAACGCGACGGTGATGGGCTCTAATCAAGTGCTAATTTCTATACAAGCTGCCAGCAAATGGGCACAATCAAAGTCGTATCCACGCAAAATTATCGCAATATTCACACAGACTCGCAATTAGCATTGATTGCCGTTTATGGCGCAAACAAACAATCAGAACAGATGAAAGAATAAACCCAGTTAAGGTGCACAGCCAAGCAGCTCACGCCGGAATGTCTTACTTGTGAAGAGCAAACATTACGCTGGAAGCACAGTTCGCTTTAGTGTTAGGTGTTAATAAAATGTTGATGATAATTTTATTCGATTTTATTTGCCTAACAACAGCGAAACGTATAAAACGTAAAGAAATTCTCACCGTAACACTTCTCACTCATAACAATTTTTCTTTTGTTTTTTCCATAGAATTGTTTTTATTTTCTCTGAAAATATTTCACTAATTTGACAGACAGACAGAAACTCGCTAAAATCTCTGTGGGAAATGCTGGTCAAGCACTTTTATGTTGTCTTGCGCCTATTTTATTTACTTAAAATTTGACGGTTGAGTTCATTTACATGCAAAACGGCAGCAATTACATGTTACATTAGCAACAATTAATATGCGTTATTGTCAAATAATGATTTTCGCGTTGGTACTTTGCGCCAACCTGAAGTCCCCAATCATTTTGCTGCGCCCTGTGGCCGATCAACCGGGCTCGTCACTACTTCACATGCAGCCCGCGAATTCTCTTTCGAATTGATCGCGTTGCGTGCGACACTCATTAATTGTTGTGATGCGCAACATTTTGCTGTAATTGCTAGCTGGACATTAACAAAAATGTTCATTAAAATTGAAATTAGCAGCGAGTTCAAAGTGCGCCCGAATGTTTGTCGTTGTGAGTGCTTTCGCAAATAATGCTTGAGAAGCGCTTTTTTTGCATTCCGTTGATAGACTTTAAGTTGTCTCTAAACCACACACACGACAACTGTGGCTGAAATTCAGGCTGGATTTGTTTTGTTCATGCTATGTTATTCTAGTGTCTTTAATTAATTTGTCTCAATATTTACACAACTTTTCTTTGAGGGGGCTTTTTTCTATCTGTACTTAGACATACACAACTCAATCAAGCAGAGCTTATAAAGTGGTAAACAGACACAAGCTTTGAAATGTTCTTTCTTTAAAATGTACTACTGTAAGTGAAGAAAATGAATATATGAATGAATAAAAAATTTAACAAAAAAGCAATTGTGCCCAGTTTTAAAAGAAAAACGCAGTTTTCTCAATGCTGGTATAGTTCAATCCGTCACTTTGCAACGATACTTCATTAAAATTCGGTAACTCTGATAAATGAAAATTATTTTAAAACAAATTTTACGTAAAACCCGCTTAGAAAATAAATAGAAATATATTTTTGGGAATGTTATCCTCCCTCTTTTCTTGTTTCCAAGCATGTTTTTCAATTGGTTTTCAATTTTAAAATAAAAAAAAGAATGGAAAAGGTGATTACCATTCAATACGAAAAAACTCAGCCATTTTTTTAACTTTCTCTTCTCTATCAGCTCAGTTACCTGTTTGTACAATAGACTTTACTTAATATTTGCTGGCATTTAAAGCCGATAGCCCTGGCAGCTAGAGCTTAAGTTGATTATAATTTTAATTATAATTTATAAAAATAATAATAATAATAATTGCTGGCATTTAAAGAAAGTAATGCAATTTGCCATTTCTGGTATTAAAAAAATACTGACAGTTGTATCGAGATGTTTGAAAAAATTCATTAGGAAGAACTACATATTTTTGTAATATTTTGTACATTTTGTTTTTTAAAGTTAGGAATGTCTACAAGCCTTCTTAGTAGTTAGAGAGTTAAAAGAAAGGTGCACGATTTCATACAAATCCATTGTCAAAGCGCACGAAGTTATAAATTAACATCATTATGAAAATGTATTTGCTTAACTCGGTAGTGCCTAGCGTGACCATATGGTCACACTAAACATGCACTCAAAAAATTTGAAACATGCACTCAAAAAATTGAATTTTCAATTATACTTTATACTGCATCGCTCAAAAAATTTTATTGCAAAACTCGACAGAAATAGAATTCGGCACAATCGGGTTAAGACATTCCTGTATGAAAGTTACCATACAATTATAAATATAACTTGGATATACCAACAAATTAACATCATTATAAAAATGTATTTGCTTAACTCGGTAGTGCCTAGCGTGACCATATGGTCACACTAAACATGCACTAAAAAATTGAATTTTTCAATTAACTATACTTTATACTACATTGCTCAAAAAATGTTATTGCAAAACTCGACAGAAATAGAATTCGGCACAACCATACAACTCTAAATATAACTTGGATATACCAACACCTGATTTAAAAACACATTTAAATTGAGCAAATTTCACCATGTAGAAATTATTAAATTTTACTACCAGTTGATTCATAACTTTTTCACCAGCTGTACAGACAGCATTTTAAAGTATTTTTTTATTGTTCCAAAGTAATGTTAGACGCGCATACAACTGGATACTAATCAATGTTTAGAGTGTACTTAAAACGGCTGCAACGTTACAGTTTGCACTTGAATAAATTTTGCAGTAATTCCACGCTACTACAGGTTCCCTGACACTGTTTTCGTTTCTTCTGTTTACTCAGAAATGAAAAGTCAATGCGTTTTATTGCGTTGTTATTTTTGAAGAACCATTCAACATGCGCTTGTAATAAAAGGCTTTACCACTTAAAACATAAACGTACATAGGCAACATGTATTAATGTTTACTTGCATGTAAAACGCAAATATAAAGTGAGTGTTTTGAAAAATTGCTGTTTCTACCATTCGTTTCAACTCTCGTGATTGATTATAGTCGACTATTTGCATTGCAATGGTTTGAAAACAGTTTTGCTAGATTTATATCAGACGCTGACATTTCCATCGAACTCCTAATCGGCGTTAAAACCGAATTGCGCTTTAGCCGTAATTCATGAAAACAAAATAGCCAGTATTTTTGTTAGTCTTTCAACATTAATCTTGATTTTCTAGCAGAACAACTCCACTGTTCACTGTCCTTTGAGAGGAGACATATCGGCATATTTATTCGTGCCACTGCCACTTGAAGGCTTTTAAGTTTAAACAAACTATGACTTTGATGGTGAAGCACTTCCGATGAGAATCACATTATTAAAAATCACAGTGTGGTCCGATTTATATTGTCATTGAATGGTTTGTGCTTTTATGCGTTTGATTTTCCAATTGTGATTATGACAAAAGTTTATGAGCTTTATAAAAATTATGTCTTGATTGTTAACCACTTTTAATGATTTTGATAGTTTTAATCACTTTATCGGAAAGTGTGCTTCGATTTTTATCATAATTTAATGGATTCTTTTGTGTATTTGGCATTGAAGTTGTGAATTTGGTGGAAGTTGTCGTTTCACACAAGATTATCTCCTAATTTTTGACTTTGACATTCAATCCAAATTTGGTCGTTAAGGTTTCATAAAACTTGAGGCAGATATTGACAGTTTATCATTTTGACAACTTATTGCTGTTGCAATACTCTGTGTCATTTGACATTTACATACGATGACACCATCAATACTTTTCGCAAAAGCACAAACGGATTTAAAGTTTATGTACCCACATGACGTATGTATGTATGTACATGTTTTATTTTTCGTGAGTGCATACCAGTAAGTCGCGTTTACAATGACCATGAACAACTACAACTACAACCACAACAAAACACTAATTGTTGTATGCCTAATGATGAAGTCGCGTTCGCTTAGCTAATCAAATATTGGGTAATCCAATGGAATGGCAGTTGGCAGTTTGGCCGAAAGGGTGCAAGCGGAAAGAGAGTAGGTCAGCTGGCCGGCTGTCTTTGTAGCACAAAATCCGAAAAGAAAACAAGCAACATTGTGCAGGTTCAACACTCAATCAGCTTGCAACAACAACAACCATAAACCTATTGTGATTGCTCCAAAGGCAGCGAATCGACGGTCAAATACTCGAAATCGTGCCGCCAGACGTCGGTGCACCGTGCACCGTGCATCATGTGCCGTCACATGGCACTCCGCCGCTGCATCCACTGCAGTGTACAGTAATTAAAACGTAATAAATTAAAGCATACAAAAAAGCCACCGAGTCAACTAATAATCACAAATTGAAATCAATCAAGCGGCGTAAAAGTGAATTACGGAAACTTTGCAAAGACGATAAATGTTCCGCATTTGCCTAAGAAGAATGACGTTTGCTGACGGCGCTGCGCTCAGTGAAGGTCGGGTCGCGGTCACTTTGACTTTGCTTCACGCTCAGTGACTGCTGGAGCTAAAACTCGCCTAGCTGGGACCTGGAAGTGCTAATTTGCAGCTCTTAGCATGCCTAATTGCTGCACGTGCGTTTTATATTTGTTTGTTGTTGTAGTTACGTGTTGATCAAAACAAAGGGCAGCAAACACATTGACACATTAAATAAAAAAACAAAAATTATGTAAAGCAACTGCGAAGAGAATTTAAACAAATCAAATTTCCGGGGAATACATCAAACACACCGATCGGCAGCAATTTACAAGAGTTTTTGTTGTTGCTTTTTAGTGTGTTACACATTGTTAGCTGTGACTTTGAACTTGAATTGAGGGCTTCATATGTTTGTTGTTGCTTAAAGTTAGTTGCAGGGAGTAAGCAATTGAAAGCAAGTTCTTGTCATTGCAATGTTAGAGTTCGATGCATTTTTTACAACTAATGTTCGAAATTGTGTGAATGTCATATAAATGCCTAAATGAAATGCAACAAATGTGTTATCATGAAGTTTTATTTTTCACCCGATACAGTTTTCAGTTTTCAATTTAAATCTATTGTCACAAATACCAAATAGTCAATAATAAAAGGTATTAAAAATAAGCAGCTTAGAATTCAAAGAAATTCGATCTGAAATCTAGCAATCAAACTAAATTATGCTCATTGAGACTCATTTCAGAAAACAACCATAGTTCTAAAAAGTTCACCAATCACCTCTGTTATGCAAATCGAAAATTCACGATCTGTACAAACTGACCTAACAAAAAAAAATTATTGATTTATTTCAAACAACCAGAGCTAGAAATTTTGCTAAAGTCTAGTGTTTTGCTCTTCGAAAGAAACTGCTTGGATTTGAAATGTTCCTCTGCCAGACCAAGACCAGAGTTGCATAGGACATGGCAAAATTAAACCACACTCAACTCGTTTTCAGGCAAACTTCGTCTGAACTTGGCAATACTAGTTGCAAAGGTGTTGATTGAAACGGACAACTTAATTTGTCATTTGCTATTCTGGTATTCTGCTCTCTGCCAGTGCAATTGCCACATTTTACCAAATTCGACTACACTGAAAACTGTTGTATGTCTGTTCTTTCCACTATTCCCTTTAAGGTGTGTTGTCTTCTGCACTCTTTATATATAAATATATCCACTATATCCAGTCCGAGATGTTAATAAAAGAGAGTAGCCAGTTTACGGTGCACTTTGCTATCTCCTCGAAATTCTGAAATGTTGGTTTTTCCAGCGTTTTCCATCTCTTGTTGGTTACTGTTAATGTTAATTGTCATAAATCTCATATCTTCAGACTTAACTCATCATGCATACAGCCATGACCCGCGAGACTCGGCCATTCGGCTCACCGCAAAACCAACATCGTAAACTGATAACACATGATTTCAAAAGGAATGACACCGCCTTCTGTCAGTTTTTTTAAAGCTCCATAAATTAATTTGCACTGTCAATAATCTTACTCAATACTTTAATTGCACGTCATAATTTATCTCATGCAGACATCTTCATTTCCATCTCCGCCGTCGCCGCAGACATTTCGCCCTGTTTACAGCTCACCCTTGTAAACTTGCGCTATCTCAAGCGTTTAATCTTATCAAATTCGTGAAATTGTTCAATGTGAAGCATACCCGCCAAGCAATTTGACACTTGATTGTCAAGTGCCAAAACTTTTTCAAAAATTGACATTGCTTACTTGCATTGCTCACCAGCACCAACAATGCTGGTCATTAATCATTTCCTAAAGCATAAACCAACCTATTTATGCCGGCAATGCTGTCCGTGGGGAGCGTGCGGCCAGTGCTCAAGTAGTAAATATTTATTGACATATGTACAGTAAACTTTCATAAACGAAAAAAATCACTGTACAGTACCGGCTGGCAGAGTAGAGTAGAAATGCTGATTACACCGTGCGACAGCACTTTTCACACCGGGATAAATCCATATGTGCGTGAAACTAGAGACCAAATATAATATAGTTATACTGCGTACTCAGTTCTTCATTTCTAAATCCTTTGTCCTTTTAAAAGGACTTCAAAATTTTGAAGGGGATAAAAAATAAAAATATATAAAAAATACTTAACTTTGTTAGAATATGGCAATATGTACATCAAATGAAAGAGGAGAGGCTCAAAAATTTAAATAAAATTAATTTTTTATCTATCTGTAAAAATGGGATATGAAAAAGGTCCTTTGAAAAATTTAATCCTTTATAGCCTTGAAATTTTATGTAGAATTTTCTTTAAAAGTAAGTATGTTAAAACCCAAAATATCCTTGATCGCGTGTCAAAATTTCATTACCCTAACTTTATTAGTTCGAAAGTTATTAAAAAAAGGCGGAAGCTGCAATTCTAATGAAGTACAAAAATTCTAATTTATTTGAGTATCAGTATTTTAAATAATAAAAAGATACAAAATCTATGAAGCGATAATAATGAAATTTTGACACGTGATCAAGGTGATTCGGGGGTTTAACATACTTACTTTTCAAGAAAATGCGATGTAAATTTTCAAGGATATAAAGGATTAAAATTTTCAAAGGACCTTTTTCATATCCTTTTTGTACAAATAGATAAAAAATTAATTTTGTTTAAATTCTTGAGCCTTTCCTCTTTCATTTGATATTCGCCTTATTCGAACGAGGTTAAGTATTTTGTATATTTTTTTTTATTTTTTATCCCCTTCAAAATTTTGAAGTCCTTTTAAAAGGACAAAGTATGTAGAAATAAAAAACTGAGTACGCAGAATTACTGTGTTTGGTCTCTAGTTTCACGCCCATATGAATTTTTTCGGTGTGAAAAAGTTTTTTAATTTTTGTCGCACGGTGTTACCGGCAAAATATTTAAGGGCCGTGATGTGTAGCGAAACAAGCACTTGTAGGTAATTTTTGTGATATCACAAAGACACTCAAACTTGACATTGATGGTGCTGAATGGCCTTACATAAGATTGGCGTGCCGCCCGTGAGACATACATACGGTCACGCTCAACAGCGTCTAACTACGAACGCTCATAAACACTAAATACGAACGCTTCATTGAACATGTCTGGCATGTAAGGATCGAAACAAGGAAAGCATAGCTACCATCAAGTCTTCAATCACACTGGCAGCTAAGCGATTGATAAGGGCTGTGTGACTATTGCGTGTAGATAATTTTGTTGTGACAGCGGAATTGCACCAGGTGCCCTTATCGGCTAGCAATACTAAACCTGATAGTCGTAAAGCGCATTGGAATCTATTTAAAGGCGATTTTTGGCATGAAATTAAAGCACAATCTTGTATTTCATCGTTATTATTATACGAACAGAATAACAATAACGGAAATTCCAACAATTTTCAAAACAATAATAATATTGTAAGAATACCCACTTGAGACGGTGCGATTGAAATAGATTGTCCACATTTATACAGAAATAGAATAAAACGGAAAACCCCATTTAACGGTAAATACAAATTTTATAACAATGCGTTGTCCTATCGACGCTTTCATTTCGTTTTTTAAATGCTGTAGTTTCGACGAATCCTTTCATTCCGTGCAACACTTTGCCTACGCGTTTTAGTATTTACAATCTTAATCTTTCAATTATTTTAAGCTTTAATTGATTGAACTTTGAATTATTCACTTCAAAGCAGCAGGTAGCAGCACTACCTCCGATTCTTCATATCCGTCACACAATATTTGTTGTTCCTCTCGCTCTTCCCTTTTCTCATTGGTAACGAATGCCCCCAACTAATATCTGCCTCGAGGCAGCACTGCATCCACGCGAAACGCATTTAGTTAAAAATGGAAAATGCTATAAAAATATTCCTCACTATTTTCACTAACTGCGTATTTGATCCAATCAATTGTCATGAAATTTACAACGCACTTACTATCCATCGCCCATTGTACTGGACTCAAACTCATTCAAATTGAGTGTTGCTAATTCCTTCGTTTCATTAAGGCTGTATGAGTTTCGCGAAAGAGGGAAATTGTCTGCCAGAGGAAAAATTTTCAATTAACACACTTTACTCAACTACGACAACAATAAGATCAAACAATTCACTTTAGGCGTCAGAACTGTTTTCGCCTCTTCACATTACACTCGACATCAAAGACACGCGTTGTATTTGTTTGTTTCGCCAATTTGCACTTCCACGTCCACATATGACATGCCGAAGAAATTATATTTTGTGAAAAATACAACACTGTCATCATAGACAGTGGAACAATCGTTAGCACTGACCACAGTCAATGTGGTTTCGTCTGACGACTGAGCGAATTTATATCCGACAACTGACTACAGTTCATACTGTTCATACACGCCCTACGTCTACCGGTTTTAATCTTCACTCAATACACGTACACTAAGGTGGGTCGCACTCCATACAAAAAAAAAATCACGTTTCAGTCACCACCTAAAAATAAAATTCAGAGTGTTTAATGACTATTTGGAAAATATTGCGATTCTGAGGTAAGCCAATTGTGAGCGGTTTTGCTTCAAAAATACCTCTAATTATCATGTTTTTTGGGTGTAACTTTTTTGTTGTTGGACATTTTCGAATAATTTTTTTTGGTTAGATAAACCTTCAGGAGTTCTTGGATTGTACATATTTTGTAAACATTTTTTTTGTTAATTTATTGAGTTCTGGAAGTTTTAATACCGTTTTTTAGTGCTTTTTCGTAAAGACTTCAAGAAATATTATTATAACTCCGCCAATTTTTCTCGTATGTCAACACATAATATGTCGTTTTGAAGGGTTTCCATACAGCTACTAAGCTCATTATTGTTCTTTGTAACCTTACTTTATAATATATTTTTTTTTTAATTTTTGTGTTTAGTAATTCAAATATTTTTTAAAGTTACCATTTAAAACTATATTTATCGCCAAAATTTTTGCAAATTTTTACACTTATTAAAAAGCGCTAATCATTACCTTTCAAATGATATCAAAATTATGCATATCCGAAAGTTAGTTAGCCTCTATATTTGTATTTCTGTGAGACTCCACTACAAAATGACCATTGATTTTGATAACACTTAATACGGTGATCGAACTTTACATAGAGCTCTAATGACCAAATTTCAATTATTTTTCACTACTTTTATCCCCTTTAATATCAGCAAATATTAGTTTTCATCATTGGATGCACATAATTGGATACACATTATTCTTTAGTAACGTTTTTTTTTATTTGACTGAAGAATATTTGATACGACAAAGTTTACTACGATTACAAACACAAAAATACAACAACAAGTGCTACATTCCGACATTGTTATTGAATATTGATCAGCTGTGTTGTTCTGCTACACTTTCAGTGCAACTTTGTAAAAGTAGTATGCAAAGAAATAATATGTTTCGTATACTTCGTTATTTCTTTTTCGTTCAGACTTCAAGAAGTGTTAATATAACTCCGCCATTTTTAATCGTTTGTCGTTATTTCTTTACTAAATTAAAAGACAATGTTTATCGTTCCACGAAAATTCAATAAAAATAAGTTGCCTACAAAAAGTGACGTAATTCAACATTTATTGTTTCTCCGCGGTAAAAATCCATCAATTGCTTTGTACAAATTTTATACTGAGACAATAAAAGAAATTCTAAA